>OV281363.1:6060000-6780000 GCA_923062675.1 Marasmarcha lunaedactyla | reverse complement strand
GCATTACTCTAGGTACATCGTTTAAGTGTTCAAAAATATTAATTATTATCACTTTCCATCAGGTGAGATGGAAGACAAACGCCTGCTAATTATTAATTTTAAAAAAAAGTTACCAAGTTCATATAAAGAAACCTCGAATTTAACATAATATTAAATTTTGTAAAGGGTAAACAATATTTCATAATTATCGGTTTATTGAAGTGAAACAAATAAACAATCAAACACACTTTCGCACTTGGCAGCTTTTGAAGTATGCTGCTATTTGAACTTTACCTGATGTAGTTCATGGCGTTCTGTGATTTTTTTCTTGAAAATTTTGTCCAGTGCAAAAATAATGCAGCTGTTTGTTGAACATTATGCCATGCTAATGGTAACTTGGGAATGTTGAATCCGTCTTACAGTATGTATTTTCTCATTGAGTCCTTTTACTGTCTTAAGCTGGATCTTGCTTCGTTACTTTTTTTTTTTTTTTTTTTTTTGTTCCCCTCCGCGGGAAGGGCAGGAGGATAAAAATGCCCTGACGCATACTCTGGCGCGATTCCAAAGTTATGTGGGACTCGTCCCGACGCCTACCAGGACCATACCCACTAAAAACCCCCTGTCGGCTCGTGCATTTTTGCCACTCAGCCTTCATCTGAGCGACGGCCAATTGGAGAAAGAGGCTGCGCTAGCGGGGCCCAGAAGGGGTCACCCGCTGGGATTACATAGCACTGAAGGTGCTCAAAGCACTGAAGGTGAATACGTAGCACTGAAGGTGCTCAAAATGAAAATCAATAATTAAAACAAAAATTAAAAAAAAATTGCAAAATAAAATTGAATTAACTCGCATTTACGTTAGTATTAGGATTTACGTTAGAATTAGAATTTACGTTAGAATTAGAATTTGCGGCCAGAAGGGCCTCGAGATCGCGTGACAGTCTGGTGGATGAGTACGCTTGCGCATTTCTAGGCCTAGCGACTTTGAACTTCGAGTCTAACACAGGAGTAGCATATGAGACAGAATCACGAACTAGAGGATTGGGATGGGTTTCGGAGCGTTCTTCAAACGCTTCAGAGAGTGTTTTGAGATATTGTTGTACTGTAGGCAGTTCAAGATCTCTATGCAAGTCCGCGTTACGCACGTACCACGGTGCGCCTGTGGCCCGGCGGCAAAAGAGGTTTTGAACTACCTGCAGTTTGTGCAGGAGGGAGGGTTTGGCGTGGGCAAAGATTGGCGAGGCATACGTCATGACGGGTCTAACGCAGACCTTGTAAAGTGTACGTTTGTTTCTGAAGGACATTTTACTTTTTCTACCTAACATGCTATTTAGGCGGACTAAATAGTGACGAGCGAGTTTCGAAACTCTTTCGACGTGTGGCTTGAAAGAAAGCGTCGGATCTAATGTGACGCCTAAGTATTTAGTACTGCGCTTCCAGGGGATGGGAATGCCTAACATTCGAACGTGGGGATCGCCATCGGGACGACGGCGTTTGTGGTCGAAGCGCATCGCAGAACTCTTTTCAGGGTTCACATCGATGCGCCATTCTTGAAACCATGCACCAAGGGCGTTTACGGCCTTTTGGAGTCTGGTTACAAGGCGCCGAACACCGTGGCCTTTGGTATAGAGTGCGGTGTCGTCAGCGAAGAGGGCGAGTTCGACGCCTTTCGGCGAGATGGGAATGTCGTTGGTGTACACGGTGTACAGCAGAGGGGCGAGGACTGAGCCTTGAGGGACTCCAGCCTTTATGGGACGAGGTGCAGAAAGCGTGCCTTCGTGTTTAAATCGAAACGTACGGTCTTTGAGAAACGACGCTATTATCCTGACTAGGCGATCCGGTAAGCCTATCTTGTAGAGTTTATAAACGAGACCGCTGTGCCAGACTTTATCGAAAGCCTTGGCTACGTCAAAGAAAACCGCGACTGTTTTATAACGACGCGGATAGAAACCGTCAAGTATATACTCGACGATTCGGTGGACTTGCTGAGGGCAGGAGTGTTTAGCGCGAAAGCCGAACTGATGGGGAATAATGAGAGGATCACCATCCGTTGGAAACAGATGGTTCCGCATTCGAGAAAGTATGACTCTCTCGAGAAGTTTAGACATTGCCTTGAGGAGGCTGATGGGTCTGTGATTAGCCGGGACGTTCAGAGGTTTGCCCGGCTTGGGAATGCCTATGACTGTCGCTTCTTTCCAAGCTTTAGGAAAGTAGCTATGGTCGAAGCAGGCATTGAAAATGATAGCTAACAAGGTAAGCATCTGTTGCGGTAGGTGCTTAAGTGCGTGGTTGGAAATTCCATCCGCACCCGGAGCCTTTTTGGACTTTTGATTTCTAATGAGAAGCAAGATTTCGTCATTAGAGACTGTGACAGGGTCGGCGGTGATGGGGAGAGAGTCTCTGCGAAGGACTTCGTCCTCCACCGCTTTGATGTGAGTGGGATTCGCGGGTTGCGTGCTGGGCGAGCATTGGGCGAGCATTGTGCGAGCACATCGGGACGAGTGAGAGGAGGAACGTGAGAGACGGTGTCTACGCGTAAGGCTCGGGCCATGCTATAGTACGCTTGGTGGGACGGAGAGATATTCGCCATGAGATCGTTCATCTGAGCGTCTCGGAGTTCCGCGAGGCAAGACCTAACTTTACGTTGAAGCTGATTCGCAGCTGTTCTATAGGCGGGCGTGGGATATTTCTTGGCTCTCCGGAGAGCCGCGTTTTTAGCTTTAATAAGATTGCTAACGGCTAAGGGAAGCGTGGGTTTGCCTTGCTTAGCAACCTTTTCGTTGTCACTGATGGCTGAGTTGATAGCATCAGTGAGAGAATTTACTAATGAATCGATTTTATCCGGGCTATCTAATTGCTCGGGAGAGATCGCGAGTGGAGAGTTCGGAGCCTCTAAGGCTGAAACTAACGTATTTTTAAAACCTTTCCAATTGGTAAAGGTCTTAGGAGATGAGACGTTATCGTTCGGCAGTCCTAGCACGAGGGAAACGGGGCGATGGTCGGAGCCTAGGTCATCGAGCGGTTCGATAGACCTTAGGTCAAGATTGATACGCTTGATAATTGCAAAGTCGAGGATGTCAGGAGAGTAGGACGGGTTGTTGGGATAGTGAGTGGGAGTGACGGGGGATATGACATCTAGGTCAAGGGAGTTAGTGATGTCGAGGAGAGCGATACCGCTGGTGTTAGTCGATAGGCACGTCCAGTCAGTATGTTTGGAGTTAAAGTCTCCGAACATAATGACTGAATGGCCGAGGGCGAGAATGGCCTCAAAGTCGCTGCGGATTGGTCTGGTGCCACTAGGTATGTAGATTGAAGCTATGATGATGGTCGGATGACCAGTCATAGCCAATCTACACACAGTGGCTTCCATGTTGAGGAGAGGAGGGGTAGGGAGAGGACAGCAGTGGAAGCCTCTTTTGTAATATATAGCGGTGCCGCCGAAACCGTCAGAGTTGGGCCTATCGTTACGAATAAACGCGTACTTAGGTATAGCGAATCCCCTGGAGCGGTTTGGAGTAAGCCATGTCTCCTGGAGAAGGAATAAGTCAGGTTCTTTGTTCTGAAGGAACAGTTTAATCTCGGGAAGATACTAGGGATAAGCCCTTGGGTTTAATACGACTGGACGCGGGATTCGCGGGTCTAGACATTATAATTTATTATTTACGAATTTATAAATTATAAAAGAATTTACAACGAACTTAGGAGCGAGTGATGCTCGGCTAAAGCAAATAAACGCTCTTGAGGAGAGCGGGCGGCTCGCAGTTTGCGTGCGAGCACGGAAATTTCATTAATATCGACGTTTTGAATAACGTCGAATACGGTCTTCATGTCCTCAGCCAACGACGACTGAGGTGCGGAAGACGGAGAAGGACGCGACCCTACGGGAGCTACGGGAGCTGGGATAGGTCGGGAAGGTGCAGGCGGAACGGCCGGACGCTGCCTCCAAGACAGAGCCGGAGTAGGTGTCGGCTGAACGGGCTTTGCTTCCGGGGGACCCCGGTTGCGCAGCGGCGGGAAGTTAGCGGAGGTGAGCGGCGACGCCGGTTTAGGCGCGACCCTCTTGACGGTGGAGCGCGGAGCGCGCGGGCAACCCCTGTAGTTAGCTGTGTGGCCGGACTGGCCGCACAGCACACAGGCAGGGGGGGAAGTGGATTCGGGAGTGCGAGTGCACTCCTTAGTGAAGTGAGGATCCAGGCACTTTACGCACCTGGGGGGAGCTGAACAGTTAGCCGCTGCGTGGCCATAGAGCTGGCAGCGGTGGCACTGCCCAGGGTGACCACGGGGGTTGGGACGCTCGACAGAGATATTCGAGAGTCCGCAAATTGTGCGAGCCTCTCTAAAGATCTCCCTCGAGTTGGGAGTATTCGACAGGATTACCAACGCTAAGGGAAAACGCCTACCGCGGTTGGAGTGCATCTTGTGCACTGCTGTGACCGGGAAACCCTGAGACTTAAGGTCATCGAGGATGTCTTCGTTGCTGAGTTCGAACGGGACGCCCCGTAGTACTGCGCGGATCTTACGCTCCTCCGGGAGGGCGTAGGTGTGATACGCGATTTGGTTTAATCCGAGTAACCTGGTAAACGAGCGGAAGTCGTCGACGGTCGCTATTTGAATCTTGATTGTATCGCCAGCGTTGGCGGCTTTTAAATAATTAATTTTGTGCACTTTGCACAAGTTTGAAACCGCGGTCCAGCGCGCTTTTTCACGCAGGAAGACGGGCGGAGGGAGCTGAGGCTTCGGCGGGACGGGAGCGCAGCGCGTCGCTGGCTTCGATGTGACCGACGGAGACGCGGTTACTACGAGCGATTTTAACGGCGCGGGGGCTGGTGTTGAAGACACCGGGGAGGGCTCGGGTATTGAAGATACCGAAGCTTTCTTAGAGCGCTTCTTGGAGCGCTTGGCGACGAGTTGAAACGCGGGCTCAGGAGAGCCGGTTAAGGTGACGGCATCTGACGACGTATCAGACGCGGGTTCGGAGTCGCTCCCGGGAGCGGTACGCTTACGACGCGACGCGTGAGAGGATGCGACCGATTCGCAGTCCATCTCGGACGAGGCGGGAGAGCTTAAGACCTGAGGGGTCTCGACGTTGGAGGCCTGAGGGGCCGGGGTTGAGGCCTGAGGGGCCGGGGACGCGATAGATGCCTGTAAGGCCTGCGTTAGTTTGTCATCGGGTATGCTGACGCCGGACGCGGCGAGCACCTGGGCGAATGACCTAAGAGCGTTAACAAGGTCCATTGGAGGGCTTGGGATAATATGAAATATATAAATATATAATGTATGCCTAGGTTCCCTAGCAAACCTAGCGCCTATTTATATAACAAATGCCTAGAATTCCTAAATAAAAATCTAGCGAACCCTAGCGGCAAACCTCCCTACCAGCGGTAGGGGGGCTGGGGAGAATAAATTAAAACTAACAATAGTACGCCGAAGGCCGCTACCTAGAAACCTAAAAAAGGGTGCGCAGGTAAAGAGTTGACCGCGTTAGGGTCAACCTTTACCGACAGAAAGGACAGATACACTTGAAAACACACAGATATGATAAAAATAAATATGAAAAATAGAAGAAAAATAAATAAAATAGAGAAGAGAAATAAATAAAAATAAAAAGGACTGGTTCAGTACAAATTCGTTGTCACCGTTAAGTATCCTTTGCACTGAAACCAGACTACTTACGCCGGGCACAACACTGCACTCAGCACAAGCACAACACAACTTAGCACAGCACTTTGAAGACTAAGAGGCTTAGTCGCAAAGAAAAATCGCACTTCGAAAGCACTCAGACGGAGTAGAAAGACTTAGAAACCCGTAGTACGGAGCCAACACGCTAGACTGTGACGTCAGTAAACTGAGCGCCACGGAATGGCGGGAAGGGACCGATCAACGGAGAGCTGGGTCTTGCACGTCCGCACTGGGCGGCGATCGGAGCGAGAATGCGCTTCGTTACGTGCCTCTCAGAGCTTATAAATCTATAATATTTTCTGTTTTTTGTGGTTAAACATTTGGGACAGCTAAATATCAATAACAATATTTTGTTTTAATTTTTTATTTCCATTTTGATGCGTAGCTATTAACAGTTATCTAATTAAATAAATAAATAATAATTAAATATCCAGAGAAACACATCAACTGTATGGCCCCAAAGTAAGCAGAACTGAGGGTGGACCCAGAATAAATATACATATATAAATATCAACCATGACCTAAGAACAAACATTTATGTTCACAATCGGAAACAATCGTTGTAAATATAAAATGAATGTAGCTCACATTTTTTTTTTTTTTTTTTTATTAATAATTAGCAGGCGTTTGTCTTTTTTTTTTTTTTTTTTTGGTTCCCCTCCACGGAAAGGGCAGGAGGACATAAAAAATGCTCTGACGCATACTCCGCGCGCGCGATCGGAGTTATGTGGGACTCGTCCCGACGCCTACCAGAACCATACCCACTAAAAAACCCCCTGTCGGCTCGTGCATTTTTGCCACTCAGCCTTCATTTGAACGACGGCCAATTGGAGAAAAAGGCCGCGCCAGCGGGGCCCTTAAGGGGTCACCCGCTGAGATTCACATAGCACTGAAGGTGCTCAAAAATGAAAAGTAAAAAATAAAAACATTAAAAATGAAAAATAAAAATTGCATTAATTCGGATTTACGTTAGAATTAGAATTTACGTTAGAATTAGGATTTGCGGCCTGAAGGGCCTCGAGAGCTAAAGTTAACTGCGAAGGTTCGCCCGTGTGCGCGTTTCTCGGCCTAGCGACTTTGAATTTCGAATCTAACACAGGAGCAGTATATGAGACTGAATCTCGAACAAGATGATTGGGATGGGATTCGGCGCGTTTGAAGAACGATTCTGAGAGTGTTTTGAAGTGCTGTTGCACTGTAGGTAGTTCAAGATCTCTGTGCAGGTCCGCGTTGCGCACATACCAAGGTGCGTCTGTGGCCCTGCGGCAGAAGAGATTTTGAACTACCTGCAGCTTATACAGGACGGAGGGATTGGCGTGGGCAAAGACTGGCGAAGCATATGACATGACGGGTCTAACGCAGACCTTATAAAGCGTACGTTTATTTCTAAAAGACATTTTACTTTTTCTACCTATCATACTATTTAAGCGGCTTAAGTAGAAACGCGCGAGTTTCGTTACTCTATCGACGTGTGGCTTAAAAGAAAGCGTCTGATCTAAGGTGACGCCTAAGTATTTGATACTGCGCTTCCAGGGGATGGGAATACCTAACATTCGAATGTGGGGATCGTTGCGGCGATTACGACGTTTGTGGTCGAATAGAATGGCAGAACTCTTTTCTGGGTTGACATCGATACGCCATTTTTGAAACCAAACACCGAGGGCGTTTACGGCCTTTTGGACTCTGGTGATGTTATACGGGATCCTTTTACCTTTAGTGTAAAGGGCGGTATCGTCTGCAAAGAGGGCGAGTTCGACGCCTTTCGGCGGGATGGGCATGTCATTAGTGTACACGGTGTACAGCAGAGGGGCGAGGACTGAGCCTTGCGGGACTCCAGCCTTTATGGGACGAGGCGCGGAGAGCGTGCCTTCATGTTTGAATCGAAACGTACGGTCTTTAAGAAACGACGCGATTAATCTGACTAGGCGAACCGGTAAGCCTATTTTATAGAGTTTAAAAACGAGACCGCTGTGCCAGACTTTGTCGAAAGCCTTGGCTACGTCAAAGAGAACCGCGATTGATTTTTTACGATGCGGATAGAATCCTTCGAGAATGTACTCGACGATTCGATGGACTTGCTGAGGGCAGGAGTGCTTAGCGCGAAAGCCGAACTGGTGGGGAATAATGAGAGGGTCTCCATCCGTTGGAAACAGATGGTTCCGCATTCGAGAGAGTATGACTCTTTCGAGAAGTTTAGACATTGCCTTGAGGAGGCTGATGGGTCTGTGATTAGCCGGGATGTTCAGAGGTTTACCCGGCTTGGGAATGCCTATGACTGTCGCTTCTTTCCAGGCTTTTGGAAAGTAGCTATGGTCGAAGCAGGCATTGAAGATGATAGCTAACAAGGTAAGCACCTGCTGTGGCAGGTGCTTAAGTGCGTGGTTGGAAATTCCATCCGCACCCGGAGCCTTTTTGGACTTTTGTTTTCTAATGAGAAGCAAGATTTCATCATTAGAGACTGTGACGGGGTCGTCGGTGATAGGGAGAGATTCTCTGCGGAGAACGTCGTCCTCCACCGCCTGGATGTGGGAGGGATCCGCGGGTTGCGTGCTGGGCGAACATTGTGCCGCTATGCTGTCGGCGAAGCATTCGGCTTTCTCTTCGACTTCGAAGGCAATGGTGCCGTCGGGACGAGTGAGAGGAGGAACGTGAGAGGCGGTGTCTACGCGTAAAGCTCTGGCCATTCGATAATACGCTTGGTGGGACGGGGAGATATTCTCCATGAGATCGTTAAACTGAGTGTCACGGAGTTCCGCGAGGCGAGACCTAACTTTACGTTGAAGCTGATTCGCAGCTGTTCTATATGCGGGCGTGGGATATTTCTTGGCTCTCCGGAGAGCCGCGTTCTTAGCTTTAATGAGATTGCTAACGGCTAAGGGAAGCGCGGGTTTGCCTTGCTTAGCAATGATTACGTTGTCGCTGATGGCTGAGTTGATAGCATCAGTGAGATTATCGACTATCGAATCTATTTTAATCGGGCTGTCTAATTGGTCGGGCGAAATCGCGAGCGGAGAGTTCGGTGCCTCTAAGGCTGTAACTAACGTATTTTTAAAGCCTTTCCAGTTGGTAAAGGTCTTTGGCGGTGTGACGTTAACGTTAGGAGCGCCTAGCACGAGGGAGACGGGGCGATGGTCGGAGCCTAGGTCATCGAGCGGTTCGATGGACCTGAGATCAAGATTGATTCGCTTGATAATTGCAAAGTCGAGGATGTCAGGAGAATAGGTCGGGTTGTTGGGATAGTGAGTGGGAGTGATGGGGGATATGACGTCTAAGTCAAGGGAGTTAGTGATGTCGAGGAGAGCAATACCGCTGGTGTTGGTCGATAGGCACGTCCAGTCAGTATGTTTGGAGTTAAAGTCTCCGAACATAATGACTGAATGGCCGAGGGCGAGAATGGCCTCAAAGTCGCTGCGGATTGGTCTGGTACCACTAGGTATGTAGACTGAAGCTATGATGATGGTCGGATGACCAGTCATAGCCAATCTACACACAGTGGCCTCCATGTTGAGGAGAGGAGGGGTAGGGAGAGGACAGCAATGGAAGCCTCTTTTGTAATATATAGCGGTGCCGCCGTAACCGTCGGAGTTGGGCCTATCGTTGCGAGTAAACGCGTACTTACGTATAGCGAATCCCCTGGAGCGGTTTGGAGTAAGCCATGTCTCCTGGAGAAGGAATAAGTCAGGTTCTTTGTTCTGAAGGAACAGTTTAATCTCGGGAAGGTTGGTATTAAGGCTACGAGCGTTAAAAGACACTAGGGATAAGCCCTTAGGTTTAATACGACTGGACGCGGGATTCGCGGGTCTAGACATTAAATTAATTTATTTACGAATTTATACAAATATAAAAGAATTTACAACGAACTTAGGAGCGAGTGATGCTCGGCTAACGCGAATAAACGCTCTTGAGGAGAGCGGGCGGCTCGCAGTTTGCGTGCGAGTACGGAAATTTCGTTAATGTCGACGTTTTGGATGACGTCGAACACGGTCTTCATGTCCTCAGCCAACGACGACTGAGGGGAAGATGACAACGCGGGACGCGGCCCTACGGGAGCTATGGGAGCTGGGATGGGTCGGGAAGGTGCAGGCGGGACGGCCGGACGCTGCCTCCAAGACAGAGCCGGAGTAGGCGTCGGCTGAACGGGCTTTGCTTCCGGGGGACCCCGGTTGCGCAGCGGCGGGAAGTTAGCGGAGGTGAGCGGCGGCGCCGGTTTAGGCGCGACCCTCTTGACGGTGGAGCGCGGAGCGCGCGGGCAACCCCTGTAGTTTGCTGTGTGGCCGGACTGGCCGCACAGCACACAGGCAGGGGGGGAAGTGGATTCGGGAGTGCGAGTGCACTCCTTAGTGAAATGGGGATCCAGGCACTTAACGCACCTGGGGGGAGCTGAACAGTTAGCCGCTGCGTGGCCATATAGCTGGCAGTGGTGGATCTGCCCAGGGTGACCACGGGGGTTGGGACGCTCGACGGAGATGTTCGAGAGTCCGCAGATTGTGCGAGCCTCTTTGAAAATCTCCTTCGAGTTGGGAGTATTGGACAGGATTACTAGCGCTAACGGAAAACGCCTACCGCGGTTGGAGTGCATCTTGTGCACTGCTGTGACCGGGAAACCCTGGGACTTAAGGTCCTCGAGAATGTCTTCGTTGCTGAGTTCGAACGGGACGCCTCGTAGTACTGCGCGGATCTTACGCTCCTCCGGGAGGGCGTAGGTGTGATACGCGATTTGGTTTAATCAGAGTAACCTGGTAAACGCGCGGAAGTCGTCGACGGTCGCTAATTGGATTTTGATTGTATCGCCAGCGTTGGCGGCTTTTAAGTAATTAATTTTGTTCACTTTGCATAAGTTGGAAACCGCGGTCCAGCGCGCTTTTTCACGCAGGAATACGGGCGGAGGGAGCTGAGGCTTCGGCGGGACGGGAGCGCAGCGCGTCGCTGGCTTCGATGTGACCGACGGAGACGCGGTTACTACGAGCGATTTTAATGGCGCGGGGGCTGGTGTTGAAGACACCGGGGAGGGCTCGGGTATTGAAGATACCGAAGCTTTCTTAGAGCGCTTCTTGGAGCGCTTGGCGACAAGTTGAAAGGCGGGCTCAGGAGAGCCGGTTAAGGTGACGGCATCTGACGACTTGTCAGACGCGGGTTCGGAGTCGCTCCCGGGAGCGGTACGCTTACGACGCGACGCGTGAGAGGATGCGACCGATTCGCAATCCATCTCGGACGAGGCGGGAGACGAGGAAGAGCTGTAGACCTGAGGGGTCTCGACGTTGGAGGCCTGAGGGGCCGGGGTTGAGGCCTGAGGGGCCGGGGTTGAGCCCTGAGGGGCCGGGGTTGAGGCCTGAGGGGCCGGGGACGCGATTGATGCCTGCAAGGCCTGCGTTATGATGTCATTCGGGATGTAGACGCCTATCGCAGCAAGCGCCTGGGTGAACGCGTTAATAGCGCTTAGCGGATCCATTAGGGAGGGTTGGGCACTAATATTAATAAATAAATGTACAATAAAAGATGCCTAGTACCTAAAAAAACCTAGCAACCTAGCGGCTAACCTCCCTACCAGCGGTAGGGGGGCTGGGGAAGAAAAACTTAAAACTAACAGTAGTACGCCGAAGGCCGCTACCTAGAAACCTAAAAAGGGTACGCAGGTAAAGAGTTGACCGCGTTAGGGTCAACCTTTACCGACAGAAAAAACAGATACACACGAAAACACACAGATATGATAAAAATAATTATGAAAAATAGAAGAAAAATAAATAAAATAGGGAAGAGAAATAAATAAAAATAAAAAGGACTGGTTCAGTACAAATTCGTTGTCACCGTTAAGTATCCTTTGCACTGAAACCAGACTACTTACGCTGGGCACAACACTGCACTCAGCACAAGCACAACACTACTTAGCACAGCACTTTGAAGACTAAGGGGCTTAGTCGCAAAGAAAAATACGCACTTCGATAGCACTCAGACGGAGTAGAAAACCTTGAAAACCGTAGCACGGAACCAGCACGCTAGACTGTGACGTCAGTAGACTGAGCGCCACGGAATAGCGGGAAAGGACCGATCGACGGAGAACGGGGCTTGCACGTCCGAACTGGGCGGCGATCGGAGCGAGAATGAGCTCACATCTTTTTTTTTTTTTTTTTTTGTTCCCCTCCGCGGGAAGGGCAGGAGGATAAAAATGCCCTGACGCATACTCTGGCGCGATTCCAAAGTTATGTGGGACTCGTCCCGACGCCTACCAGGACCATACCCACTAAAAACCCCCTGTCGGCTCGTGCATTTTTGCCACTCAGCCTTCATCTGAGCGACGGCCAATTGGAGAAAGAGGCCGCGCTAGCGGGGCCCAGAAGGGGTCACCCGCTGGGATTACATAGCACTGAAGGTGCTCAAAAATTAAAAGTAAAATAAAAACATTAAAAATGAAAAGTAAATAATGAAAACATTAAAAATTGAAAATTTAAATTTGCATTAATTCGGATTTACGTTAGAATTAGGATTTACGTTAGAATTAGAATTTACGTTAGAATTAGAATTTGCGGCCAGAAGGGCCTCGAGATCGCGTGACAGTCTGGTGGATGAGTACGTTTGCGCATTTCTAGGCCTAGCGACTTTGAACTTCGAGTCTAACACAGGAGTAGCATATGAGACAGAATCACGAACTAGAGGATTGGGATGGGTTTCGGAGCGTTTGAAGAACGCTTCAGAGAGTGTTTTGAGATATTGTTGTACTGTAGGCAGTTCAAGATCTCTATGCAAGTCCGCGTTACGCACGTACCACGGTGCGCCTGTGGCCCGGTGGCAAAAGAGGTTTTGAACTACCTGCAGTTTGTGCAGGAGGGAGGGTTTGGCGTGGGCAAAGATTGGCGAGGCATACGTCATGACGGGTCTAACGCAGACCTTGTAAAGTGTACGTTTGTTTCTGAAGGACATTTTACTTTTTCTACCTAACATGCTATTTAGGCGGACTAAATAGTGACGAGCGAGTTTCGAAACTCTTTCAACGTGTGGCTTGAAAGAAAGCGTCGGATCTAATGTGACGCCTAAGTATTTAGTACTGCGCTTCCAGGGGATGGGAATGCCTAACATTCGAACGTGGGGATCGCCATCGGGACGACGGCGTTTGTGGTCGAAGCGCATCGCAGAACTCTTTTCAGGGTTCACATCGATGCACCATTCTTGAAACCATGCACCAAGGGCGTTTACGGCCTTTTGGAGTCTGGTTACAAGGCGCCGAACACCGTGGCCTTTGGTATAGAGTGCGGTGTCGTCAGCGAAGAGGGCGAGTTCGACGCCTTTCGGCGGGATGGGAATGTCGTTGGTGTACACGGTGTACAGCAGAGGGGCGAGGACTGAGCCTTGAGGGACTCCAGCCTTTATGGGACGAGGTGCAGAAAGCGTGCCTTCGTGTTTAAATCGAAACGTACGGTCTTTGAGAAACGACGATATTATCCTGACTAGGCTGTAACGTAGTAACAGTAAAACACCAAAACTCTCTTCTATGTTTATTTTTTCGGTAAAATTAAAAATATACAAAAATGCCTGTAAATACAAACAGAAAAATATAAACAAAATTGAAATAAAAAAATAGTCACACAAAATAGAACAGAAATATTAATACAATTAAATTTGATCTGAAAAGAAAAAATAACAATAAAATAAAATTTTAATGAATGAGAATCCTTACCAAAAATTTTGGCTACGCACACTCGTGAACGTAAAAATAAATTATAGGTTTCTTAAAAAAAACTTTGATTGTAGATAATAAAATATCTTAACTATGTAATTTTGAATAATAAACTCGGAAACAATAATAAATAAATAGATTCAAGTTGCTTTGATGGATAATATTTCGTGACTGACTTGTCAAATCAAAACATTGCCGTTCTCCGACACTACGTAATTCCTAGTTTAAAATTACGTCGGGAACGACAAAAAAAATAAAATTTACTGACAAAAAGAGGTCGAAATAGACAACCGTCACAATACCCCGGGGGCCGGGAAAAAAAAAATCTGAAAGATTTTTTTTAGTAAAATTTCAAATTCAAACCAAATCAAAATAAACCGCATATACATATCGAATTTTAATATTTAAACTGCCAAATGAAAGAACGATCAAAAAAAAAAATAATAATTAAAAGCAAAATGAAAATTAATATTAACATCCTATAGAAGAATTTTTCTGAAAAAACATCCTGTATATATGAAAAAAAAAAAATAATACTGATATATTGCATATCAACAAGTTATTTAATAGAAAAAAAAAAACAAAACAGACGAGAGAGAGAAAAAAAAAATCCTAAATAATTATCTTAAATTACATGGTTCATGAATGATAAAATTTTAAACATGTTCCTGGAATATACAATGTTAATATACATCGTTCAACTCCATCAACGTACATTATAATTACAACATACATTCTCTATCATACTAGTCTTATTCCAACTACTGGAAATAAAACATCATGCAGTTAGAGTTGCTTATGAGGAATCGTATCCTAAATAAATCGACTCAACAGAGTTGAACGCAACGGCAAAAGGCTTTAATAGTTGCCATCCGCTGAAAATATTAATAGCTTATGGCTTCTTTAACGTGTCGCTAACTCCCGCACGGTGATTACTATAAACAAGTTTCAGTTAAAGACTGAAATAAATATGCCGGAAAGAAAAGAAAATCATAGCCAGTCATGAAATATTGACTTTTAAATAAAATCCAAGGGTCTTTTGTGAAGTAATTAAAATATTTATGTAATAAACATATGAAAATAATTCTCACAGGAAAGTGATTCAAGCGTATAAATAATACACATAGGTATGGTTTAGTTTAACGAGTTACCTTAATAAACGCTCGTGCAGAAGGTTTAATTTTACAAGTTGCAAACCGCTTGAAAAAAAAAATTGAGAAAAAAAAATTGATAATATTTAACAAATTATACTATAAAGTATAATACAGATATTGAAAATAAGAGTTTACACTCCTAGAATTGCAAATATTAAATAAATTACACAATAAGTTAACCTAATACTACGATGATGATAATTAATTATAAGTTTTGACCAACGTCAATGTTAATGGTATAGCCAAACGATAATGAGGTGCATAGAGAAAAAAAAATAAGACAAAAAGAATCGGCTTATGCTCGCCGTGAGATAATTAGCAATAATTATATATGAATTCATATAAAGTAATTGGTAACAACCAATCTAGTCACTCAAAGAAGAAGTTAAACGCGGTAGAGGTTTAATGTCTCTGATATGCCAACGACCTAATGGGTTATTATTCATATCCACTAAATCGTAAATTAATGGTGAAACTTTATTTGAAACTTTACATTTAATAAATTTGGGTGCAAACTTAGCACAAAAATGTTTTTTAGAGGAACTTATTACATGGTTTCGCCTCCAAACAATATCACCGTTATTAAATTCTAAATTCTGATGATGTTTGTTATAATAAGTTGCATTATATTGATGTGCATTAAATAACCGCTTCTGTACTTCGGAAAAGATAGGTATTAATTGTCCTATGTTTTCAGCATATACATCCCTAGGACTGAAAATTAGTTCATCTCTGGAATCTTTATTTTTGTAGATAGATCCACATGTAACAGCTTCTCTACCAAATACTAAAAATGATGGGGTGAATTTTGTGGTTTCATTAACCGCAGTATTAATAGCAAACTGTATTTTGTTTATATAGGTATCCCAAGTTCTGTGATCTTTATCTATAAAAGCTGCAATCGCCGTTACAATAGTTTTATTGTAACGCTCAACGGTGTTAACCTGTGGACAGTAACGTGGGGTGTAATGTATTTTTGGTATGTTGTAAAATTTAAATAATTCAGATAATTCTGTACTTATCATTTGAGGACCATTATCTAATATAATAGTTTCTGGAACTCCATAAACCATAAAAACTAAATTGTCCAATATATGGCGAATAATAGAAGCGGTTGCATGTTTTATTGGAAATAACAAACAATATTTGGAAAAACAACAAGTAACTACAAATAGAAATCTATTCTGCTTACGTGAAGTAGGAAGTGGACCTATCAAATCTATGGATAAACATTGGAAAGGGCGTGAACAATGTTTGGGTTTGCCCATTAAACCAATTAAGTTTTGATTTTGGTGCTTGGTAGCTAAACAAGTCTCGCACTTAGCAATAAACATGGCTACGTCTTTATACATGCCAGGCCAAAAATAGAGATTTTTAATTCTATGGTATGTTTTAAAAGTACCAAAATGTGCCGTTTGGGGAGTAGAATGATTTTGTGTAATAACAGATTCCCTAAATTCTAATGGTATTACTTGTTTCCAATTAAATTCAGAGTTAAATAATGTGTTAGATCTACAAAATCTAAACAATTTATTATTATGAATCATGTAATCCGGAGTACTAGAAGGAAATGATAAACATTTATTATAAATTGCTAAATACCAAGTGTCTTTAGTTTGAGAAGTAGAAAAATTAATTAAATCAATTGGTTTTATACGTGATAAAGTATCTGGTACGACATGATCTGAGCCTTTTTTGTGTTTAATTACGAAATTAAACATAGATAAACGAATACTCCATCGAGCTAATCTGCCAGTAGGATTATTTAAATGCATAAACCACTGAAGGGCTGCGTGATCAGTATAAATTGTAAATTGTAATCCATTATCTAAATAACAACGCCAATGCTCTAGTGCTGTAATAACACTTAAAAGTTCACGTTCAGTGACTGAATAATTCTTTTGAGCGCCTGTAAGTGATTTACTCATATAAGCAATAGGTTTATCAATATTATCGACTTCCTGAGTTAACATTGCGCCAATGCCATAGGAAGAGGCATCACAATGAACAGCAAATGGTTTAGAGAAATCTGGACATGCCAGAACTGGTGTACTAATTAAAGCTTGCTTAATAGCCTTGAAAGCAATTTCAGCTTCATCAGACCACTTAAATGGAGGTGATTTTTTGCTTGTAGAAGTTAATTTAGTTAACGGTGCTGCAAGAGTGCTTAAATTAGGTACAAAACGTCTGTACCAGCTGGCAGTACCCAAAAAACGTTTGACCTCCTTAGCAGATTTTGGAGTTTGTATATCAAGAATAGCTTGAACTTTTTTAGGATCCGTTTTTAAACCATTTTCATTAACTACATAGCCTAAGTACTTTAATTCTTTCCGGAAAAATGAACATTTTGGAAAATTGACTGTGAGATTGGCATTTGAAAGTTTTTTAAGAATTTTAGTAAGTATATCGACATGTTGTTCAAAGGTTTGAGAAATACAGACTATATCGTCGATAAAATAGAAAACATTATTATCATTTGTAAGATCATTTAGTAGATTTTCAATGAATCTTTGTTGAGTAGCAGGTGCATTAGTTAAACCAAATGGCATAACTTTAAATTGAAACATTCCTCGGCCTGGAACATGGAATGCAGTTTTGAGTTTATCCTCTTTTTTTAAGGGAATATTCCAAAACGCTTTAGCAATGTCAATAGATGATATAAATTTAGCATCTTTAAGGTTATCTAATATATCAGAAATGAAAGGAAGTTTGTAAGCATCTTTTTTTGTGATATCGTTTAATTTACGACTATCAATACAAAATCGCCAAGTACCATCTTTTTTAGGTGTAATAATAACTGGGTTCAGCCATGGGCTGTCACTGGGTTCAATGACATCTAATTGTAACATATCATCAACTTCTTTACAAAGAGCTTTTTGTTTCTCAGGAGAAAGTCTGTAACAGCGTTGACGAATAGGTGGATGGTCTCCAGTGTCGATGAAATGTTCGACTAAATGAGTACGACCTAAAGGTTTAAATTCAGTTGAAATCAACCTAAACTTTTCCATAATTGCATCTGCAATAATTTTTTGTGTATCTGTTAAAGAATGGTATTCATGTAAATGAAAGTTAGGATCTGTATTAATGAGAAAAGATGAGTTTAAATTTGAAGGTTGTAATGTGATATTACTAAGAATATCCGGAGCAAGATTAAAAGTTTTCCAAAAATCAATACCCAAAATGAGTGATTCAGTGATTTCTGGGATCACATGAGTTGTAATTAACGCAAATTTATTGTTATAAAAAGTAGGAAGAGTAATAATGCCGATAGAAGAAATAGTTTGTCCGTTTGCAACATTACCTTTTATTAAACAGTTTTTTTGCATAAAAAGACCATGTTGTGATAAAATTTTATGAGAATTATTACCCAATATAGTGATAGCACTACCACTATCTAAAAGACCATTTAAAATTAAATCGTTTACTTTTATATGTAAATAAGGACGTTCAAAATCTGATGTTTTATTAAAGAGGAGAGCACAAGTGTTATAAGATTTAAAAAAAAATTGTTAAAGTTTTTAACCATGTATCCCAATCTTTTTTGTCAAAATTTGATGATTTAATACCATTATTTTTGTTTATGCACTCCTCGTAATTTAGTTTTTTGAAATCGACTTATTACAATTAGGACATTTACTAGTAATAAAGTCTTTTTTTCCACAACGAAAACACACTATATTAGTGTTAGTACAGTCTTTTAATAAATGTGTATTAGATCTACAACGTGGGCAAGTGAATTTATAAAAATTCTGATTTTTATTAATTGCAGCTACAGTATTAGGTAATGGATTAGCTACAGCTGCTATGGAATTATATGTACAAGCTTTAAAAGGAAATTCAGGAATATATGGTTGATTATGTGAAAGTAGAGTATTATTATACGATTTGTTATTAGAATTTGATGTAGAAGGAATAGGAAAAGAATGATAATGATCTGGTGGTGATGATGAAGAGTAGTAAGATGTATTATTAGAAACTTGGAGAATGCTTTCTGTAAATTTGCATGATTCCAAGAGGGAATTTACAGTATGTAAATCAGTAGGTGAAAGACGTAATGTGAATTCAGGTTTAAGATTTCTAACAAGAGTATTAATTTTTTCTTTTTCGGACATTGGTTCCAAGAGCTTTGAAAAAAGAGATTCCATTGTAGCAAAGTAGATGATAATTCTCTCATTATGTTTTTGTTTACGAGCATCGATTACTTTTTTTAGTTTATAATCGTAATCGGTAATTGCAAAATCATTCAACAATGCCGATCGGAAAGATGACCAGTCATTAATAGTCGACTTTCTAGCTCTAAACCAATCAAGAGCAGATCCAGATAAAATATCATAAATATGTGAGAATAAAGATTTTTCAGAAATATTTTTTATTTGTGAAAATTCTTCAAGTTTTTGAATAAAATCCTTTGGACAACCTTCACCTTTATAAATAAATCTTTTTAAATCATTGTTAGTTCGATTTTCTGTAATTTTACTGACCTTATCAGTTAATGCTTCGAAAAAAGAAAGGGGTTGTAGATTAATATTTTGTATAGATTCTGCGGAATGATATGTGGAATGTGTTGGTGATTTTTCCAAATTTTTAAAACGTGAGTCTAATTGAGTTAAATCATTCCAACATGAATTTATTAAATCTAACTGCTCTGAAGATAAATCTGATGTAATGTCAATGAGGCCTAATCTTGTTCTTATATGAGTTAAATAAGGTGAAATTTTTTGTTTCCTAATAGGATAATTCTTCGATCCGGTAAGCTATCCGGCTGCGATCCGGTAAGCCTATCTTGTAGAGTTTATAAACGAGACCGCTGTGCCAGACTTTATCGAAAGCCTTGGCTACGTCAAAGAAAACCGCGACTGTTTTATAACGACGCGGATAGAAACCGTCAAGTATATACTCAACGATTCGGTGGACTTGCTGAGGGCAGGAGTGTTTAGCGCGAAAGCCGAACTGATGGGGAATAATGAGAGGATCGCCATCCGTTGGAAACAGATGGTTCCGCATTCGAGAAAGTATGACTCTCTCGAGAAGTTTAGACATTGCCTTGAGGAGGCTGATGGGTCTGTGATTAGCCGGGACGTTCAGAGGTTTGCCCGGCTTGGGAATGCCTATGACTGTCGCTTCTTTCCAAGCTTTAGGAAAGTAGCTATGGTCGAAGCAGGCATTGAAAATGATAGCTAACAAGGTAAGCATCTGTTGCGGTAGGTGCTTAAGTGCGTGGTTGGAAATTCCATCCGCACCCGGAGCCTTTTTGGACTTTTGATTTCTAATGAGAAGCAAGATTTCGTCATTAGAGACTGTGACAGGGTCGGCGGTGATGGGGAGAGAGTCTCTGCGAAGGACTTCGTCCTCCACCGCTTTGATGTGAGTGGGATTCGCGGGTTGCGTGCTGGGCGAGCATTGTGCGGCAATGCTGTCGGCGAAGCATTCGGCTTTCTCTTCGACTTCGAAGGCAGTAGTGCCATCGGGACGAGTGAGAGGAGGAACGTGAGAGACGGTGTCTACGCGTAAGGCTCGGGCCATGCTATAGTACGCTTGGTGGGACGGAGAGATATTCGCCATGAGATCGTTCATCTGAGCGTCTCGGAGTTCCGCGAGGCAAGACCTAACTTTACGTTGAAGCTGATTCGCAGCTGTTCTATAGGCGGGCGTGGGATATTTCTTGGCTCTCCGGAGAGCCGCGTTTTTAGCTTTAATAAGATTGCTAACGGCTAAGGGAAGCGTGGGTTTGCCTTGCTTAGCAACCTTTTCGTTGTCACTGATGGCTGAGTTGATAGCATCAGTGAGAGAATTTACTAATGAATCGATTTTATCCGGGCTATCTAATTGCTCGGGAGAGATCGCGAGTGGAGAGTTCGGAGCCTCTAAGGCTGAAACTAACGTATTTTTAAAACCTTTCCAATTGGTAAAGGTCTTAGGAGATGAGACGTTATCGTTCGGCGGTCCTAGCACGAGGGAAACGGGGCGATGGTCGGAGCCTAGGTCATCGAGCGGTTCGATAGACCTTAGGTCAAGATTGATTCGCTTGATAATTGCAAAGTCGAGGATGTCAGGAGAGTAGGACGGGTTGTTGGGATAGTGAGTGGGAGTGACGGGGGATATGACATCTAGGTCAAGGGAGTTAGTGATGTCGAGGAGAGCGATACCGCTGGTGTTAGTCGATAGGCACGTCCAGTCAGTATGTTTGGAGTTAAAGTCTCCGAACATAATGACTGAATGGCCGAGGGCGAGAATGGCCTCAAAGTCGCTGCGGATTGGTCTGGTACCACTAGGTATGTAGATTGAAGCTATGATGATGGTCGGATGACCAGTCATAGCCAATCTACACACAGTGGCTTCCATGTTGAGGAGAGGAGGGGTAGGGAGAGGACAGCAGTGGAAGCCTCTTTTGTAATATATAGCGGTGCCGCCGAAACCGTCAGAGTTGGGCCTATCGTTACGAATAAACGCGTACTTAGGTATAGCGAATCCCCTGGAGCGGTTTGGAGTAAGCCATGTCTCCTGGAGAAGGAATAAGTCAGGTTCTTTGTTCTGAAGGAACAGTTTAATCTCGGGAAGGTTGGTATTAAGGCTACGAGCGTTAAAAGATACTAGGGATAAGCCCTTGGGTTTAATACGACTGGACGCGGGATTCGCGGGTCTAGACATTATAATTTATTATTTACGAATTTATACAAATATAAAAGAATTTACAACGAGCTTAGGAGCGAGTGATGCTCGGCTAAAGCAAATAAACGCTCTTGAGGAGAGCGGGCGGCTCGCAGTTTGCGTGCGAGCACGGAAATTTCGTTAATATCGACGTTTTGAATAACGTCGAATACGGTCTTCATGTCCTCAGCCAACGACGACTGAGGTGCGGAAGACGGAGAAGGACGCGGCCCTACGGGAGCTACAGGAGCTGGGATAGGTCGGGAAGGTGCAGGCGGAACGGCCGGACGCTGCCTCCAAGATAGAGCCGGAGTAGGTGTCGGCTGAACGGGCTTTGCTTCCGGGGGACCCCGGTTGCGCAGCGGCGGGAAGTTGGCAGGAGTGAGCGGCGGCGCCGGTTTAGGCGCGACCCTCTTGGTGGTGGAGCGCGGAGCGCGCGGGCAACCCCTGTAGTTAGCTGTGTGGCCGGACTGGCCGCACAGCACACAGGCAGGGGGGGAAGTGGATTCGGGAGTGCGAGTGCACTCCTTAGTGAAGTGAGGATCCAGGCACTTTACGCACCTGGGGGGAGCTGAACAGTTAGCCGCTGCGTGGCCATAGAGCTGGCAGCGGTGGCACTGCCCAGGGTGACCACGGGGGTTGGGACGCTCGACGGAGATATTTGAGAGTCCGCAAATTGTGCGAGCCTCTCTAAATATCTCCCTCGAGTTGGGAGTATTCGACAGGATTACCAACGCTAAGGGAAAACGCCTACCGCGGTTGGAGTGCATCTTGTGCACTGCTGTGACCGGGAAACCCTGAGACTTAAGGTCATCGAGGATGTCTTCGTTGCTAAGTTCGAACGGGACGCCCCGTAGTACTGCGCGGATCTTACGCTCCTCCGGGAGGGCGTAGGTGTGATATGCGATTTGGTTTAATCCGAGTAACCTGGTAAACGCGCGGAAGTCGTCGACGGTTGCTATTTGAATCTTGATTGTATCGCCAGCGTTGGCGGCTTTTAAATAATTAATTTTGTGCACTTTGCACAAGTTTGAAACCGCGGTTCAGCGCGCTTTTTCACGCAGGAAGACGGGCTGAGGGAGCTGAGGCTTCGGCGGGACGGGAGCGCAGCGCGTCGCTGGCTTCGATGTGACCGACGGAGACGCGGTTACTACGAGCGATTTTAACGGCGCGGGGGCTGGTGTTGAAGACACCGGGGAGGGCTCGGGTATTGAAGATACCGAAGCTTTCTTAGAGCGCTTCTTGGAGCGCTTGGCGACGAGTTGAAACGCGGGCTCAGGAGAGCCGGTTAAGGTGACGGCATCTGACGACGTATCAGACGCGGGTTCGGAGTCACTCCCGGGAGCGGTACGCTTACGGCGCGACGCGTGAGAGGATGCGACCGATTCGCAGTCCATCTCGGACGAGGCGGGAGACGCGGGAGAGCTGAAGACCTGAGGGGTCTGGACGTCGGAGGCCTGAGGGGCCGGGGTTGAGGCCTGAGGGGCCGGGGACGCGATAGATGCCTGTAAGGCCTGCGTTAGTATGTCATCGGGTATGCTGACGCCGGACGCGGCGAGCACCTGGGCGAATGACCTAAGAGCGTTAACAAGGTCCATTGGAGGGCTTGGGATAATATGAAATATATAAATATATAATGTATGCCTAGGTTCCCTAGCAAACCTAGCGCCTATTTATATAACAAATGCCTAGAATTCCTAAATAAAAATCTAGCGAACCCTAGCGGCAAACCTCCCTACCAGCGGTAGGGGGGCTGGGGAGAATAAATTAAAACTAACAATAGTACGCCGAAGGCCGCTACCTAGAAACCTAAAAAAGGGTGCGCAGGTAAAGAGTTGACCGCGTTAGGGTCAACCTTTACCGACAGAAAGGACAAATACACACGAAAACACACAGATATGATAGAAATAAATATGAAAATAGGAGAAAAATAAATAAAATAGAGAAGAGAAATAAATAAAAATAAAAAGGACTGGTTCAGTACAAATTCGTTGTCACCGTTAAGTATCCTTTGCACTGAAACCAGACTACTTACGCCGGGCACAACACTGCACTCAGCACAAGCACAACACAACTTAGCACAGCACTTTGAAGACTAAGAGGCTTAATCGCAAAGAAAAATCGCACTTCGAAAGCACTCAGACGCAGTAGAAAGACTTAGGAAACCGTAGCACGGAGCCAACACGCTAGACTGTGACGTCAGTAAACTGAGCGCCGCGGAATGGCGGGAAGGGACCGATCAACGGAGAGCTGGGTCTTGCACGTCCGCACTGGGCGGCGATCGGAGCGAGAATGAGCTCACATCTGTTAATTATTCGAATTTGTAGATTGAGACAAAGACGGTGACTATGGAAAGCGCACACTCGGAATATTATTCATTGCAGTTGTTTTTACTTTAATACAGTCTGCCCAGTTGAGGTTTGTAAGTGACATTGGATTTTAAATAATATCGATGTGCACAATGGGCACGTGATTTTTACTGATGCATGAAATGCATTGTTTAGGGCAGGATATCTATATTTCATCAAACTTTGATTTTGGTGCGATGGACTACTGAATTTTCTCGCAGAATTATAACTATTAGAAGGAGTAGATGATTCAATGCAAATGCAATTAGAGAAAGATTATGTTATCAGATAAAACTAATTAAGACGATAATAATTACGATGATAGGTGCGTTTTGTATAGCTACTCATGTTAATAATGAAAATACATTTACTGAATGTGACGGCAGTCTTTTTTTCATCTTTGACAGATGGCTTTAATTTTGAGAAAATAAAAACAAGTTCTTAAATATGTCGTGATATATTCAATAGCCATTTTGATATTAAAAACAAGGACCAATAATAAATAGTTTTCCTATTTTAGAATTAATATCATTTACAATGTGCCCTTTAAATGAAAAATCAAAATCATCCAGATAGCTGATATCAAACCATCCTGCGATGTTAATTATCTATTAGACTAGTTAGAAACTCTCTGAACTATCGATTTGTGGCAAGACGAAGATAGCCAATCGTCTGGAGGACAAATTATAAACGATTGACATGACGTTGTTCTAAAGGAACATAAAAATATTATATGTATTTTAATATAGATATATCCAAACTGTTGAAAGAGATTTTCGTTGAGTTCTGATGTCATTTTAGGTTTCACCAGTTTGAAATGAATTATTCGTGATGACTTTAATCAAATAGAATTTACTTTTTCATAACAAAAATTTATTTCATAAAATTATCAATACTGAATTTCATCCTCTAATTTTTAAAGCTATAAAGCAACGTTTACTATATCCTAAAGTCATTAACGCTAAATTATACCTTTTCAAGTTTATTACCGTTTTATACACATTTATAATTGCCTTTAAAACTGTGACACCGTTAAATTCTCTAAGAACAATACAGACCTGAAAGCCTTTCCACGTAGGTATAGACTTTGATTGCGCACATCACTTTATAGTGCACACGGATTAGGTAGAATTAATAAATATGAGGTTTTATTCACATTTTTAAACCGTTCCTGTCAAGTGTCTAGTTTTTAACAAATTTTTTTTTTTTATATTTCTAACAATCACACCACATTATCTAGCCCAAATTAAGTATTATTAAGAACTTGTGTTATGGATACTAGATAACGGATAAATAAACTTAAGAAATATATATAAGCACAAATATAATTTTTTTTCATATATAAATATTAGAAATAAACTTAAATAAACATACATACACATCCATGACTAGAAAGCAAATATCTGCCTCTACCGGGATTCGAACCCGTGACCTCTGGCATGGAAGGCAAGGGTACTGATGGAAACATGAGAAAGAACTCAACTATAAATTAAAAATTACTTGAGATCTCAAAATTTTTTATAGATAATAAGTTTAGATTACTTTTACTTAAGTTTAAAGACTGTGAATCGATCGCTTATAACAACAAAAGACGGATTAAGGAGCGTGAACTCACAATAAACGTCCGCAGACTGTAATTTCAGCAACGGACCCACCTCTAGTGTTCTCCCAGCTGGTACATTGTGACATATTTATGGCGTGAGTTGCGAGCAAGAGTCGCGAAACACGATTTATGAGTTTCCGACAGATGTCTTCGGATAGAGACAGTTACATGTTACTACATCTTAATGTTTATTTTATAAAAGCAAACGATGACGACTGAGTGGCGTAGTGGTTAGTAGTCCTGCCTCATACGCTGAAAGTCGGGTCTTTTTTATCCACTAAAAACCACTTCTTTGGCTGTGGCAAAATTTTACCTTTAGCCTTCATCGGAAGCGACACCCGTTGGGAAGTGGGCGCGCTGGCGGGTCTTCCGCCCGATGTGAAAGTTGCACTGAAGGTGCTCAAAGGGACATGAGTTGGTGGCCTATATAGTTGGTATATAAATATATATATATATATATATATAAACTATGAACCTAACAACGATGACTAACTTCCTAGAACCTCTCTACACGCGGTAGGGCGGTTGGGGACGACGCGGATAACCTACTCGAACACGAAGACTCGGAGTCCTGGAACGTAGAGCTTGCCGGAGCGTCGACGGCGACGCAGGTCGGCGACGACGGGCTGCAGGCGACGGTGTCGAAGATGCGTCGTGAAAACGACGGTCCTATGAAACTTAGGAAATACGGTGCTTCTCGGGTCATGATTGCTTGTATTTATATATGTATTTATTCTGGGTTTCCCCCAGTTCGCTCATCCATAATGGTCATTTATTTTGAATGTCAATCGTCGAGCGTACCGATGTGAACGTAGACAACATTTTGATCAGTTCTTTTTCATTTTCTAACTGGATCCTTGCAGGCAGAGTTTGATCATATAAGATGTGAACATAGATTTGACTGTGGTTGTCAATCGGCGAATTCTTTGTGAGGCAGTATTGGTGTTTTTAAGTAATCGCTGGTTTTTAATTTCGTGTTTTTTTTTCTCAACTTCAGTCTTTTACTGACTCTGACTCACCTTACTTTTTGTCCGAATGGATCTGCCATAAGCTCAGTCATGTGTTTTAGAAACCCATATCGTTGATAAGTCCTATTTTGCTTTACATTCTGGTCGTTACATTTGTTTGTCTAATTCAATTATGACATCTTAAAGTATCGTTGTGTTTTTTGTTACAGGGTATTATAACTCTAGTATCCTCTAGGAAAACAATGTGGTCTATACCACCTACATAGTAGGTGGTAAAGCGCGTCATAACAACTTGAAAAATAACTTCAATATTTTAGAGGCGTAAATGTAACAAGATATAGTCGATCGGTTCGCCACCGTGTCCGTATTAAAGTAGCGAAAGCGTAACAAACAATCAACTTTTATATTATTGAAATCGGACTCGTGACGCTCTTTTATTATTCTGTGGTTCCTGGTTGTATAATGAAATAAAAATGCAAAGCTAATTTTTAGTTCCAGTGTTTTTCACGTTATTATAAGCTTTTTAAAACGTAGTTAGGCCAGAATGTTATTCTAAATCTTGATATTTTATATAAGAACATACTACCGTTGGTATGTCATTATTTGTAGAACTGAAATAGTATCTATTCTGAGCTGTAGTTTAATCAACACAAAATTTTTTGTATAGTTTTGTAATTAGGAGGAAACATTTTAGGTAAGTTAGTTAAGGTACTTCGGTAAGTTTGATTATAATAGGATTAAGGTCAATTTTCCAAGAAGTCTACATGGTTTATAAGAAGCTATTTGTGTTAAGCCCTTTTTGAACTGAATGTTTATTATTACTTGAAGTCTTCAATATTGCTGACCTTAAATGTTGTTTTGTTTGTTAAATAAGCTATTTAATATCTTAGTGAGAGTTGTTTACGGTGTACCTTACTTGCTTACTTGTGAAGGTTATAAAGGAAACCGAATCCCTTCCAAACAACCTCAGGCTATTTCATTAAATATTTATGTAATTGTAGGTCGTTTTGAGGATTTTGTTAAGTTGGGCGTAGACTACTTTGAGATCTAAGTGTTTGGCTAGAGTGTGATTATCACTGTTTAAACCCTCGTTATATTAATCAATTTACTTTGGGGTGGGTTTCGGAACGTTTGAAGAACGCTTCCGAGAGTATTTTGTGGTGCTGTTGCACTGTAGGTAGTTCAAGGTTTCTGTGCAGGTCCAAGTAGCGCACGTACCAGGGTGCGTTTGTGGCCCTGCGGCAGAAGAGATTTTGAACCACCTGCAGTTTGTGCAAGAAGGAGGGGCTGGCGTAGGCAAAGAATGGCGAGGCATAAGTCATGATGGCTCTAACGCAGGTCTTAAAGAGCGTTCGTTTGTTACGAAAGGACGTTTTACTATGTCTACCTAACATACTATTTGGTCGGCTTAAGTAGAGACGGGCGAGTTTCGATACTCTATCGAAATCTTATTGATTGGAAACAAAGATCACGCTATGAACAAATAAGAGGTTGTGATATCTTTTAATGTACTTCTGTGTCATTTGTTCTAGTAATGCTTTTCATAACGTCAGATTGTAATGAATTACTTAACCTTCTAACTTCTAACATTTTAATAATTTTGTTTCCAATCTTGGTATCTAGGACAGATCTATTAGGATGAAATACATTTTTGTTTCATTTCTTCAGACATAGGTAAAGGTCAAATACGTAAACTGTGTGTGCCCAGCGTAAAGTATTCTGGTTTTAGTACAAAGGATACCCAACGGTGACAACTGATTTGTACTGATCCAGTCCTTTTATTTTATATATTATTTCCTATACTCTACTATTTCCATATTTATCTTTATCATATTTGTGTCTTGCCCTTTTTGTCGGTAAAGGTTGACCCTAACGCGGTCAACTCTACCTGCCTTCGGCGAACTACGGTTAGTTTTAAGTTATTTGCCCCAGCCCCCCCTACCGCTGGTTGGGAGGTTAGCCACTAGGATTGCTAGCATTTGCTAGGATTTTTAGGCATCGTTTATTTATTTATATATTTATATTTTCCTACCAAGCCCTCCCATGGATTCGCAAAGCCTAGTAAACTTTGCAAAGTCCTTCACCGAGGCGCTCGCCACACTTACACTCCTCCTCTCACTCGTCCCGACGGCACTACCGCCTTCAAAGACGAAGAGAAAGCCGAATGCTTCGTTGACAACATTGCCTCATAATGCTCGCCCAGCACTCAACCTGCGGATCCTTCCCACATCCAGACGGTGGAGGACGAGGTCCTCCGCAGGGACTCTCTCCCCATCACCGCCGAATACAAATTTCGGATCAGATGATGATTATTACGACCGGGCGTCGAGTCGGGTCCTCGAAATCACGTCGGGGTCACCAGTTATTACGACCAGTGAAGAGCTTGTTATTTTGAATTAAGACACGATTACATGTTGAGTGACAATTTATTCGTTCAAATAATTAGCTTATATAAACGTGTGAAATACAGTAATATTTAATCATCTCATGATCTTACTCTTATCACGTATGTTTCTAAATAGATACAATGATTCTCTGTAAGTCACGTCTGCGTGACGGACGCCACAATGATGATGATGGAATAAATATACGGTAAAATAGTAAAATTCTTCAAGAATTCAATAAATTGAAATTATTCATTTATTTATTCTCCTTGATACTTCTGTGAAACATAAATCTAAGCGGGGAATTCCACCAAATTGTAGATACCATTAACTGGCTCGATAACCGATTCAAATTAAATCACTTAGCGTCTCCGATAGAGCTGTCAGTCTCATATCACTGCCATTAGGTTTGTAATTCAGTAGAATTATTCAATATAATTTAGCAAAATTTTGGTATGAATTGGTAAAGATCGAAAACAATAATTAATGGATATTTTTTTCTTTCTTTTTATTTCCAATAAATTACCTAGAACAACGAAAAACCGACGTGGGTTTCGGTTATAAAAACAGTAATTCTATTTATTTGAAATTATTAGTTTTATTTTCTAAATCGAAAGCACTCCGGTGAATATTATTATTATTGTTATAATAAAGCTTTTATGGACCATTTATATGGTGATAACATTGTATAACTGACTTTGTGAAGTCGTAAATTAGATAAGGCTGTTTAAAATGTGCAATTATTAGAAATAAGCAAAGGTTTAATAATGAAAAATTTTTTGTGTGTTGCGTGCACCAATTTTGAAACTATAACAAATTTTGTAAAAAGTGCTGTTAAAATTTTAAAAACCTAACACGTTAAATTTGAAACCAGTTTTAAAAAAGTTCAAAGAAGTCTTTGTAGTAGAGCATAATATGCTATATAACATAATATACATATTATGTTTAGCACTAGCTCTTGTCTGCAGCTTTTTAAAGGAAATTTTTCTCTTACACTGATAATGCATACAAATGTTAAAACGTTAAAACTTCATTTGATCTTCATTATTTTATTCCTAGGTTTTTGCTTTGCTTCTCAGCCAATGTGTTAACTTGTACTTGGAATACAATTTAACTCTACTCATAGCTTGCTTAGCTTGCATGAAAATTGTTTTTTTATAAATGAATCTGATAACATACGAATTGTACGCTTACTCAGAGACAAAACCCAGCGAGTAAACTTAAAAGGCCACCACGATCTTGAATATGTGGTAAGTGACTTTAATCTGAGATAAACGAATAGAATATGATTATATGTTTAGTCACACTTATATTAACGATTCACAAGCGCCCCTTATGATTATATGAAATTGTTGAACTAAAGTAAAGACCACCATGACTTACAATTGCTTTCCAGAAATTAATTGTTTATATGTATATTTAATAACAGACATTAATTGGAGTTTCATAAAAGCATGTTTACGAGATAAAATGGGTGCTAGAGGATCGTCTTTTCTCTAAACCTAAACTTTTTTGCTATCTTTAAAATCTGTTGGAACCATTTCTTTCTGTGATTTCAGATTCAAGTTAAATTTATTCACACTTAATGTATTTTCTTGTTTCAATTTGTATTCCACTTTCTCCTTATCGTTTGATAGAAAACTATTGAATTCCTTAAGTTTATTTGGTCCAGAAATTCCGTTTGCTTAGAGTACTATTAGAATAGAATATTTAAAGGTTGTTTTGTAAGTAGCTATTTTAAAAAATACAATTTTTTTGCAAAAGACTTTCATTTGTGTAATTTTCTTATTATTAGACGAAAACGGCTGCAACGTTCATAAAATCATGAAACAGTCTATTTTAGTGCATTTTTATAATGTCTAATAATTAATTGTAAATATTTGTTGTGAATTTTTTATCTGAGTAATAATAATAATGATAACTCCCCAGACAAACACACCAACCGTATAGCCCCAAAGTAAGCACAGCGTGTGTTATGGATATCCGTACAGAGAACTGGGAGGAACCCAGAACAAACATACATATATCAATATCAACCACCACGACTCGATAACAAACCTCAATGTTCATCACTGTGTGAATGCCCCAACCAGGACTCGAACCTAGGAGCTCCAGCGTATGAGGCAGGGCCGCTAACCACTACGCTAGTCGGTCGTCAGTACTTTGTTATTACTACTGAAACTTATTAGTAAGTAATTGTCTATATAATTACAACCTTTTGACATCTGATCTTCATTCTGATGATCTGAGCCCATTATTTATTTATCAACATAGGAACGAAAAGTAAGATGTATTTTCCTAAAGCTAGAAAACAAATGATCACTTTTTATCAAAATCTTTCATATTTCTCGAATTTTTTTATTTAAAGTGGTAACGAAAACCAGAGCTTTTCATGACACGCATATTTGAATTAGAAAGTTGAAAAGTGAAGTAAACAAGGAAAAAGAAAGGGAAAATGTGCGACTTGAAAAGGGTCCAAAAAGCTTTCATGGTGTTTTTGGTTCTTTGTAGTAGTTTAAAAGTCTTTTGTCATGATTTAAAAACGAGACGAAACGTGAACATTTTTGACGTGAATAAAGTTCAACCTGAATATTAATTTTACGTGGTTTTCAAAATATATAATTTTAACTAACTCAATCATGTACATTTTATTTTTATTAAAAGCTCAAAATATGTGTCGTGGTTCCATATTTTGCAATGCATATACAGGTCTTGTTTTTTTTTTTTTTTTTTTTTTTTGTTCCCCTCCGCGGGAAGGGCAGGAGGATAAAAATGCCCTGACGCATACTCTGGCGCGATTCCAAAGTTATGTGGGACTCGTCCCGACGCCTACCAGGACCATACCCACTAAAAACCCCCTGTCGGCTCGTGCATTTTTGCCACTCAGCCTTCATCGGAGCGATGGCCAATTGGAGAAAGAGGCCGCGCTAGCGGGGCCCAGAAGGGGTCACCCGCTGGGATTACATAGCACTGAAGGTGCTCAAAGCACTGAAGGTGAATACGTAGCACTGAAGGTGCTCAAAATGAAAATCAATGATTAAAACAAAAATTAAAAAATTGCAAAATAAAATTGAATTAACTCGCATTTACGTTAGTATTAGGATTTACGTTAGAATTAGAATTTACGTTAGAATTAGAATTTGCGGCCAGAAGGGCCTCGAGATCGCGTGACAGTCTGGTGGATGAGTACGCTTGCGCATTTCTAGGCCTAGCGACTTTGAACTTCGAGTCTAACACAGGAGTAGCATATGAGACAGAATCACGAACTAGAGGATTGGGATGGGTTTCGGAGCGTTTGAAGAACGCTTCAGAGAGTGTTTTGAGATATTGTTGTACTGTAGGCAGTTCGAGATCTCTATGCAAGTCCGCGTTACGCACGTACCACGGTGCGCCTGTGGCCCGGCGGCAAAAGAGGTTTTGAACTACCTGCAGTTTGTGCAGGAGGGAGGGTTTGGCGTGGGCAAAGATTGGCGAGGCATACGTCATGACGGGTCTAACGCAGACCTTGTAAAGTGTACGTTTGTTTCTGAAGGACATTTTACTTTTTCTACCTAACATGCTATTTAGGCGGACTAAATAGTGACGAGCGAGTTTCGAAACTCTTTCAACGTGTGGCTTGAAAGAAAGCGTCGGATCTAATGTGACGCCTAAGTATTTAGTACTGCGCTTCCAGGGGATGGGAATGCCTAACATTCGAACGTGGGGATCGCCATCGGGACGACGGCGTTTGTGGTCGAAGCGCATCGCAGAACTCTTTTCAGGGTTCACATCGATGCGCCATTCTTGAAACCATGCACCAAGGGCGTTTACGGCCTTTTGGAGTCTGGTTACAAGGCGCCGAACACCGTGGCCTTTGGTATAGAGTGCGGTGTCGTCAGCGAAGAGGGCGAGTTCGACGCCTTTCGGCGGGATGGGAATGTCGTTGGTGTACACGGTGTACAGCAGAGGGGCGAGGACTGAGCCTTGAGGGACTCCAGCCTTTATGGGACGAGGTGCAGAAAGCGTGCCTTCGTGTTTAAATCGAAACGTACGGTCTTTGAGAAACGACGCTATTATCCTGACTAGGCGATCCGGTAAGCCTATCTTGTAGAGTTTATAAACGAGACCGCTGTGCCAGACTTTATCGAAAGCCTTGGCTACGTCAAAGAAAACCGCGACTGTTTTATAACGACGCGGATAGAAACCGTCAAGTATATACTCAACGATTCGGTGGACTTGCTGAGGGCAGGAGTGTTTAGCGCGAAAGCCGAACTGATGGGGAATAATGAGAGGATCGCCATCCGTTGGAAACAGATGGTTCCGCATTCGAGAAAGTATGACTCTCTCGAGAAGTTTAGACATTGCCTTGAGGAGGCTGATGGGTCTGGGATTAGCCGGGACGTTCAGAGGTTTGCCCGGCTTGGGAATGCCTATGACTGTCGCTTCTTTCCAAGCTTTAGGAAAGTAGCTATGGTCGAAGCAGGCATTGAAAATGATAGCTAACAAGGTAAGCATCTGTTGCGGTAGGTGCTTAAGTGCGTGGTTGGAAATTCCATCCGCACCCGGAGCCTTTTTGGACTTTTGATTTCTAATGAGAAGCAAGATTTCGTCATTAGAGACTGTGACAGGGTCGGCGGTGATGGGGAGAGAGTCTCTGCGAAGGACTTCGTCCTCCACCGCTTTGATGTGAGTGGGATTCGCGGGTTGCGTGCTGGGCGAGCATTGTGCGGCAATGCTGTCGGCGAAGCATTCGGCTTTCTCTTCGACTTCGAAGGCAGTAGTGCCATCGGGACGAGTGAGAGGAGGAACGTGAGAGACGGTGTCTACGCGTAAGGCTCGGGCCATGCTATAGTACGCTTGGTGGGACGGAGAGATATTCGCCATGAGATCGTTCATCTGAGCGTCTCGGAGTTCCGCGAGGCAAGACCTAACTTTACGTTGAAGCTGATTCGCAGCTGTTCTATAGGCGGGCGTGGGATATTTCTTGGCTCTCCGGAGAGCCGCGTTCTTAGCTTTAATAAGATTGCTAACGGCTAAGGGAAGCGTGGGTTTGCCTTGCTTAGCAACCTTTTCGTTGTCACTGATGGCTGAGTTGATAGCATCAGTGAGAGAGTTTACTAATGAATCGATTTTATCCGGGGTATCTAATTGCTCGGGAGAGATCGCGAGTGGAGAGTTCGGAGCCTCTAAGGCTGAAACTAACGTATTTTTAAAACCTTTCCAGTTGGTAAAGGTCTTAGGAGATGAGGCGTTATCGTTCGGCGGTCCTAGCACGAGGGAAACGGGGCGATGGTCGGAGCCTAGGTCATCGAGCGGTTCGATAGACCTTAGATCAAGATTGATTCGCTTGATAATTGCAAAGTCGAGGATGTCAGGAGAGTAGGACGGGTTGTTGGGATAGTGAGTGGGAGTGATGGGGGATATGACGTCTAGGTCAAGGGAGTTAGTGATGTCGAGGAGAGCGATACCGCTGGTGTTAGTCGATAGGCACGTCCAGTCAGTATGTTTGGAGTTAAAGTCTCCGAACATAATGACTGAATGGCCGAGGGCGAGAATGGCCTCAAAGTCGCTGCGGATTGGTCTGGTACCACTAGGTATGTAGATTGAAGCTATGATGATGGTCGGATGACCAGTCATAGCCAATCTACACACAGTGGCTTCCATGTTGAGGAGAGGAGGGGTAGGGAGAGGACAGCAGTGGAAGCCTCTTTTGTAATATATAGCGGTGCCGCCGAAACCGTCGGAGTTGGGCCTATCGTTACGAATAAACGCGTACTTAGGTATAGCGAATCCCCTGGAGCGGTTTGGAGTAAGCCATGTCTCCTGGAGAAGGAATAAGTCAGGTTCTTTGTTCTGAAGGAACAGTTTGATTTCGGGAAGGTTGGTGTTAAGGCTACGAGCGTTAAAAGATACTAGGGATAAGCCCCTGGGTTTAATACGACTGGACGCGGGATTCGCGGGTCTAGACATTATAATTTATTATTTACGAATTTATAAATTATAAAAGAATTTACAACGAACTTAGGAGCGAGTGATGCTCGGCTAAAGCAAATAAACGCTCTTGAGGAGAGCGGGCGGCTCGCAGTTTGCGTGCGAGCACGGAAATTTCGTTAATATCGACGTTTTGAATAACGTCGAACACGGTCTTCATGTCCTCAGCCAACGACGACTGAGGTGAAGATGGCAAAGTTGGACGCGGCCCTACGGGAGCTACGGGAGCTGGGATGGGTCGGGAAGGTGCAGGCGGAACGGCTGGACGCTGCCTCCAAGACAGAGCCGGAGTAGGTGTCGGCTGAACGGGCTTTGCTTCCGGGGGACCCCGGTTGCGCAGCGGCGGGAAGTTGGCAGGAGTGAGCGGCGGCGCCGGTTTAGGCGCGACCCTCTTGGTGGTGGAGCGCGGAGCGCGCGGGCAACCCCTGTAGTTAGCTGTGTGGCCGGACTGGCCGCACAGCACACAGGCAGGGGGGGAAGTGGATTCGGGAGTGCGAGTGCACTCCTTAGTGAAGTGAGGATCCAGGCACTTTACGCACCTGGGGGGAGCTGAACAGTTAGCCGCTGCGTGGCCATAGAGCTGGCAGCGGTGGCACTGCCCAGGGTGACCACGGGGGTTGGGACGCTCGACGGAGATATTTGAGAGTCCGCAAATTGTGCGAGCCTCTCTAAAGATCTCCCTCGAGTTGGGAGCATTCGACAGGATTACCAACGCTAAGGGAAAACGCCTACCGCGGTTGGAGTGCATCTTGTGCACTGCTGTGACCGGGAAACCCTGAGAATTAAGGTCATCGAGGATGTCTTCGTTGCTGAGTTCGAACGGGACGCCCCGTAGTACTGCGCGGATCTTACGCTCCTCCGGGAGGGCGTAGGTGTGATACGCGATTTGGTTTAATCCGAGTAACCTGGTAAACGCGCGGAAGTCGTCGACGGTCGCTATTTGAATCTTGATTGTATCGCCAGCGTTGGCGGCTTTTAAATAATTAATTTTGTGCACTGTGCACCAGTTTGAAACCGCGGTCCAGCGCGCTTTTTCACGCAGGAAGACGGGCGGAGGGAGCTGAGGCTTCGGCGGGACGGGGGCGCAGCGCGTCGCTGGCTTCGATGTGACCGACGGAGACGCGGTTACTACGAGCGATTTTAACGGCGCGGGGGCTGGTGTTGAAGACACCGGGGAGGGCTCGGGTATTGAAGATACCGAAGCTTTCTTAGAGCGCTTCTTGGAGCGCTTGGCGACGAGTTGAAACGTGGGCTCAGGAGAGCCGGTTAAGGTGACGGCATCTGACGACGTATCAGACGCGGGTTCGGAGTCGCTCCCGGGAGCGGTACGCTTGCGACGCGACGCGTGAGAGGATGCGACCGATTCGCAGTCCATCTCGGACGAGGCGGGAGACGCGGGAGAGCTGAAGACCTGAGGGGTCTGGACGTCGGAGGCCTGAGGGGCCGGGGTTGAGGCCTGAGGGGCCGGGGACGCGATAGATGCCTGTAAGGCCTGCGTTAGTATGTCATCGGGTATGCTGACGCCGGACGCGGCGAGCAGCTAGGCGAATGACCTAAGAGCGTTAACGAGGTCCATTGGAGGGCTTGGGATAATATGAAATATATAAATATATAATGTATGCCTAGGTTCCCTAGCAAACCTAGCGCCTATTTATATAACAAATGCCTAGAATTCCTATTTAAAAATCTAGCGAACCCTAGCGGCAAACCTCCCTACCAGCGGTAGGGGGGCTGGGGAGAATAAATTAAAACTAACAATAGTACGCCGAAGGCCGCTACCTAGAAACCTAAAAAAGGGTGCGCAGGTAAAGAGTTGACCGCGTTGGGGTCAACCTTTACCGACAGAAAGGACAAATACACACGAAAACACACAAATATGATAGAAATAAATATGAAAATAGGAGAAAAATAAATAAAATAGAGAAGAGAAATAAATAAAAATAAAAAGGACTGGTTCAGTACAAATTCGTTGTCACCGTTAAGTATCCTTTGCACTGAAACCAGACTACTTACGCCGGGCACAACACTGCACTCAGCACAAGCACAACACAACTTAGCACAGCACTTTGAAGACTAAGAGGCTTAGTCGCAAAGAAAAATTGCACTTCGAAAGCACTCAGACGGAGTAGAAAGACTTAGGAAACCGTAGCACGGAGCCAACACGCTAGACTGTGACGTCAGTAAACTGAGCGCCGCGGAATGGCGGGAAGGGACCGATCAACGGAGAGCTGGGTCTTGCACGTCCGCACCGCGTGGCGATCGGAGCGAGAATCTACAGGTCTTGTTGAGTAGTTAGTTATTTTATACTATTTTAGTACATATATTTGTTCGTATTATGTGTTGGACAAATCGAACCAAAGATAAGTTTACCAAAACTGTATAACTTTTTATTCTCACTTTAATTAAACAATTGTAGATATGGAGCAAAAATATGGAGCAGAATAAAGATAAAATTTACATTTACAGTGTAAAGCGGCAAAATGCATTTATTAATATATGCTGCACGTGTAGGTCTTACAATTTATTAACTTGCAAGCGCATACATTATTTTAGCCAATGTGGTTACACTTTTCACTATTATAAACGACAAACCTCATTTTTTTTTTAAAAATAAACATGAGCAGACCCGTATATATATTAGTTTATCAGTAATTTAAGTACACGAGAAATTAAACTGTGAGCAAAGTCCTGATACCGAAAGAAAAAGCTTTCCTATCTGAATAACCTACTATGAATCTCAGTAGGACTGCTAGTTAATTTCCAAGTGATTTAATTAATTAAGAATTCTGTACACGTGTAAGCTAACTTGGGACACTTTTTACGTCATTTTCGTAGACCCACCGTTTATTTGTTTTTACGCCAATATATGCATGACTTTTTTGTGGAATGTTTAATAAAAATTCTACAAAAAGCGACATACAAATGGCATGCTTATTGAGCGGTCCAGCAAGTAGCGCAGACTGTTAAATGAAGCTGAAAAGTAAAAAGGTGATGAAGGTTAAATAAATATTAATAAAAAGTAAAGTGAAAAATGGTATTAGTAGAAAGAAGTAACTGGTAGTGCAGTGAACAGGCAGATGGAATTTATGTGCGGGAATTCAACACGTGCGTGGAAGAGGACCACGTACAACGTCGTTGTAAGAAGACCCTGTCACCGTTGATTGTCAATGAAGTGCAATAAAGTCCGAGTATATGTTCCTGTTTTATTTTATTCCAATCCTAACTGACCCACGAGCAAGCCCTAAAAACAAGAAAACTGTGATATTTCAATCAGACAACTGGATCACCGTGTAACTTAAATATGACTACAATTAACTAAGTTTGAACAAACCTTTTAAAATATTTCAACTCGAAGACTTTTTTAAATTAGCACTTTCTGTTCGTAATGTTAGTAGAAGCCATATTTTTTAAACACAATCAATAGCTCCTGTGAAAACTTGTGCGGGCGTTTTTTTTACAATAAGTATGCATTATTTTATAAAAATATGACGTTTACGCACGTACAAGGGTACATAATACCAGAGTCGGAGAAACTGATAGGGATGGAGCTATATCGATAAACGAGATAGATAGAACTGTCATCGAGAAAATAAAGAAATGGAAATAGTATACAACAATTTACCTTATTATTACAATCCAAGAATACAAAGCTTAGAAAGCGATACATACTCACATACATTTACTTTACGTACACGTGTTTTGCTTTTGAAATACAATCTACTAATAAGTTACTAAAAATAAATACTTTCATATACCCATTAACAGACAAGAGGATAACGATTGTAAAGGCAGCAGCTTAATTACCTTCGGCTATTATAAGTCACACCGTCTGGTAGCATTTTAATTCTGTAAGAGCTGCTCCTCTACAGAATTAGGTACACATATTTTAGCTGCTTGATATTTTGGCCCTGCTTCTATTTTAAATTTTTTAATTTAATTTTATTTGCGATAAAAAAAACAGTTACACGGTAACAGATTAGCTTATAAATTTGAACACTTAATAAGAATTTACCATGTAACCAGCACCATTATCCACATATAAGTTGAGTTAACTCAAATAAGTGAGTGGCAAAAAAAACAAAAGGTAATTACAGAGATGATCGTTACATAGTTGACAAAACAAAATAAATGATACAATTCATACTATCACATCTGGGTTATTTATTGTTGACAAAATAGTTGTTATACATTTCTTATAATGTAGTGTTTTGAGATGAAATATATCAATTTTACAAAACATTTCGTTGACATTTTTCATTATTCTGTTAATAGGATGGCGTTCCCCCGCAAAACTTTGGCATGAATATTGGGTGTTGGTAGGTTTTCCGAATGCGTTGTGATTTACTTGGTATTCTGTAGCATACACTGTTTGTTACAGAAGTCCAGTCAAATTGATTATGGCAAATATCATACAAATTATGTTGATCTTGTATCGTTCTTCTGTGCAAGACTGTCAATGTATTTAGCGTAAAACGGATTCCTGAACCATATTCTAGTTGACTTCTTATTAAAGTCTTAAATAGATAAATAAGGGTCTCAGATCGCTTAAATTGATTTGTATGGTATAATTAATCATTAACCCATCATACTTGTATATAATCTACATGACTATCAAAGTGTAATTTGGTGTCCATAAGTATTCCGAGGTCTTTAATCATGGGTACCTTTTCGAGCTGATAATTATTGAGATAATACGAGTAATCAATTATATTATGTTTTTTTGTGAATGTTATTGATTTACATTTGGGCGAACTCTCTATCCACAATAAACATTATTTTACTTAAAAGGTAAGGAGGTAACTTAATTAAGAAGTTTGAATATATTGAGCTATTTAAGAAGTCATTTTACCAAAATAATCATTCTGAAAGTGCTTTAATAATACGACTCGACTCTTACATGTAACATATAAGATGAATTCTATAATAATAGTTGTATCTGTTAGTACTAACATCTAGCTCAGAAAAGATCTCTATATATTATACAAATATTTTGCAGAGATTGTTAAATAAAGATAATATTTAAAAACTATAAATCGACTTCAATTCTTAAAATTGAAGTCAAGTTATAGTTCGAAAAAAAACACCCTTCTTGAACGAGAAGCTTTTATGTTTCTCTTTTAGTTAACTTATCTTTGAAGAGTGATCATATTTTTTTTGCAAAATTATTTGACTAATAACTTTTTCTGCTGTCTGCGTCCGGGATCTTGGATATCCTAGACTAGCTGTATTGCTTTTGATCTTCACAACAACTATAGCAAAAAGCAAATTAGTAAACTTTCTAAATTTTATTTCCAATTAACCATTGCTATAGCTCTGATGTACAAGGTAAAGGGATAAAAAAGCTTCCTCATTTTCACTTCCTGTCAAAAAAAGCATACAAACTTTGACTTCTAGATTTTACTGCCAGATCTTGGAGAGTTCCACGTCCCCCTATTGATTTCATCATTAGAAACTCGCCATTACATTTGATGTTATGCACGTCCACACAAACCAATTGAGCTCGAACATGGTAGTGTTACTTGTAGTCTTTCAAGAATTCCATGACTATCTCCTGGTTTCATTGTCACACTTTCCGCACCGAGTGTAATTAATTGACCTCATCAAAATAATTATGCACCTAAATTGGGCGAAATCATTCTTATGACTAGCTTAGTCTAAGCTTAGGTTTAGGCTAGGTCTAGTCCTGGACATCATTGACAATTCATATTAACTTATCTCTACTATATCTACAAAGTCCAGGGTTCATCGGCCATGAAATTTAAATGAGACTAAATTGGAACTAAACCGAACCCAACGTAAAATAATCATCAAAATCGATCTTGAAATAGAAAGACAAAACCGATAACATACATGTTAAATAAAAACAGATTAATAGCTAACCTCCTTTTTTTAAAAGTCGGTTAAAATTAGCATCTATTCATTTTTACAAGCTTCATTATTTTGACGCTAATGGAATGTCACGTTATTATCTTCTCAAAAACTTTACCTAGTAATTTCTATAAGATTCCAATTCCTTTTGACGTATTTATACTAAATTGATTTAATCTGATTTGGGTCACAAAGTGCTTTTGTGTTTCACATGTTGTGAAAACCTCTTCGTGGCATTTGAAAGCAGGTGTGTTTAACATGTGTAGTATTTACTCTGTTTTGGCATTATTTAGGTGAGAGCTCTGAGTCTCCTTGTCGAAAAGATTTATTTTCACGCAGCTTAGTTTTGAAAGGCAATTATATTTCTTGGTAGGGTAGATTTATTTATAAAAGTCTTCATTAGCTTTACTTATCACTATAGTCGTATTCATTAGAAGGAGACTTTTAATTTTTTTTATTTTGAAGTATTATCCTTGTATTATTACAAAATACTGTAAATTTGAAAGTGACTTTTATTGGCAGCTTTTTTGAAATATATTTATTTCATTATTAAAAATTTATATGTATACGCATAATTTACAATTTTAGTCCTAAAAATTCATGAAACCCTGAAAAGCTTATCCATAATAATCTAATAAAGGAAAAATTTTATTTGTTTGAAATTATTGGTCAGAGCCGCCGGTGCTATCAAAAGAAGTTATATTACGAGCTGTTGTTACATTCTGTTTGTAACTGTTACATTTCATATAATGCGGGGTGGGTTGCTAGTACTTCCATAAATATATTGCTTCGCTGACTGTCACTTTTTATAATAATAATAATAATATTTTTATTTTTTTGCCGTTTATTTTCGAAATATTCAATTTACAAAATTTTTGACAAAAAACCTACAAGAAAAAATTTTTTTTGTTTTTTACTACACTTTTACCTAAATCGTATCTCTTATTTCGATATGCCTTACGGCAAAGGCCTCCTCCAGCTCTGTCCACTGCTTCCTGTCTGCTGCTACTCTGATCCAAAAGGGCCCTAGGGTCTGTTTCAGTTCGTCTTCCCATCTTCTCACTTTGCGACCTCTACTCCTAACTCCATCTCTTGGGTACTAAACTGTTACCTGTTTGCTCCATTTTTCTCTTTTGCGGCGAAGCATATGTCCGGTCCATCTCCATTTTTGTTTATCAATACGTGATAGTAAGTCTTTTAATTTTAAACCTAGCATGCTCCTTTCCATGCTTTTTTGACATTCTCCAGTTTGTCCCTATGTTTTTTCGTCAGGGCCCAGGTTTCACAGCCATATGTGATGCAGGGTAGAATGCAAGCATCGAAAGCTTTCTTCTTGATCTTCATGCTCAGTTCCTTGCTTTTTATAACTTCCTTCAAAGCCCAATATTTTTTCCACCCAATCGCAACTCTTTTGTCTATTCCCTTTGACATTTGATCATTTCACTTTTTCTTGACTTTCACTTTTTAAAACAGGTGATGATTTGATATTCGTCATGGACTATATGCATTTTTATTTTATCGGAGACCAACAAAAACATTTTCGTCCAAATCCTCAAAAGGCGCGTCGACTACAACCTTGACCTCGTGAGAAACGGACAACTTGTGACCTCCTAAGTGGTTCTTCAGCTTTTGGAATATATAAAACTCAGATCAAGAGACATTCGAAACGCTGACCGAAGTATTTTTTTTTTTTTTTTTTTATTAATAATTAGCAGGCGTTTGTCTTCCATCTCACCTGATGGAAAGTGACGATGAAGACGAGGATCGTACACGCCTGTCTAAGAGGTACCTATTCACTCTACACTTTATTATTTCTACTATTGTTTCGACTGACTTGTGAAGCGCATTATCTTGATGAAACAAAATTTCGTTAGAATCCAATTCTCTTTTCTGTAATATATTTCACGTTAACGTGGCCTGAGGATTCAATAGGGGAGGGTTTTGGTGTGGGACCCTTTTCTAAATAGTTTTTGCGTCCCGAAAATTTTAAAACAAATATATGCAAATATGTAGCAATTTTTAATCAACTAAATCAGACAAACGCCACAGGCCACCAGTTATTCTGACATTCGCCGTTACTTAAGTAGTCGACAAAAAACCAATTTAATATTTTGTTGAAGCTGGTAATGCTGATTACTAACTAGAAATATAAATTTTTTTTAAACTATTAATTGCAGTGCTCTAACTGAATTTGAATTTAATTTAATGAAAATATTTTGATGAAATAGCTTTGTACAAAAATTTTTGTTAAGTAGAATAGTCAAGCTAATATTCATTAGTGTTAAGAAATAAAGGTTCCCAAACTAGCATTGCCAGGTATATCGCTTTATAATAATCAATAAATATCATAATCAAACAAAGTCACCGTCTCAAAATCAACTGTTTTTCTGAACGTGATAAAAATTTATAAATATATAAATAGGATTTTCATACGGTTTTCAACAATGTATAGAGTTGTAGGCGCCCACCCTACAAACAAACAGCATTGTAAACACACATAGGTACTACGTACCTATAGCATTTTGCATATTAGCATTTTATATTGTATTTTATAGGACATTCGAATACGCGACACAGTCGCGACCACTTGTATTTAGAGTCAAAAATAAACCGAACACGCATTTCATTTATGGGTCACCACCTTCTATTTAGGGACTCACACGAGAGCCTCTAAAGTGGTGACCCCGACGTGATTTTAACGTGCTTTCAACATGATTTTAATGTGATTTCGACATGACAAGTGACTTTATGAAGTGAGAGTCATCAATCACGATGACGTCGGCTGCGCCAGCTAGCAACGTGCCCACGATGTCATCAGCACAACCCAAGGTCGATTTTGTTTCTCTGGCTGCCAGATTTTCAGAGTTTTGGCCCGATCAACCCAGGGTCTGGTTCATCAGAACCGAGGCCGCACTAACTCCACAACGGCTGGGAGACGACGCCAAGTTCGACCTTGTTGTGTCGAAACTCAGCAAGGAGGTCATCGCGCAGGTTACCGACGTGCTCATCAACCCACCCGCAACAGGAAGGTACGAATTCCTTAAAAATCGCCTATTGATGATTTACGAAGCGTCGCACAACCGGCAAATAGAAAAGATCATTGGTGAGTTAGAACGGGGAGACCAAAAGCCGTCCCAGTTGTTACGCCGCATGCGGGAACTCGCCACAGACAAGTTCAAGGATGAAACTCTTCGAGTTTTGTGGCAGAATAGACTTCCAACTCAAGTTCGTGCCGTCCTCGTCGTCTCAAGAAATAAAGACTTGGAAGGGTTGGCTACTGTCGCCGACAAAGTCATGGAGGTGTCGAGACCAAATACTGTCGCCGAAATTTCACAGCACCGGCCAGACAACCCAAATACCTTTGACGTGACGCAGCTAGTGAAGGAAATAGCGAGTCTCCATACAAAAATACAAGATCTTGGAGATTCTAGATCGAGACAAAAAGCTCGCAGTTTCCACGGCTATGGATTACGTTCACGATCGGCATCCAGGTCCTTCAGGAGGGGCCATCGCAGCTCTTCGCGATATCGCCAGCAGCAAGGCTCGGAGAAGTGCTGCTACCATCGTCGCTTCCGTCCAGCTGCCCGAAGGTGCCGACCGCCATGCACGTGGAAGCAGCAGAGTACCCAGCAGGGAAACTAGAAGGTCCATCGAGTACGATGGCGGAGGTTGGCGCCGTGCTACCTTGCCGTCGGCTATGCGTTACCGACGTGGACTCAGGACTTCGATTTTTAGTCGACACTGGGGCCAATGTCTCTGTGTTACCGCCATCGAGGAAACACAAACTTAACGTAAGTTCGGACTACTAAACTTTTTGCTGCCAACGGCACTGTAATTAAAACTTATGGTACTAGAGTACTTAACTTAAATTTAAAACTAAGTAGACCTTATATATGGGAGTTCATAATTGCTGACGTTACACAGCCAATTTTAGGCGCAGATTTCTTATGTTTTCATAAATTACTCGTAGATATTAGTACTCGTAGGTTAATAGATCAAGTTACGGATTTAAAGGTAACTGCACCCTTAGCAACCCTTAAACAACCATCTATAAAGTCTATCGATTGAAACAATCCCTACTATGACTTATTATCTCAATTTCGCGAGATAACAAAACCGCCATCATACGTGGAAACTCCATTGCATAATATAGTGCATCATATAGAAACTTCCGGACCGCCAGTATACGCAAGGGCGAGATCTTTACCACCGGAAAGGTACAAAAAAGTAAAAGAAGAATTTCGCGTAATGCAGGAAATGGGCATCTGGCGTCCATCAAAAAGCGCGTGGGCTAGTCCACTCCACATTGTCCCAAAGAAGAACGGGGAAATCCGACTTTGCGGTGATTACCGAAAACTTAACGCAATAACCAAGCCCGACAGATATCCAATTCCTCGCTCACAAGACTTTACATATTTACTATCAAATAAAAAAATATTTTCAAAATTAGACATTAATCGTTCTTATCATTGCATTTTGACCGCCCCGGAAGACATTGAAAAAACAGCAATCATAACTCCATTCGGGTTATTAGAGTTTCCACGAATGACATTCGGTTTACGCAATGCAGCTCAAACCTTCCAGCGCTTTATGAACCATGTACTGAACGGTTTAGACTTCGTTTATTCATATATTGATGACCAATTAATAGCTAGCGAAGATGAGACACAACATAGGAAACATCTCGAAATCGTTTTTCAGCGTTTTAAACCATTCGGTCTTACTATTAACCACACAAGATTTACGACGATTCTTAGGTATGGTAAACTTCTGTCGTTTTCATCTACCAAACGCCGTAACTTATTTAGCCGAATTAAATAAATATCTGTGTAGTTTTAAAAAGAACGATAAGTCGCCAGTAGTGTGGTCTAAAAGAGCGGAGAACTACTAAGAAAATGATAACGTCTAAATATTTCTGGAAGGGGATGAACCACGATGTTACGCAATGGGCTAAAACATGCCTACAATGTCAACGCGCGAAAGTCAATAGACATTCTTTTTCAGCGGTTCAAAGTTTTCAATACGCAGATCGTTTCGAACATATACACGTAGACATTGTGGGACCTCTCCCAACCTCTCCAGACGGATTTTGCTATTTGGTTACCATCATCGATAGATGTACACGATGGCCGGAAGCAATTCCGGTGCGTGACATCACAGCCGACACAGTAGCCCGTGTCGTTTTTGAAAACTGGATTAGCCGTTACGGTTGCCCTACAAGATTGACGAGCGATCAGGGTCGTCAATTTGAAAGTAACCTTTTCAAAGAATTAATGACTTTCCTAGGTATACATAGGATACATAGCTCTCCGTATCACCCACAAAGCAACGGCACAGTCGAACGTTGGCACCGCTCTCTTAAAGCTGCACTTTCGGCTCGCCTGCAAACATGCGACAGCACGTGGGTCGATCAACTAGCAACGGTCCTCCTAGGGCTTCGAGCTGCTGCCTGCAGTGATTCAGGTGTTAGCGCAGCCGAACTAACGTTCGGGCGCAACCTACGTTTACCCGGAGATTTTTGCAATACGACTCCATTATTGATAAGCGATAGTTATAATTTAGTAGATAAAATTAAGGATAATATTAATAAGTTTAGAGTAGCAACTAGTTCACATACTAATACGCAATCCATTTTTTACATCCGGATCTACAAAAATGCAATCACGTACTTGTAAGAGATGACTGGGTACGTAAACCTTTGAAACCCCCATACAATGGACCATACCAAGTACTAAAAAGGTTTTCAAAAGTTTACGTCTTAAAAATTAATAACAAGCCAGTGTCAATATCAATCGATAGGCTAAAGCCAGCATACGTGTTATCGGACTACGAATTCGTTGGGCTGGCATCCGATGACGTTACTCGCGAGACGCCACCGGATAGCCCACCGCCAACGTTCTCGAAACAGCAAACTGCAACTAGGCAATATAAAACACGCAGTGGCCGAATTGTAAAGCCCACTACGCGCTTTATGTTCTAATAATATTTTTATTTATTTAGCAAAAGTAGTTTAGACTTTATAAACAGATCTGTTTATACATAAGTATGTATTTTATAGCAATTAGAGCGATATTAACATTATAACGCGTAGGTACATTATACAACGTAGGTAAATAGTAACACGTACGTACATAATAACACGTAGGTACATACTATATAAACTGAGGCTTAATACTTTCAATTTAAATTTATCCATTGTAATTGAAGTATACGTAAGCATAACTTTTTACGATGGGGAACTCTCAAACCACGGAGGAAGTCGTACTCGCGCAAGCCCAAGGCACGGCAGAGTCAACTTCACTGAAGTCGAAGAACGTTTCAACCGTCTTAATATTGGTCTATTCGTAATAATCTCCTTACTTGCCATTGTAATATTCTATTTACTGTGGAAACAAGGTCGCAAAGCGCTGAGAGGTTACATGCGAAGCAAGTCCAGGTGCAACTGAAAGGTCAGCCCAAACAAAATAATGTATCCCCTGAATCTGTACCCAATGGCTATGTCTAACATTAATTACTTATTTACTATATTAAATACTAAAATTTAGATTTAAGAAGTGAAGTGAAGTGCTAACTCTAATGTAAGTTTAATTTAAAATAATCGGACCTTAATCTAAACAAAGTGTAAGTTTAACACATCTTTTGGTTTATATTTCATCAACGCATCAATTTGCAACGCAGAATGCCGTATCGTCAGAATGTAATATGATAAGTTGTTATTGTATTCAACGGTATTCATTTTTTCTCAGAAGTCATTCCACTTTTGTATTACTTTAAGATTGTAATTTTAAAATAATATTTGTGTAGATTCCCAAATATTTTTAAAAAAGGGGGGAATAATGTAGGCGCTCACCCTACAAACAAACAGCATTGTAAACACACATAGGTACTACGTACCTATAGCATTTTGCATATTAGCATTTTATATTGTATTTTATAGGACATTCGAATACGCGACACAGTCGCGACCACTTGTATTGAGAGTCAAAAATAAACCGACATATAAAAACACGCATTTCATTTATGGGTCATCACCTTCTATTTAGGGACTCACACGAGAGCCTCTGAAGAGTGATTAAAGAGGAAGTTTTATGTGTATGATTCCCGCACGTATTATGTCAATTTGATAAAATATGATGATAAATGTAGAATAAATCTTCAGATGGAAGCTTCCGCTGAAAACGCTGCCTTATCCCGTTGACATAAAAAATATGTAGAGCAAAATTATGTGTAGTGAAAATGTTACTTTTTTGTTGGTCTACCCATTTTAATGTTTAAAAAAATATTGTGATTGGATAGCTGTTTAGACGGACAGTAATCCCTATCCAATTCAGTATGTTATTTACCTTAAGCATTTCATGCTCATCATCATTTTGTTTTACACCATATACTTTAAATTCATATCTTAAAAAAATAAAACTATCGCGCGACTTAATAAATTCGCCCACTGTTATTATCCTAATTACAGAGCGGTTACCGGCCGTAAAGGCTTTTATTTTTGAGTGTTACCTATGGTGCTAAGTATTAAGGTATTAAGGGATTTGATCATGTATAAAAACGTGATATGTGATCGAAGACTGAAGAAGTCAAATATTCAAATTGGTTTGATAATTTTTATATTATGGTTTTATGGATGGTTGCAAATGCGTTGGTTTTATTTTATGTTCTCGTTACGTTAATCACTTTAAAGATTAAAATACATTTTTGGTTTATGTTGTCTTTAGAAGATTGATAGTTATGAACATACCTTTGTATGAGTAAATTCCATCAAAGGTCAATAAATAAGTTATTTGTTTTTATTACATTGACTGATTATTGACGTTCTCAAATACTTGCAGGATAGGAAATAAATAGTTCAAAACAATCCAAGTTAGATAAAAAAACGTTAAATTTAAATATAATCTACATGGTCAACGCCACAATCCAACACTACGACAGAAAAGGAATTTAGACATATTATTTGCTATGTTACGTGCGAAGTCGGTCAGGGTAGGTTACAATGTTACGCTGGTAACAATATAATATAAAAATATATATGTACCAAAATAAGTATGAATTGTTTGATTTATTGCATAGTTACAACTTTAATCTTAGAACTAACAATTACAATTCACATGTCAGCTGCTGAACATGGTGCTAGGGGAAAACATTCATATCAACACGTAGTGCCTCTAGTACTTCTACTAAACAGTAAAACGTTTTATAAACAGGAAAGAAAAATTACCTTGGAAAATATAGAAAAGATCGGGGGCGTCTAACTAGGATCTTGAACCACATTCTTGAGTCACTCGTTGGCTCACGACCTGGCTCCGAATTATTTTTTAAGCCTGCAAAGCACGTCATGTAACTTAATTAAAACCCAAACATGGTTACTTTTGGCTTAAGCACAAATTCCAAAACTGCCGTGCAGTCATTCAGAATATTGTTTTTCTCTAAAAAATATAAACGCAGTAAACTTCAACTACTTCACAAAATAACAAACTAACAAAATTGTATTATTTCATTCCATTATATTCAATACTGTAGTGCCTGATTTACCACTGACGAAATAAAAAAAAAAGGTTTATTATTCAATATAATTAAATATTCAATGTTCAGTAGCGGCCTAAAGTCTTTATCTTTAAATATTTCGAAGCGAATTATAATGAAATCTAATTGGAAAAATATTTATTTTTTTAATCTAGAAGCTTTTCAAAACTCTTGCTATAGTTGACATAAATGACGTTTACAATCGTTAAATTTATTACAAAAAGACAGATATTACGTAGTAACATGTATTATAATAATAAATGGTTTATTCACTGTGTGATAAAATGATACTCATTGGTAATCTCCTTTATTTAACCATCTTGGTTGCGTGTTTGACAGTTGCACTGATATCAGGATAGACTGAGCTGTCTAATAAATGATGGTGGTTGTAACCAAAACCATTACTTATTAGACAACTCAATTTTTTTTCTATACATTATGTTTTATGTACCATCATTAACAAACATTCGAAGTATTCCGAAGTTTCTTTTATCTATAAATTATTTATTACAAATGAAAATTATACAAAGACTGCAAAGTCAAATATAAACACAAAATTGTTATAAGCGAATAATTTCGAGAGACAAGCTTAGAAATATAATATAGGATAATTCTGCAGTAACTAAATTGTACGCAGTACAGCATTACTTATAACATACATAAGCTTTGAAATTGTAGATTATGGCTACATACACCAAACTTATGCGAGGAAGCGTTACGGTATGTGAAAAAATCCACCAATCACTTTAAATTATAAAAAAACTATTTGATTATAAATAATTAATAAATAAACGAGTTTTTATAAATTGCTTATCCGTTGTAATTGGGTGCCATATTTGTATTTGGTTACCTACAATAATTTTATAAATTTAGATAAATTTGAGTACATTAGCTAATTATTGCAGCCTTTTCATGGTTCGTGAAATGAATTTAACTTTAAACAATTTTAAAACATAATCGACATAATATTTTGGGAACATATTCATTTGTTTGTGTTCCAAACAGATATTGGACCTCGGATCATGGTTGTTTATATTAAATCATTATGTATGTTTATTCTTGGATCCCCCCAGTTTGATATATGATCATCCATATCAGAAGCACTGCTCTCTTTGGGGCCCTACATTTGGTGCGATAGACTGGGGACTTATTATTATTAGGTAATACTATAAAACCTAAATATACCACCTTTGGACTTCTATTAATCTAAAAATAATTCTCAAAATAAACGTACATATTTACACTATTTTTTATGTCTCTCAACTCTCCTGACGGAAAATGATTATGAAGATGAGTATGCAAGTAAATACCTATTTATCCACTTAAATAATAAGAATTAAATAAAATTTATAAAATATGTGCATATGCCATTTCATATTAAAATATTACCATACCTATTCGCAGTCATCATAAATATAAATGAAATGTCATAATATACTGTTTTGATGCGATCTGATATTGCTTTCTGCAATATCTCCCGTAATATTGCACATTGCTTATTCAAAGCTATTATCTTTAAACCGCACTTTTAATAAGATGACATTTAAGCAAATGTTATTGAAAAAGTATTGTATTTCAATTCGTATAATCAAAAACGTTATTTTTGAATAAATTCGTTCAATGTTGTTCAACAATAACATCCAATTATGTTCCCTTTCGCATAACACTTATACATTTTAGAACTCGTACAATCCCATCAAAAAGGAAATACATCAAAATGTTAAATTTAAAACGTATTTACAGACTAACGGAATTTTGTACTTCAAGGTGCTTTACGTGTTCTATTAATTATTTTAACGATGCGTGTACGTTAGATGTATTATTAGTACTAATAGGTCTTTACCTATGAAACTGCCGTTTTGCCGTACTGGCCATTTCAAATGAAAATAATTTTTTTTTACTGATAATTCTAATTTCAAATTAATTTTATTTGACAAACATGGAATTCTTTTTCTAAAATCGTCATTTGTTTAATAGTTAGTGTTTTGTTTTCAACGCATTCGAACATTTTTCGTCATCATGGATAAGTTAAAAATTCGAGTAATTATGGAGTATGAGTACCGTCGTGGCAGCAAAGCGGCACAAGCGGCACGCAACATCAACGACGTTTACGGAGCGAACACTACAAACGAACGCGCCACCCGTTATTGGTTTACCCGCTTCCGTTCTGGAAATTTTGACCTGAAAAATGAACTCCGTGGTCGTCCGAAAACTTTGGTCGACAATGACGAATTAAAGGCAATTGCGGAAGCTGATGAAACTCAATCCACGGCTGAATTAGCAGCAGCTTTCGACGTTAGCATCAAAACAATATTGGTCCATTTGCGTCAAATTGGCAAGGTAAAAAAGCTTGACAAATGGGTACCCCACGAACTCAATGACCGCCGGCGCGAAGTACGCGTGGAGACGTGCCTTGCACTGCTCAGCAGGCATACAAATGAAGGAATTCTGAACCGCATTGTTACTTGTGACGAGAAATGAATCCTGTTTGACAATCGTAAGCGCTCAGCAAGTTGGTTGGACCCTGGTTCAGCACCCAAACAATGCCCTAAACGAAAACTTTCCCCTAGAAAAGTGATGGTCACTGTTTGGTGGTCTAACGCGGGTGTAATTCATCACAGCTTCTTGCCAAACGGGACAAGCATTACTGCAGATGTGTACTGTGAAGAACTGAACACAATGATGGAGAAGCTCGCACGTCTCCAACCAGCTTTGGTCAATCGTTCGGCTCCACTGCTCCTGCACGACAACGCGCGACCTCATACTGCACAGCAGACGGTCTCCAAGCTACAAGAGTTGGGGTTGGAAGTTCTCCGTCATCCGCCGTACTCACCAGACCTTGCGCCTACAGACTTCTACTTTTTCCAGAATTTGGATAACTTCTTGGCGGGAAAAAAATTCAATACCCGAGAGGCAGTACAAAATGCCTTTGAAGAATTTTTTGCCTCCCGTCCAGCTGATTTCTTCAAGAAAGGCATCAATAAGCTACCAATGCGTTGGCAAAGATGCATTGATTGCACGGGTGATTATTTTGATTAATAGAAATAAAAAATAAATAAAAAAAATTACGCTTCATTTATTTCGTGAAAAACGGCAATTTCATAGGTAAAGACTCGATATTAAATGCCACCTTTAAAAAATTTAAAACTGGTATTTTTTTCAGAATATTATTTAAATGCATTGAAACGTAGGTTATTTTTTGACGACATCTGATATGTTTTGCAAATATTGTGGAATAGAAACGGATCTTAGTCGGAGCATTAAAATATAAATTACCTACTTCCATAATTTTTGTGAGATCACCTTTGACCTTATGTTATTTTAGCTCCACAAGTTAGTTTCTTTAAGTTCTAACACATCTTATTAGATCGATTAAACTTTATATTGTGCTATTAACGAATAGGAAATAAACACCTTTTGTTGAGAAGCAATATGTTTGAAAATTTTAACTATTTAAATATGAAAAATGTTAGCGTAAAAATAATTTATATGTTTTTCCTATTTATTGTAAGCAACAGAATTTTATTATTTTTCAGAAAACTAACTTTGTTATTTCATTTTTTTGTCTAGGAGACTTTGGTGAAGATTGGATTCATGGACGAGACGCAAGACGTTTCATCACAAGCTTGACAAGGGTAGTGTAAGGGGGGCTTGACATTCATTTGTTTTCGGATGACACCAATGCGTTATCTTTTGATTAATGTAACTTCTTGACCAGACTGCGGTGAAACCGCACTGAGCGTTACGGGATTAAATTGAAAATTTTTATTCATTCTATATCCATATATATGTTAATAGGATCTTGAGTGACTTTGTAAGTAAGAAATGAGAATTTAATAACAATGACAATAAACATATGTAAAACAAATATTCTTGTTCAAACATTGTTAATGTATAACAATATAAACGCAAATCATTACAATTGTCATAAAATATTGTAACAAAACTGTTCATTCTAAATCACAGACAACTGTTGATCAAAATCGGCGTACACATAAAATTCACAATATAACTCTTCCAAAATATTCTTTTACAGGGTAGTATATTTGCACATCTCTATAATAAAATAAATAAAATCACCTACATTTTTTTTTTGTTCCCCTCCGCGGGAAGGGCAGGAGGATAAAAATGCCCTGACGCATACTCTGGCGCGATTCCAAAGTTATGTGGGACTCGTCCCGACGCCTACCAGGACCATACCCACTAAAAACCCCCTGTCGGCTCGTGCATTTTTGCCACTCAGCCTTCATCGGAGCGATGGCCAATTGGAGAAAGAGGCCGCGCTAGCGGGGCCCAGAAGGGGTCACCCGCTGGGATTACATAGCACTGAAGGTGCTCAAAGCACTGAAGGTGAATACGTAGCACTGAAGGTGCTCAAAATGAAAATCAATGATTAAAACAAAAATTAAAAAATTGCAAAATAAAATTGAATTAACTCGCATTTACGTTAGTATTAGGATTTACGTTAGAATTAGAATTTACGTTAGAATTAGAATTTGCGGCCAGAAGGGCCTCGAGATCGCGTGACAGTCTGGTGGATGAGTACGCTTGCGCATTTCTAGGCCTAGCGACTTTGAACTTCGAGTCTAACACAGGAGTAGCATATGAGACAGAATCACGAACTAGAGGATTGGGATGGGTTTCGGAGCGTTTGAAGAACGCTTCAGAGAGTGTTTTGAGATATTGTTGTACTGTAGGCAGTTCGAGATCTCTATGCAAGTCCGCGTTACGCACGTACCACGGTGCGCCTGTGGCCCGGCGGCAAAAGAGGTTTTGAACTACCTGCAGTTTGTGCAGGAGGGAGGGTTTGGCGTGGGCAAAGATTGGCGAGGCATATGTCATGACGGGTCTAACGCAGACCTTGTAAAGTGTACGTTTGTTTCTGAAGGACATTTTACTTTTTCTACCTAACATGCTATTTAGGCGGACTAAATAGTGACGAGCGAGTTTCGAAACTCTTTCAACGTGTGGCTTGAAAGAAAGCGTCGGATCTAATGTGACGCCTAAGTATTTAGTACTGCGCTTCCAGGGGATGGGAATGCCTAACATTCGAACGTGGGGATCGCCATCGGGACGACGGCGTTTGTGGTCGAAGCGCATCGCAGAACTCTTTTCAGGGTTCACATCGATGCGCCATTCTTGAAACCATGCACCAAGGGCGTTTACGGCCTTTTGGAGTCTGGTTACAAGGCGCCGAACACCGTGGCCTTTGGTATAGAGTGCGGTGTCGTCAGCGAAGAGGGCGAGTTCGACGCCTTTCGGCGGGATGGGAATGTCGTTGGTGTACACGGTGTACAGCAGAGGGGCGAGGACTGAGCCTTGAGGGACTCCAGCCTTTATGGGACGAGGTGCAGAAAGCGTGCCTTCGTGTTTAAATCGAAACGTACGGTCTTTGAGAAACGACGCTATTATCCTGACTAGGCGATCCGGTAAGCCTATCTTGTAGAGTTTATAAACGAGACCGCTGTGCCAGACTTTATCGAAAGCCTTGGCTACGTCAAAGAAAACCGCGACTGTTTTATAACGACGCGGATAGAAACCGTCAAGTATATACTCGACGATTCGGTGGACTTGCTGAGGGCAGGAGTGTTTAGCGCGAAAGCCGAACTGATGGGGAATAATGAGAGGATCGCCATCCGTTGGAAACAGATGGTTCCGCATTCGAGAAAGTATGACTCTCTCGAGAAGTTTAGACATTGCCTTGAGGAGGCTGATGGGTCTGTGATTAGCCGGGACGTTCAGAGGTTTGCCCGGCTTGGGAATGCCTATGACTGTCGCTTCTTTCCAAGCTTTAGGAAAGTAGCTATGGTCGAAGCAGGCATTGAAAATGATAGCTAACAAGGTAAGCATCTGTTGCGGTAGGTGCTTAAGTGCGTGGTTGGAAATTCCATCCGCACCCGGAGCCTTTTTGGACTTTTGATTTCTAATGAGAAGCAAGATTTCGTCATTAGAGACTGTGACAGGGTCGGCGGTGATGGGGAGAGAGTCTCTGCGAAGGACTTCGTCCTCCACCGCTTTGATGTGAGTGGGATTCGCGGGTTGCGTGCTGGGCGAGCATTGTGCGGCAATGCTGTCGGCGAAGCATTCGGCTTTCTCTTCGACTTCGAAGGCAGTAGTGCCATCGGGACGAGTGAGAGGAGGAACGTGAGAGACGGTGTCTACGCGTAAGGCTCGGGCCATGCTATAGTACGCTTGGTGGGACGGAGAGATATTCGCCATGAGATCGTTCATCTGAGCGTCTCGGAGTTCCGCGAGGCAAGACCTAACTTTACGTTGAAGCTGATTCGCAGCTGTTCTATAGGCGGGCGTGGGATATTTCTTGGCTCTCCGGAGAGCCGCGTTCTTAGCTTTAATAAGATTGCTAACGGCTAAGGGAAGCGTGGGTTTGCCTTGCTTAGCAACCTTTTCGTTGTCACTGATGGCTGAGTTGATAGCATCAGTGAGAGAGTTTACTAATGAATCGATTTTATCCGGGGTATCTAATTGCTCGGGAGAGATCGCGAGTGGAGAGTTCGGAGCCTCTAAGGCTGAAACTAACGTATTTTTAAAACCTTTCCAGTTGGTAAAGGTCTTAGGAGATGAGGCGTTATCGTTCGGCGGTCCTAGCACGAGGGAAACGGGGCGATGGTCGGAGCCTAGGTCATCGAGCGGTTCGATAGACCTTAGATCAAGATTGATTCGCTTGATAATTGCAAAGTCGAGGATGTCAGGAGAGTAGGACGGGTTGTTGGGATAGTGAGTGGGAGTGATGGGGGATATGACGTCTAGGTCAAGGGAGTTAGTGATGTCGAGGAGAGCGATACCGCTGGTGTTAGTCGATAGGCACGTCCAGTCAGTATGTTTGGAGTTAAAGTCTCCGAACATAATGACTGAATGGCCGAGGGCGAGAATGGCCTCAAAGTCGCTGCGGATTGGTCTGGTACCACTAGGTATGTAGATTGAAGCTATGATGATGGTCGGATGACCAGTCATAGCCAATCTACACACAGTGGCTTCCATGTTGAGGAGAGGAGGAGTAGGGAGAGGACAGCAGTGGAAGCCTCTTTTGTAATATATAGCGGTGCCGCCGAAACCGTCGGAGTTGGGCCTATCGTTACGAATAAACGCGTACTTAGGTATAGCGAATCCCCTGGAGCGGTTTGGAGTAAGCCATGTCTCCTGGAGAAGGAATAAGTCAGGTTCTTTGTTCTGAAGGAACAGTTTGATTTCGGGAAGGTTGGTGTTAAGGCTACGAGCGTTAAAAGATACTAGGGATAAGCCCCTGGGTTTAATACGACTGGACGCGGGATTCGCGGGTCTAGACATTATAATTTATTATTTACGAATTTATAAATTATAAAAGAATTTACAACGAACTTAGGAGCGAGTGATGCTCGGCTAAAGCAAATAAACGCTCTTGAGGAGAGCGGGCGGCTCGCAGTTTGCGTGCGAGCACGGAAATTTCGTTAATATCGACGTTTTGAATAACGTCGAACACGGTCTTCATGTCCTCAGCCAACGACGACTGAGGTGAAGATGGCAAAGTTGGACGCGGCCCTACGGGAGCTACGGGAGCTGGGATGGGTCGGGAAGGTGCAGGCGGAACGGCTGGACGCTGCCTCCAAGACAGAGCCGGAGTAGGTGTCGGCTGAACGGGCTTTGCTTCCGGGGGACCCCGGTTGCGCAGCGGCGGGAAGTTGGCAGGAGTGAGCGGCGGCGCCGGTTTAGGCGCGACCCTCTTGGTGGTGGAGCGCGGAGCGCGCGGGCAACCCCTGTAGTTAGCTGTGTGGCCGGACTGGCCGCACAGCACACAGGCAGGGGGGGAAGTGGATTCGGGAGTGCGAGTGCACTCCTTAGTGAAGTGAGGATCCAGGCACTTTACGCACCTGGGGGGAGCTGAACAGTTAGCCGCTGCGTGGCCATAGAGCTGGCAGCGGTGGCACTGCCCAGGGTGACCACGGGGGTTGGGACGCTCGACGGAGATATTTGAGAGTCCGCAAATTGTGCGAGCCTCTCTAAAGATCTCCCTCGAGTTGGGAGCATTCGACAGGATTACCAACGCTAAGGGAAAACGCCTACCGCGGTTGGAGTGCATCTTGTGCACTGCTGTGACCGGGAAACCCTGAGAATTAAGGTCATCGAGGATGTCTTCGTTGCTGAGTTCGAACGGGACGCCCCGTAGTACTGCGCGGATCTTACGCTCCTCCGGGAGGGCGTAGGTGTGATACGCGATTTGGTTTAATCCGAGTAACCTGGTAAACGCGCGGAAGTCGTCGACGGTCGCTATTTGAATCTTGATTGTATCGCCAGCGTTGGCGGCTTTTAAATAATTAATTTTGTGCACTTTGCACCAGTTTGAAACCGCGGTCCAGCGCGCTTTTTCACGCAGGAAGACGGGCGGAGGGAGCTGAGGCTTCGGCGGGACGGGGGCGCAGCGCGTCGCTGGCTTCGATGTGACCGACGGAGACGCGGTTACTACGAGCGATTTTAACGGCGCGGGGGCTGGTGTTGAAGACACCGGGGAGGGCTCGGGTATTGAAGATACCGAAGCTTTCTTAGAGCGCTTCTTGGAGCGCTTGGCGACGAGTTGAAACGTGGGCTCAGGAGAGCCGGTTAAGGTGACGGCATCTGACGACGTATCAGACGCGGGTTCGGAGTCGCTCCCGGGAGCGGTACGCTTGCGACGCGACGCGTGAGAGGATGCGACCGATTCGCAGTCCATCTCGGACGAGGCGGGAGACGCGGGAGAGCTGAAGACCTGAGGGGTCTGGACGTCGGAGGCCTGAGGGGCCGGGGTTGAGGCCTGAGGGGCCGGGGACGCGATAGATGCCTGTAAGGCCTGCGTTAGTATGTCATCGGGTATGCTGACGCCGGACGCGGCGAGCAGCTAGGCGAATGACCTAAGAGCGTTAACGAGGTCCATTGGAGGGCTTGGGATAATATGAAATATATAAATATATAATGTATGCCTAGGTTCCCTAGCAAACCTAGCGCCTATTTATATAACAAATGCCTAGAATTCCTATTTAAAAATCTAGCGAACCCTAGCGGCAAACCTCCCTACCAGCGGTAGGGGGGCTGGGGAGAATAAATTAAAACTAACAATAGTACGCCGAAGGCCGCTACCTAGAAACCTAAAAAAGGGTGCGCAGGTAAAGAGTTGACCGCGTTGGGGTCAACCTTTACCGACAGAAAGGACAAATACACACGAAAACACACAAATATGATAGAAATAAATATGAAAATAGGAGAAAAATAAATAAAATAGAGAAGAGAAATAAATAAAAATAAAAAGGACTGGTTCAGTACAAATTCGTTGTCACCGTTAAGTATCCTTTGCACTGAAACCAGACTACTTACGCCGGGCACAACACTGCACTCAGCACAAGCACAACACAACTTAGCACAGCACTTTGAAGACTAAGAGGCTTAGTCGCAAAGAAAAATCGCACTTCGAAAGCACTCAGACGGAGTAGAAAGACTTAGGAAACCGTAGCACGGAGCCAACACGCTAGACTGTGACGTCAGTAAACTGAGCGCCGCGGAATGGCGGGAAGGGACCGATCAACGGAGAGCTGGGTCTTGCACGTCCGCACCGCGTGGCGATCGGAGCGAGAATCTACAGGTCTTGTTGAGTAGTTAGTTATTTTATACTATTTTAGTACATATATTTGTTCGTATTATGTGTTGGACAAATCGAACCAAAGATAAGTTTACCAAAACTGTATAACTTTTTATTCTCACTTTAATTAAACAATTGTAGATATGGAGCAAAAATATGGAGCAGAATAAAGATAAAATTTACATTTACAGTGTAAAGCGGCAAAATGCATTTATTAATATATGCTGCACGTGTAGGTCTTACAATTTATTAACTTGCAAGCGCATACATTATTTTAGCCAATGTGGTTACACTTTTCACTATTATAAACGACAAACCTCATTTTTTTTTTAAAAATAAACATGAGCAGACCCGTATATATATTAGTTTATCAGTAATTTAAGTACACGAGAAATTAAACTGTGAGCAAAGTCCTGATACCGAAAGAAAAAGCTTTCCTATCTGAATAACCTACTATGAATCTCAGTAGGACTGCTAGTTAATTTCCAAGTGATTTAATTAATTAAGAATTCTGTACACGTGTAAGCTAACTTGGGACACTTTTTACGTCATTTTCGTAGACCCACCGTTTATTTGTTTTTACGCCAATATATGCATGACTTTTTTGTGGAATGTTTAATAAAAATTCTACAAAAAGCGACATACAAATGGCATGCTTATTGAGCGGTCCAGCAAGTAGCGCAGACTGTTAAATGAAGCTGAAAAGTAAAAAGGTGATGAAGGTTAAATAAATATTAATAAAAAGTAAAGTGAAAAATGGTATTAGTAGAAAGAAGTAACTGGTAGTGCAGTGAACAGGCAGATGGAATTTATGTGCGGGAATTCAACACGTGCGTGGAAGAGGACCACGTACAACGTCGTTGTAAGAAGACCCTGTCACCGTTGATTGTCAATGAAGTGCAATAAAGTCCGAGTATATGTTCCTGTTTTATTTTATTCCAATCCTAACTGACCCACGAGCAAGCCCTAAAAACAAGAAAACTGTGATATTTCAATCAGACAACTGGATCACCGTGTAACTTAAATATGACTACAATTAACTAAGTTTGAACAAACCTTTTAAAATATTTCAACTCGAAGACTTTTTTAAATTAGCACTTTCTGTTCGTAATGTTAGTAGAAGCCATATTTTTTAAACACAATCAATAGCTCCTGTGAAAACTTGTGCGGGCGTTTTTTTTACAATAAGTATGCATTATTTTATAAAAATATGACGTTTACGCACGTACAAGGGTACATAATACCAGAGTCGGAGAAACTGATAGGGATGGAGCTATATCGATAAACAAGATAGATAGAACTGTCATCGAGAAAATAAAGAAATGGAAATAGTATACAACAATTTACCTTATTATTACAATCCAAGAATACAAAGCTTAGAAAGCGATACATACTCACATACATTTACTTTACGTACACGTGTTTTGCTTTTGAAATACAATCTACTAATAAGTTACTAAAAATAAATACTTTCATATACCCATTAACAGACAAGAGGATAACGATTGTAAAGGCAGCAGCTTAATTACCTTCGGCTATTATAAGTCACACCGTCTGGTAGCATTTTAATTCTGTAAGAGCTGCTCCTCTACAGAATTAGGTACACATATTTTAGCTGCTTGATATTTTGGCCCTGCTTCTATTTTAAATTTTTTAATTTAATTTTATTTGCGATAAAAAAAACAGTTACACGGTAACAGATTAGCTTATAAATTTGAACACTTAATAAGAATTTACCATGTAACCAGCACCATTATCCACATATAAGTTGAGTTAACTCAAATAAGTGAGTGGCAAAAAAAACAAAAGGTAATTACAGAGATGATCGTTACATAGTTGACAAAACAAAATAAATGATACAATTCATACTATCACATCTGGGTTATTTATTGTTGACAAAATAGTTGTTATACATTTCTTATAATGTAGTGTTTTGAGATGAAATATATCAATTTTACAAAACATTTCGTTGACATTTTTCATTATTCTGTTAATAGGATGGCGTTCCCCCGCAAAACTTTGGCATGAATATTGGGTGTTGGTAGGTTTTCCGAATGCGTTGTGATTTACTTGGTATTCTGTAGCATACACTGTTTGTTACAGAAGTCCAGTCAAATTGATTATGGCAAATATCATACAAATTATGTTGATCTTGTATCGTTCTTCTGTGCAAGACTGTCAATGTATTTAGCGTAAAACGGATTCCTGAACCATATTCTAGTTGACTTCTTATTAAAGTCTTAAATAGATAAATAAGGGTCTCAGATCGCTTAAATTGATTTGTATGGTATAATTAATCATTAACCCATCATACTTGTATATAATCTACATGACTATCAAAGTGTAATTTGGTGTCCATAAGTATTCCGAGGTCTTTAATCATGGGTACCTTTTCGAGCTGATAATTATTGAGATAATACGAGTAATCAATTATATTATGTTTTTTTGTGAATGTTATTGATTTACATTTGGGCGAACTCTCTATCCACAATAAACATTATTTTACTTAAAAGGTAAGGAGGTAACTTAATTAAGAAGTTTGAATATATTGAGCTATTTAAGAAGTCATTTTACCAAAATAATCATTCTGAAAGTGCTTTAATAATACGACTCGACTCTTACATGTAACATATAAGATGAATTCTATAATAATAGTTGTATCTGTTAGTACTAACATCTAGCTCAGAAAAGATCTCTATATATTATACAAATATTTTGCAGAGATTGTTAAATAAAGATAATATTTAAAAACTATAAATCGACTTCAATTCTTAAAATTGAAGTCAAGTTATAGTTCGAAAAAAAACACCCTTCTTGAACGAGAAGCTTTTATGTTTCTCTTTTAGTTAACTTATCTTTGAAGAGTGATCATATTTTTTTTGCAAAATTATTTGACTAATAACTTTTTCTGCTGTCTGCGTCCGGGATCTTGGATATCCTAGACTAGCTGTATTGCTTTTGATCTTCACAACAACTATAGCAAAAAGCAAATTAGTAAACTTTCTAAATTTTATTTCCAATTAACCATTGCTATAGCTCTGATGTACAAGGTAAAGGGATAAAAAAGCTTCCTCATTTTCACTTCCTGTCAAAAAAAGCATACAAACTTTGACTTCTAGATTTTACTGCCAGATCTTGGAGAGTTCCACGTCCCCCTATTGATTTCATCATTAGAAACTCGCCATTACATTTGATGTTATGCACGTCCACACAAACCAATTGAGCTCGAACATGGTAGTGTTACTTGTAGTCTTTCAAGAATTCCATGACTATCTCCTGGTTTCATTGTCACACTTTCCGCACCGAGTGTAATTAATTGACCTCATCAAAATAATTATGCACCTAAATTGGGCGAAATCATTCTTATGACTAGCTTAGTCTAAGCTTAGGTTTAGGCTAGGTCTAGTCCTGGACATCATTGACAATTCATATTAACTTATCTCTACTATATCTACAAAGTCCAGGGTTCATCGGCCATGAAATTTAAATGAGACTAAATTGGAACTAAACCGAACCCAACGTAAAATAATCATCAAAATCGATCTTGAAATAGAAAGACAAAACCGATAACATACATGTTAAATAAAAACAGATTAATAGCTAACCTCCTTTTTTTAAAAGTCGGTTAAAATTAGCATCTATTCATTTTTACAAGCTTCATTATTTTGACGCTAATGGAATGTCACGTTATTATCTTCTCAAAAACTTTACCTAGTAATTTCTATAAGATTCCAATTCCTTTTGACGTATTTATACTAAATTGATTTAATCTGATTTGGGTCACAAAGTGCTTTTGTGTTTCACATGTTGTGAAAACCTCTTCGTGGCATTTGAAAGCAGGTGTGTTTAACATGTGTAGTATTTACTCTGTTTTGGCATTATTTAGGTGAGAGCTCTGAGTCTCCTTGTCGAAAAGATTTATTTTCACGCAGCTTAGTTTTGAAAGGCAATTATATTTCTTGGTAGGGTAGATTTATTTATAAAAGTCTTCATTAGCTTTACTTATCACTATAGTCGTATTCATTAGAAGGAGACTTTTAATTTTTTTTATTTTGAAGTATTATCCTTGTATTATTACAAAATACTGTAAATTTGAAAGTGACTTTTATTGGCAGCTTTTTTGAAATATATTTATTTCATTATTAAAAATTTATATGTATACGCATAATTTACAATTTTAGTCCTAAAAATTCATGAAACCCTGAAAAGCTTATCCATAATAATCTAATAAAGGAAAAATTTTATTTGTTTGAAATTATTGGTCAGAGCCGCCGATGCTATCAAAAGAAGTTATATTACGAGCTGTTGTTACATTCTGTTTGTAACTGTTACATTTCATATAATGCGGGGTGGGTTGCTAGTACTTCCATAAATATATTGCTTCGCTGACTGTCACTTTTTATAATAATAATAATAATATTTTTATTTTTTTGCCGTTTATTTTCGAAATATTCAATTTACAAAATTTTTGACAAAAAACCTACAAGAAAAAATTTTTTTTGTTTTTTACTACACTTTTACCTAAATCGTATCTCTTATTTCGATATGCCTTACGGCAAAGGCCTCCTCCAGCTCTGTCCACTGCTTCCTGTCTGCTGCTACTCTGATCCAAAAGGGCCCTAGGGTCTGTTTCAGTTCGTCTTCCCATCTTCTCACTTTGCGACCTCTACTCCTAACTCCATCTCTTGGGTACTAAACTGTTACCTGTTTGCTCCATTTTTCTCTTTTGCGGCGAAGCATATGTCCGGTCCATCTCCATTTTTGTTTATCAATACGTGATAGTAAGTCTTTTAATTTTAAACCTAGCATGCTCCTTTCCATGCTTTTTTGACATTCTCCAGTTTGTCCCTATGTTTTTTCGTCAGGGCCCAGGTTTCACAGCCATATGTGATGCAGGGTAGAATGCAAGCATCGAAAGCTTTCTTCTTGATCTTCATGCTCAGTTCCTTGCTTTTTATAACTTCCTTCAAAGCCCAATATTTTTTCCACCCAATCGCAACTCTTTTGTCTATTCCCTTTGACATTTGATCATTTCACTTTTTCTTGACTTTCACTTTTTAAAACAGGTGATGATTTGATATTCATCATGGACTATATGCATTTTTATTTTATCGGAGACCAACAAAAACATTTTCGTCCAAATCCTCAAAAGGCGCGTCGACTACAACCTTGACCTCGTGAGAAACGGACAACTTGTGACCTCCTAAGTGGTTCTTCAGCTTTTGGAATATATAAAACTCAGATCAAGAGACATTCGAAACGCTGACCGAAGTATTTTTTTTTTTTTTTTTTATTAATAATTAGCAGGCGTTTGTCTTCCATCTCACCTGATGGAAAGTGACGATGAAGACGAGGATCGTACACGCCTGTCTAAGAGGTACCTATTCACTCTACACTTTATTATTTCTACTATTGTTTCGACTGACTTGTGAAGCGCATTATCTTGATGAAACAAAATTTCGTTAGAATCCAATTCTCTTTTCTGTAATATATTTCACGTTAACGTGGCCTGAGGATTCAATAGGGGAGGGTTTTGGTGTGGGACCCTTTTCTAAATAGTTTTTGCGTCCCGAAAATTTTAAAACAAATATATGCAAATATGTAGCAATTTTTAATCAACTAAATCAGACAAACGCCACAGGCCACCAGTTATTCTGACATTCGCCGTTACTTAAGTAGTCGACAAAAAACCAATTTAATATTTTGTTGAAGCTGGTAATGCTGATTACTAACTAGAAATATAAATTTTTTTTAAACTATTAATTGCAGTGCTCTAACTGAATTTGAATTTAATTTAATGAAAATATTTTGATGAAATAGCTTTGTACAAAAATTTTTGTTAAGTAGAATAGTCAAGCTAATATTCATTAGTGTTAAGAAATAAAGGTTCCCAAACTAGCATTGCCAGGTATATCGCTTTATAATAATCAATAAATATCATAATCAAACAAAGTCACCGTCTCAAAATCAACTGTTTTTCTGAACGTGATAAAAATTTATAAATATATAAATAGGATTTTCATACGGTTTTCAACAATGTATAGAGTTGTAGGCGCCCACCCTACAAACAAACAGCATTGTAAACACACATAGGTACTACGTACCTATAGCATTTTGCATATTAGCATTTTATATTGTATTTTATAGGACATTCGAATACGCGACACAGTCGCGACCACTTGTATTTAGAGTCAAAAATAAACCGAACACGCATTTCATTTATGGGTCACCACCTTCTATTTAGGGACTCACACGAGAGCCTCTAAAGTGGTGACCCCGACGTGATTTTAACGTGCTTTCAACATGATTTTAATGTGATTTCGACATGACAAGTGACTTTATGAAGTGAGAGTCATCAATCACGATGACGTCGGCTGCGCCAGCTAGCAACGTGCCCACGATGTCATCAGCACAACCCAAGGTCGATTTTGTTTCTCTGGCTGCCAGATTTTCAGAGTTTTGGCCCGATCAACCCAGGGTCTGGTTCATCAGAACCGAGGCCGCACTAACTCCACAACGGCTGGGAGACGACGCCAAGTTCGACCTTGTTGTGTCGAAACTCAGCAAGGAGGTCATCGCGCAGGTTACCGACGTGCTCATCAACCCACCCGCAACAGGAAGGTACGAATTCCTTAAAAATCGCCTATTGATGATTTACGAAGCGTCGCACAACCGGCAAATAGAAAAGATCATTGGTGAGTTAGAACGGGGAGACCAAAAGCCGTCCCAGTTGTTACGCCGCATGCGGGAACTCGCCACAGACAAGTTCAAGGATGAAACTCTTCGAGTTTTGTGGCAGAATAGACTTCCAACTCAAGTTCGTGCCGTCCTCGTCGTCTCAAGAAATAAAGACTTGGAAGGGTTGGCTACTGTCGCCGACAAAGTCATGGAGGTGTCGAGACCAAATACTGTCGCCGAAATTTCACAGCACCGGCCAGACAACCCAAATACCTTTGACGTGACGCAGCTAGTGAAGGAAATAGCGAGTCTCCATACAAAAATACAAGATCTTGGAGATTCTAGATCGAGACAAAAAGCTCGCAGTTTCCACGGCTATGGATTACGTTCACGATCGGCATCCAGGTCCTTCAGGAGGGGCCATCGCAGCTCTTCGCGATATCGCCAGCAGCAAGGCTCGGAGAAGTGCTGCTACCATCGTCGCTTCCGTCCAGCTGCCCGAAGGTGCCGACCGCCATGCACGTGGAAGCAGCAGAGTACCCAGCAGGGAAACTAGAAGGTCCATCGAGTACGATGGCGGAGGTTGGCGCCGTGCTACCTTGCCGTCGGCTATGCGTTACCGACGTGGACTCAGGACTTCGATTTTTAGTCGACACTGGGGCCAATGTCTCTGTGTTACCGCCATCGAGGAAACACAAACTTAACGTAAGTTCGGACTACTAAACTTTTTGCTGCCAACGGCACTGTAATTAAAACTTATGGTACTAGAGTACTTAACTTAAATTTAAAACTAAGTAGACCTTATATATGGGAGTTCATAATTGCTGACGTTACACAGCCAATTTTAGGCGCAGATTTCTTATGTTTTCATAAATTACTCGTAGATATTAGTACTCGTAGGTTAATAGATCAAGTTACGGATTTAAAGGTAACTGCACCCTTAGCAACCCTTAAACAACCATCTATAAAGTCTATCGATTGAAACAATCCCTACTATGACTTATTATCTCAATTTCGCGAGATAACAAAACCGCCATCATACGTGGAAACTCCATTGCATAATATAGTGCATCATATAGAAACTTCCGGACCGCCAGTATACGCAAGGGCGAGATCTTTACCACCGGAAAGGTACAAAAAAGTAAAAGAAGAATTTCGCGTAATGCAGGAAATGGGCATCTGGCGTCCATCAAAAAGCGCGTGGGCTAGTCCACTCCACATTGTCCCAAAGAAGAACGGGGAAATCCGACTTTGCGGTGATTACCGAAAACTTAACGCAATAACCAAGCCCGACAGATATCCAATTCCTCGCTCACAAGACTTTACATATTTACTATCAAATAAAAAAATATTTTCAAAATTAGACATTAATCGTTCTTATCATTGCATTTTGACCGCCCCGGAAGACATTGAAAAAACAGCAATCATAACTCCATTCGGGTTATTAGAGTTTCCACGAATGACATTCGGTTTACGCAATGCAGCTCAAACCTTCCAGCGCTTTATGAACCATGTACTGAACGGTTTAGACTTCGTTTATTCATATATTGATGACCAATTAATAGCTAGCGAAGATGAGACACAACATAGGAAACATCTCGAAATCGTTTTTCAGCGTTTTAAACCATTCGGTCTTACTATTAACCACACAAGATTTACGACGATTCTTAGGTATGGTAAACTTCTGTCGTTTTCATCTACCAAACGCCGTAACTTATTTAGCCGAATTAAATAAATATCTGTGTAGTTTTAAAAAGAACGATAAGTCGCCAGTAGTGTGGTCTAAAAGAGCGGAGAACTACTAAGAAAATGATAACGTCTAAATATTTCTGGAAGGGGATGAACCACGATGTTACGCAATGGGCTAAAACATGCCTACAATGTCAACGCGCGAAAGTCAATAGACATTCTTTTTCAGCGGTTCAAAGTTTTCAATACGCAGATCGTTTCGAACATATACACGTAGACATTGTGGGACCTCTCCCAACCTCTCCAGACGGATTTTGCTATTTGGTTACCATCATCGATAGATGTACACGATGGCCGGAAGCAATTCCGGTGCGTGACATCACAGCCGACACAGTAGCCCGTGTCGTTTTTGAAAACTGGATTAGCCGTTACGGTTGCCCTACAAGATTGACGAGCGATCAGGGTCGTCAATTTGAAAGTAACCTTTTCAAAGAATTAATGACTTTCCTAGGTATACATAGGATACATAGCTCTCCGTATCACCCACAAAGCAACGGCACAGTCGAACGTTGGCACCGCTCTCTTAAAGCTGCACTTTCGGCTCGCCTGCAAACATGCGACAGCACGTGGGTCGATCAACTAGCAACGGTCCTCCTAGGGCTTCGAGCTGCTGCCTGCAGTGATTCAGGTGTTAGCGCAGCCGAACTAACGTTCGGGCGCAACCTACGTTTACCCGGAGATTTTTGCAATACGACTCCATTATTGATAAGCGATAGTTATAATTTAGTAGATAAAATTAAGGATAATATTAATAAGTTTAGAGTAGCAACTAGTTCACATACTAATACGCAATCCATTTTTTACATCCGGATCTACAAAAATGCAATCACGTACTTGTAAGAGATGACTGGGTACGTAAACCTTTGAAACCCCCATACAATGGACCATACCAAGTACTAAAAAGGTTTTCAAAAGTTTACGTCTTAAAAATTAATAACAAGCCAGTGTCAATATCAATCGATAGGCTAAAGCCAGCATACGTGTTATCGGACTACGAATTCGTTGGGCTGGCATCCGATGACGTTACTCGCGAGACGCCACCGGATAGCCCACCGCCAACGTTCTCGAAACAGCAAACTGCAACTAGGCAATATAAAACACGCAGTGGCCGAATTGTAAAGCCCACTACGCGCTTTATGTTCTAATAATATTTTTATTTATTTAGCAAAAGTAGTTTAGACTTTATAAACAGATCTGTTTATACATAAGTATGTATTTTATAGCAATTAGAGCGATATTAACATTATAACGCGTAGGTACATTATACAACGTAGGTAAATAGTAACACGTACGTACATAATAACACGTAGGTACATACTATATAAACTGAGGCTTAATACTTTCAATTTAAATTTATCCATTGTAATTGAAGTATACGTAAGCATAACTTTTTACGATGGGGAACTCTCAAACCACGGAGGAAGTCGTACTCGCGCAAGCCCAAGGCACGGCAGAGTCAACTTCACTGAAGTCGAAGAACGTTTCAACCGTCTTAATATTGGTCTATTCGTAATAATCTCCTTACTTGCCATTGTAATATTCTATTTACTGTGGAAACAAGGTCGCAAAGCGCTGAGAGGTTACATGCGAAGCAAGTCCAGGTGCAACTGAAAGGTCAGCCCAAACAAAATAATGTATCCCCTGAATCTGTACCCAATGGCTATGTCTAACATTAATTACTTATTTACTATATTAAATACTAAAATTTAGATTTAAGAAGTGAAGTGAAGTGCTAACTCTAATGTAAGTTTAATTTAAAATAATCGGACCTTAATCTAAACAAAGTGTAAGTTTAACACATCTTTTGGTTTATATTTCATCAACGCATCAATTTGCAACGCAGAATGCCGTATCGTCAGAATGTAATATGATAAGTTGTTATTGTATTCAACGGTATTCATTTTTTCTCAGAAGTCATTCCACTTTTGTATTACTTTAAGATTGTAATTTTAAAATAATATTTGTGTAGATTCCCAAATATTTTTAAAAAAGGGGGGAATAATGTAGGCGCTCACCCTACAAACAAACAGCATTGTAAACACACATAGGTACTACGTACCTATAGCATTTTGCATATTAGCATTTTATATTGTATTTTATAGGACATTCGAATACGCGACACAGTCGCGACCACTTGTATTGAGAGTCAAAAATAAACCGACATATAAAAACACGCATTTCATTTATGGGTCATCACCTTCTATTTAGGGACTCACACGAGAGCCTCTGAAGAGTGATTAAAGAGGAAGTTTTATGTGTATGATTCCCGCACGTATTATGTCAATTTGATAAAATATGATGATAAATGTAGAATAAATCTTCAGATGGAAGCTTCCGCTGAAAACGCTGCCTTATCCCGTTGACATAAAAAATATGTAGAGCAAAATTATGTGTAGTGAAAATGTTACTTTTTTGTTGGTCTACCCATTTTAATGTTTAAAAAAATATTGTGATTGGATAGCTGTTTAGACGGACAGTAATCCCTATCCAATTCAGTATGTTATTTACCTTAAGCATTTCATGCTCATCATCATTTTGTTTTACACCATATACTTTAAATTCATATCTTAAAAAAATAAAACTATCGCGCGACTTAATAAATTCGCCCACTGTTATTATCCTAATTACAGAGCGGTTACCGGCCGTAAAGGCTTTTATTTTTGAGTGTTACCTATGGTGCTAAGTATTAAGGTATTAAGGGATTTGATCATGTATAAAAACGTGATATGTGATCGAAGACTGAAGAAGTCAAATATTCAAATTGGTTTGATAATTTTTATATTATGGTTTTATGGATGGTTGCAAATGCGTTGGTTTTATTTTATGTTCTCGTTACGTTAATCACTTTAAAGATTAAAATACATTTTTGGTTTATGTTGTCTTTAGAAGATTGATAGTTATGAACATACCTTTGTATGAGTAAATTCCATCAAAGGTCAATAAATAAGTTATTTGTTTTTATTACATTGACTGATTATTGACGTTCTCAAATACTTGCAGGATAGGAAATAAATAGTTCAAAACAATCCAAGTTAGATAAAAAAACGTTAAATTTAAATATAATCTACATGGTCAACGCCACAATCCAACACTACGACAGAAAAGGAATTTAGACATATTATTTGCTATGTTACGTGCGAAGTCGGTCAGGGTAGGTTACAATGTTACGCTGGTAACAATATAATATAAAAATATATATGTACCAAAATAAGTATGAATTGTTTGATTTATTGCATAGTTACAACTTTAATCTTAGAACTAACAATTACAATTCACATGTCAGCTGCTGAACATGGTGCTAGGGGAAAACATTCATATCAACACGTAGTGCCTCTAGTACTTCTACTAAACAGTAAAACGTTTTATAAACAGGAAAGAAAAATTACCTTGGAAAATATAGAAAAGATCGGGGGCGTCTAACTAGGATCTTGAACCACATTCTTGAGTCACTCGTTGGCTCACGACCTGGCTCCGAATTATTTTTTAAGCCTGCAAAGCACGTCATGTAACTTAATTAAAACCCAAACATGGTTACTTTTGGCTTAAGCACAAATTCCAAAACTGCCGTGCAGTCATTCAGAATATTGTTTTTCTCTAAAAAATATAAACGCAGTAAACTTCAACTACTTCACAAAATAACAAACTAACAAAATTGTATTATTTCATTCCATTATATTCAATACTGTAGTGCCTGATTTACCACTGACGAAATAAAAAAAAAAGGTTTATTATTCAATATAATTAAATATTCAATGTTCAGTAGCGGCCTAAAGTCTTTATCTTTAAATATTTCGAAGCGAATTATAATGAAATCTAATTGGAAAAATATTTATTTTTTTAATCTAGAAGCTTTTCAAAACTCTTGCTATAGTTGACATAAATGACGTTTACAATCGTTAAATTTATTACAAAAAGACAGATATTACGTAGTAACATGTATTATAATAATAAATGGTTTATTCACTGTGTGATAAAATGATACTCATTGGTAATCTCCTTTATTTAACCATCTTGGTTGCGTGTTTGACAGTTGCACTGATATCAGGATAGACTGAGCTGTCTAATAAATGATGGTGGTTGTAACCAAAACCATTACTTATTAGACAACTCAATTTTTTTTCTATACATTATGTTTTATGTACCATCATTAACAAACATTCGAAGTATTCCGAAGTTTCTTTTATCTATAAATTATTTATTACAAATGAAAAATATACAAAGACTGCAAAGTCAAATATAAACACAAAATTGTTATAAGCGAATAATTTCGAGAGACAAGCTTAGAAATATAATATAGGATAATTCTGCAGTAACTAAATTGTACGCAGTACAGCATTACTTATAACATACATAAGCTTTGAAATTGTAGATTATGGCTACATACACCAAACTTATGCGAGGAAGCGTTACGGTATGTGAAAAAATCCACCAATCACTTTAAATTATAAAAAAACTATTTGATTATAAATAATTAATAAATAAACGAGTTTTTATAAATTGCTTATCCGTTGTAATTGGGTGCCATATTTGTATTTGGTTACCTACAATAATTTTATAAATTTAGATAAATTTGAGTACATTAGCTAATTATTGCAGCCTTTTCATGGTTCGTGAAATGAATTTAACTTTAAACAATTTTAAAACATAATCGACATAATATTTTGGGAACATATTCATTTGTTTGTGTTCCAAACAGATATTGGACCTCGGATCATGGTTGTTTATATTAAATCATTATGTATGTTTATTCTTGGATCCCCCCAGTTTGATATATGATCATCCATATCAGAAGCACTGCTCTCTTTGGGGCCCTACATTTGGTGCGATAGACTGGGGACTTATTATTATTAGGTAATACTATAAAACCTAAATATACCACCTTTGGACTTCTATTAATCTAAAAATAATTCTCAAAATAAACGTACATATTTACACTATTTTTTATGTCTCTCAACTCTCCTGACGGAAAATGATTATGAAGATGAGTATGCAAGTAAATACCTATTTATCCACTTAAATAATAAGAATTAAATAAAATTTATAAAATATGTGCATATGCCATTTCATATTAAAATATTACCATACCTATTCGCAGTCATCATAAATATAAATGAAATGTCATAATATACTGTTTTGATGCGATCTGATATTGCTTTCTGCAATATCTCCCGTAATATTGCACATTGCTTATTCAAAGCTATTATCTTTAAACCGCACTTTTAATAAGATGACATTTAAGCAAATGTTATTGAAAAAGTATTGTATTTCAATTCGTATAATCAAAAACGTTATTTTTGAATAAATTCGTTCAATGTTGTTCAACAATAACATCCAATTATGTTCCCTTTCGCATAACACTTATACATTTTAGAACTCGTACAATCCCATCAAAAAGGAAATACATCAAAATGTTAAATTTAAAACGTATTTACAGACTAACGGAATTTTGTACTTCAAGGTGCTTTACGTGTTCTATTAATTATTTTAACGATGCGTGTACGTTAGATGTATTATTAGTACTAATAGGTCTTTACCTATGAAACTGCCGTTTTGCCGTACTGGCCATTTCAAATGAAAATAATTTTTTTTTTACTGATAATTCTAATTTCAAATTAATTTTATTTGACAAACATGGAATTCTTTTTCTAAAATCGTCATTTGTTTAATAGTTAGTGTTTTGTTTTCAACGCATTCGAACATTTTTCGTCATCATGGATAAGTTAAAAATGCGAGTAATTATGGAGTATGAGTACCGTCGTGGCAGCAAAGCGGCACAAGCGGCACGCAACATCAACGACGTTTACGGAGCGAACACTACAAACGAACGCGCCACCCGTTATTGGTTTACCCGCTTCCGTTCTGGAAATTTTGACCTGAAAAATGAACTCCGTGGTCGTCCGAAAACTTTGGTCGACAATGACGAATTAAAGGCAATTGCGGAAGCTGATGAAACTCAATCCACGGCTGAATTAGCAGCAGCTTTCGACGTTAGCATCAAAACAATATTGGTCCATTTGCGTCAAATTGGCAAGGTAAAAAAGCTTGACAAATGGGTACCCCACGAACTCAATGACCGCCGGCGCGAAGTACGCGTGGAGACGTGCCTTGCACTGCTCAGCAGGCATACAAATGAAGGAATTCTGAACCGCATTGTTACTTGTGACGAGAAATGAATCCTGTTTGACAATCGTAAGCGCTCAGCAAGTTGGTTGGACCCTGGTTCAGCACCCAAACAATGCCCTAAACGAAAACTTTCCCCTAGAAAAGTGATGGTCACTGTTTGGTGGTCTAACGCGGGTGTAATTCATCACAGCTTCTTGCCAAACGGGACAAGCATTACTGCAGATGTGTACTGTGAAGAACTGAACACAATGATGGAGAAGCTCGCACGTCTCCAACCAGCTTTGGTCAATCGTTCGGCTCCACTGCTCCTGCACGACAACGCGCGACCTCATACTGCACAGCAGACGGTCTCCAAGCTACAAGAGTTGGGGTTGGAAGTTCTCCGTCATCCGCCGTACTCACCAGACCTTGCGCCTACAGACTTCTACTTTTTCCAGAATTTGGATAACTTCTTGGCGGGAAAAAAATTCAATACCCGAGAGGCAGTACAAAATGCCTTTGAAGAATTTTTTGCCTCCCGTCCAGCTGATTTCTTCAAGAAAGGCATCAATAAGCTACCAATGCGTTGGCAAAGATGCATTGATTGCACGGGTGATTATTTTGATTAATAGAAATAAAAAATAAATAAAAAAAATTACGCTTCATTTATTTCGTGAAAAACGGCAATTTCATAGGTAAAGACTCGATATTAAATGCCACCTTTAAAAAATTTAAAACTGGTATTTTTTTCAGAATATTATTTAAATGCATTGAAACGTAGGTTATTTTTTGACGACATCTGATATGTTTTGCAAATATTGTGGAATAGAAACGGATCTTAGTCGGAGCATTAAAATATAAATTACCTACTTCCATAATTTTTGTGAGATCACCTTTGACCTTATGTTATTTTAGCTCCACAAGTTAGTTTCTTTAAGTTCTAACACATCTTATTAGTTCGATTAAACTTTATATTGTGCTATTAACGAATAGGAAATAAACACCTTTTGTTGAGAAGCAATATGTTTGAAAATTTTAACTATTTAAATATGAAAAATGTTAGCGTAAAAATAATTTATATGTTTTTCCTATTTATTGTAAGCAACAGAATTTTATTATTTTTCAGAAAACTAACTTTGTTATTTCATTTTTTTGTCTAGGAGACTTTGGTGAAGATTGGATTCATGGACGAGACGCAAGACGTTTCATCACAAGCTTGACAAGGGTAGTGTAAGGGGGGCTTGACATTCATTTGTTTTCGGATGACACCAATGCGTTATCTTTTGATTAATGTAACTTCTTGACCAGACTGCGGTGAAACCGCACTGAGCGTTACGGGATTAAATTGAAAATTTTTATTCATTCTATATCCATATATATGTTAATAGGATCTTGAGTGACTTTGTAAGTAAGAAATGAGAATTTAATAACAATGACAATAAACATATGTAAAACAAATATTCTTGTTCAAACATTGTTAATGTATAACAATATAAACGCAAATCATTACAATTGTCATAAAATATTGTAACAAAACTGTTCATTCTAAATCACAGACAACTGTTGATCAAAATCGGCGTACACATAAAATTCACAATATAACTCTTCCAAAATATTCTTTTACAGGGTAGTATATTTGCACATCTCTATAATAAAATAAATAAAATCACCTACATTTTTTTTTTGTTCCCCTCCGCGGGAAGGGCAGGAGGATAAAAATGCCCTGACGCATACTCTGGCGCGATTCCAAAGTTATGTGGGACTCGTCCCGACGCCTACCAGGACCATACCCACTAAAAACCCCCTGTCGGCTCGTGCATTTTTGCCACTCAGCCTTCATCTGAGCGACGGCCAATTGGAGAAAGAGGCCGCGCTAGCGGGGCCCAGAAGGGGTCACCCGCTGGGATTACACAGCACTGAAGGTGCTCAAAGCACTGAAGGTGAATACATAGCACTGAAGGTGCTCAAAATGAAAATCAATAATTAAAACAAAAATTAAAAATTGCAAAATAAAATTGAATTAATTCGCATTTACGTTAGAATTAGGATTTACGTTAGAATTAGAATTTACGTTAGAATTAGAATTTGCGGCCAGAAGGGCTTCGAGATCGCGTGACAGTCTGGTGGATGAGTACGCTTGCGCATTCCTAGGCCTAGCGACTTTGAACTTCGAGTCTAACACAGGAGTAGTATATGAGACTGAATCACGAACTAGAGGATTGGGATGGGTTTCGGAGCGTTTGAAGAACGCTTCAGAGAGTGTTTTGAGATGTTGTTGTACTGTAGGCAGTTCAAGATCTCTATGCAAGTCCGCGTTACGCACGTACCACGGTGCGTTTGTGGCCCGGCGGCAAAAGAGGTTTTGAACTACCTGCAGTTTGTGCAGGAGGGAGGGTTTGGCGTGGGCAAAGATTGGCGAGGCATACGTCATGACGGGTCTAACGCAGACCTTGTAAAGTATACGTTTGTTTCTGAAGGACATTTTACTTTTTCTACCTAACATGCTATTTAGGCGGCCTAAATAGTGACGAGCGAGTTTCGAAACTCTTTCGACGTGTGGCTTGAAAGAAAGCGTCGGATCTAATGTGACGCCTAAGTATTTAGTACTGCGCTTCCAGGGGATGGGAATGCCTAACATTCGAACGTGGGGATCGCCATCGGGACGACGGCGTTTGTGGTCGAAGCGCATCGCAGAACTCTTTTCAGGGTTCACATCGATGCGCCATTTTTGAAACCATACACCAAGGGCGTTTACGGCCTTTTGGAGTCTGGTTACAAGGTGCCGAACACTGTGGCCTTTGGTATAGAGTGCGGTGTCGTCAGCAAAGAGGGCGAGTTCGACGCCTTTCGGCGGGATGGGAATGTCGTTGGTGTACACGGTGTACAGCAGAGGAGCGAGGACTGAGCCTTGAAGGACTCCAGCCTTTATGGGACGAGGCGCAGAAAGCGTGCCTTCGTGTTTAAATCGAAATGTACGGTCTTTGAGAAACGACGCTATTAACCTGACTAGGCGATCCGGTAAGCCTATCTTGTAGAGTTTATAAACGAGACCGCTGTGCAAGACTTTATCGAAAGCCTTGGCTACGTCAAAGAAAACCGCGACTGTTTTATAACGACGCGGATAGAAACCGTCAAGTATATACTCGACGATTCGGTGGACTTGCTGAGGGCAGGAGTGTTTAGCGCGAAAGCCGAACTGATGGGGAATAATGAGAGGATCGCCATCCGTTGGAAACAGATGGTTCCGCATTCGAGAGAGTATGACTCTCTCGAAAAGTTTAGACATTGCCTTGAGGAGGCTGATGGGTCTGTGATTAGCCGGGACGTTCAGAGGTTTGCCCGGCTTGGGAATGCCTATGACTGTCGCTTCTTTCCAAGCTTTTGGAAAGTAGCTATGGTCGAAGCAGGCATTGAAAATGATAGCTAACAAGGTAAGCATCTGTTGAGGTAGGTGCTTAAGTGCGTGGTTGGAAATTCCATCCGCACCCGGAGCCTTTTTGGACTTTTGATTTCTAATGAGAAGCAAGATTTCGTCATTAGAGACTGTGACAGGGTTGGCGGTGATGGGGAGAGAGTCTCTGCGAAGGACTTCGTCCTCCACCGCTTTGATGTGTGAGGGATCAGCAGGTTTCATGCTGGGCGAGCATTGTGCGGCAATGCTGTTGGCGAAGCATTCTGCTTTCTCTTCGCCTTCAAAGGCAGTAGTGCCATCGGGACGAGTGAGAGGAGGAACGTGAGAGGCGGTGTCTACGCGTAAGGCTCGGGCCATGCTATAGTACGCTTGGTGGGACGGAGAGATATTCGCCATGAGATCGTTCCTCTGAGCGTCTCGGAGTTCCGCGAGGCAAGACCTAACTTTACGTTGAAGCTGATTCGCAGCTGTTCTATAGGCGGGCGTGGGATATTTCTTGGCTCTCCGGAGAGCCGCGTTCTTAGCTTTAATAAGATTGCTAACGGCTAAGGGAAGCGTGGGTTTGCCTTGCTTAGCAACCTTTTCGTTGTCACTGATGGCTGAGTTGATAGCATCAGTGAGAGAATTTACTAATGAATCGATTTTATCCGGGCTATCTAATTGTTCGGGAGAGATCCCGAGTGGAGAGTTCGGAGCCTCTAAGGCTGAAACTAACGTATTTTTAAAACCTTTCCAGTTTGTAAAGGTCTTAGGAGATGAGACGTTATCGTTCGGCGGTCCTAGCACGAGGGAAACGGGGCGATGGTCGGAGCCTAGGTCATCGAGCGGTTCGAATTGAAGCTATGATGATGGTCGGATGACCAGTCATAGCCAACCTACACACAGTGGCTTCCATGTTGAGGAGAGGAGGGGTAGGGAGAGGACAGCAATGGAAACCTCTTTTGTAATATATAGCAGTGCCGCCGAAACCGTCGGAGTTGGGCCTATCGTTACGAATAAACGCGTACTTAGGTATAGCGAATCCCCTGGAGCGGTTTGGAGTAAGCCATGTCTCCTGGACAAGGAATAAGTCAGGTTCTTTGTTCTGAAGGAACAGTTTAATCTCGGGTAGGTTGGTGTTAAGGCTACGAGCGTTAAAAGATACTAGGGATAAGCCTTTGGGTTTAATACGACTGGACGCGGGATTCGCGGGTCTAGACATTATAATTTATTTATTTACGAATTTATAAAAAAATAAAAGAATTTACAACGAACTTAGGAGCGAGTGATGCTCGGCTAACGCGAATAAACGCTCTTGAGGAGAGCGGGCGGCTCGCAGTTTGCGTGCGAGAACAGAAATTTCCGTAATGTCGACGTTTTGAATGACGTCGAACACGATCTTCATGTCCTCAGCCAACGACGACTGAGGTGAAGATGACAAAGCAGGACGCGGCCCTACGGAAGCTACGGGAGCTGGGATGGGTCGGGAAGGTGCAGGCGGGACAGCCGGACGCTGCCTCCAAGACAGAGCCGGAGTGGCGTCGGCTGAACGGGCTTTGCTTCCGGGGGACCCCGGTTGCGCAGCGGCGGGAAGTTAGCGGGAGTGAGCGGTGGCGCCGGTTTAGGCGCGACACTCTTGGCGGTGGAGCGCGGAGCGCGCGGGCAACCCCTGTAGTTAGCTGTGTGACCGGACTGGCCGCACAGCACACAGGCAGGGGGGGAAGTGGATTCGGGAGTGCGAGTGCACTCCTTCGTAAAATGTGGATCCAGGCACTTAACGCACCTGGGGGAAGCTGAGCAGTTAGCCGCTGCGTGGCCGTAGAGTTGGCAGCGGTGGCACTGCCCAGGGTGACCACGGGGGTTGGGACGCTCGACGGAGATATTTGAGAGTCCGCAAATTGTGCGAGCCTCTCTAAAGATCTCCCTCGAGTTAGGAGTATTTGACAGGATTACTAAAGCTAAAGGAAAACGCCTACCGCGGTTGGAGTGCATCTTATGCACTGCTTCGGCCGGGAAACCCTGGGACTTAAGGTCCGCGAGGATTTCTTCATTCGCGAGCTCGAACGGGACGCCCCGTAGTACTGCGCGGATCTTACACTCCTCCGGGAGGGCGTAGGTGTGATACGCGATATGTTTTAAGGAAAGTAACCTGGTGAACGCGCGGAAGTCGTCGACGGTCGCGACTTGAATTTTAATTGTATCGCCAGCGTTGGCGGCTTTTAGGTAATTAATTTTGTGCTCTTTGCACAAGTTAGAAACCTCGGTCCAGCGCGCTTTTTCCCGCAGGAAGACGGGCGGAGGGAGCTGAGGTTTCGGCGGGACGGGAGCGCAGCGCGTCGCTGGCTTCGATGGGACCGACGGAGACGCGGTCACTTCGAGTGACATGAGCGGCGCGGGGGCGGGTGTAGAAGACACCGGGGTTGGCTCGGGTGTTGAAGACACCGCGGCTTTTTTCGAACGCTTCTTGGAGCGTTTGGTAACTAATTGGAAGGCGGGCTCAGGAGAGCCGGTTAAGGTGGTGGCGACCGACGAAGCTTCGGACGCGGCGGAGTCTGAATCGCTCCCGGGAGCGGTACGCTTCCTACGAGATGATCGCGAGGATGAGACCAACGCGCAGTCCATATCGGATGGAATGGGAGACGCGGGAGAGCTATAGACCTGAGGGGTCTGGGTGTTGGAGGCCTGAGGGGCTGGGGTTGGGGCCTGAGGGGCCGGGGACGCGATTGATGCCTGCAAGGCCTGCGTTAGGATGTCTTTTGGGATGGAGACGCCTGCCGCAGCAAGCGCCTGGGTGAACTCGTTAATAATGATTAGCGGATCCATTAGGGAGGGTCGGGACAATAATATGTAAAAATATAAGTATAATAAAAGATGCCTAGTTCCTAAAAACCTAGCAAAATCCTAGCGGCAAACCTCCCTACCAGCGGTAGGGGGGCTGGGGAGAATAACTTAAAACTAACCGTAGTACGCCGAAGGCCGCTACCTAGAAACCTAAAAAAGGGTACGCAGGTAAAGAGTTGACCGCGTAAGGTTAACCTTTACCGACAGAAACGACAAATACACACGAAAACACACAAATATGATAAAAATAAATATGAAAATAGGAGAAAAATAAATAAAATAGAGAAGAGAAATAAATAAAAATAATAAGGACTGGTTCAGTACAAATTCGTTGTCACCGTTAAGTATCCTTTGCACTGAAACCAGACTACTTACGCTGGGCACAACACTGCACTCAGCACAAGCACAACATAACTTAGCACAGCACTTTGAAGACTAAGGGGCTTAGTCGCAAAGAAAAATCGCACTTCGAAAGCACTCAGACGGAGTAGAAAAACCTTGAAAACCGTAGCACGGAACCAACACGCTAGACTGTGACGTCAGTAGACTGAGCGCCACGGAATGGCGGGAAGGGACCGATCAACGGAGAACTGGGTCTTGCACGTCCGCACCGCGTGGCGATCGGAGCGAGAATGATTCGCTTCGAATCACCTACATATCACCATAGTTAATCTATACCAACTGTAAAAAGTTGTAGCGGTGACGCGCTACTCAACCGACCAATCACAACGCGTGAACTACTTTAATTAAGCGTATGAGCGTATTTAATTAAACGATGAGAATATATATGACTTTCCGACAACGATTGTCGGGTCGTGGGCCGCGGCATGCTCACCCTTTTCCCTAAAAGGTTTTTCAAATTGGCCGATGAGTAAATTGTATAGGGAAACAAAAGAGCTAAGGTACTCTTCTAAATTAAAACTAGTCCAATGCAGTTCGAGTGTATGTGTATATCATGGGCTGATTTTATAATTGCATTTGTATGTATTTTATGTATATGCTAATAATAATAATTATAGCTGTACAAGGCTGATACATTCTGGTTTGTGTTCGATTGATAACTAAAATTAAATGTCGAAATATAGGGTATCAAAAAATGTACTAACTTCGTTTTCTTTTGTTTTAATTTTGCTTAATAGAAGTGTTTAAGAATGCAGTTATTATACTTTGAAATGTGTAAAGTATTCTAAATAAATTAAACACAGACACCCACATGATACACCGGGAACGGCGCTGTAGCCCTTAGTATAGCCTACTGCCGTAGGCCGCAGTGCTTTCTGTAATAAGAATAGTAGCCAATAAATGTAGGTAGTTTTTTGAATAATGCATAATATTAAAAAATAAAATTATATGTCCCTTAAATAATGACAGATTCAAATTAGAATTATAATACATAGGGACAGCACCGTTACTTATATGTATTTCATATGTTTCCTCTTTACTGATCCTCGTCTTCATCGTCACTTTCCATCAGGTGAGATGGAAGACAAACGCCTGCTAATTATTAATAAAAAAAAAATAAAAAAAACTTCCGCAAGTAATGAGGGAACGAATTGCCCGACCAATTGACCCTTTAAATAACATTATTTTGGCATTGTATGCTATCCTAGTTTTTTCTTTCTATTCTATTCTATTTTTTTTCTTTGTATATATGTATATAAGCTTATATCTAAATAAAAGCTGTGAAAATAATTCTTCTTAGTTATTTATCGTATTGAGGTATCTTAAAAAGCATCTTGATTGGCCAGCCATAACGCTCTTTGTGACATCTTAGTAAATAAGATAATAATAATAATAATAAATCCCCAGACAAACACACCAACTGTATGGCCTCCAAAGTGAGCAGAGCTTGTGTTATGGATGACCATACAGTGAACTGGGGGGGAACCCAGAATAAACAAACATATATAAATACAAACAACCATGACCCGAGAACAAACATGTGTGTTCATCACACAAATGAATGCCCCGGCCAGGACTCGAACCTGGGACCTTCAGCGTATGAGGCGACTACGCCACTCTGTGGTGCTTGGTGTGGAGGTGAGTAGCCTTGCCTTCCATGCCAGAGGTCCCGGGTTCGAATCCTGGTAGAAGCAGATATTATATTATATTTTCTTTCTAGTCATGGATGTCTATTTACGTTTATTTAAGTTTATTTCTAATATTTATATATATAAAAAAAAATATCTATGTGTGTTTATATACTTTTTAAGTTTATTTATCCGTTATCTAGTATCCATAACACAAGTTCTTTAATGATACTTAATTCGGGCTAGATAATGTGGTGTGATTGTTAGAAATATTTATTTAATTAAATATGCAGAAACATTGTAGGTGTGTAATATTTTTTGCTGAAGCATTGAGTGTAGAGCGAGTTGATACGGTATCGTCAGTGGGCGATAGGAAATGATGAACTATCAAGACTTGCTTGCCTTTGTGCTTATTATTATTATAATGTCTTTTTTCTGTGTATTGAATTCGGATAAGTTAGAAACATTCTTTCATGTTTTCATACTTAATTAAAACTGTACTTGGCTATCTAAAATAAGATAAATAATTCAGTAATTTTTTTTCTTGCATTGATGATTATCTTCAGTTCTATAAGTACCTATGTTTGGTGTATAACTTGGTTTTTTTTTTGTTTTTGTTTATTGTAATTGTAATCTTTATGTAAATTGCTAGATAGTTAGTAATTGTGGTATGCTTTTTTGAAGTGGGTATCTCTTTAAATAATAGGTATTTATTATATTATGTGTTGAAATGTAGTTAATAGGCGCCCAGATAAGTTTAAGGGATACCCGTTATTGGCCTTACTTTTAAGTTTGTATTGTGCATAGAAGTATTTTATTGTAACGCTGTTGATTTTCTTAATGAAGTAAAATAAAAATATATTTTTCCTATTTCAAATTGTTTTCGATTCCAGCACTGCCTGTCACGAGTACTATCCAAAGTTATTTATGTTTATATATTTTACTAAATTCATAGCCGGCAAACGAGCACGTGATTTACCTGATGGTAAGAGGGATCCGCACCCATGGACATCATTAGCTGTAGGTGTTTCATTTATTGAAAGTGATTGTAATTGTTATATGTCGACTAATGATGCGTTGCCGGCCATAGGCTTCCGTTGATATTGCTGTGTGGCAGTTATTGCACTGTTCCTTCCCTCTAAACGCAACATAACCACGTTGAAGTGATCGGTACTGGTCCGGAGAGATGAAACTCTAATTTCTTTAAGAAATATCAATGGAGCAATATGTCGTATTATACATTTTTCACTGAAACTGTTAACCCTGATTCAAAATATTTACACGAGTAAGTATTCATTCCTTAGTTAATTCTCATGTTCGAAACTAAGAAGGATAACAACTTTTCATTAAAACTTCAAAATTCATTATCTTATTATTATAAATTTACCAAGATTTTCAATAAGCTCAATTCAATACTCCTTTGAAGTCTCTCAGTATAATAATAGTATCAATTTATAATATCGCTTTCACTAAATCAAAATTTAAATCTGGTTTTCTTATATTTATACCTTTTGTAAACAAGGAAATACAATTTGTGTCCTAAAATAGTGATATATATATATATATATATATATATATATAAGCCTTTGTGTTATTTTTGATCATATTATTATATTCTATGGAAACCTCAAATTGACGAAGTGAGTAGAAAAATTATTTGCTTGCCCAAAGTCTTTGAGAGGCCTTTATAGTGTATTGTATACCAACATTTCATTTGCCTAATTTCTAACTCCCATACTTGATTTTTTTTTTTTTTGTAGTGTTAACACGACACACCCGGAAGTGCCGGGTTATGTGGAACTAGACCGACTATAAAACACGGTATACGTCCGCCGCCGTTGCTGAGGCTTACGGTATCGCCATTGGCATTAGCCGTAAGCCCCGGTGACATCGCCCGGCCGCAGTAGCCCAGCTCCTCAATCAGGGGATGGTCCGGTCAACCCCCAGCCAAAGCCATCGTAGATGCAGCAAGTCGCCTCCCCTGCTACGGCTGGCTGTCAAGAGGGAGAAGCCGAGCGTACCTCTTTCTCCTACCCCTCTGCGCCTGAGACGGAGCGGCGCTGTCGAGACTTAATCCCAAGATTACCCAAATATGATCATTTCCCATTATCGCACAAAGCTCAAGTGGCTTCCCATTCGCATTGCTCGGTCTTCTCTATCATAGTATCTTGTAACAGATACACTTAACATTTTCATCTAATTTCCTAGAACGTCATATTCTTCAATTTTCCACCGAAGCCTTGCAAGCGTAAAATGCCCTTTAACCTTACTGATATCACAAAGTTTTATGCATAACATTATAAATTGAAACCACAATGAATATACAAGCTTATGTCGTTATACACAGAGCCGAATTTTTACTGTTTCGAAGGAAAATTAAATACATCTTGAGATATGTTTGAGTGAAGAGAACAGTTCTCAAGATAAAATTAATGATAGAGGATGCCAAAAAAGAGGTACAATGTCAAAGCCAGTTTTGGCTTATGGGCGTTTTTTTGCGTCTTCTCTGAACTCATATTTGTAAATCATGAAATTATTATTATTTAAGTTTATTCACTTTGCTTTAGACTATAATATTCCGCTTAGCTTTATTTTCTTTTGAGCTTTAAAATTATAAAGTTTTTAAGTTTCTTTTATGATATCATGTAGCACTTTGAGGTTTCAAATTTCAAATATATTATTTCATCATAGGTAAACGTTTTACGCATGTTGAAAGTTTTCTTACTCTTCAACTTCATCAGGATTGCGTAAATTTCACTTAACTTAAACTTTTAATAGGTATTATGGGTAGATTGAGACCAAAATAAGCCGGAGAAAAAAAAACCTATTGACACTCTTTCATAAAATTTTTTATAAGAAACTTGAATTACACAGTTTGACGACGACATAAAAGAAATACATTAATGGCAGCTAATTGTGCGTGCTAATGAAATGCCGCAGCCAAGCTGTTTACATAATATGTATATTTTGTTTTTCACGTACAGAAACAGAAAGTACCTGTGGGGATTTCAATCCAACGCCATTTTGTCATCCAAATAATCTTTCATCTTATAGAAAGCTTTGTGGCATAGTGTTTCCTTAACGGTTTTTTAAACATATTAATTGAACTGTATTCGATATTTTATTGAATTGAAATTCTAATAAATGATTTGCTGCTTTAAGCCAGGCTAAATTTCGGAAACGATAAATTACAGTCGTTCCCAGTTCTTACAAAGTAATCACTGTCATGGTTATCTTTCTTAATTTTAAATTTATAGATATTTTTGCGAATGTACAACATATTTTCATAAATATATTGTGATGCAAGGGTATAATTTAGGCTAATATCCAATTTCTTTAAACTTTTCTCTAAGAGTTTCCCTATTTAATATTTCATATATATTCCACCCTGTATATATTCTATATCTGTATGTGCCCAACAAATAAATCTTCAACACGAAATTTTTGGTTTTTTTTCGGGCATTTCATTTCTATTGGTGTATGTTTGATTTTTTCGGGATTCCTGTTGTAGTCGTCTATGATAAAAGCTGTTATCACTATTATTTATATTATTTTATTTATATCATTTGTTGATTATTATTTTTGGTTTTTTAAATGCAGAAACGTGACCATTCTTTGAGCAGTCAATCAATCAAATTTCTGAAACCTTACTACGAAACACCAGTAGTACAAAAGTTCCAAGACCTAAAGTCATTATGGAACCGTAGATCACTAAGATGCAATAACAATCGAAAAAAATTGCCAAAAATATTTAATGATGAATCTTGTAACGAAATAAATAGAATAACTTACAAACGGAAATACGAGCAAGACTTACTTCAACAATTTTTGAAGAATTATAAACTTCTGTTGAAAAATATTTTTTTACTATTTTTTTAGCCAGCAAACGAACACGCGACCCCGGTGATAGTTGGTAAATGCACCCGTGAACATCTTTAGTAGTATGTGTTCTATTGATTAATGGTGATTGTTTTTTATCTCAACTAACGATGCGTTACCGTCCGCAGGCTTCAGTTAAATTTGCCTTCGTTCGGTATTTGCACTGGCTATTTCTTTACTTCGGCACGCAACCACGTAAACGTGGTCAAAACAGGAAGGACTGTATTATCGCGATACTGTACTGCCACTTATAGAAATATTAAAATTTGTACAGGAAATTTTAAACTAACGATAGCTTCATATTCGAGTTCAGAATACTGTGTACTGAAAGTAATGTTAGTGAAAACAGTTTTGGAGTATTCCGAGGCTAGCCGTTGTCCAGTATGGGTGATGTTTTATGTATGCTTTCATAATTTTCATACTTAGCAATTATGTAATAGTAATTATGGATGCGAAAGTTGGTGTGTTTGTTACTTTTTCACTCTCAAAAGGCTGAAACGGATAAAGGTGTGAATTTGTCAACTAATTTAAAATGCAACAGGTAGGTAGCTAACTTAACTAAAACTGTCCAATGTTTATTAAATTTGAATATAGGGAAATAACAAGTAATAACATAATACGTAACTGGCGATGGGATCAGGATGCCATGGGGGTGACACAGTGCAACAATGTTAAACCTTTGTATTTGGAATTTATTAAAATTTGATATTTATAGTATTTACGACAAATCACAATGTGTAAGAATGCTATGTTGTAGAAGCGTTCAAAAAGATCCTCGCAATATATACTATATACTATCTAATATCTACAAAAGTACCTAAAGCGTTTTTGTAAGAGGTGCTTTTAAATTAAATTAAACAAGCAAGACGTTTCTGTAAAAAGAAACTTCGTGAACTGTACTAATGCATGCATTATACAAATATAATTTAGTAATTGTATAGTAGTATAGTATAACATAGCATGAGACTGCAGCGCGCAAAGCTATATTTTTATATTATTGAAAAGCGACATTACGCTTAACTTCACATTGTTTCCTTTGTAAACACGCCATTATTTCAGATTTTGATGTTAATAAATTAAATTAGTCTTGTTTTAGGAGCAGACTTCTCGATCTAATGGTCCCGGGTTCTATCCACCAAAATGAAACAACCATCTTTGACATCTCATTGAAAGAGGTCATCTTAGAAATTATTCAAAGGAACGTGAAACGTGTGCTGGTGGAGACTCGCTAACTGGTCGTCCCCCGGATGTAAAATTAGCACTGAAGGTGCTCAAAGGGACCTGAGTTGGGGCTGTTCTGAGCAGCCTCCAGTAAAGCCGGAGCTGCGCAGACTCGGCCGAAGCCTGAAGGATCAATTCATTTAAATGAACCTTTAATGAATTGAGACGGGAACTATGCTCCGCCAGAGCTGTAGTCGCTCTGTAGGAGAACGTAAAGGGCTAAGGGCGTTACGGGCTAGAACTAAAATTTCCCTTACATCAATATGTTTGATGGCGTCGCAGACGATACGCTTATCGTCTGCTAGCGAGGGTTGGGATGTAGGATTGAATGGGCGAGGAGCCGGGGTAGGATGCGGGCGTGCAGCGGGGCGCAGTCTCTAGTTTTCTGGACCAGGCTTGGGCTGCGTAGGCTGTGCAGTCGGAGTTGACTGGCTACGAAGCGGCGGAAAATTAGCCTGAGTAAGCGGTGGGGCCTGTTTGGGTGCCACTCTCTTAGAGTTTGAACGGATGGATCAGGGTGCACGAGGGCAGCCCCTGAAATTTGCGGTATGGCCGGACTAGCCACAAAGCACGCAATCGGGAGGAGAGGGAGTTTCAAGAGTTCAATTGCACTCCTTGGTGAAATGAGGCACCAGGCACTTAACGAAGCTGGGCGAGCGGCGCAGTTGGCCGCCGAATGCCCGTACAACTGGCACTGGTGCCACTGGCTGGGATGACTGTGACGATGAGGCGCCTCGATCTAAATCCCAGAGAGGCCGCATATGGTGCTAACCTCTTTGAAGATTTCCCTGGACTTGGGACCGAGAACCACCAAAGCGAGAGGGTGACGCATTCGTACCTGCTGTGCATTTTATGCACAGCGAGTGCAGGGAAGCCTTGGGACTGCAGATCCTCTAGGATAGCCTCGTTCGATAATTCGAACGTGACTCCCCTGAGTACCGCTCTGAACTTACGCTCTTCTGGGAGAGCATAAGTGTGGTAAACATATTGTTTACCAGTGAGAAGCTTTGTCAAAGCGCGAAAATCGTCTAACGACGAGACTGAGATTTTAATGGATTCACCCGAGTTGGTCCGTCTATTTTCCCTTTTCCCGAAGGAATACAGGTGGTGGGACCTGAGACTTGACTGAAGCCAAGGCCCTACCTGGGTTAGGTCACTTTGAGTAACATCAGTGGGGCCTGGGTGGGTGTTGAAGGTCCGTGAAGTGGAAAGGCCCTTGGCTATTATGCTATTTATGCTATTATGCTATTATTAGGCTTGGCTGTTCATGCTTTCCTGGGAAACAATCATAATAACGAAGACTTCCTAAACCTCCCTACCCGCGGTAGGGGGTTGGGGACGACGCGGAGTCCCTAATTTGGGCAGCACTATTTCATCACCCTGGGAAAGTCCCAGTGCACTGGGATCGGGACTTCCGGTTTCTTACGGCCTGAAGGGCCAATAAAGCGCACCGGGGCAACGCTAACAGGTTGCGTTAGCACCGTGAGGTATCCACCTATTCACGGAGAACTTATTCGTAGTCCTGGAACGTGGTTCTGGAACGCAGAGCTTGCCGGAACAGCGACGGCGACAAAGATCGGTGACAATGAGCTGCAGGCGACGATGTTGATACGGTCCTATGAATATAGGAAGCTACGGTACGAGCCTACACGCGGTCTGCGTGCGTTCTCGAGCGCACGTCGATCGCAGACGCTTTCCCGCTCTATTAGCCCCCGCGCTAATTGAGCACCCAAATTTCACTGGTTGTTGTCGTAATATATAATTTCATAGTTGTATACCGTAATAAGTTTCTAACGCCGTTTTCACGGCGGACAGTGGGTCGTTTACCGTACTTCTAATAAGTTTCTAACGCCGCTTTCACGGCGGACAGTGGCTTGTTAACCGTACTTCGTGAAACGTGAGCTTCGTCAACGGGGTTTCGTCGTTCCAGGACTTCAAGTTCCGTGTTCGAGTAAGTTATTCGCGTCGTCCTCAACCGCCCTACTGCGTGTAGAGTGGTTTTTTAGGAAGTTAGTCATCGTTGATAGGTTCATAGTATATATATTTATATATTGTCATCCCTCCCCAACCCCTCCGCAATGGCTTCCCTAAGCTTTGACGAGTTTAGGAAGAAGTTACTTAAAAGTACTGAAGGCATGTCTATAAATGCTGATAAGTACCGTTTCTTAGATTCTCTTATCCCTCATCTCATGACGTTAATGTCCACAATGGCCCCTCAGGCCACCCCAGTCCCCCAGACCCCTCAGGTCTTAGGCCCTCCCGCGTCCCCTTCCTCCAGTGACATGGAGTGCGAAGTAGACGCCCCTCCGCGACGCAAGCGCGCACCCGCGACCGAGTCATCCTCGGACGCCACCCCAACTGGCCCTGAGTCTCCCTCTTTTATGCTTGTTAAGAAGCGCTCTAAGAAGCGTTCGAAACAAGACCCGGCGCCCTCGACGCCCGTCCCCACACCCCCTGCGGCGTCTTCAACGCCAGCTGCCCCGGTGTCCTCAACACCCGCTCCGGCCCCAACTTCTGTCAAGGCCAAGGTCCCACCACCCGTTTTCCTTCGGGAAAAGGGTAAATGGACTGAGGTTTCGACATTGTGCAATGAGCACAAGATTCATTACACCCGAGCGGCCAACTCGGGTGAATCTATTAAAATCTTAGTCTCGTCGATAGACGACTTCCGTGCTTTAACAAAGCTCCTCACCGATAAGCAATATGCTTATCATACTTATGCTCTGTCAGAAGAGCGTAAGATCAGAGCGGTACTCAGGGGAGGCCCGTTCGAATTATCGAACGAGGCTATCCTGGAGGATCTGCAGTCCCAAGGCTTCCCGGCACTCGTGGTGCATAAAATGCACAGCAAGTACGGGAGGCAACACCCTCTCGCTTTGGTGGTTCTCGCCAACGTCCCCAAGTCCAGGGAGATCCTGAAAGGGGTTAGCACTATATGCGGCCTCTCTGGGATCTCGATCGAGGCGCCTCATCGCCGCGGTCATCCCGGCCAGTGCCATCGGTGCCAGTTGTACGGGCACGCGGCGGCCAACTGCCGCGCACCGCCCAGGTGCGTCAAGTGCCTGGTCCCTCATTTCACTAAGGAGTGCAATCGCACTCCTGAAACTCCCTCTCCTCCCGATTGCGTGCTTTGTGGCCAGTCCGGCCACACCGCAAATTACAGGGGCTGCCCTCGTGCACCCCGTTGTATGCGCTCCAATTCCAAGATGGCGGCACCCAAACAGGTCCCGCGCCTTTCTCAAGAAAACTTTCCGCCGCTGCGTAGCCGAGTTCCTCCGGCTACTAAGCCTACACAGTCCAGGCCTGCCCCAGAAAACTGGAGGCAGCGCCCCGCATCGAATCCCATCCCGGCTCCTCGCCCATACAAATCCACTCCTCAATCCTCCGTAACAGACGATATGCGTATCGTCTGCGACGCTATAAAAAATGTCGATGTTAGTGAAATCGCAGTCTTATCCCGTAAACTTAGGGCTTCACGTACTCCGACAGAGCGTTTGCTAGCTCTGGCGGAGCATAGTTCCCTTCTCAATTCATTATAGGTTCATTTAAATGAATTGATCCCTAAATCATGCTTCGGCCGACCTCTGCCCAGCCCCGGCTTCATCGGAGGCTGCCCAGAACGGCCACCAACTCATGTCCCTTTGAGCACCTTCAGTGCAACTTTCACTACAGGCGGAAGACCCGCTAGCGGGTCTCCGCCAGCGCGCCCAACTTCCCGACGGGTGTCGCTTCCGATGAAGGCTAACGGTAATAACTACAGCCAACAGGTGGTTTTTAGTGGGTAGGTGCCATTCTGGTGAGTCCCACATAACCCCCCGCAGAAGAATTTACCTGCGGGCGGTATGCATGACGCATCTTCCACCTCCCTCCCGCGAGGGTGCCTCGGCAGCAAAAAAAAAAAAAATCAAATCGATGTGCCATTTTTAAAACCATGCACCGAGGGCCTTTGCGGCCTTTTGGAGTCTGGTGACGAGACCTGGGACACTGAGGCCTTTGGAGTAAAGGGCGGTGTCGTTGGCGAAGAGGGCGATTTCGACGCCTTTCGGCGGAATGGAAATGTCGTTTGTGTACACGGTGTACAATAGAGGTGCAAGGACTGAGCCTTGAGGGACTCTAGCCCTATATGAGACGAGGCGTGGAAAGCGTGCCTTCATGTTTAAAAGAAACGTATTATCTTTGAGAAAGGATGCTATTATTGTAACTAGGCAATCCGGTAAGCCTATTTTATAAAGTTTATAAACGAGACCGCTGTGCCAGACTTTATCGAAAGCCTTGGCTACATCAAAAAAAACTGCGACCGTTTTCTTACGCCACGGATAAAAGCCGTCGAGTATGTACTCGACGATTCGATGGACTTGCTGAGGGCAGGAGTGGTTAGTGCGAAAGCCGAACTGGTGGGGAATGATGAGGGGATCGCCATCCGTTGGAAACAGATGGTTCCGCATTCGCGAGAGTATGACTCTCTCGAGAAGTTTAGACATGGCCTTGAGCAGGCTGATGGGTCTGTGATTAGCCGGGATATTCAGAGGTTTACCCGGCTTGGGAATGCCTATGACTGTCGCTTCTTTCCCTCAGTCGATATACATATACACCGTATTTAAAGGTTATGGAGTCCTGGAGAAAAGACGACCTGGGAGAAATAGTGACCCGTGTCCTCTTACAATCTCTACCAAAAGCGTCCATGTCATGGCTATAAAAATGTGTAACGTTTTACCAATCAAATTTAAAAATTTGCCAATAAGTACAATTAAAAATAAAATTCATATTTGGTAAGTGGAAAAGAATTTCTATTCAATCAAAAAATATTTTCTGGATAAACATAATGAAAAACACAATGTTTGAATGTAATGTAAAAAAAACTGTAGTGTTAATATAAATGTTGAAAATTATGACATACTGAATAAACTATTTTAACTTATTTTCATAATTAAACATTGATATTAGAGTATAGAATTGTGTCAATGTATTAAAAAAAATCAATAAATTGTATTACGACGTTAAGAAAATGTATAAAAATGGCTTCGAAAAATGTATCTTAGTAATTGCATTCAAATGTATCTAAATATGTATTCATAAACCTAAAATGTTACCCAATTGTACTTGTCACACCATATTTGAACGCCTTGACGGCAGATTTTTCTCGGCACCATTTTATTTTTGTTAGACCATATATTATTGAAAAATCTTTCAAATTCAAATATTAACTTCATTTCAAAAATGTGAAACTATTTTCAAGCGATTGCTTTAATCTCGTATTAAAGCTCTGCGATCTATTCTAAGTGACATTATAAAGTGGTTAAATAAAGAGAGCTCATTCAAATTAAGCCAGGAACTTGCCGATATAAATTTTGAAAATGATTTAGAAATTGTGATTATCTATTTTATTTATTTAGTTACACTTAATTGTTTACCTTTACATATCACACAGCTTTTAGAAGTCTCAGAACAGCGGGACCAACTTCAGGGGATAGTGAATGGGTTTGACAAAAATATTACTGTCTGGCAAGATACGCTTGATCATAATAAGAAGCTTAATAAGCAACTATGCAATTTATATACTAAAATAGCGTGTTTGGAGTCTAAAATAAATCAGGAGACAGAAATTCAAACCCAATTATTGTTCAATGACCTTGTTTGCAGTGACCCCGACATGGTCTCATCAGTTCCTTCAGATTCCTCTTCAATAATTGATTTAACTAGTGACATTTTAATGAGTGCAGACCCTGCATTAGAATTATTGGGAACTGTACATAATAAAAACAATAAAATTCACAATACTGATATAAAATTGAGTAAAACTAAGAGTAAGAAAATTGTCAAACTCAATAAATCTATTCAGAGTAGCTCTAAATTTATCAAAAAGCAAAGCATTTTATGTAAAACTATTCCAAGTAAAAATCAATGTTTAAAACTAATGAATGAACTGATGTTATGTAAAAGTAACTTAGACTAGAATAGGTTAACCTATGAAACTGACATATGGAAATTTAACGTAGAAATACAGAGACTTCATGAAGAACTACTAATTTTAACCAATAAGTATGAAATTTCTCAAAAAGAAATTAAGGAACACGCTCTGGCTATGGACAATTTAATTAAACTGTCTAAATATAATCATGACCGGTTTGAATCCTTTACCAATTACTATGAAAGTCATTCAAACAATACTACATCAGATTGCCCTCTGCCAATGTCCAGCCAAGCTGTGGTGCCATATGAGTAAGGTGCCTTTACTGAGCATATACTATCAAACTCAGGTAGTAGCTTAATTAATATGATAAATAAAAGTGAATTAAATATAATTACATAGAGCAATGAACTTGGTAAGAACATGGGATTGCAAATTACTCGGTGTGTTGGGGGGCCAATAACTAGTTATTGTTATCCCGGTGCTTCATATTATGACATAGTTGATAAAATTACATCCTGTAAATTTTACCCTAATACAATATTGATTATATTAGTAGGCAGATAAACAACTAAGTAGGAAAACAATGACAGCATGTTTTGCTAGATTGAATTGCGAGCAGAATCTTAGTAAAATTATTTTGTTTTCATTTCCATTTACCCAGAACCCATCAGAAAATAATATGAAGCATCGACTAAATATATTTAGATGTACAAAATATGACATGTCGTCATAGCGAAAAGTTTCAATTTTGATTCAAATAAATTTATTAATATGCCTTATATGACCAATGATAGGTACAATTTGTACAATTATGACCTGCAACAGATAGCATACTCCCTATCAGATATTTTATACATTAATACAGCGTTGACTACAACCGCTGCTTCTATTGAACAGTCACTTTTTACTTTTAACCCACTGAGATGTAATATTACAAAACATAGTATAAGGAATAATTTTAACTTAAGTAAGTGACAACAGATAAAACATCTATTACCAGTATTCTAAGTAGTAATTTAAGTAATAAAAACGTTAAAAATAGTTTAATGAACATAGTCCATCAAAATATGCAGGGCATTGATGGTGAGGAACTACAGATTAAGCTATTTATAAACTGTGAAAATATTCAAGTACTATGTATTACAGAACACTGGCTCAGACAGTGTCAAATTATGTCTTCATATAAAAATCATGTAATTGCTAGTTCATTCAGTGGGTCGTTAACCGTACTTCTAATAAATTTCTAACGCCGTTTTCACGGCGAACAGTGGCTTGTTAACCGTACTTCGTGGAACGTGAGCTTCGTCGACGGGAATTCGTCGTTCCAGGACTTCAAGTGCCGTGTTCGAGTAAGTTATCCGCGTCGTTCTCAACCACCCTACTGCGTGTAGGGTGGTTTTAGGAAGTTAGTCATCGTTGTTAGGTTCATATATTGTCCCTCCCCAACCCCTCCGCAATGGCTTCTCTAAGCTCTGATGAGTTTATGAGGAAGTTACTTGATAGTACCGGTGCAAAAGGCATGTCTATAAATGCTGATAAGTATCGTTTCTTGGACTCTCTCATCCCGCATATCATGGCGTTAATTCCCTCAATGGCCCCTCAGGCCACCCCAGTCCCCCAGACCCCTCAGGTCTTAGGCCCTCCCGCGTCCCCTTCCTCCAGTGACATGGAGTGCGAAGTTGACGACCCTCCGCGCCGCAAGCGCGCACTCGCGACCGAGTCATCCTCGGATGCCACCCCAACTGGCCCTGATGAGCCTCCCTCTTTCACCCTTGTTAAGAAGCGCTCTAAGAAGCGCTCGAAACAAGACCCGGCGCTCTCGGCGCCCGTCCCTACACCCCCTGCGGCGTCTTCAACGTCAGCTGCACCGGTGTCTTCAACACCCGCTCCGGCCCCAACTTCTGTCAAGGCCAAGGTCCCACCACCCGTTTTCCTTCGGGAAAAGGGTAAATGGACTGAGGTCTCGACATTGTGCAATGAGCACAAAATCCATTACATCCGAGCAGCCAACTCGGGTGAATCTATTAAAATCTTAGTCTCGTCGATAGACGACTTTCGTGCTTTAACAAAGCTACTCACCGATAAGCAATATGCTTATCATACTGAAGCTCTGTCAGAAGAGCGTAAGATCAGAGCGGTACTCAGGGGAGTCCCGTTCGAATTATCGAACGAGGCTATCCTGGAGGATCTGCAGTCCCAAGGCTTCCCGGCACTCGCGGTGCATAAAATGCACAGCAAGTACGGGAGGCAACACCCTCTCGCTTTGGTGGTTCTCGCCAACGTCCCCAAGTCCAGGGAGATCCTCAAAGGGGTTAGCACTATATGCGGCCTCTCTGGGATCTCGATCGAGGCGCCTCATCGCCGCGGTCATTCCGGCCAGTGCCATCGGTGCCAGTTGTACGGGCACGCGGCGGCCAACTGCCGCGCACCGCCCAGGTGCGTCAAGTGCCTGGTCCCGCACTTCACTAAGGAGTGCAATCGCACTCCTGAAACTCCCTCTCCTCCCGATCGCGTGCTTTGTGGCCAGTCCGGCCACACCGCAAATTACAGGGGCTGCCCTCGTGCACCCCGTTGTATGCACTCCAATTCCAAGAGGGCGGCATACAAACAGGCGCCGCGCCTTTCTCAAGAAAACTTTCCGCCGCTGCGTAGCCGGGTTCCTCCGGCTGCAAAGCCTACACAGTCCAGGCCTGCCCCAGAAAACTGGAGGCAGCGCCCCGCATCGAATCCCATCCCGGCTCCTCGCCCATACAAACCCACTCCTCAATCCTCCGTAACAGACGATATGCGTATCGTCTGCGACGCTATGAAAAATGTCGATGTTAGTGAAATCGCAGTCTTAGCCCGTAAACTTAGGGCTTCACGTACTCCGACAGAGCGTTTGCTAGCTCTGGCGGAGCATAGTTCCCTTCTTAATTCATTATAGGTTCATTTAAATGAATTGATCCCTAAATCATGCTTCGGCCGACCTCTGCCCAGCCCCGGCTTCACCGGAGGCTGCCCAGAACGGCCACCAACTCATGTCCCTTTGAGCACCTTCAGTGCAACTTTCACTACAGGCGGAAGACCCGCTAGCGGGTCTCCGCCAGCGCACCCAACTTCCCGACGGGTGTCACTTCCGATGAAGGCTAACGGTAATAACTACAGCCAACAGGTGGTTTTTAGTGGGTAGGTGCCATTCTGGTGAGTCCCACATAACCCCCCGCAGAAGAATTTACCTGCGGGCGGTATGCATGACGCATCTTCCACCTCCCTCCCGCGAGGGTGCCTCGGCAGCAAAAAAAAAATAGTTCATTCAACACTCGGTTTGCGTGCAGACTCGTTCGCATGTCGATCGCTGTCGCTCTTCCGCTTTCTAGTCCCTAGACTAGTTGAGCACCCCCAATATCATACCGTCGTTTTCACGACGTGTAGGCTCTTTTTTTTTTTTTTTTTCTGCTGCCGAGGCACCCTCGCGGGAGGGAGGTGGAAGATGCGTCATGCATACCGCCCGCAGGTAAATTCTTCTGCGGGGGGTTATGTGGGACTCACCAGAATGTGGGACTCACCGCTAGTGGGTCTCCGCCAGCGCGCCCAACTTCCCGACGGGTGTCGCTTCCGATGAAGGCTAACGGTAATAACTACAGCCAACAGGTGGTTTTTAGTGGGTAGGTGCCATTCTGGTGAGTCCCACATAACCCCCCGCAGAACAATTTACCTGCGGGCGGTATGCATGACGCATCTTCCACCTCCCTCCCGCGAGGGTGCCTCGGCAGCAAAAAAAAAAAATCAAATCGATGTGCCATTTTTAAAACCATGCACCGAGGGCCTTTGCGGCCTTTTGGAGTCTGGTGACGAGACCTGGGACACTGAGGCCTTTGGAGTAAAGGGCGGTGTCGTTGGCGAAGAGGGCGATTTCGACGCCTTTCGGCGGAATGGAAATGTCGTTTGTGTACACGGTGTACAATAGAGGTGCAAGGACTGAGCCTTGAGGGACTCTAGCCCTATATGAGACGAGGCGTGGAAAGCGTGCCTTCATGTTTAAAAGAAACGTATTATCTTTGAGAAAGGATGCTATTATTGTAACTAGGCAATCCGGTAAGCCTATTTTATAAAGTTTATAAACGAGACCGCTGTGCCAGACTTTATCGAAAGCCTTGGCTACATCAAAAAAAACTGCGACCGTTTTCTTACGCCACGGATAAAAGCCGTCGAGTATGTACTCGACGATTCGATGGACTTGCTGAGGGTAGGAGTGGTTAGTGCGAAAGCCGAACTGGTGGGGAATGATGAGGGGATCGCCATCCGTTGGAAACAGATGGTTCCGCATTCGCGAGAGTATGACTCTCTCGAGAAGTTTAGACATGGCCTTGAGCAGGCTGATGGGTCTGTGATTAGCCGGGATATTCAGAGGTTTACCCGGCTTGGGAATGCCTATGACTGTCGCTTCTTTCCCTCAGTCGATATACATATACACCGTATTTAAAGGTTATGGAGTCCTGGAGAAAAGACGACCTGGGAGAAATAGTGACCCGTGTCCTCTTACAATCTCTACCAAAAGCGTCCATGTCATGGCTATAAAAATGTGTAACGTTTTACCAATCAAATTTAAAAATTTGCCAATAAGTACAATTAAAAATAAAATTCATATTTGGTAAGTGGAAAAGAATTTCTATTCAATCAAAAAATATTTTCTGGATAAACATAATGAAAAACACAATGTTTGAATGTAATGTAAAAAAAACTGTAGTGTTAATATAAATGTTGAAAATTATGACATACTGAATAAACTATTTTAACTTATTTTCATAATTAAACATTGATATTAGAGTATAGAATTGTGTCAATGTATTAAAAAAAATCAATAAATTGTATTACGACGTTAAGAAAATGTATAAAAATGGCTTCGAAAAATGTATCTTAGTAATTGCATTCAAATGTATCTAAATATGTATTCATAAACCTAAAATGTTACCCAATTGTACTTGTCACACCATATTTGAACGCCTTGACGGCAGATTTTTCTCGGCACCATTTTATTTTTGTTAGACCATATATTATTGAAAAATCTTTCAAATTCAAATATTAACTTCATTTCAAAAATGTGAAACTATTTTCAAGCGATTGCTTTAATCTCGTATTAAAGCTCTGCGATCTATTCTAAGTGACATTATAAAGTGGTTAAATAAAGAGAGCTCATTCAAATTAAGCCAGGAACTTGCCGATATAAATTTTGAAAATGATTTAGAAATTGTGATTATCTATTTTATTTATTTAGTTACACTTAATTGTTTACCTTTACATATCACACAGCTTTTAGAAGTCTCAGAACAGCGGGACCAACTTCAGGGGATAGTGAATGGGTTTGACAAAAATATTACTGTCTGGCAAGATACGCTTGATCATAATAAGAAGCTTAATAAGCAACTATGCAATTTATATACTAAAATAGCGTGTTTGGAGTCTAAAATAAATCAGGAGACAGAAATTCAAACCCAATTATTGTTCAATGACCTTGTTTGCAGTGACCCCGACATGGTCTCATCAGTTCCTTCAGATTCCTCTTCAATAATTGATTTAACTAGTGACATTTTAATGAGTGCAGACCCTGCATTAGAATTATTGGGAACTGTACATAATAAAAACAATAAAATTCACAATACTGATATAAAATTGAGTAAAACTAAGAGTAAGAAAATTGTCAAACTCAATAAATCTATTCAGAGTAGCTCTAAATTTATCAAAAAGCAAAGCATTTTATGTAAAACTATTCCAAGTAAAAATCAATGTTTAAAACTAATGAATGAACTGATGTTATGTAAAAGTAACTTAGACTAGAATAGGTTAACCTATGAAACTGACATATGGAAATTTAACGTAGAAATACAGAGACTTCATGAAGAACTACTAATTTTAACCAATAAGTATGAAATTTCTCAAAAAGAAATTAAGGAACACGCTCTGGCTATGGACAATTTAATTAAACTGTCTAAATATAATCATGACCGGTTTGAATCCTTTACCAATTACTATGAAAGTCATTCAAACAATACTACATCAGATTGCCCTCTGCCAATGTCCAGCCAAGCTGTGGTGCCATATGAGTAAGGTGCCTTTACTGAGCATATACTATCAAACTCAGGTAGTAGCTTAATTAATATGATAAATAAAAGTGAATTAAATATAATTACATAGAGCAATGAACTTGGTAAGAACATGGGATTGCAAATTACTCGGTGTGTTGGGGGGCCAATAACTAATTATTGTTATCCCGGTGCTTCATATTATGACATAGTTGATAAAATTACATCCTGTAAATTTTACCCTAATACAATATTGATTATATTAGTAGGCAGATAAACTACTAAGTAGGAAAACAATGACAGCATGTTTTGCTAGATTGAATTGCGAGCAGAATCTTAGTAAAATTATTTTGTTTTCATTTCCATTTACCCAGAACCCATCAGAAAATAATATGAAGCATCGACTAAATATATTTAGATGTACAAAATATGACATGTCGTCATAGCGAAAAGTTTCAATTTTGATTCAAATAAATTTATTAATATGCCTTATATGACCAATGATAGGTACAATTTGTACAATTATGACCTGCAACAGATAGCATACTCCCTATCAGATATTTTATACATTAATACAGCGTTGACTACAACCGCTGCTTCTATTGAACAGTCACTTTTTACTTTTAACCCACTGAGATGTAATATTACAAAACATAGTATAAGGAATAATTTTAACTTAAGTAAGTGACAACAGATAAAACATCTATTACCAGTATTCTAAGTAGTAATTTAAGTGATAAAAACGTTAAAAATAGTTTAATGAACATAGTCCATCAAAATATGCAGGGCATTGATGGTGAGGAACTACAGATTAAGCTATTTATAAACTGTGAAAATATTCAAGTACTATGTATTACAGAACACTGGCTCAGACAGTGTCAAATTATGTCTTCATATAAAAATCATGTAATTGCTAGTTCATTCAGTGGGTCGTTAACCGTACTTCTAATAAATTTCTAACGCCGTTTTCACGGCGAACAGTGGCTTGTTAACCGTACTTCGTGGAACGTGAGCTTCGTCGACGGGAATTCGTCGTTCCAGGACTTCAAGTGCCGTGTTCGAGTAAGTTATCCGCGTCGTTCTCAACCACCCTACTGCGTGTAGGGTGGTTTTAGGAAGTTAGTCATCGTTGTTAGGTTCATATATTGTCCCTCCCCAACCCCTCCGCAATGGCTTCTCTAAGCTCTGATGAGTTTATGAGGAAGTTACTTGATAGTACCGGTGCAAAAGGCATGTCTATAAATGCTGATAAGTATCGTTTCTTGGACTCTCTCATCCCGCATATCATGGCGTTAATTCCCTCAATGGCCCCTCAGGCCACCCCAGTCCCCCAGACCCCTCAGGTCTTAGGCCCTCCCGCGTCCCCTTCCTCCAGTGACATGGAGTGCGAAGTTGACAACCCTCCGCGCCGCAAGCGCGCACCCGCGACCGAGTCATCCTCGGATGCCACCCCAACTGGCCCTGATGAGCCTCCCTCTTTCACCCTTGTTAAGAAGCGCTCTAAGAAGCGCTCGAAACAAGATCCGGCGCTCTCGGCGCCCGTCCCTACACCCCCTGCGGCGTCTTCAACGTCAGCTGCACCGGTGTCTTCAACACCCGCTCCGGCCCCAACTTCTGTCAAGGCCAAGGTCCCACCACCCGTTTTCCTTCGGGAAAAGGGTAAATGGACTGAGGTCTCGACATTGTGCAATGAGCACAAAATCCATTACATCCGAGCAGCCAACTCGGGTGAATCTATTAAAATCTTAGTCTCGTCGATAGACGACTTTCGTGCTTTAACAAAGCTACTCACCGATAAGCAATATGCTTATCATACTGAAGCTCTGTCAGAAGAGCGTAAGATCAGAGCGGTACTCAGGGGAGTCCCGTTCGAATTATCGAACGAGGCTATCCTGGAGGATCTGCAGTCCCAAGGCTTCCCGGCACTCGCGGTGCATAAAATGCACAGCAAGTACGGGAGGCAACACCCTCTCGCTTTGGTGGTTCTCGCCAACGTCCCCAAGTCCAGGGAGATCCTCAAAGGGGTTAGCACTATATGCGGCCTCTCTGGGATCTCGATCGAGGCGCCTCATCGCCGCGGTCATCCCGGCCAGTGCCATCGGTGCCAGTTGCACGGGCACGCGGCGGCCAACTGCCGCGCACCGCCCAGGTGCGTCAAGTGCCTGGTCCCGCACTTCACTAAGGAGTGCAATCGCACTCCTGAAACTCCCTCTCCTCCCGATTGCGTGATTTGTGGCCAGTCCGGCCACACCGCAAATTACAGGGGCTGCCCTCGTGCACCCCGTTGTATGCACTCCAATTCCAAGAGGGCGGCACACAAACAGGCGCCGCGCCTTTCTCAAGAAAACTTTCCGCCGCTGCGTAGCCGGGTTCCTCCGGCTGCAAAGCCTACACAGTCCAGGCGTGCCCCAGAAAACTGGAGGCAGCGCCCCGCATCGAATCCCATCCCGGCTCCTCGCCCATACAAACCCACTCCTCAATCCTCCGTAACAGACGATATGCGTATCGTCTGCGACGCTATGAAAAATGTCGATGTTAGTGAAATCGCAGTCTTAGCCTGTAAACTTAGGGCTTCACGTACTCCGACAGAGCGTTTGCTAGCTCTGGCGGAGCATAGTTCCCTTCTTAATTCATTATAGGTTCATTTAAATGAATTGATCCCTAAATCATGCTTCGGCCGACCTCTGTCCAGCCCCGGCTTCACCGGAGGCTGCCCAGAACGGCCACCAACTCATGTCCCTTTGAGCACCTTCAGTGCAACTTTCACTACAGGCGGAAGACCCGCTAGCGGGTCTCCGCCAGCGCACCCAACTTCCCGACGGGTGTCGCTTCCGATGAAGGCTAACGGTAATAACTACAGCCAACAGGTGGTTTTTAGTGGGTAGGTGCCATTCTGGTGAGTCCCACATAATCCCCCGCAGAAGAATTTACCTGCGGGCGGTATGCATGACGCATCTTCCACCTCCCTCCCGCGAGGGTGCCTCGGCAGCAAAAAAAAAATAGTTCATTCAACACTCGGTTTGCGTGCAGACTCGTTCGCATGTCGATCGCTGTCGCTCTTCCGCTTTCTAGTCCCTAGACTAGTTGAGCACCCCCAATATCATACCGTCGTTTTCACGACGTGTAGGCTCTTTTTTTTTTTTTTTTCTGCTGCCGAGGCACCCTCGCGGGAGGGAGGTGGAAGATGCGTCATGCATACCGCCCGCAGGTAAATTCTTCTGCGGGGGGTTATGTGGGACTCACCAGAATGTGGGACTCACCGCTAGCGGGTCTCCGCCAGCGCGCCCAACTTCCCGACGGGTGTCGCTTCCGATGAAGGCTAACGGTAATAACTACAGCCAACAGGTGGTTTTTAGTGGGTAGGTGCCATTCTGGTGAGTCCCACATAACCCCCCGCAGAAGAATTTACCTGCGGGCGGTATGCATGACGCATCTTCCACCTCCCTCCCGCGAGGGTGCCTCGGCAGCAAAAAAAAAATAGTTCATTCAACACTCGGTTTGCGTGCAGACTCGTTCGCATGTCGATCGCTGTCGCTCTTCCGCTTTCTAGTCCCTAGACTAGTCGAGCACCCCCAATATCATACCGTCGTTTTCACGACGTGTAGGCTCTTTTTTTTTTTTTTCTGCTGCCGAGGCACCCTCGCGGGAGGGAGGTGGAAGATGCGTCATGCATACCGCCCGCAGGTAAATTCTTCTGCGGGGGGTTATGTGGGACTCACCAGAATGTGGGACTCACCGCTAGCGGGTCTCCGCCAGCGCGCCCAACTTCCCGACGGGTGTCGCTTCCGATGAAGGCTAACGGTAATAACTACAGCCGACAGGTGGTTTTTAGTGGGTAGGTGCCATTCTGGTGAGTCCCACATAACCCCCCGCAGAAGAATTTACCTGCGGGCGGTATGCATGACGCATCTTCCACCTCCCTCCCGCGAGGGTGCCTCGGCAGCAAAAAAAAAAAAAGAAAGAGCCTACACGTCGTGAAAACGACGGTATGATATTGGGAGTGCTCAACTAGTCTAGGGACTAGAAAGCGGAAGAGCGACAGCGATCGACATGCGAACGAGTCTGCACGCAAACCGAGTGTTGAATGAACTAGCAATTACATGATTTTTATATGAAGACATAATTTGACACTGTCTGAGCCAGTGTTCTGTAATACATAGTACTTGAATATTTTCACAGTTTATAAATAGCTTAATCTGTAGTTCCTCACCATCAATGCCCTGCATATTTTGATGGACTATGTTCATTAAACTATTTTTAACGTTTTTATCACTTAAATTACTACTTAGAATACTGGTAATAGATGTTTTATCTGTTGTCACTTACTTAAGTTAAAATTATTCCTTATACTATGTTTTGTAATATTACATCTCAGTGGGTTAAAAGTAAAAAGTGACTGTTCAATAGAAGCAGCGGTTGTAGTCAACGCTGTATTAATGTATAAAATATCTGATAGGGAGTATGCTATCTGTTGCAGGTCATAATTGTACAAATTGTACCTATCATTGGTCATATAAGGCATATTAATAAATTTATTTGAATCAAAATTGAAACTTTTCGCTATGACGACATGTCATATTTTGTACATCTAAATATATTTAGTCGATGCTTCATATTATTTTCTGATGGGTTCTGGGTAAATGGAAATGAAAACAAAATAATTTTACTAAGATTCTGCTCGCAATTCAATCTAGCAAAACATGCTGTCATTGTTTTCCTACTTAGTAGTTTATCTGCCTACTAATATAATCAATATTGTAGTAGGGTAAAATTTACAGGATGTAATTTTATCAACTATGTCATAATATGAAGCACCGGGATAACAATAATTAGTTATTGGCCCCCCAACACACCGAGTAATTTGCAATCCCATGTTCTTACCAAGTTCATTGCTCTATGTAATTATATTTAATTCACTTTTATTTATCATATTAATTAAGCTACTACCTGAGTTTGATAGTATATGCTCAGTAAAGGCACCTTACTCATATGGCACCACAGCTTGGCTGGACATTGGCAGAGGGCAATCTGATGTAGTATTGTTTGAATGACTTTCATAGTAATTGGTAAAGGATTCAAACCGGTCATGATTATATTTAGACAGTTTAATTAAATTGTCCATAGCCAGAGCGTGTTCCTTAATTTCTTTTTGAGAAATTTCATACTTATTGGTTAAAATTAGTAGTTCTTCATGAAGTCTCTGTATTTCTACGTTAAATTTCCATATGTCAGTTTCATAGGTTAACCTATTCTAGTCTAAGTTACATTTACATAACATCAGTTCATTCATTAGTTTTAAACATTGGAATAGTTTTACATAAAAAGCTTTGCTTTTTGATAAATTTAGAGCTACTCTGAATAGATTTTTTGAGTTTGACAATTTTCTTACTCTCAGTTTTACTCAATTTTATATCAGTATTGTGAATTTTATTGTTTTTATTATGTACAGTTCCCAATAATTCTAATGCAGGGTCTGCACTTATTAAAATGTCACTAGTTAAATCAATTATTGAAGAGGAATCTGAAGGAACTGATGAGACCATGTCGGGGTCACTGCAAACAAGGTCATTGAACAATGATTGGGTTTGAATTACTGTCTCCTGATTTATTTAAGACTCCAACGCTATTTTAGTATATAAATTGCATAGTTGCTTATTAAGCTTCTTATTATGATCAAGCGTATCTTGCCAGACAGTAATATCTTTGTCAAACCCATTCACTATCCCCTGAAGTTGGTCCCGCTGTTCTGAGACTTCTAAAAGCTGTGTGATATGTAAAGGTAAACAATTAAGTGTAACTAAATAAATAAAATAGATAATCATAATTTCTCAATCATTTTTAAAATGTATATCGGCAAGTTCCTGGCTTAATTTGAATGAGCTCTCTTTATTTAACCACTTTATAATGTCACTTAGAATAGATCGCAGAGCTTTAATACGAGATTAAACCAATCGCCTGAAAATAGTTTCACATTTTTGAAATGAAGTTAATGTTTGAATTTGATAGATTTTTCAATAATATAAGGTATAACAAAAATATAATGGTGCCGAGAAAAAACTGCCGTCAATGCGTTCAAATATGGTGTGACAAGTACAATTGGATATCATTTTAGGTTTATGAATACATGTTTAGATACATTTGAATGCAATTACTAAGATACATTTTTCGAAGCCATTTTTATACATTTTCTTAACGTCTTATTACATTCTATTATTCTTTCTTATTCTTGATTTTTTAATACATTGACACAATTCTATACTCTAATATCAATGTTTAATTATGAAAATAAGTTAAAATAGTTTATTCAGTATGTCATAGATGTCAACATTTATATTAACACTACAGTTTTTTTAATTACATTCAAACATTGTGTTTTTCATTATGTTTATACAGAAAATATTCTTTGATTGAATAGAAATTCTTTTCCACTTACCACATATGAATTTTAATTTTAAATGTATTTATTGGCAAATTTTTGAATTTGATTGGTAAAACGTTACACATTTTTAAAGCAGGACGCTTTTGGTAGAGATTTTAAGGGGACACGGGTCAATATTTCTCCCAGGTCATCTTTCTTTGAAACAGTTCTGGATACTGTTTAACAAATAAATATATGTGTTTTATATAAACTCCTGCAAATTCGATATTATGTAAATTTTTAAACGCTGGTCTACACGACTCCATGACCTTTAAATACGGTGTATATGTATATCGACTGAGGGAAAGAAGCGACAGTCATAGGCATTCCCAAGCCGGGTAAACCTCTGAATATCCCGGCTAATCACAGACCCATCAGCCTCCGCAAGGCCATGTCTAAATTTCTCGATAGAGTCATAGTCTCTCGAATGCAGAACCATCTGTTTCCAACGGATGGTGACCCTCTCATTATTCCCCATCAGTTCGGCTTTCGCGCTAAGCACTCCTGCCCTCAGCAAGTCCATCGAATCGTCGAATACATACTCGACGGATTCTACCCGCGGCGTTTTAAAACGGTCGCAGTTTTCTTTGATGTAGCCAAGGCTTTCGATATAGTCTGGCACAGCGGACTCGTTTATAAACTCTACACAATAGGCTTACCGGATCGCCTAGTCAGGTTAATAGCGTCGTTTCTCAAAGACCGTACGTTTCGATTTAAACATGAAGGCACGCTTTCCGCACCTCGTCTCATAAAGGGCTAGAGTCCTTCAAGGCTCAGTCCTTGCACCTCTATTGTACACCGTGTACACAAACGACATTCCCATTCCGCCGAAAGGCGTCGAAATTGCCCTCTTCGCCGACGACACTGCCCTTTGCTCCAAAGGCCTCAGTGTCCCCGGTCTCGTCACCAGACTCCAAAAGGCCGCAAAGGCCCTCGGTGCATGGTTTTAAAAATGGCGCATCGATTTGAACCCAGACAAAAGTTCTGCGGTTTACTTATACTGCAAACACCGTCGTGTCGCCGACAATCTCCACATTTGAATGTCAGGTATTCCCATCCCCTGGAAGAGCACTACCAAATACTTAGTCATCACCTTAGACCAGACGCTTTCTTTCAAGCCACACGTCGATAGAGTAACGAAACTCGCCCGTTTTTACTTAGGCCGCTTATATAGTATGTTAGGTAGAAAAAGTAACATGTCTTTCAGAAACAAACGTACACTTTATAAGAACTGCGTTAGACCCGTCATGACATATGCCTCGCCAATATTTGCCCACGCCAAACCCTCCGTCCTGCCCAAACTGCAGGTAGTTTGCAGTAGTTTAACTGCAGGGCCACAGACGCACCTTGGTACGTGCGTAACGCGGACCTGCACAGAGATCTTGAACTACCTACAGTGCAACAGCACCTCAAAAAACTCTCTGAAGCGTTCTTCAAACGCTCCGAAACCCACCCCAATCCTCTAGTTCGAGATTCAGTCTCGTATACTACCTCTGTCATAGATTCGAAGTACAAAGTCGCTAGACCTAGAAATGCGCACACGAACGTAGCCACGCAACTAACACTAGATCTCGAAGCCCTTCAGGCCGCAACTTCTAATTCTAATGTTAATTCGAATTAATTCAATTTTTATTTTCATTTTGAGCACCTTCAGTGTTATGTATTCACCTTCAGTGCTTTGAGCACCTTCAGTGCTATGTTATTCCAGCGGGTGACCCCTTCTGGGCCCCGATAGCACGGCCTCTTTCTCCAATTGGTCGTCGCTCAGATGAAGGCTGTGTGGCAAAAACTTGCACGAGTCATTCAGGGGGTTTTTTAGTGGGTAGTGCTTATTAGGAGCTAGTCCCAGACGCCTTGTAACGCGCACGAGAGGTATGCGGAAATGCATTTTTTGCCTCCTGCCCAAACGGGGAACAAAAAAAAATCGACTGAGTTGCCCCACAATATATTTCCGTATTGTAAAACGGAGGCAACATATCCGTGGTACGCTTTGATTCCCACTCCTAGTGACGCTTCTTCTCGCAGACAACTTTTGTAACAGATAAGTGTATCTGTTTGTTTATAAACTCAACATTTACATCACATTTTCGAGAACGTAACCAGTCATTTCTTCATTTATCTACCGAAGCCATTCTAGCGTAAAATGCCCTTTTTTACCTTAGAGAAATCATAAAAATTATATTCATAAAATTATAAATTGAAATTTAAATGAATACACAAGCTTATGTCATTGACCACAGAGCCGAATTTTGACTGTTTCGAAAGTAAATTAAAAACATCTTGAGACATGTTTGAGTGAGGTTAAGAGAACAGTTCTCAAGACGAAATTAATGCTAGAATTAAAAAAAAATACAATGTCAAAGCCAGTAGTGACTTAAGGGCATTTTCTGCGTCTAATCAGAACTAGTTTTTTGAAATTTCTGAATTGGTTATTGTTTTAGGGTACTTACTTAGCTTTGGATTATAATGTTCAGCGTAGCTTTAATTTCGTGTAAGCTTTGAAATGATAATTTTTTTTAGGTTTCTTTTATGATATCATGTATGACTGTGAGGTTTCAAATTCAAAATATTTTATGACAACTATGTAAACATTTTATGTTTGTTGAAAGTCTTTTTTTCGTTATTTTCATCAAGGTTGCGTAAATATTATGCACAACTTAACTTTGTAATAGGTATTGTGCGTACACTGAGATGAAAAGAAGCCGGCGAAAAAAAAACCTCTCGGCTATATTTTGTAAAAAAAACTTTAAAAATATATAATTTGACGACGACATTAAAGAAACACACACATGGCAGCAAATTGTGCTTGCTAATGAAATGCCACAGCCAAGCTGTTTACATTACACGTTAATTTAATTTTTCACATACAGAAACAGAAATAGGCTGTAGGGGTTTCAATCCCACGCCCTTTTGTTATCCAAATAATGTTTGATCTCATAGTAAGCTTTGTGGCATAGTCTTAATAGTTTTCTTGAACATATTAAGTGGCAGGGATTGAACTGATTTCGATATTTTATTGTATTCACTTTCTAATAAATGATTTGCTGCTTTAAGCCAGGCTAAATTTTGGCAACGATAACTTACAGTCGTTCCTAGTTCTTACAAAGTAATCACTGTCATGGTTATCTTACTTAGTTTTTAATTTATTAATATTATTCTTGTGAATGTCCAAATATTTTCATAAATATATCATATAAAAATGAAAATTATGATGCATTATTGTGGTTTAATTTAGGGTAATATTCCAATTTCTTTAAACTTTTCTTAAAGAGATTCTTTATTTCCTAATTTGCGTTTTCCACGAATAGTCCTTTTCTTAAAACTGAAGCTTGAACTGATGGACTACGAACGCTGCAGAACAAATTCTACTTGCCAGTTGTGAAATTTGGACACCCCATCGGAGTTTCGAACGTTTGGTTATGCCAAGAAAAACAGTATTCTATCTATCTATATGTTCAACATTCACCATTAAGACACAAGTTTAATTTAACTTGTAAGACAAGTTAAATAAATTGTTTAGGTACCGCAACGGTCCGGGACCCTGTGGTTACCCCTTACCTACAGGAAGAGTTTTACCTACGGAAGGATAAACACTTATATTATTACTTCAATATATTATATATATTTTCTTTTTACTTTTCGAATACATTTTATCCTTAACACTATCGAGGTGGCTGGCTACAATCTGTTTATACTTAAATTGTATTAATATATTAATAGTTTTGTTCTTTTACATTTAACCACTGCACACAGTTAGCTTTTACATCGTTCGAATAATTTTTTTGTCTTTTACCTTCAAAGATGAATTATGTATCATCAGCAAACGCTAAAGGTATGCATGCAAAACTTGAGATCAGTGCCGTTTATTCCAATTAAAAGCCTTGGATAAGCCACATAAAATACGCAAACCATCTTGTAATTTTGTAATTAACCTGCGTCTGTTGTTGAACGACACCTAAAAATCCAAATTGTTTATCCTGAGGTCATATATTGTTTTTGAAATTGAGCCTAAAGTTCTGTAGAACGGTCTGTAGGACTACCTGATTTAAATAAAGGTATTACTTAATTATACTGCTTTAAATCAGGGAACTTCTCACTTGTAATACAAGGTTGTTAAATATTTTACAATATCTTATTATTAAAAGATAACATATTTTATAGATACACCCCACGGATAATTTGTGTTTTTAACCCGAGAATCCTACACTATCTGACGCACTCAGTGTTCCTACACTGGGGTAATGGGGTACCCCTAAATGAAGGTGTGTATAAATTGTTTAAATAAAACCGGTCATTCAACATTCTCGCTCCGATCGCCACGCGGTGCGGACGTGCAAGACCCAGTTCTCCGTTGGTCGGTTCCCTCCCGTTATTCCGTGGCGCTCAGTCTACTGACGTCACAGTATAGCGTGTTGGTTCCGTGCTACGGTTTTCAAGGTTTTTCTACTCCGTCTGAGTGCTTTCGAAGTGCGATTTTTCTTTGCGACTAAGCCCCTTAGTCTTCAAAGTGCTGTGCTAAGTTGTGTTGTGCTTGTGCTGAGTGCAGTGTTGTGCCCAGCGTAAGTAGTCTGGTTTCAGTGCAAAGGATACTTAACGGTGACAACGAATTTGTACTGAACCAGTCCTTTTTATTTTTATTTATTTCTCTTCTCTATTTTATTTATTTTTCTCCTATTTTCATATTTATTTTTATCATATTTGTGTGTATTCGTGTGTATTTGTCCTTTCTGTCGGTAAAAGTTGACCCTAACGCGGTCAACTCTTTACCTGCGTACCCTTTTTTAGGTTTCTAGGTAGCGGCCTTCGTCGTACTACGGTTAGTTTTAAGTTTTTCTCCCCAGCCCCCCTACCGCTGGTAGGGAGGTTTGCCGCTAGGATTTTGCTAGGTTTTTAGGAACTAGGCATCCTTTATTATACTTATATTTTTACACATTATTGTCCCAACCCCTTCCCAAATGGATAAACAAATCGTCATTAACATTGCGAAGGCGTTCGCCCAAGCACTCGCCGCGTCGGGTGTTTCAATTTCTGACGACATATTTACGCAAGCTGTACTAGCGCTTAACGCGTCCCCGGCCCCTCAGGCCCCAACCCCAGCCTCTCAGGCCTCTAACGTCCAGACCCCTCAGGTCTATAGCTCTCCCGCGTCTCCCGTTCCATCCGATATGGACTGCGCGTCGGTCTCATCCTCGCGCTCATCTCGTAGGAAGCGTACCGCTCCCGGGAGCGATTCAGACTCCGCCGCGTCCGTAGCTTCGTCGGTCGCCGCCACCCTAACCGGCTCTCCAGAGCCCGAGTTCCAATTAGTTGCCAAACGCTCTAAGAAGCGTTCGAAAAAAGCCGCGGTGTCTTCAACATCCGAGCCAACCCCGGTTTCTTCTACACCCGCCCCCGCGCCACTCATGTCACTCGAAGTGACCGCGTCTCCAACGGTCCCATCGAAGCCAGCGACGCGCTGCGCTCCCGTCCCGCCGAAACCTCAGCTCCCTCCGCCCGTCTTCCTGCGGGAAAAAGCGCGCTGGACCGCGGTTTCTAACTTGTGCAAAGAGCACAAAATTAATTACTTAAAAGCCGCCAACGCTGGCGATACAATTAAAATTCAAGTCGCGACCGTCGACGACTTCCGCGCGTTCACCAGGTTACTTTCCTTAAAACAAATCGCGTATCATACCTACGCCCTCCCGGAAGAGCGCAGTACTACGGGGCGTCCCGTTCGAGCTCGCGAATGAAGAAATCCTCGAGGACCTTAAGTCCCAGGGTTTCCCGGCCGAAGCAGTGCATAAGATGCACTCCAACCGCGGTAGGCGTTTTCCTCTAGCTTTAGTAATCCTGTCAAATACTCCCAACTCGAGGGAGATCTTTAGAGAGGCTCGCACAATTTGCGGACTCTCAAATATCTCTGTCGAGCGTCCCAACCCCCGCGGTCACCCTGGGCAGTGCCACCGCTGCCAACTCTACGGCCACGCAGCGGCTAACTGCTCAGCTCCCCCCAGGTGCGTTAAGTGCCTGGATCCACATTTTACGAAGGAGTGCACTCGCACTCCCGAATCCACTTCCCCCCCTGCCTGTGTGCTGTGCAGCCAGTCTGGTCACACAGCTAACTACAGGGGCTGCCCGCGTGCTCCGCGTTCCACCGCCAAGAGGGTCGCGCCTAAACCGGCGCCGCCGCTCACTCACGCTAACTTCCCGCCGCTGCGCAACCGGGGTCCCCCGGAAGCAAAGCCCGCTCAGCCGACAGCTCTGTCTTGGAGGCAGCGTCCGGCCGTTCCGCCTGCACCTTCCCGACCCATCCCAGCTCCCGTAGCTTCCGTAGGGCCGCGTCCTTTTCCGTCATCCGCACCTCAGTCGTCGTTGGCTGAGGACATGAAGACCGTGTTCGACGTTATTCAAAACGTCGATATTAACGAAATTTCCGTGCTCGCACGCAAACTGCGAGCCGCCCGCTCTCCTCAAGAGCGTTTATTTGCTTTAGCCGAGCATCACTCGCTCCTAAATTCGTTGTAAATTTATTTTATTTTTTTTTTATTTTCGTATAAAATCGTAAATAAGTAAATTATAATGTCTAGACCCGCGAATCCCGCGTCCAGTCGTATTAAACCCAAGGGCTTATCCCTAGTATCTTTTAACGCTCGTAGCCTTAACACCAACCTTCCCGAAATTAAACTGTTCCTTCAGAACAAAGAACCTGACTTATTCCTTCTCCAGGAGACATGGCTTACTCCAAACCGCTCCAGGGGATTCGCTATACCTAAGTACGCGTTTATTCGTAACGATAGGCCCAACTCCGACGGTTTCGGCGGCACCGCTATATATTACAAAAAAGGCTTCCACTGCTGTCCTCTCCCTACTCCTCCTCTCCTCAACATGGAAGCCACTGTGTGTAGATTGGCTATGACTGGTCATCCGACCATCATCATAGCTTCAATCTACATACCTAGTGGTACCAGACCAATCCGCAGCGACTTTGAGGCCATTCTCGCCCTCGGCCATTCAGTCATTATGTTCGGAGACTTTAACTCCAAACATACTGACTGGACGTGCCTATCGACTAACACCAGCGGTATCGCTCTCCTCGACATCACTAACTCCCTTGACCTAGACGTCATATCCCCCATCACTCCCACTCACTATCCCAACAACCCGTCCTACTCTCCTGACATCCTCGACTTTGCAATTATCAAGCGAATCTGATGTAATTAAAACGGATTACTTTTTAATTAAAAGGAACTTTATTTAGCAGAGATCGATAGGTTAGTTACACCGAGTGAGTATATTTATAAGTGACAAGTTTGACGTTGACATGTGTCATTCTTAACAGTATTGAGGGAAGGCGGTTATTTATATTAATTTCAACACATCCACCAAATGAAAGCCTTCTCTCATTCATATTTAACACTTTAGAATCCTAATAAAAAGCTATATAAAACTATGCTTATGCATTTTACACAACTAATGTTATAAAAATATTTATCTCATAGCATCCACCAAATCAAAACATTTCATATTTTAATACATTAAGATGCAATTAAAAAAAAACAAATGAGCTTTAGTATGCTGCCATAACTATTAAACCAATATTCAGAATAATCTATTACCTTGTATTTTACATGTTATTCCTATTTTGTCTCTAAGGTATTGAAATCTAGCTCGAGGAAGAGCTTTTGTAAATATATCAGCACACTGTTTACTTGTACATAGGTATTTTACATCTATTTCTTTTTCTTTAAACTTTTCTTTAATGAACTTATATTTCACATCAATATGTTTACACCGTTTATGAAAATCTATATTTTTAATAACTGATATTGCACTTTGATTGTCCACACATAAACAAATAGAGTCTTGGTTATAAACACCAATATCTAGAAGAAGTCTTTTGATCCACAGGGCTTCTTTTGTAGGAGAACATGCTGCCATAAATTCTGCCTCAGTAGTAGATAATGCTATGCTTTGCTGTCGTTGACTGGACCATATGATTGCAGCACCATTTTTTATAAAAACATACCCAGTAGTAGATCGCCTTGTATCAATATCAGTGGCATAGTCAGAGCCACTGTAGCCTTCTACTATGTTGTTCTTCAATTTAGAATAAAGAATCCCATAGTCTATAGTTTCCTTTAAGTACCTTAATATCTTTTTAACAGCAGCCCAGTGTGTATTATTGTAGCAATCAAGAAAACGACTTATCAAGCTTACTCCAAACATAATATCTGGTCTACTCACAATAGCAAGGTGCATGAGAGACCCTACTGCTTCTCTATAAGGTATATTTTCTTCAGGTTCAATTTTTTTCTTTACTAAGGTTAAGCCATTAGCATCATTCATGTTGAATTTAGTTAGTATTTTTTCAATGTACTTCTTCTGATGAATAAATATATTTTTCTTAAAGCATTCTATTTGAAGACCAACAAAATTCTTGACTTCCATAGTTTTTATTTCAAAGTTTCTCTTCAGTTCATCTAATACCTTATTAAGAATATTTTTATTTTTAGATATTACCAATCCATCATCGACATAAAGTAAAAGATATACTTTGGTTTTTTCTACACAACCTGTATAGACACACATTGATCAGAGTGACTATTGGTAAACCCAAACTTATTAAGTACAGATTTAAATTTGTTATTCCAGCAACGTGGAGCTTGTTTCAATCCATACAATGATCTCTTTAATTTGCATACATAATTTTGTTCAGTATCTATTCCTTCAGGTGGATTCATATAAATATCTTCTGTAATGTCTCCGTAGAGAAAAGCAGTTTTCACATCAAACTGTATCATTTCCAGTTCCTGTTGACATACTTCTGAAAGTAAGATTCGAACAGAATCATATCTCACAATTGGAGAGAATGTTTCTGTATAATCAATTTGATAATTTTGTGAACACCCTTTTGCACAGAGTCTGGATTTATATATGAGACCAGATGGTCCATCTTTCACACGGAAAACCCACTTACATCCAATTGCTTTTGTTCCCGGAGGTTTCTCTACCAGTGTCCATGTCTCATTTTTTTCATGCGCCTTCAGCTCTTCCTATATTGACTTTTTCCATTTTTCTCCATTTTGTGATTGTACAGCTTCAGTGTAAGACTGGTATATTATGATCCTCTGAACCACTATCTTTACAAAGATAAATATTATTTCCTTGTTTTAATCTATTAGATCTTGTTAGCACATTGCTATGTTCTACTGTATCAACATTTCTTTTAGGAATATACAGAGAGTCTTCATGTAATTGAAAAGAATCATGACTGTCTGATATCATACTAGTATTTTTTGATTCAGACTTATTTAGGTTATTTCCTTCCAACTCAGAACTGATCATCAATGGTTCTATTTCACAATTTTCTTTATTTATTTCATCTGAAGTCCAGGGTATCATTATATCATTTGGTTTTACTGAATTTTCCATAAAAACAACATCTCTACTTATTGTTACTTTTCCTGTTTTAGGATTTATTAACTTATAGCCTTTTGTAGTATCACAGTAACCAATAAAAATCATTTTACTTGCTCTAGGATCTAATTTTTGTAACTTTTCTTTTGGCATTTTAACCATAGCTTCACATCCAAAAACTCTTAAATGACTGACATTTGGTTTCTTTCCAGACCATTTTTCTTCAGGTGTTGCAAATGCAAGTGCATGTGTTGGGCAATGGTTTGTTATATATGCAGCTGTTGCTATTGCTTCTGCCCAGTATTGTTTCTGTAAATTAGAGTTAATTAACATACAGCGAGCTCTTTCCATGAGTGTGCGATTCATTCGCTCAGATAAACCATTCTGCTGAGGAGTATATGCATTAGAAGTTTGATGAATAATTCCAGATTTCTTAAGATAATATGAAAATTCATTACTCAGATACTCTCTTCCATTGTCAGTAGGTATACATTTGATTTTTGAGTCAAGCTGATTCTCAACTAATGCTTTGTACTCTTTAAACTTACAGAAAGCCTCCGATTTATTCTTTAAGAAATAAACAAATACTTTTCTTGTATAATCGTCAGTAAATGTAAGAAAATACTTGGCTCCTCCAAGTGATTTTACTTCCATTGGTCCACAGATGTCTGAATGTATGACTTCTAAAGGTTTCTTTGCTCGGGAACCTTCAGCTGGAAAAGGCAGCCTGGTCTGGAAGAGAGTATCTGAGTTGTTCTGTTTTCCCCTTTGACACATCTCACAGTTCATTCTGTCTTTATATTTTAATATTTTTACACCTTTAGTGCTGTCTGATAATTTATTTAAATCATTGAAGTTTAGATGTGCCATTCTTTGATGCCATAAGAGTAAATCATTCACATTTGCTTCACAACTGTATGCTTGAACAGTTTCTGTGTTCAGCCGGTACATATTACTGATGAGTTTTGCAGCTGCTACTTCAGTATTATTTTTATTAAATATTTTGCAGCCATTCTTGGTAAACTTAATGGAACAGCCATTCTTTATTATTTGGCAAACTGATAAAAGATTTGTTGCCAATTCTGGTACATAGAGAACATTTTTTATTTGTAAAGTATGTATTTTTCCATCTGTTGCAACAACTTTTAGTTCTATATTGCCACAACTTTTAACTGAAAGCATTTTATCATTTGCTATTTTTATAGTTGTAATCGGAGGAGATACTTCATTTGTCAGCCAGTCTTGCCTCATTGTTAAGTGCATAGATGCCCCAGAATCAATGTACCACCCATTTTCATTTTTTGTTGTTGCAGAGAATACTGCGACATAACCAGAGTTTTGTTCCTTATCATTCTTCTTAGATCTGCAATTTTTACTTATGTGACCATAGCGGTTGCAGCTAAAACATCTTGGCCCTTTTTTCTGATATTTATTATGCTTAGTAAACTTACTAGTTTTTGTGTAAAGTGCGGTAGTGTTTAAATCAATTGATTTTACTTCTTGCAGTAATTTAGTTTTTATCATATCGGCACTAATCTTTACACCTGAACTTTCTATACCCATAATCATCGGTTTATAACTGTCCGGTAAGCCAGCCAGCATCAATGTTCCCAACCACTCATCATCTACATTGAAGTGGATATTTCTAAGCTTATGAGCTGATGACATAATCTTGTTTACGTAAGCTTCTACACTATCACTTGTCTCTAATGTTGTATTTATCAGGTTGTGACGGTTGTCTATTTCGACCTCTTTTTGTCAGTAAATTTTATTTTTTTTGTCGTTTCCGACGTAATTTTAAACTAGGAATTACGTAGTGTCGGAGAACGGCAATGTTTTGATTTGACAAGTGAGTCACGAAATATTATCCATCAAAGCAACTTGAATCTATTTATTTATTATTGTTTCCGAGTTTATTATTCAAAATTACATAGTTAAGATATTTTATTATCTACAATCAAAGTTTTTTTTAAGAAACCTATAATTTATTTTTACGTTCACGAGTGTGCGTAGCCAAAATTTTTGGTAAGGATTCTCATTCATTAAAATTTTATTTTATTGTTATTTTTTCTTTTCAGATCAAATTTAATTGTATTAATATTTCTGTTCTATTTTGTGTGACTATTTTTTTATTTCAATTTTGTTTATATTTTTCTGTTTGTATTTACAGGCATTTTTGTATATTTTTAATTTTACCGAAAAAATAAACATAGAAGAGAGTTTTGGTGTTTTACTGGAACTACGTTACATACTGGCGCCCGAATATTCAAACGTAGTTTATGGAGAAGAGAGGAGGAACTATATCAACAGAAGAATTGCAACATTAAAAATAATTTTTTTATAATTATTATTGAGGTCAGGCATAAAACTTTATTTGTTACCATTTTCAATCATTAACATTCACTATAATATATTTATATATATATCTACTATAATATATCTACTATAACATATCTACTATAATATATCAAAATACTGCTAAATTATTCAGACATTTAAGTTTCTTTAGTTTCTTTCGTTATAATATCTTTGAAGAAATTTTCTGAAGGCACAACATTCATTCTATAACCCAGTAATTTCACTATTTAAATAACATTTTCTATTCATTTTCATCACTCGAAAATACGTATATTTTTAAGGCTTTATTCTGCATAACGACTATTAACAAATTTGTTTCACTTTAACATTTTTTTTTTGATTTTGCAATGAATTTTTCACAATTAAATAAACCTGAAATAATTTATGAATTAAAAATCAGAAATATAAATTTTTCTTCGACGCAATCTGTAGACGAACTACGATCATTATTATTAAATATTAATGTAGATTCTGAAACAGAAATTTTACAAAATAGCCCTGAAGAATTTTCAGAAGATATTAATACCATTAAAAAAAATTTAAAACTTGTTGAAGCTTGTATAAACTCTTATCCTATTAGGAAACAAAAAATTTCACCTTATTTAACTCATATAAGAACAAGATTAGGCCTCATTGACATTACATCAGATTTATCTTCAGAGCAGTTAGATTTAATGAATTCATGTTGGAATGATTTAACTCAATTAGACTCACGTTTTAAAAATTTGGAAAAATCACCAACACATTCCACATATCATTCCGCAGAATCTATACAAAATATTAATCTACAACCCCTTTCTTTTTTCGAAGCATTAACTGATAAGGTCAGTAAAATTACAGAAAATCGAACTAACAATGATTTAAAAAGATTTATTTATAAAGGTGAAGGTTGTCCAAAGGATTTTATTCAAAAACTTGAAGAATTTTCACAAATAAAAAATATTTCTGAAAAATCTTTATTCTCACATATTTATGATATTTTATCTGGATCTGCTCTTGATTGGTTTAGAGCTAGAAAGTCGACTATTAATGACTGGTCATCTTTCCGATCGGCATTGTTGAATGATTTTGCAATTACCGATTACGATTATAAACTAAAAAAAGTAATCGATGCTCGTAAACAAAAACATAATGAGAGAATTATCATCTACTTTGCTACAATGGAATCTCTTTTTTCAAAGCTCTTGGAACCAATGTCCGAAAAAGAAAAAATTAATACTCTTGTTAGAAATCTTAAACCTGAATTCACATTACGTCTTTCACCTACTGATTTACATACTGTAAATTCCCTCTTGGAATCATGCAAATTTACAGAAAGCATTCTCCAAGTTTCTAATAATACATCTTACTACTCTTCATCATCACCACCAGATCATTATCATTCTTTTCCTATTCCTTCTACATCAAATTCTAATAACAAATCGTATAATAATACTCTACTTTCACATAATCAACCATATATTCCTGAATTTCCTTTTAAAGCTTGTACATATAATTCCATAGCAGCTGTAGCTAATCCATTACCTAATACTGTAGCTGCAATTAATAAAAATCAGAATTTTTATAAATTCACTTGCCCACGTTGTAGATCTAATACACATTTATTAAAAGACTGTACTAACACTAATATAGTGTGTTTTCGTTGTGGAAAAAAAGACTTTATTACTAGTAAATGTCCTAATTGTAATAAGTCGATTTCAAAAAACTAAATTACGAGGAGTGCATAAACAAAAATAATGGTATTAAATCATCAAATTTTGACAAAAAAGATTGGGATACATGGTTAAAAACTTTAACAATTTTTTTTAAATCTTATAACACTTGTGCTCTCCTCTTTAATAAAACATCAGATTTTGAACGTCCTTATTTACATATAAAAGTAAACGATTTAATTTTAAATGGTCTTTTAGATAGTGGTAGTGCTATCACTATATTGGGTAATAATTCTCATAAAATTTTATCACAACATGGTCTTTTTATGCAAAAAAACTGTTTAATAAAAGGTAATGTTGCAAACGGACAAACTATTTCTTCTATCGGCATTATTACTCTTCCTACTTTTTATAACAATAAATTTGCGTTAATTACAGCTCATGTGATCCCAGAAATCACTGAATCACTCATTTTGGGTATTGATTTTTGGAAAACTTTTAATCTTGCTCCGGATATTCTTAGTAATATCACATTACAACCTTCAAATTTAAACTCATCTTTTCTCATTAATACAGATCCTAACTTTCATTTACATGAATACCATTCTTTAACAGATACACAAAAAATTATTGCAGATGCAATTATGGAAAAGTTTAGGTTGATTTCAACTGAATGTAAACCTTTAGGTCGTACTCATTTAGTCGAACATTTCATCGACACTGGAGACCATCCACCTATTCGTCAACGCTGTTACAGACTTTCTCCTGAGAAACAAAAAGCTCTTTGTAAAGAAGTTGATGATATGTTACAATTAGATGTCATTGAACCCAGTGACAGCCCATGGCTGAACCCAATTATTATTACACCTAAAAAAGATGGTACTTGGCGATTTTGTATTGATAGTCGTAAATTAAACGATATCACAAAAAAAGATGCTTACAAACTTCCTTTCATTTCTGATATATTAGATAACCTTAAAGATGCTAAATTTATATCATCTATTGACATTGCTAAAGCGTTTTGGAATATTCCCTTAAAAAAAGAGGATAAACTCAAAACTGCATTCCATGTTCCAGGCCAAAAATGTTTCAATTTAAAGTTATGCCATTTGGTTTAACTAATGCACCTGCTACCCAACAAAGATTCATTGAAAATCTACTAAATGACCTTACAAATGATAATAATGTTTTCTATTTTATCGACGATATAGTCTGTATCTCTCAAACCTTTGAACAACATGTCGATATACTTACTAAAATTCTTAAAAAACTTTCAGATGCCAATCTCACAGTCAATTTTCCAAAATGTTCATTTTTCCGGAAAGAATTAAAGTACTTAGGCTATGTAGTTAATGAAAATGGTTTAAAAACGGATCCTAAAAAAGTTCAAGCTATTCTTGATATACAAACTCCAAAATCTGCTAAGGAGGTCAAACGTTTTTTGGGTACTGCCAGCTGGTACAGACGTTTTGTACCTAATTTAAGCACCCTTGCAGCACCGTTAACTAAATTAACTTCTACAAGCAAAAAATCACCTCCATTTAAGTGGTCTGATGAAGCTGAAATTGCTTTCAAGGCTATTAAGCAAGCTTTAATTAGTACACCAGTTCTGGCATGTCCAGATTTCTCTAAACCATTTGCTGTTCATTGTGATGCCTCTTCCTATTTTATTTTATTTTATTTTATTTTTACATATTGAGGAAGACTATCGATTGGCTTAATTACAATAATATAAATGCAATAGCGTTGTTATAATCATTTACAAGTCTCCACAAATAGAATCAAGCTATACAATGTAAAACAATCTTATCCACTAGATAAAAGTGTCTATTAAATCAAAATATTATAGGTATTACAATTCAAATAACCTGTCAATATCGTACTCATTTGGAAGTACTTAATGAAAGCACTATATGCGCTCATCAATCATCAAATTACATGAATTTACAAACATATACGCACACACACCCCAGTTACTTAAAAAACAGTCGCTCAATAAACCGCTGCTCACATGCCTTACTTACTAAAGAAGGTTTTGCTTAGATGTTGCCTCATTAATGGGATACTGAAGGCAAAAATGTCAATATCAACATCGGTCCGCTTGCTCATGCTGTTATAAGTCTGCAACGCACGGTGCAGGTAAGCGTTCTGACGATAATTGGTACTGGCCGTTGGGAGATAGAACAGGGGAGTCTGGCGGAAAGTTCTAGTAGGAGCATAGAAATTAATCTTATCTATAAGGCTGGGACAGTCTACGAGCGAGTTGACAATTTTTTGAAGAAAAATTATGTCGGCAAAATTGCGTCTGAGCTCCAGGGGTAAAAAGTGGTATTTACCGCATTGTTTGACATAGTCTTTTTCATTAGATTTGCAACAGTAGTTAACGAAGCGGAGAAATTTACGTTGTACTCGCTCGATCCTGTCAATAAATGTTGTGTATCTAGGGTTCCATATCTGGCAGGCATATTCAAGATGAGGGCGAACATAAGCGCTATAAAGTACCTTAACAGTTTTAACGTTCTTGAAATTCTTCGATGACCTTAAAACGAAACCTAGTGACTTATGAGCTTTTCTCACGGCTGTTGATATATGGTTACGGAAAGTGAGTTTAGAATCGTGTAGAACACCCAAATCTCTCACCTCAAACACCCTTTGAAGTATCTGATCTCTTAATTTATAATCATATAAAATTAAACCACTGCTCTTTCTACTAAACGTTATTACGGCACATTTATCTATATTAAGATCTAATTTAAATTTGGAACAATAAATGTTAAGTCTGTCTAGATCCTGTTGTAATAAATTGCAATCTTCGGCACTTTTAATTGATTTAAGTATTTTCATGTCATCAGCAAAACTAATTATGGTTGAATTTTTAAAACAAGAGTCGATGTCAGATACAAATATTAAAAAGAGCAAGGGTCCCAGCAATGAGCCTTGAGGAACTCCGCTGGGGATCGTCATCCATTTAGAGGAGTAGTTTTCTAACACTACAGCCTGTGAGCGATTATGGATATATGAGGAAAACCATCGCAACAGATCCCCTCTGATGCCAGCGTTCTGTAATTTTTCAAGAAGGATGCAGTGATCTATTCTGTCAAAACATTTGGCATAATCTGTATAAATTACATCCGCCTGAGCACCGTTATCCATTGAATCAGAGGCAAATTCGTTAAGAAGTATTAGGTTACTTACGGTTGACCTTCCCTTAACAAACCCATGTTGAGATGCTGGCAGAGAGTTATTAAGTGAGGGGTACAGATGCTCGTACACGATTTTTTCTAGTACTTTAGCTACAACACACAACTTAGAGATAGGGCGGTAATTAATAATGTCATTTTTGTTCCCCTTTTTGAAGATGGGTGAGATGAAAGCTTTCTTCCATAATGAAGGTACAACACCTTCGCTGATGGAGCGATTAAAAATTATTTCTAGGGGTATTGACAATTGATCGGCGCATTCGATTAATAGGATCGGTGGTATAGAATCGGGACCAGCAGATTTTAATTTATCTAATTTAAGTAGCTTAGACTTAATTGAGGATCTGCTTATTGAAAATGTTGAAATATCACAATCAATTGATGTTTTGTACTGGTTCCAATCATCAACCAAAAAAGGTGAAGAATCTGGAGATAGAAAAAGGGAATAAAAGAAATCAGCGAAAAAATTACAAATTTCCGTACCGGAACTAGAATCACGGTTTTCGTATGTCATATTGGTAGGAATGGTATTGCCGTCTGATTTAAAAAAGCTCCAGAAATGTCTAGGATCGGAATGGATTGAATTCTCAACATTTTTTATGTAAGATTCGTAACACTGGTTCTCAAGAAGAGCAGCTCGATTTCGCAATACTTCGATAGCTTGTTTATCACACAACATACCATATTTTTTAAACTTGCAAAAGAACCTATACTTTTCCTTAAGTACCTTTATTAGAGCTGAAGAATATCAAGCAGGAAACCTTTTCTTAGGTATGTACTTTTTTGGGATACAATCATCACGTAGCTTATACAATGTGTTATAAAAGTAACTAACCGACTCCTCTAGTGTTAAGTGGCAAAGCTCATTATGCCAGTTAATTTTTGCTAGTTCGAAATTAAACATATTATAATTTCCACGATGGAAGCAATACTTTAGTCGCGGTGCTGGTTTTAAGCGTTCTTTAGTCCAAGAATTATGAAATGATATGAGAAGTGCGTTGTGGTGCGGGTCTAACGGTACCAAAGGGCTAGAAATGTTATCTACGGTAACTGTAATATTGCAAAGCACTAAGTCCAGAATCCTCCCGTAATGATTTAGTACATGATTATATTGGTTCAAGTTAGCAAAGTTCAATTCATCGATTAAAAATGTTCCATTATTGCATAATGTTGCATAGTTACTTGGTTCTAAATAAGTTGCATTTAGAACGGGGCACCAGGTAATTGAACTCATATTGAAGTCTCCAAGTATTAGAAATTTATCATTAGGGTTTGATGTAATAATGTTTTGTAGTTTTAATAAAAAACTTGATAATCGTTCAGATAAACTGAGACCCATATTTTCATTACACAAATAAATAACGCCGAGATGCAACCTTGTATTACCTAATTGTACCGATACCCACAAGTCCTCCGCCGACGAGCTCCATTCCGGCCGAGCATGAGTTTTAAGTTCTTTCCGAACAGCCAGCAACACACCACCGCCCTTGGTCTGGCCGGTGACGTCATAGTTCCGGTCGCGCCGCCATATAAAGTACCTATTGTCAAACACCTCAGAATCCGCTATAGTATTATTAAGCCATGTCTCCGTTAACGCAACTAAGTCATAATTTTCTAAGTTTAAATTACGAAGGAAAAGCGATGTTTTAGTTCGTAAACCACGAACGTTTTGGTAATAAAACGTTAAGTTGGTAGCCATTTCAAAAGATTCCTATAACTAATGTAAATAAGCGGGCTCACAGTGTTCATAAACAGGTTAAATACATTATTTCTACAGAGAATTATAAAAGTGTTATAACTATTTATAGTTAAACAGAATGTAAAAACCTCACAAATCCTTTTAGTATTACTAAGTACTACACAAAGCAAGTGTGAAAGGATGTAGTTGCGCAAAAAAAGACTATGATAGAATATATAATAACAAAATAAACTCAGTAGCTTTATGACGTAGTACACATCGAGGCTTGTAAATAAAAGAGACAGCGGTATTCGCAAAAAGCTGTGAGCAAGCGGGACAGGTGCAATATCGTCGCCTAATCTGCCCGAGCGCAGCAGACAACACAGAACAACAAAACGACAGCTGATTAATTAATTTAAGTAAAACTTGTGACTTTGAGCAATGTAATGATGATATTTAGATGTAAACAGCATAGTATAATTATGGGACAGGACAAATAAGAGAGCATATAGTATTTTTAAACATGTGTTAGTCAAATCATCATGATACATACGAGATGTAGGTTTGACTGAGGTATATATAGACAAAAGACAGAATAGGAAACTGATTACGATAACTTGTTTAAATCATTTTCTGAGTTTATAATAGTAACATGTGATGTGTCATTCTTACGTGTATGAATTTTAGAAAACTTCACCCACACATACTGAATATCTTTTTCTTTTGCGATTTGTTTTGTTTTCGTTAGTAGTCTTTTGTGTTCTGGTGTTAAATGGTCATTCACAAATATTTTATGAGTACTTCCTTCAGTGAATCCTATGTCGGCTGGCGTAAATGACTTCACTAGACGTGCAGATGCAATAAAGTCTTCCTTCACGTATCTATTAAGGAAACTGATAACAATTGGTTTGTCTTTATTGCTCGAATATGACGGTATTCTGCTAATGTAATTAATATGGCTTTTTGTGATTTTGTAGTTTATAAACTGACCAATTTTCTCAACAACGCTATATAGATTTTCAGCCTTTTTGATCGGTACTCCTTTTATCTCGACATTATTAAGCCTTGACCACTGATCACGAAGTACTTCACTACGCTGGAGGCTAGAAATCTGAGACTTCAATTCTAACACTTCGCAGGACGACGTCTCGATGGCTGTAATTCGGGAATCCAGTTTTTTCACTTTGTTATCGCAATCCTGTACCCGTTTGGTTGTTCCTTTGGCAGTGTCTTGCAACTTTGAAATGTCGGCTTTTATGGTCTTGACATCATCGATCAAGGCTGGCAGGCATTCCAAGTTAAGGGCCATGGCGTTCAGCTTAGCCATGATAGATTCCAGGGATACATCTGGGCTGTGAACTGGAGTGACGGTGACTACAGGTGACGGTGACGGCGAGTGCAGGCGACACGTCGAACATTTCCAGTTCGCGCGGCGCTCGGCCCCGAGCCGCCGGTAGCCGGATTCAGATATATTTGCACATCCGAAATCATAGTGCTTTTTACAGGTACTGCACTGTACCCCGTCGTTAAATTTATCTCCACATAATGCACAATTCATTATAGAAAATAAAAGAAACACGGTCCTTTGATAAGTATGTAACTAGTTATAGTTAACAACACGGGTATCGTAACAAACACGGACGCGACGTGGATTGATGCGTGTTTCTCAGACGAGCGCTGATTGGGTACTCTTATATGAGTAAATCACTTACAGGCGCTCAAAAGAATTATTCAGTCACTGAACGTGAACTTTTAAGTGTTATTACGGCACTAGAGCATTGGCGTTGTTATTTAGATAATGGATTACAATTTACAATTTATACTGATCACGCAGCCCTTCAGTGGTTTATGCATTTAAATAATCCTACTGGCAGATTAGCTCGGTGGAGTATTCGTTTATCTATGTTTAATTTCGTAATTAAACACAAAAAAGGCTCAGATCATGTCGTACCAGATACTTTATCACGGATAAAACCAATTGATTTAATTAATTTTTCTACTTCTCAAACTAAAGACACTTGGTATTTAGCAATTTATAATAAATGTTTATCATTTCCTTCTAGTACTCCGGATTACATGATTCATAATAATAAATTGTTTAGATTTTGTAGATCTAACACATTATTTAACTCTGAATTTAATTGGAAACAAGTAATACCATTAGAATTTAGGGAATCTGTGATTACACAAAATCATTCTACTCCCCAAACGGCACATTTTGGTACTTTTAAAACATACCATAGAATTAAAAATCTCTATTTTTGGCCTGGCATGTATAAAGACGTGGCCATGTTTATTGCTAAGTGCGAGACTTGTTTAGCTACCAAGCACCAAAATCAAAACTTAATTGGTTTAATGGGCAAACCCAAACATTGTTCACGCCCTTTCCAATGTTTATCCATAGATTTGATAGGTCCACTTCCTACTTCACGTAAGCAGAATAGATTTCTATTTGTAGTTACTTGTTGTTTTTCCAAATATTGTTTGTTATTTCCAATAAAACATGCAACCGCTTCTATTATTCGCCATATATTGGACAATTTAGTTTTTATGGTTTATGGAGTTCCAGAAACTATTATATTAGATAATGGTCCTCAAATGATAAGTACAGAATTATCTGAATTATTTAAATTTTACAACATACCAAAAATACATTACACCCCACGTTACTGTCCACAGGTTAACACCGTTGAGCGTTACAATAAAACTATTGTAACGGCGATTGCAGCTTTTATAGATAAAGATCACAGAACTTGGGATACCTATATAAACAAAATACAGTTTGCTATTAATACTGCGGTTAATGAAACCACAAAATTCACCCCATCATTTTTAGTATTTGGTAGAGAAGCTGTTACATGTGGATCTATCTACAAAAATAAAGATTCCAGAGATGAACTAATTTTCAGTCCTAGGGATGTATATGCTGAAAACATAGGACAATTAATACCTATCTTTTCCGAAGTACAGAAGCGGTTATTTAATGCACATCAATATAATGCAACTTATTATAACAAACATCATCAGAATTTAGAATTTAATAACGGTGATATTGTTTGGAGGCGAAACCATGTAATAAGTTCCTCTAAAAAACATTTTTGTGCTAAGTTTGCACCCAAATTTATTAAATGTAAAGTTTCAAATAAAGTTTCACCATTAATTTACGATTTAGTGGATATGAATAATAACCCATTAGGTCGTTGGCATATCAGAGACATTAAACCTCTACCGCGTTTAACTTCTTCTTTGAGTGATTAGATTGGTTGTTACCAATTACTTTATATGAATTCATATATAATTATTGCTAATTATCTCACGGCGAGCATAAGCCGATTCTTTTTGTCTTATTTTTTTTTTTTTTTTCTCTATGCACCTCATTATCGTTTGGCTATACCATTAACATTGACGTTGGTCAAAACTTATAATTAATTATCATCATCGTAGTATTAGGTTAACTTTTTGTGTAATTTATTTAATATTTGCAATTCTAATTTTTTCTTCTCAATTTTTTTTTTTTTTCAAGCGGTTTGCAACTTGTAAAATTAAGCCTTCTGCACGAGTGTTTATTAAGGTAACTCGTTAAACTAAACCATACCTATGTGTATTATTTATACGCTTGAATCACTTTCCTGTGAGAATTATTTTCATATGTTTATTACATAAATATTTTAATTACTTCACAAAAGACCCTTGGATTTTATTTAAAAGTCAATATTTCACGACTGGCTATGATTTTCTTTTCTTTCCGGCATATTTATTTCAGTCTTTAACTGAAACTTGTTTATAGTAATCGCCGTGCGGGAGTTAGCGACACGTTAAAGAAGCCATAAGCTATTAATATTTTCAGCGGATGGCAACTATTAAAGCCTTTTGCCGTTGCGTTCAACTCTGTTGAGTTGACTTATTTAGGATACGATTCCTCATAAGCAACTCTAACTGCATGATGTTTTATTTCCAGTAGTTGGAATAAGACTAGTATGATAGAGAATGTATGTTGTAATTATAATGTACGTTGATGGAGTTGAACGATGTATATTAACATTGTATATTCCAGGAACATGTTTAAAATTTTATCATTCATGAACCATGTAATTTAAGATAATTATTTAGGATTTTTTTTTTTTCTCTCTCTCGTCTGTTTTGTTTTTTTTTTCTATTAAATAACTTGTTGATATGCAATATATCAGTATTATTTTTTTTTTCATATATACAGGATGTTTTTTTCAGAAAAATTCTTCTATAGGATGTTAATATTAATTTTCATTTTGCTTTTAATTATTATTTTTTTTTGATTGTTCTTTCATTTAGCAGATTAAATATTAAAATTCGATATGTATATGCGGTTTATTTTGATTTGGTTTGAATTTGAAATTTTACTAAAAAAAATCTTTCAGATTTTTTGTTTTCCCGGCCCCCGGGGTATTGTGACGGTTGTCTATTTCGACCTCTTTTTGTCAGTAAATTTTATTTTTTTTGTCGTTTCCGACGTAATTTTAAACTAGGAATTACGTAGTGTCGGAGAACGGCAATGTTTTGATTTGACAAGTGAGTCACGAAATATTATCCATCAAAGCAACTTGAATCTATTTATTTATTATTGTTTCCGAGTTTATTATTCAAAATTACATAGTTAAGATATTTTATTATCTACAATCAAAGTTTTTTTTAAGAAACCTATAATTTATTTTTACGTTCACGAGTGTGCGTAGCCAAAATTTTTGGTAAGGATTCTCATTCATTAAAATTTTATTTTATTGTTATTTTTTCTTTTCAGATCAAATTTAATTGTATTAATATTTCTGTTCTATTTTGTGTGACTATTTTTTTATTTCAATTTTGTTTATATTTTTCTGTTTGTATTTACAGGCATTTTTGTATATTTTTAATTTTACCGAAAAAATAAACATAGAAGAGAGTTTTTGGTGTTTTACTGGTACTACGTTACAAGATCTTTTAATAAACCTACTTTTCTAGTTAATCCACTGTCTTCAAATGCTTTAGCCAGATTTTCCCAAACTTGTTTAGCATTTTCTGCATCTTGTATGTGAACGTATAATATTGGGTCAACTAATAATATTAATTTCAATTTAGCCTTTACATCACTTTTGATTGATTTTGGATCATTAAGTACTGGCTCGGTCAATATGCAGTTATATAAGTCTTCGTGCTGCAGATATGCTTTGACTGCGAAACTCCAACTTGTCCAATTATCTCGACCCGTGAGTTTGGGTATTGACATTATTGTATTGTTATTATTCATTATTTCTGAAAAGCTGAAAAATAGAAACTCGCGAACTGGTAACTATTAGGGTTATGCACGCGGTTTTTCTTTTTAATAAAGAAAATATTAACTGTTTCAACTATTTTTAAACTTTTTAAATACTATTCTGCAGATTAGAGCATCCTGGGCCCATAACCTGATGTAATTAAAACGGATTACTTTTTAATTAAAAGGAACTTTATTTAGCAGAGATCGATAGGTTAGTTACACCGAGTGAGTATATTTATAAGTGACAAGTTTGACGTTGACATGTGTCATTCTTAACAGTATTGAGGGAAGGCGGTTATTTATATTAATTTCAACAGAATCAATCTTGATCTAAGGTCTATCGAACCGCTCGATGACCTAGGCTCCGACCATCGCCCCGTTTCCCTCGTGCTAGGACCGCCGAACGATAACGTCTCATCTCCTAAGACCTTTACCAACTGGAAAGGTTTTAAAAATACGTTAGTTTCAGCCTTAGAGGCTCCGAACTCTCCACTCGCGATCTCTCCCGAACAATTAGATAGCCTGGATAAAATCGATTCATTAGTAAATTCTCTCACTGATGCTATCAACTCAGCCATCAGTGACAACGAAAAGGTTGCTAAGCAAGGCAAACCCACGCTTCCCTTAGCCGTTAGCAATCTTATTAAAGCTAAGAACGCGGCTCTCCGGAGAGCCAAGAAATATCCCACGCCCGCCTATAGAACAGCTGCGAATCAGCTTCAACGTAAAGTTAGGTCTTGCCTCGCGGAACTCCGAGACGCTCAGATGAACGATCTCATGGCGAATATCTCTCCGTCCCACCAAGCGTACTATAGCATGGCCCGAGCCTTACGCGTAGACACCGTCTCTCACGTTCCTCCTCTCACTCGTCCCGATGGCACTACTGCCTTAGAAGTCGAAGAGAAAGCCGAATGCTTCGCCGACAGCATTGCCGCACAATGCTCGCCCAGCACGCAACCTGCTGATCCCTCACACATCCAGGCGGTGGAGGACGAAGTCCTTCGCAGAGACTCTCTCCCCATCACCGCTGACCCTGTCACAGTCTCTAATGACGAAATCTTGCTTCTCATTAGAAATCAAAAGTCCAAAAAGGCTCCGGGTGCGGATGGAATTTCCAACCACGCACTTAAGCACCTACCTCAACAGATGCTTACCTTGTTAGCTATCATTTTCAATGCCTGCTTCGACCATAGCTACTTTCCAAAAGCTTGGAAAGAAGCGACAGTCATAGGCATTCCCAAGCCGGGCAAACCTCTGAACGTCCCGGCTAATCACAGACCCATCAGCCTCCTCAAGGCAATGTCTAAACTTCTCGAGAGAGTCATACTCTCTCGAATGCGGAACCATCTGTTTCCAACGGATGGCGATCCTCTCATTATTCCCCATCAGTTCGGCTTTCGCGCTAAACACACCTGCCCTCAGCAAGTCCACCGAATCGTCGAGTATATACTTGACGGTTTCTATCCGCGTCGTTATAAAACAGTCGCGGTTTTCTTTGACGTAGCCAAGGCTTTCGATAAAGTCTGGCACAGCGGTCTCGTTTATAAACTCTACAAGATAGGCTTACCGGATCGCCTAGTCAGGTTAATAGCGTCGTTTCTCAAAGACCGTACGTTTCGATTTAAACACGAAGGCACGCTTTCTGCACCTCGTCCCATAAAGGCTGGAGTCCCTCAAGGCTCAGTCCTCGCCCCTCTGCTGTACACCGTGTACACCAACGACATTCCCATCCCGCCGAAAGGCGTCGAACTCGCCCTCTTTGCTGACGACACCGCACTCTATACCAAAGGCCACAGTGTTCGGCACCTTGTAACCAGACTCCAAAAGGCCGTAAACGCCCTTGGTGTATGGTTTCAAAAATGGCGCATCGATGTGAACCCTGAAAAGAGTTCTGCGATGCGCTTCGACCACAAACGCCGTCGTCCCGATGGCGATCCCCACGTTCGAATGTTAGGCATTCCCATCCCCTGGAAGCGCAGTACTAAATACTTAGGCGTCACATTAGATCCGACGCTTTCTTTCAAGCCACACGTCGAAAGAGTTTCGAAACTCGCTCGTCACTATTTAGTCCGCCTAAATAGCATGTTAGGTAGAAAAAGTAAAATGTCCTTCAGAAACAAACGTACACTTTACAAGGTCTGCGTTAGACCCGTCATGACGTATGCCTCGCCAATCTTTGCCCACGCCAAACCCTCCCTCCTGCACAAACTGCAGGTAGTTCAAAACCTCTTTTGCCGCCGGGCCACAAACGCACCGTGGTACGTGCGTAACGCGGACTTGCATAGAGATCTTGAACTGCCTACAGTACAACAACATCTCAAAACACTCTCTGAAGCGTTTTTCAAACGCTCCGAAACCCATCCCAATCCTCTAGTTCGTGATTCAGTCTCATATACTACTCCTGTGTTAGACTCGAAGTTCTAAGTCGCTAGGCCTAGAAATGCGCAAGCGTACTCATCCACCAGACTGTCACGCGATCTCGAGGCCCTTCTGGCCGCAAATTCTAATTCTAACGTAAATTCTAACTCGAACGTAAATCCTAATTCTAACGTAAATGCGAGTTAATTCAATTTTATTTTGCAATTTTTTAATTTTTTTCAATTTTTGATTTCATTTTGAGCACCTCCAGTGCTACGTATTCACCTTCAGTGCTTTGAGTACCTTCAGTGCTATGTAATCCCAGCGGGTGACCCCTTCTGGGCCCCGCTAGCGCGGCCTCTTTCTCCAATTGACCGTCGCTCAGATGAAGGCTGAGTGGCAAAAATGCACGAGCCGACAGGGGGTTTTTAGTGGGTATGGTCCTGGTAGGCGTCGGGACGAGTCCCACATAACTTTGGAATCGCGCCAGAGTATGCGTCAGGGCATTTTTATCCTCCTGCCCTTCCCGCGGAGGGGAACAAAAAAAAAAAAAAACCGGTCATTCAAAATATTTTTTTATTCTGTTAAATAACAATATGACATCACAAATCAGCTTTACAGTTTAAAATCAAATATTAATTACAGCACTTTTGGCATACTTTTATTTGGTGTTCCTAACAAATTGGGATTTTGCATTGGGTGCACCTGGTCTTGCTCTACGGTCCTTATTTCTTGGACAGAAACAACATCGCCCCTGTGGGTGATGGACAGACACAGAAGGATCAGCTGGCATAGGTTTTTTGAGAATGGCAGAAATATATTATTTTATATCCCTCCTCAAAGTTAACCTTTTGAGACACGGTGGAGTTAAGGAAAGCTTCCAGTAAACTCTCTTTTAAGCAGCTAATTAGAGCTCATTTTTTAAAGTCACTCAGGAAATCATAATAAATAATAAATGTGTATTTATGATAAATGTGATAATTTATAATATAATGTCTGTTTACTTATCTATTTTATTATATATAAAGATATATTTATTATAATTTTTTAAAAATCGTTTATGAGGTTTATGTATTATTATATTAAAAGTGAATCTTATAGTATATAAGTATTAGTATATAAGTATGTACGCATATGTATTTTGTATGCACCCCTTATTTTGAAAACCTCTCCATTGCTGCGGTAAACTTGTAGAGAATGCCAAATGGCATTAAGTCCGCCGTTTGTACAATAATAATAATTTTTTATTGTGCAATAAAGTTTTAAATAAATAAGTAAAAGTAATGTTTGTATTTTTCACCGTTAAAACAGTGTCCCAACCAGGATCGAACCTGGGATCTCTGGCTTATGAGGTAGGGCCACTGACCACTATACCAGTCGGCCATCGAAAAAATCTATCCTATCTTACACGCATCCAGCAAGCAGTGTAGTAGATGCAAAAGATAAATTACACTTTCCCAAGAACTTCTTAGATATATTCTTACTTCTTAGATAAAAATAATTTGTCTTAATTTTTTAATTCATAGTCAAGTCTGCCAAAGTATATGGACTACAAATCATATCTTGAACAATTGAAGACTCCCAGATAATGAAAGTTTTCGACCCAAGTTGCAAAGAGGTGAATAGGTAAATGTTATATCAGCAGGGCTATTTAAATTTGCATGTATGTGATTTCACAATGAGGGAAGGTATTAAACGGCACTGGTTCATTACTTATTTATTATAACATCCCTTACATAGATTTCCTCATAGAGGTGAGGTTATGTATTAAATTAATTATTCACTCTGATCTGTCGAATCGGTCAGACTAGAGCCGTAAATTTATATTAGGATTTAAAAACAATTCACAAATATTTCATAGCACTATATAAGTAAACATAAATATTCTCAGACAATAATTACTAAGGGCCCATCGGCTCTAAGAAGCACAGCTGGAATTGCAATTTTCCTACAACAAAGTAAATACAGTCTGTTCAAAGATAATATTAATTACAAGTAAAATACAGAATAAACGTAATTTTGTTTAAGATCTACAGTAAATGGACCTTAGCTAGTTTAAGCAATATTTAGATTATTATTAAACTAAAATACATATGGCAATTTTTAAATACTAGAGACTCGATTAATATTTGGATGGGTGGCTTTGACTCATACGCTGGTGGTCCCAGGTTTGAGTCCTGGCCGGGGTATTCATTTGTGCGATGTACACAGATGTTTGTTCTCGGGTCATGTTTGTTGATATTTATATATGCATGTTTATTCTGGGTTCCCGCCCAGTTCATTGTATGGTATTCAATCAAATCAGCTCTGCTTACTTTAGGGGCCATACAGTTGGTGTGTTTAAAAAGGAAATAAATAAATTAACCGCTTTTATTGAAATGAGAAGGATCTTTAGAAACAAGGTTCCTGTTTGTAGTAAATAGGCGAAAAGTTTTATGTTACAGAATAGAGGTAAGACCAAAACATAAAAGAATAAAAGATTTCTTACCGTACGGTTAATCCAGTGGCCATTTGTCTGCTCTCAAGTGAGAAAAATAATATATTTAAGAAGTTTTATATGTAGAAGTTAATAAAGTTTTCAACTGGTACGCGAGTTTTGCTATGGAAAATTAAACCATTTAAAAAGTTATTAGGAAACAGAAATTGAAACTCCACAGTATATATGATATACTTATCATTTTTACTCCAAAAGAAAGCAAATACAAAAAAATCCCTCTTAGTAAATAAAGATATTATATTTAGCGTACAGAATTTTTCAAAATAATATTTTTACATCGTACGCTGAAATTAATACTTTTTAAGGCGTAGAATACATATAGTTCAACTTAAGAACTTTCTCATTACAGTAGTAAAATACATTAAATCAGTTTATATCTTGAGACAATGATTATACTATACTATTATTCCATTAATTTAATTTATACAGAATAATAGTAACCAAAATAGAAGTAACTCATTTATAAGATATAAATAAAAATATACTAGTAAATAAAATAACATTGGTAATAAGAAAAACGGAAGAAAGTAAAAAGAAAATAAAAAATAATACTAAAACCAGCTATGTAGTTGGTAAAGACTTGGGCTAACCTGGAAAAATGCTGTCTGATGACTTTTTTGTGTCTGATGACTTTTTTGTGTCTGATGACCACGGGCTCCATGTCTCTTCGAACTCGTGATTACCTTATATTTGGTTAACTTTCTCTACAGCACCACCTGTCCTGAAGTGGTCTAGTAAATCACATAATCGGAAAATTAATGTAATATCACAAAAGTAACAGTGAAGTACCATATTCTTATCGATTGTAAGAGTAACACATAAGCTATACCTTTCTCGAATATAACTACAATGAAATAAATAACTAGGTAGCTTGCTATCTTCATCAGTAACATTTTAAAATACTTTTTTTTTGCATAGCGCATGTTTGAATTTAAAAATCTAATATATTCACGTTGAGAAACTTTTATTAAGATGTATTGTGGTTTTCACCCCAAGGCAATGGTGGCTGCCCACGTTGCGCCATGATCTGAACCGGTATAAAATGTTTTGACAGTAGAGTCAATATCCAAACTGAAATAATCCACTAACATGTAGATATAATTTTAAGAATCAAGAAAATGAGAGGATTTATGAGCAGTAAAAGTTACTGTTACATTAGAATCATCATTAAATTGACATAAAACAGGCATCAAAATTGTAATTTACTTTTTTTGGTCCTTGCCAGAAAATGTACTCTATTGTTTGAGAATTATATTATTACAGTTCACAGTTCTATATTTATACGGAAGTTATCAAATTTAAATCAAATTTTGCTCGTGAACTACGACTGGCTACGATATATGTACTCCTATAATGTTAGACATTTATGTCAGATATACTAAAAGATGTGACACTAAGTAATAAGATGGTTTTGGTTTAAGCATCGATTAAACCAGAGAGCAAAAAATCACTGGCAGAGACACAAATACTCGTATTGTTAGATGTGCTCGTAAATAGCATTGACAAAGTTTTACATTTCTCAAGATTTTTCGCATGTACAAAACTTATTATAAGTTGAAATATTTACAAGAGATCAAAAAAAATATATAATTTTAGAAATGTCATGTCATGCCATATTTTCTTTTTAAATTTCTTTTTATGTTTATTTTGGAACCCTCCGGTAGTTCTGAAATGTGCAAACAAATCTGATTAATATTTTAATACATATCTTTGTTTTATTTACTTATCGATGTATTCGTTAATTTAAAATGGAACATATCATTTATAGAGCCATACAATACTTTTACTTCAAAATCTAATTTTTGAAAAAAAAACTTTCATTTTTTTTTGCTGCTTTCAATTCTTATTTTCGAATTTAAAACATACGTCGAATTTCATTTAAGCTAAAGTAAAATTTAAAAAAGAATAAAGATAATGAAATAAGATACCCAAATTTAAATGCAAATTCAAATATTGGTTTCTCAACATTGACCATTACTCTACCACTAGTTTGAAAAACTCTTCATGAAAAAGAACTGGCAAGAATTTAATCGGTACATTTTTTTCTAAATAAATTTACATGTCTGTCTTTACGTCTGTACAGTCTTTATGTCTGTACAAAATTATTCTTATCAGCAGCTGTTAGCTCGGCAAATCTCCCTCCCCCCAAGTATCCAAACGACGATCACCCCCAAACGGCACCCGTTCACGAGTTAACGGATCTAGCCATCGCTCTCTTCAACCGTATTAGAGGGAAGTGAGCCATCACTTACCCGACGCTACCATAAGAAGACGTATATTAGTGACAATGGCGCTTTACCTATTTACGTATTTTATTACAAATACTTGTAGAAGCCTGTAAATGAGGGGGTTATACCCAAGGGCTTTTATCATACAAATAATCGGATAGTGTATAATAAGCTTTTGCTTTATAATATCTTTAAATTAGTCAGTAGGAAGACCGTGGAGATCTGTGTTTCTTTTGATCATGGTTATGTCCTTTTTTACAAACATTAAACTTTCTCAAACATATTTGGTTGAAAAGTAAAAATATTTACTTAGGTACTTAAATTTAGGCACTGGTTTTTCGAGTCCTAGATTCCTATTATCGAAACCTGATAATGTTATGTGTAAGTAAACTTCAGTTCATTCACTTTCTGGGATTTTTAAAACAAAACAAACTGTTCCATAATTACGTATTCGATAAATAGTTCCGCTATTCACCGCTAGATGCTTCGGTTTCTGTATCAAGTTAAAAATAAGTTTATTAACTGAATTAACTGAAAAACGAGTTTTATAGTTTCAAATCAAAACTGTAATTATTTTAAATTATAATATATTTTAGCCAAGGCTGTTAAAGCAATGCTACTGTCTATTCTTAATCTAAATGTCATATTTAACAAATGTAAACATTCACGCGTGGTACTAATGTTTTTATGGTAATTATGATATATTGTGTCGAATTTTGGATGATAAATTGTAATTTGAAATAATTTCCTTGAAACTTTTTCACCGCGTGCCTAATCTTGGTGACCAACGAGCTTCTTGAGTTCCTTAATTTTTTCATAATTATCGAACTGATAACTTTGTCGTATAGATAAACTTCCAAAAAAGTACCTTGAAAACTGGGCATAAGAAACCGTAAACAATTCATAATACTCCTCCCCTTTGACGCGGCCTCTGCAATAAGTTGTTTCTAACTCATACGGTAATTTAAATAAATACCCATTACATTGAGTTCAGTTATGTGAACGCTAATACGTCAATCAAAATTCTGATCCTTGCATGGTTACACTAAAGTGCCGGGTTGCCTATCAAATGTAACCTTTCTCAGAAAATTGAATGGAACTATAAAAACTAGCTTACCTTGACAACTTAGAAAGGAGTAATGGAACCTTACCTTACTGGAATGTTATATCAGTTTATTTACGTATATAAAGTTACAAGTGTCATTATCAAGTATCAACTTATTACAAGTATCATGGCCTAATTAAGTTTATGTAACTTTATACTGAGAAAGTTGTTTCATTTTTATCCATTATTCATATTTATCATCTAAGTATCTTTAATTTTCCGTCCAAAACCTATAAAAACAAGTACCACTCATATACATTCGGCGTCACAAAAATCGCACCTTTATGTTTTTTTCAGTAAATTGCTCCTAGAATCTGGCCCATAAATACCACGCGTGAAAAAGAAATATCATTGTAAAGTGCACTTCAATACCTTTACATTCATTACGTATCATTAAAAAATCAATCACCATTTCTAACCAGGGACCAATCAATAAGATATTGGAAAAAATGCTCACTTAAGGAGCGCTAGTTGGGCTACCTTAAAAGGGTATAAAATGTTATGTCCAGGTAAGAAATGGGCGAATTCTCGCTCCGACCGCCGCCCAGTGCGGACGTGCAAGACCCCGTTCTCCGTTGTTTGGTCCCTTCCCGATATTCCGTGGCGCTCAGTCTACTGACGTCACAGTTAAGCGTGTTGGTTCCGTGCTACGGTTTTCAAGGTCTTTCTACTCCGTCTGTGTGCTTTCGAAGTGCGATTTTTCTTTGCGACTAAGCCCCTTAGTCTTCAAAGTGCTGTGCTAAGTAGTGTTGTGCTTGTGCTGAGTGCAGTGTTGTGCCCAGCGTAAGTAGTCTGGTTTCAGTGCAAAGGATACTTAACGGTGACAACGAATTTGTACTGAACCAGTCCTTTTTATTTTTATTTATTTCTCTTCTCTATTTTATTTATTTTTTTTCTCCTTTTTTCATATTTATTTTTATCATATTTGTGTGTTTTCGTGTGTATCTGTCCTTTCTGTCGGTAAAGGTTGACCCTAACGCGGTCAACTCTTTACCTGCGTACCCTTTTTTAGGTTTCTAGGTAGCGGCCTTCGGCGTATTACTGTTAGTTTTAAGTTATTCTCCCCAGCCCCCCTACCGCTGGTAGGGAGGTTTTGCCGCTAGGGTTCGCTAGGTTTTTATTTAGGAATCCTAGGCATTTGTTATATATTATAGGCATACATTATATATTTATATATTACATATTGTAATTCCAAGTCCTCCAATGGACCTTGTTAATATTCTTAAGTCGTTCGCCCAGGCGCTCGCTGCGTCCGGCGTAAGCATACCCGCTGACGCACTAACGCAGGCCTTACAGGCATCTATTGCGTCCCCGGCCCCTCAGGCCTCAACCCCGGCCCCTCAGGCCTCCAACGTCGAGACCCCTCAGGTCTTCAGCTCTCCCGCGTCTCCCGCCTCGTCCGAGATGGACTGCGAATCGGTCGCATCCTCTCACGCGTCGCGTCGTAAGCGTACCGCTCCCGGGAGTGACTCCGAACCCGCGTCTGATACTTCGTCAGATGCCGTCACCTTAACCGGCTCTCCTGAGCCCGCGTTCCAACTTGTCGCCAAGCGCTCCAAAAAGCGCTCGAAGAAAGCTTCGGTATCTTCAATACCCGAGCCCTCCCCGGTGTCTTCAACACCAGCCCCCGCGCCGTTAAAATCGCTCGTAGTAACCGCGTCTCCGTCGGTCACATCGAAGCCAGCGACGCGCTGCGCTCCCGTCCCGCCGAAGCCTCAGCTCCCTCCGCCCGTATTCCTGCGTGAAAAAGCGCGCTGGACCGCGGTCTCAAACTTGTGCAAAGAGCACAAAGTCAATTACTTAAAAGCCGCCAACGCTGGCGATACAATCAAAATCCAAGTAGCGACCGTCGACGACTTCCGCGCGTTTACCAGGCTACTATCATTAAATCATATCGCGTATCACACCTACGCCCTCCCGGAGGAGCGTAAGATCCGCGCTGTACTACGGGGCGTCCCGTTCGAACTCAGTAACGAAGACATTCTCGATGACCTTAAGTCTCAGGGTTTCCCGGTCACAGCAGTGCACAAGATGCACTCCAACCGCGGTAGGCGTTTTCCCTTTGCGTTAGTAATCCTGTCGAATACTCCCAACTCGAGGGAGATCTTTAGAGAGGCTCGCACAATTTGCGGACTCTCAAATTTCTCCGTCGAGCGTCCGAACCCTCGTGGTCACCCTGGGCAGTGCCACCGCTGCCAGCTCTATGGCCACGCAGCGGCTAACTGTTCAGCTCCCCCCAGGTGCGTAAAGTGCCTGGATCCTCACTTCACTAAGGAGTGCACTCGCACTCCCGAATCCACTTCCCCCCCTGCCTGTGTGCTGTGCGGCCAGTCCGGCCACACAGCAAACTACAGGGGTTGCCCGCGCGCTCCGCGCTCCACCGTCAAGAGGGTCGCGCCTAAACCGGCGCCACCGCTCACCTCCGCTAACTTCCCGCCGCTGCGCAACCGGGGTCCCCCGGAAGCAAAGCCCGTTCAGCCGACGCCTACTCAGGCTCTGTCTTGGAGGCAGCGTCCGGCCGTCCCGCCTGCACCTTCCCGACCCACCGTAGCTTCCGTAGGGCCGCGTCCCACTTTGTCATCTTCACCTCAGTCGTCGTTGGCTGAGGACATGAAGACCGTGTTCGACGTCATCCAAAACGTCGACACTAACGAAATTTCCGTACTCGCACGCAAACTGCGAGCCGCCCGCTCTACTCAAGAGCGCTTATTCGCGTTAGCCGAGAATCACTCGCTCCTAAGTTCGTTATAAATTCTTTTATTTCTGTATTAATTCGTAAATAAATTAAATTTTAATGTCTAGACCCGCGAATCCCGCGTCCAGTCGTATTAAACCCAAGGGCTTATCCCTAGTATCTTTTAACGCTCGTAGCCTTAGCACTAACCTTCCCGAGATTAAACTGTTCCTTCAGAACAAAGAACCTGACTTATTCCTTCTCCAGGAGACATGGCTTACTCCAAACCGCTCCAGGGGATACGCTATTCCAAAGTACGCGTTTACTCGCAACGATAGGCCCAACTCCGACGGTTACGGCGGCACCGCTATATATTACAAAAAAGGCTTCCATTGCTGTCCTCTCCCTACCCCTCCTCTCCTCAACATGGAGGCCACTGTGTGTAGATTGGCTATGACTGGTCATCCGACCATCATCATAGCTTCAGTCTACATACCTAGTGGTACCAGACCAATCCGCAGCGACTTTGAGGCCATTCTCGCCCTCGGCCATTCAGTCATTATGTTCGGAGACTTTAACTCCAAACATACTGACTGGACGTGCCTATCGACCAACACCAGCGGTATCGCTCTCCTCGACATCACTAACTCCCTTGACTTAGACGTCATATCCCCCATCACTCCCACTCACTATCCCAACAATCCGACCTACTCTCCTGACATCCTCGACTTTGCAATTATCAAGCGAATCAATCTTGACCTAAGGTCTATCGAACCGCTCGATGACCTAGGCTCCGACCATCGCCCCGTCTCCCTCGTGCTAGGCGCGCCTAACGATAACGTCACATCTCCTAAGACCTTTACCAACTGGAAAGGCTTTAAAAATACGTTAGTTTCAGCCTTAGAGGCACCGAACTCTCCGCTCGCGATTTCGCCCGACCAATTAGACAGCCCGATTAAAATAGATTCGATAGTCAATAATCTCACTGATGCTATCAACTCAGCCATCAGCGACAACGTAATCATTGCTAAGCAAGGCAAACCCGCGCTTCCCTTAGCCGTTAGCAATCTCATTAAAGCTAAGAACGCGGCTCTCCGGAGAGCCAAGAAATATCCCACGCCCGCATATAGATCAGCTGCGAATCAGCTTCAACGCAAAGTTAGGTCTCGCCTCGCGGAACTCCGTGACACTCAGTTTAGCGATCTCATGGAGAATATCTCCCCGTCCCACCAAGCGTATTATCGAATGGCCCGAGCTTTACGCGTAGACACCGCCTCTCACGTTCCTCCTCTCACTCGTCCCGACGGCACCATTGCCTTCGAAGTCGAAGAGAAAGCCGAATGCTTCGCCGACAGCATAGCGGCACAATGCTCGCCCAGCACGCAACCCGCGGATCCCTCCCACATCCAGGCGGTGGAGGACGAAGTTCTCCGCAGAGAATCTCTCCCTATCACCGACGACCCCGTCACAGTCTCTAATGATGAAATCTTGCTTCTCATTAGAAAGCAAAAGTCCAAAAAGGCTCCGGGTGCGGATGGAATTTCCAACCACGCACTTAAGCACCTGCCACAGCAGGTGCTTACCTTGTTAGCTATCATCTTCAATGCCTGCTTCGACCATAGCTACTTTCCAAAAGCCTGGAAAGAAGCGACAGTCATAGGCATTCCCAAGCCGGGTAAACCACTGAACATCCCGGCTAATCACAGACCCATCAGCCTCCTCAAGGCAATGTCTAAACTTCTCGAAAGAGTCATACTCTCTCGAATGCGGAACCATCTGTTTCCAACGGATGGCGACCCTCTCATTATTCCCCACTGTAGTATATTGTGCGGTACAATTGTAAATGTATATGAGGGTATTTGTGAAATAAAAACAGTGTTTAACCAACTAACGTGTGTTTCACTACATGGTGACAGCGGTGCTTCAATTTTATATTGATTGCATGAAATTACGGTTAATTGTGTGTAGTATAGCGATTAGACTACATTGTGTTAAGATAATTAATACGTAATCATGGAACACGCGCGTCCTCCAGCGGAATTATCACTCGAAGGCGGCCCGGCTATGAGGTCGGAGTCGTGGCGAAAATGGCGGAAGCTGTTCGATGTGTTTTTAAAGGCGTCTGGAGTGAGCAAGGAGGCTAAAGAAGTGCAAGCCAGCTTGTTGGTTAACCTCATAGGACCGGCGGGGTACGAAGTTTATACCACTTTCACGTTCGAAAGAGGTGAAAGTGAGGATGACATCGAATGTATACTAAAGAAATTCGAAGACCATTTTAGTACTAAGCCAAATATTACTGTGCGACGTTTCAAGTTTTTTACACGAAATCAAGATGAACGTGAGACTATCGACGAGTATGTTACTGCATTGCGAATGTTAAGTCAACCTTGTGAGTTCGGTGAACTACATGAAAGTTTAATTCGTGATAAAATCGTTTGTGGAATTGTCAACAATACGATAAGAGACCGTTTACTACGGACAGATGAATTGACACTGTCGAAAGCCATACAAATTTGTCAAGCGGCGGAGATGTCAAAAGAGGAAGCTCTTTGCATTGATGGCGGTGCAGAAGAGAGACAAGTGAATGCTGTGTCGGTACGAGGCGGGCTCCGTGGCAACGCGCGCGCATGGAGACAGCAGCGTGCGGGTCGCGGCGGCCGGGGCGCTTGCGCCAGCGCGGGAGTTTCGGGCGGCGCGTGCGGCCGCTGCGGCGGGGCGCGCTGTGTTGGCGGTGATCGGTGCCCGGCTCGTAATGCCTTGTGTTTCGTTTGTGATAGAAAAGGTCATTTTTCTCGAGTATGTGAACGCAGAAAAGTGATGTGCAAAGTGTTTAATTTAAGTACAGATTCGATAAAGAGTGACGACGCCGATATGTTTTATGTAAACACTATAACCGAGGACAAGAAACTGAGTAAGTCGAAGACCGAGTGGCTTGAAACTGTTTCATGTAATGGTAAACAGTTAGTGATTAAAATAGATACAGGTTCTATGATAAATGTTATTTCAAAAAATGATTTTTTAAAATTAGGATTGCCTATTGAAAGACTTAAATCTTATACAAAACGAGTCCATTCGTTCACGGGAGATAGGTTGCCTGTTATAGGTACATATAACTTGACTATTGTTTTTAATAATAAAACATACGTTTTACCGTTTGTTGTTACGCAGTTAAAATGTCAAAACGTATTAGGATTGCAAGGATGTACTACAATGGAATTAATAAATTACATACATATGATAAATATTGATAAATATTCTAGTTTATTTGAAGGTTTAGGAAAGTTACCAGGAAAATATAATATTAAAATTGATAAAAATGTACAACCTGTTATGAGTCCTACAAGAAAAATACCGTTAGGGCTTAAAGATAAATTATTATCGGAGTTGAAAAGAATGGAGGGACTCGGTGTTGTAAGAAAAGTAACACGTCCGACTGACTGGGTAAATGCAATAGTTCTAGTAGCTAAAAAAGATGGTAGTATTCGTGTTTGTTTGGACCCTAGACCCCTAAACCGAGCCGTGCGACGAGCGCAGTTTCCGTTGCCGACGGTAACGGAGCTAGCCGTGAAGCTGCGCCACGCTAGCGTGTTCAGCGTTCTGGACGCGCGCTGCGGGTTCTGGATGGTGGAACTTGATGAGGCCAGCGCCGACTTGTGTACCTTTAGTACTCCGTTTGGCAGGTATCAGTTCTTACGCTTACCTTATGGAATAAGTTGCGCACCTGAAGTTTTCCATGGGAAACTTAGGCAGCATTTGGAGGATCTAGAAGGTGTAGAGTCGTTTGCAGACGATGTAATTGTGTGGGGACGCTCTAGAGAAGAGCACGATAAAAGATTAGAGTTGCTACTCCAACGAGCTCAAACAATAGGCATTAAGTTTAATCGAGATAAATGTACATTCGGGGTGACAGAAATAACTTACTTAGGTCATAAATTTGATGTAAGTGGAATGAGAGCTGATGATCGCAAAGTTAAGGCTATACTAGACATGCCCCATCCTACTGACAGGAAGTCGCTAGAAAGGTTTCTGGGCATGGTAAATTATTTGTCGAAATTTATTCAAAATTGCTCGGAGTGTGTAAATATACTGAGGTGTTTGTTAAAAAAAGATGCAGAGTGGCTATGGGAAGTACATCATTCTGAAGCAATTGAGAAGTTAAAATGTAAAGTTGCGAGTGCGCCTGTGTTAGCGTTGTACTCGACGGAGGCGCCGGTCGTGCTGTCTGTGGACGCCAGCGGTGTCGCGCTAGGCGCCGTGCTGCTGCAGCACGAGCGCCCGGTCGAGTTTGCGTCGCTCACCCTCACAGACACGCAAACTAGGTATGCTCAGATTGAGAAAGAGATGCTAGCGATTGTGTTTGCTGTAGAGCGATTTAGACAATACATATATGGCAGGACCGACGTCATTGTTCATAGTGACCATAAGCCTCTGGAAGCTCTTTTTAATAAACCATTAGTCGCGGTGCCGGCTCGATTGCAGCGAATGATGATGAGAGTGCAAGGATTCGATATTAAAGTTAAGTATGTGCCGGGCAAATACATGTATATTGCGGATACATTGTCACGGGCTCCCTTAAAAGAATCGATGAATGAGATAGTGTCAGAAGAAGTCGATGTGCAGACTTGTTTTATGTTAGAAAATGTGCGATTTAGTGAGTTAAAACGTGAAGCGATTAAAAAAGAAACGAAGTATGACAGTGACTGTAAACGATTAGTGCAATATATAAAGAATGGTTGGCCAAAAAATAGGCGTGATATAAGTGAAAAAGTCAACGTGTTTTGGCCTTATCGTGAACAACTTCAATTCATAGATGGGATGATTTTTAAAGGAGACTGTGTTTTTATTCCGAGGGGCTTACGAGAAGAAATGTTAAAGCGAGTACACGAGGGCCACTTGGGCATCGAGAGATGTAAGCGGCGAGCGCGTGAGGTGATGTTCTGGCCCGGCATGAGCGAGGACGTGGAGAGCGCGGTGCGCGGCTGCGCGGCCTGCGCTGCGCACGCGCCGCGCCCGCGCCGCCAGCCGCTGCTGCAGCACGAGGTGCCCTGTCTGCCGTGGCACAAGCTGGCTTCTGACATATTTGAATATAGAAAAAAACGATATATAATCCTAGTAGATTATTTTTCAAACTATGTCGAAGTCGGAGAGTTGGCTGGTATCGGTAGCAAGCAGGTCATAAATTTTATGAAATCACAATTTGCCCGGCACGGGATACCAGCCGAGTTAGTAACAGACAACGGCCCAGCTTATAGTTCAATGGAGTTTAAAAAGTTCATGCGTGATTGGGAAATTAATCATGTTACGTCATCACCGCACTATCCACAATCAAATGGTAAAAGTGAAAGGACGGTGCAGACAATAAAAAATCTTTTAAAAAAATGTATGGATTCGGGTCAGGACTTTACTTTGAGCTTGCTTAATTTTAGATCTACTCCGCGAAATGGCTTAGATTCTCCGGCACAAATGCTCATGGGTAGACGATTGAAAACGAAATTGCCGATTACTACAAAATTATTGAACGAACCGGTCGACAATAATAGTAACTATAGGGCTCTAATAGCTGAACGACGTTGCGTTAAAGAACAATATGATAGGTCCGCGCGGCAACTACCACGCGTATCAATAGGTGATAAGGTTACATTAAACGACAACGGTCACAGAAAACTTGTCACAGTTACAGAGCGCGCGCCAGAACCGCGGTCTTTTGTAGTAGAGGATGAACGTGGGGTGAAGTTTCGTCGCACGCGTGGCCATCTCGTGCTGCGAACGAAATCTAATGTGCGCATCGTGGAGCAAACGTCAGTACCACTCCGTCACTCGTCAGAAATGCATTTTGAGTTCCCTGTACCAGTAGTATCAGGCGCGGCGGTGGCAGTTCGACGCCGGCGTAAAAAAGTGATAGATGCCGGAGGAAGTGATTGTTTACAAAAGACCGCTACACAGTCGAGTGAAGTAATTGGTGAAACGAGTTTGTTGTATCCTAGTTTAGAAAGCTCTCCTAACTCTGTTATAAGTGAATCTGCGCCATCACAGTCCCCTTCACCACCACAGGTTCCTATAGTAAGGTCTAAGGAAAGAACTGCACGAATGCTGACAAATTTAATTTTCGGTTCATCTAATAAAGACTAAAAATATACCTACCTATACTATACTATGTACATACCTATAAAGGTGTGAATTTATAGCTAAATACTTGTATTAAAAAATGTTGACTGTTTTGTTAATATAAAATATATATATGTAAGTACTTTAAAATAAAAATTCACATAGATAGATGTGAAGAATTTATATATACCTTTTTTATTTTTATTTTATTTTATTTTTATTTTTATTTATTAGAACACAAAACAGATTACAGTCTTCTTAACAAAAATAATATTACATTAAGTTTTTAACCTAACTGTAAGCCAAAACATGTGTTACAGAAATATATTGTAGCATTAGTGGTACGTATAGCTTAGTTTACAATAGGTCACTAAATAATACTAAATAACAATAAATTATACAAAGATTATATTGCATTGATTTAAACATGTATGTATTTGCACCCATGTTACTGAGGACATCGTTGCAAGATTCAATCACATTTTAAAATGTTGTAGATTGATCTTTTATATCTATTAAAATTACAGTCAAATAAATCTAAATCAAAAGCGGAATCGGCATTACAAACTTCGTTGTATTGTCTACACATACGAACTATGGGGTTATAATATGAAGTATTATTCCTGTAAACGTTTAAACTAAAAATTTTTGGCCTTCGAGACCTATAATTAATATTTATATCTATGAAGGACAACAATGACGAAGAATCTACCATGGAATGTACGATTTTGTACAGGAAAGTATAGTCACTGAGCCGGCGTCTAGTCTCCAATGAGAGCATATTAAAATAAGTTAATCTGTCTTGGTAAGACCTTAATTTTCGATGGAGATTGTATCTGAAACAAATAATTTTAAAACAGTTTTTTTGCAATCTCTCTATACAATTACAATGCACCTTGTAAAAGGGAGACCAAATAACCGCACAATACTCTGAAATAGAACGTACGAGCGTATTAAACAAATATATAAAACTCCGAGGATTTTTTAAAGGTTTTGTTATACGACTAATAAAACCAAGAGTTTTTGTACATCTATTAGTGACATAGCTGTAATGGTCATGAAAACTCAATTTATCATCAAATAATACGCCTAAATCTTTTGCAATTATTTTACGCTCTAAACATTGATCACCTAAATGATAATTAAATTGTACTTTGTTAATCTTTTTGGTAAACGAAATAACAAAACATTTTTGCACATTTAAAACCATACAGTTAGTAATACACCACTCCTGAATAGTATCCAGATCATGTTGTAATTCAATGGCTTCCTTGACGGAGGTTATCATATTAAAAACTTTCAAATCATCGGCATATAATAAACTTTGACATTTGAGGTGAATAACGAGGTCATTGATGAAAATTATGAAGAATAATGGTCCTAAATGAGACCCCTGAGGAACTCCAGAAGTATTGAAAACAGGAGACGACACTTCTCCTTTGAGGGTGACGAGTTGAGTTCGTCTATTCAAGTATGATTCTATCCATCTCAAAAGTGATCCATGAACCCCAAAAGAGTTAAGTTTCTGACACAGTATGTAATGGTTAACCCTGTCAAATGCTTTAGAGAAGTCGGTGTAAACCGAATCAACTTGCGCCCCTCTTGCAAAAGCAGAACATAAATAATTATTGTATTCAAGAAGATTAGTTACGGTCGACCTTTTTGGAACGAATCCATGCTGTTTTGGAGACAGGAGCGGTTTAACATGGTATTGTAATACATCATATACTAGAGACTCCAGTACCTTAGCGAAGCAAGAAAGAATACTAACTGGTCTGTAATTTTCACAAGATGATTTATCACCATTTTTAAAAATTGGAACTATTTGAGCTATTTTCCAATACGTGGGGAAGATGCCAAGTTGAAATGACTGATTAAAAATTAGACATAGTGGTATAGCAAGTTCATCAGCACACATCTTAATGAAGTAAGGAGGTATACCATCGTGGCCTGCACCTTTAGATGGGTCGAGATTTTTTAATTTAGTCGCTACATCTTGTAAAGTGACATTAATGTTGTAAAGACAATTTACATTATGGTAGCTCATATTTAGGTCAGGGTTACCATTGTTGATATTACTATTATCCGGGTAAACAGAACCAAAATGTTTTGAAAATAGCTCGCAGATACCCCTGTGATCCGATGAACTAAGAGTACCATAGTTCATGGTGGACGGTATTGAATCTCTTGAGCTCTTTTTATTATTCACAAAAGACCAAAATGACTTTATGTTTGAGGTCAGTGTTTGTTCTATGCTAGAAATATATTTATTATAGCACTGATCTATAAGAAGCTTACTTCGAGTACGCAACATAGCAAAAGTGTCGTAATCGCGAGGGTTTTTGTATTTTTTATATAGTTTGTGATATTTCAACTTTTCTGCTATGCAACGTTTCAAAGCCGGAGTGTACCAAACAGGAAAATGATCTCTGCCCTTAGTAGTTTTCACTGTGTTATCATCAATAAGTTTATTTAGAATATTATAAAATGAAGTTACATTTGTATCAACGTTAGGAGAAGATAACAAAGTAAGCCAATCTATGTCCTTTAGTCCAACCTTAATTTTATCATAGTGGCATTTATAAAAATTCAGACGAACTTGTTTTTTATGCGATAATACCCGACTTTCAGAAATAGAAGTAATTGTAACACTAAGAGCAGGGTGATGTTTGTCCAAACGACTGATAGGCGCAGCTTCATTAACTTCAATGCCTTTAAGAGAAGAAAACACTAAATCAAGACAACGATTGTTAATATTCGTTATAAAATTGAACTGAGAGAGATTACATAAGTGATAAAAGTCAAGAAGCAAGTTAGCTCTGACATCTGCCACTGAATTTTGCACTGGGCTCACATTCCTGTTCCATACAATATTAGGTACATTAAAGTCCCCTATACATACAAATTCATTAAAATCATTTGATTGCAAAATAATCTTCTGACAGTTGGTAAAGAATTCTATTAAGTTTCTAGTAGGCATATCGGGTGGTAAATAACAGACACAAAAATTTGTCATAATCTTATGCCCGGCACTTGGCAAAATACTTACCCAAATATCTTCAAAACTGCTCTCCCAAGAAAACTGCCGAATAACATTAAAACATTTTTTAATTGCAAAAATAACCCCGCCCCCCTCAGCTTTAGTCGCGTTTGTAGTATGTCGATCCCTTCTAAATAAATTGTATCTTGCATCGAATATTTCCTCACTAAAAATGCTATCATTTAAATTCGTTTCAGTTAAACAAATCACATCGTAATCACTGTTTAATATGTTCAAGTAAATTTCATGAGTTTTGGATCTAAGCCCATTAACATTTTGATAGTATACATTCATTATGCAACAAAGAAAACAAAAAAGAGAAAAGTCAATAACAAAGGGTTTTTTTTTTATACAAGAATTTACGGCGATAGTTTTTTTAAAGAATCAAGGTTTTTTACATGAATAGCATTAGAGGACTCATCCTTACGTACATATACACGACCAAATCGAACCCAAACAAACTTATAATTACATAATTTAGCAGCTTTGCGAGCTTCAGCAAAAATTATTTTTGAATCAGGACACAAATGCTCATTTACATATATTCTCTTACACTCTCCTTCAATTCCCAAGTGACGAGAGCTTAGAGGATTACTTGAATGCTTCTTATTATAACGATGAACTGCAGAAATGAGCATATCCCGTTGACGCGGAGACGCTAAGGTCACTAATATGTTTCTGGGGTGAGTGGAAGATGGGTTCATCCTAGCAATGCGGCGGCAGGCTCGTATAGAAGATTCGTCTATGTTCAACTCAACCAGATCAGCCAGTTTCAAACCTGGTTGTGTGGTGTGGCTGGTTTTCTTTTTCAAGACTAGCAATACTCGCATTTTGGTCAATTATTTTAATATTTAGAGCTTCCTGCTGGGTCCTGATCACTGTTTGCTGATCAGACAAAGCATTCGCGGTTTCCTTAAATTCGTGCTTAATTTGTTTAAAAGCCGAAGATATCTCATTGTTAACCATGGTCTTTAAATCATCCTTTAAACCATTACGTAGGCTAGACATAAAATAATTTAATGATTCTTTTAATTTTAAGTCTAGAATATGTTCAATTTTTTCCATGGTAACCGATTCGCCTGTTATTGTATTTTGTTGGGGAATATTCGGTACGTTATTAATAGTATTCTGTGTAAAATTGTCGAAAGACATGTCCATTGAATCATCAACAACGGGCAACAAGTGCCTACGGACTGGAGTATTTGTATTTGATTTATTACGCTTAGTTAATCCTGCACAAGCGGGGCATATCCAAGATGCTAAAAACTCATCACTGAATGCGGCAAACTGATCATTCTTTATGTTCAGACATTCATAATGGTATTCTTGTTTACACAATCTACAATGAAGAAAACCACTAGAAAGTAGCTGACTATTGCAAGCACCACAGTTCATCATTGCAAAGTTAATTATATTGATTGATAATTAACTGACTTCCAGCCCAGTACAGTACAAAGAAACGTAGCAGGTTGTTAAATAACTCAACGGAGCTGTAGTCCCACGATAAACAAGCACAAGTAAACCTCGCGAGAAAAAGGACTTAAGCGCCGCAGAATCAGCGTCGCTTACGCGTTTCGCCGAGACACTTCACACAGCACTGTCACAAACAATGTTTAATTAGTTTATAAATTTGATTTTGTTATATTGACCTTATATCTTCCTAAATATCACTGAATGTTATTGTAATAGATGCACATACTTTTAAATAGAATAATTATGATAGACTTTCAACTAAAATCTCACTTTGAACTATGTTTTTACAATTATTTATACGAGCGATATCTTACACCCACTTTGTTAACTGTTAAACCTGAAATGAATGATGGATTTTTTTGATGGATTCTTTCGTTGTTTTTGTTCATTTTGTTTTATAAGGGAAAAGATGTAGTATATTGTGCGGTACAATTGTAAATGTATATGAGGGTATTTGTGAAATAAAAACAGTGTTTAACCAACTAACGTGTGTTTCACTACACCCACCAGTTCGGCTTTCGCGCTAAGCACTCCTGCCCTCAGCAAGTCCATCGAATCGTCGAGTACATTCTCGAAGGATTCTATCCGCATCGTAAAAAATCAATCGCGGTTCTCTTTGACGTAGCCAAGGCATTCGACAAAGTCTGGCACAGCGGTCTCGTTTTTAAACTCTATAAAATAGGCTTACCGGTTCGCCTAGTCAGATTAATCGCGTCGTTTCTAAAAGACCGTACGTTTCGATTCAAACATGAAGACACGCTCTCCGCGCCTCGTCCCATAAAGGCTGGAGTCCCGCAAGGCTCAGTCCTCGCCCCTCTGCTGTACACCGTGTACACTAATGACATGCCCATCCCGCCGAAAGGCGTCGAACTCGCCCTCTTTGCAGACGATACCGCCCTTTACACTAAAGGTCAAAGGATCCCGTATAACATCACCAGACTCCATAAGGCCGTAAACGCCCTCGGTGTTTGGTTTCAAAAATGGCGTATCGATGTCAACCCAGAAAAGAGTTCTGCCATTCTATTCGACCACAAACGTCGTAATCGCCGCAACGATCCCCACATTCGAATGTTAGGTATTCCCATCCCCTGGAAGCGCAGTATCAAATACTTAGGCGTCACCTTAGATCAGACGCTTTCTTTCAAGCCACACGTCGATAGAGTAACGAAACTCGCGCGTTTCTACTTAAGCCGCTTAAATAGTATGATAGGTAGAAAAAGTAAAATGTCTTTTAGAAATAAACGTACGCTTTATAAGGTCTGCGTTAGACCCGTCATGTCATATGCTTCGCCAGTCTTTGCCCACGCCAATCCCTCCGTCCTGTATAAGCTGCAGGTGGTTCAAAATCTCTTCTGCCGCAGGGCCACAGACGCACCTTGGTATGTGCGCAACGCGGACCTGCACAGAGATCTTGAACTACCTACAGTGCAACAGCACCTCAAAACACTCTCAGAATCGTTCTTCAAACGCGCCGAATCCCATCCCAATCATCTTGTCCGAGATTCAGTCTCATATACTGCTCCTGTGTTAGATTCGAAATTCAAAGTCGCTAGGCCAACAAAAGCGCACACGGGCGAACCTACGCAGTTAACTTTAGCTCTAGAGGCCCTTCAGGCCGCAAATCCTAATTCTAACGTAAATTCTAATTCTAACGTAAATCCGAATTAATGCAATTTTTATTTTTCATTTTTAATGTTTTTATTTTTTACTTTTCATTTTTGAGCACCTTCCGTGCTATGTGAATCTCAGCGGGTGACCCCTTAAGGGCCCCGCTGGCGCGGCCTCTTTCTCCAATTGGCCGTCGCTCAGATGAAGGCTGAGTGGCAAAAATGCACGAGCCGACAGGGGGTTTTTTAGTGGGTATGGTTCTGGTAGGCGTCGGGACGAGTCCCACATAACTCCGATCGCGCGCGCGGAGTATGCGTCAGAGCATTTTTTATGTCCTCCTGCCCTTCCCGTGGAGGGGAACCAAAAAAAAAAAAAAAAAGAAATGGGCCTCAGTCTCGGTCTGCGTGCGTTCTCGAGCGCACGTCGATCGCAGACGCTTCCCGCTCTTTTAGCCCCCGCGCTAATTGAGCACCCAAATTTCACTGGTTGTTGTCGTAATATATAATTTCATAGTTGTATACCGTAATAAGTTTCTAACGCCGTTTTCACGGTGGACAGTGGGTCGTTAACCGTACTTCTAATAAGTTTCTAACGCCGTTTTCACGGCGAACAGTGGCTTGTTAACCGTACTTCGTGGAACGTGAGCTTCGTCGACGGGGTTTCGTCGTTCCAGGACTTCAAGTTTTCGTGTTCGAGTAAGTTATCCGTGTCGTCCTCAACCGCCCTACTGCGTGTAGGGTGGTTTTAGGAAGTTAGTCATCGTTGTTAGGTTCATATATTGTCCCTCCCCAACCCCTCCGCAATGGCTTCCCTAAGCTCTGATGAGATTAGGAAGAAGTTACTTGATAGTACCGGTGCTGAAGGCATGTATATAAATGCCGACAAGTACCGTTTCTTAGATTCTCTCATCCCTCATTTCATGACGATAATGTCCACAATGGCCCCTCAGGCCACCCCAGTTCCCCAGACCCCTCAGGTCTTAGGCCCTCCCGCGTCCCCTTCCTCCAGTGACATGGAGTGCGAAGTAGACGCCCCTCTGCGCCGCAAGCGCGCACCCGCGACTGAGTCATCCTCGGACGCCACCCCAACTGGCCCTGAGCCTTCCTCTTTCACCCTTGTTAAGAAGCGCTCTAAAAAGCGCTCGAAACAAGACCCGGCGCCCTCGACGCCCGTCCCCACACCCCCTGCGGCGTCTTCAACGCCAGCTGCCCCGGTGTCTTCAACACCCGCTCCGGCCCCAACTTCTGTCAAGGCCAAGGTCCCACCACCCGTTTTCCTTCGGGAAAAGGGTAAATGGACTGAGGTCTCGACATTGTGCAATGAGCACAAGATCCATTACACCCGAGCGGTAAACTCGGGTGAATCTATTAAAATCACTGTCTCGTCGATAGACGATTTCCGAGCTTTGACTAAGCTCCTCACCGATAAGCAATATGCTTATCACACTTATGCTCTGTCAGAAGAGCGTAAGATCAGAGCGGTACTCAGGGGAGTCCCGTTCGAATAATCGAACGAGGCTATCCTGGAGGATCTGCAGTCCCAAGGCTTCCCGGCACTCGCGGTGCATTAAATGCACAGCAAGTACGGGAGGCAACACCCTCTCGCTTTGGTGATTCTCGCCAACGTCCCCAAGTCCAGAGAGATCCTGAAAGGGGTTAGCTCTATTTGCGGCCTCTCTGGGATCTCGATCGAGGCGCCTCATCGCCGCGGTCATCCCGGCCAGTGCCATCGGTGCGAGTTGTACGGGCACGCGGCGGCCAACTGCCGCGCACCGCCCAGGTGCGTCAAGTGCCTGGTCCCGCACTTCACTAAGGAGTGCAATCGCACTCCTGAAACTCCCTCCCCTCCCGATTGCGTGCATTGTGGCCAGTCCGGCCACACCGCAAACTACAAGGGCTGCCCTCGTGCACCCCGTTGTATGCGTTCCAATCCCAAGAGGTCGGCTCCCAAACAGGCCCCGCGCCTTTCTCAAGAAAATTTTCCGCCGCTGCGTAGCCGGGTTCCTCCGGCTGCAAAGCCTACACAGTCTAGGCCTGCCCCAGAAAACTGGAGGCAGCGCCCCGCATCGAATCCCATCCCGGCTCCTCGCCCATACAAACCCACTCCTCAATCCTCCGTAGCAGACGATATGCGTATCGTCTGTGACGCTATAAAAAATGTCGATGTTAGTGAAATCGCAGTCTTAGCCCGTAAACTTAGGGCTTCACGTACTCCGACAGAGCGTTTGCTAGCTCTGGCGGAGCATAGTTCCCTTCTCAATTCATTGTAGGTTCATTTAAATGAATTGATCCCTAAATCATGCTTCGGCCGACCTCTGCCCAGCCCCGGCTTCACCGGAGGCTGCCCAGAACGGCCACCAACTCATGTCCCTTTGAGCACCTTCAGTGCAACTTTCACTACAGGCGGAAGACCCGCTAGCGGGTCTCTGCCAGCGCGCCCAACTTCCCGACGGGTGTCGCTTCCGATGAAGGCTAACGGTAATAACTACAGCCAACAGGTGGTTTTTAGTGGGTAGGTGCCATTCTGGTGAGTCCCACATAACCCCCCCGCAGAGGAATTTACCTGCGGGCGGGTATGCATGACGCATCTTCCACCTCCCTCCCGCGAGGGTGCCTCGGCAGCAAAAAAAAAAAAAAAAGAAATGGGTCATCGATTCTCGCTCCGACCACCGCCCAGTGCGGACGTGCAAGACCCCGTTCTCCGTTGTTTGGTCCCTTCCCGATATTCCGTGGCGCTCAGTCTACTGACGTCACAGCTTAGCGTGTTGGTTTCGTGCTACGGTTTTCAAGGTCTTTCTACTCCGTCTGAGTGCTTTCGAAGTGCGATTTTTCTTTGCGACTAAGCCCCTTAGTCTTCAAAGTGCTGTGCTAAGTTGTGTTGTGCTTGTGCTGAGTGCAGTGTTGTGCCCAGTGTAAGTAGTCTGGTTTCAGTGCAAAGGATACTTAACGGTGACAACGAATTTGTACTGAACCAGTCCTTTTTATTTTTATTTATTTCTCTTCTCTATTTTATTTATTTTTCTCCTATTTTCATATTTATTTTTATCATATTTGTGTGTTTTCGTGTGTATCTGTCCTTTCTGTCGGTAAAGGTTGACCCTAACGCGGTCAACTCTTTACCTGCGCACCCTTTTTTAGGTTTCTAGGTAGCGGCCTTCGGCGTACTACGGTTAGTTTTAAGTTATTCTCCCCAGCCCCCCTACCGCTGGTAGGGAGGTTTGCCGCTAGGATTTTGCTAGGTTTTTAGGAACTAGGCATCTTTTATTATACTTATATTTTTACATATTATTGTCCCAACCCTCCCTAATGGATCCGCTAATCATTATTAACGCGTTCACCCAGGCGCTTGCTGCGGCAGGCGTCTCCATCACAAAAGACATCCTAACGCAGGCCTTGCAGGCATCAATCGCGTTCCCGGCCCCTCAGGCCCCAACCCCGGCCCCTCAGGCCTCCAACACCCAGACCCCTCAGGTCTATAGCTCTCCCGCGTCTCCCGTTCCATCCGATATGGACTGCGCGTCGGTCTCATCCTCGCGTTCATCTCGTAGGAAGCGTACCGCTCCCGGGAGCGACTCAGACTCCGCCGCGTCCGTAGCTTCATCGGTCGCCGCCACCCTAACCGGCTCTCCAGAGCCCGAGTTCCAATTAGTTGCCAAACGCTCTAAGAAGCGTTCAAAAAAAGCCGCGGTGTCCTCAACACCCGAGCCAACCCCGGTGTCTTCTACACCCGCCCCCGCGCCGCTCTTGTCACTCGAAGTGACCGCGTCTCCGTCGGTCCCGTCTAAGCCAGCGACGCGCTGCGCTCCCGTCTCGCTGAAACCTCAGCTCCCTCCGCCCGTCTTCCTGCGTGAAAAAACGCGCTGGACCGCGGTCTCAAACTTGTGCAAAGAGCACAAAATTAATTACTTAAAAGCCGCCAACGCTGGCGATACAATCAAAATTCAAGTAGCGACCGTCGACGACTTCCGCGCGTTTACCAGGTTGCTCGGGTTAAATCAAATCGCGTACCACACCTACGCCCTCCCGGAGGAGCGTAAGATCCGCGCAGTACTACGGGGCGTCCCGTTCGAGCTCGCGAATGAAGAAATCCTCGAGGACCTTAAGTCCCAGGGTTTCCCGGCCGAAGCAGTGCAAAAGATGCACTCTAACCGCGGTAGGCGCTTTCCGCTAGCTTTAGTTATCTTGGCGAATACTCCCAACTCGAGGGAGATCTTTAGAGAGGCTCGCACAATTTGCGGACTCTCAAATATCTCTGTTGAGCGTCCCAACCCCCGCGGTCACCCTGGGCAGTGCCACCGCTGCCAGCTCTACGGCCACGCAGCGGCTAACTGCTCAGCTCCCCCCAGGTGCGTTAAGTGCCTGGATCCACACTTTACGAAGGAGTGCACTCGCACTCCCGAATCCACTTCCCCCCCTGCCTGTGTGCTGTGCGGCCAGTCTGGTCACACAGCTAACTACAGGGGCTGCCCGCGTGCTCCGCGTTCCACCGCCAAGAGGGTCGCGCCTAAATCGGCGCCGCCGCTCACTCACGCTAACTTCCCGCCGCTGCGCAACCGGGGTCCCCCGGAAGCAAAGCCCGCTCAGCCGACGCCTACTCCGGCTCTGTCTTGGAGGCAGCGTCCGGCCGTTCCGCCTGCACCTTCTCGACCCATCCCAGCTCCCGTAGCTTCCGTAGGGCCGCGTCCTTCTCCGTCATCCGCACCTCAGTCGTCGTTGGCTGAGGACATGAAGACCGTGTTCGACGTTATTCAAAACGTCGATATTAACGAAATTTCCGTATTCGCACGCAAACTGCGAGCCGCCCGCTCTCCTTAAGAGCGTTTATTTGCTTTAGCCGAGCATCACTCGCTCCTAAGTTCGTTGTAAATTCTTTTATATTTGTATAAATTCGTAAATAATAAATTATAATGTCTAGACCCGCGAATCCCGCGTCCAGTCGTATTAAACCCAAGGGCTTATCCCTAGTATCTTTTAACGCCCGTAGCCTTAACACCAACCTTCCCGGAATTAAACTGTTCCTTCAGAACAAAGAACCTGACTTATTCCTTCTCCAGGAGACATGGCTTACTCCAAACCGCTCCAGGGGATTCGCTATACCTAAGTACGCGTTTATTCGTAACGATAGGCCCAACTCCGACGGTTTCGGCGGCACCGCTATATATTACAAAAGAGGCTTCCACTGCTGTCTCCTCCCTCCTCCTCCGCCCTACTCCTCCTCTCCTCAACATGGAAGCTACTGTGTGTAGGTTGGCTATGACTGGTCATCCGACCATCATCATAGCTTCAATCTACATACCTAGTGGTACCAAACCAATCCGCAGCGACTTTGAGGCCATTCTCGCCCTCGGCCGTTCAGTCATTATGTTCGGAGACTTTAACTCCAAACATACTGACTGGACGTGCCTATCGACTAACACCAGCGGTATCGCTCTCCTCGACATCACTAACTCCCTTGACCTAGACGTCATATCCCCCATCACTCCCACTCACTATCCCAACAACCCGTCCTACTCTCCTGACATCCTCGATTTTGCAATTATCAAGCGAATCAATCTTGATCTAAGGTCTATCGAACCGCTCGATGACCTAGGCTCCGACCATCGCCCCGTTTCCCTCGTGCTAGGACCGCCGAACGATAACGTCTCATCTCCTAAGACCTTTACCAACTGGAAAGGTTTTAATAATACGTTAGTTTCAGCCTTAGAGGCTCCGAACTCTCCACTCGCGATCTCTCCCGAACAATTAGATAGCCCGATTAAAATAGATTCGATAGTCGATAATCTCACTGATGCTATCAACTCAGCCATCAGCGACAACGAAAAGGTTGCTAAGCAAGGCAAACCCACGCTTCCCTTAGCCGTTAGCAATCTTATTAAAGCTAAAAACGCGGCTCTCCGGAGAGCCAAGAAATATCCCACGCCCGCCTATAGAACAGCTGCGAATCAGCTTCAACGTAAAGTTAGGTCTTGCCTCGCGGAACTCCGAGACGCTCAGATGAACGATCTCATGGCGAATATCTCTCCCTCCCACCAAGCGTACTATAGCATGGCCCGAGCCTTACGCGTAGACACCGTCTCTCACGTTCCTCCTCTCACTCGTCCCGATGGCACTACTGCCTTCGAAGTCGATGAGAAAGCCGAATGCTTCGCCGACAGCATTGCCGCACAATGCTCGCCCAGCACGCAACCTGCTGTTCCCTCACACATCCAGGCGGTGGAGAACGAAGTCCTTCGCAGAGACTCTCTCCCCATCACCGCCGACCCTGTCACAGTCTCTAATGACGAAATCTTGCTTCTCATTAGAAATCAAAAGTCCAAAAAGGCTCCGGGTGCGGATGGAATTTCCAACCACGCACTTAAGCACCTACCTCAACAGATGCTTACCTTGTTAGCTATCATTTTCAATGCCTGCTTCGACCATAGCTTCTTTCCAAAAGCTTGGAAAGAAGCGACAGTCATAGGCATTCCCAAGCCGGGCAAACCTCTGAACGTCCCGGCTAATCACAGACCCATCAGCCTCCTCAAGGCAATGTCTAAACTTCTCGAGAGAGTCATACTCTCTCGAATGCGGAACCATCTGTTTCCAACGGATGGCGATCCTCTCATTATTCCCCATCAGTTCGGCTTTCGCGCTAAACACTCCTGCCCTCAGCAAGTCCACCGAATCGTCGAGTATATACTTGACGGTTTCTATCCGCGTCGTTTTAAAACAGTCGCGGTTTTCTTTGACGTAGCCAAGGCTTTCGATAAAGTCTGGCACAGCGGTCTCGTTTATAAACTCTACAAGATAGGCTTACCGGATCGCCTAGTCAGGTTAATAGCGTCGTTTCTCAAAGACCGTACGTTTCGATTTAAACACGAAGGCACGCTTTCTGCACCTCGTCCCATAAAGGCTGGAGTCCCTCAAGGCTCAGTCCTCGCCCCTCTGCTGTACACCGTGTACACCAACGACATTCCCATCCCGCCGAAAGGCATCGAACTCGCCCTCTTTGCTGACGACACCGCACTCTATACCAAAGGCCACAGTGTTCGGCACCTTGTAACCAGACTCCAAAAGGCCGTAAACGCCCTTGGTGTATAGTTTCAAAAATGGCGCATCGATGTGAACCCTGAAAAGAGCTCTGCGATGCGCTTCGACCACAAACGCCGTCGTCCCGATGGCGATCCCCACGTTCGAATGTTAGGCATTCCCATCCCCTGGAAGCGCAGTACTAAATACTTAGGTGTCACATTAGATCCGACGCTTTCTTTCAAGCCACACGTCGAAAGAGTTTCGAAACTCGCTCGTCACTATTTAGTCCGCCTAAATAGCATGTTAGGTAGAAAAAGTAAAATGTCCTTCAGAAACAAACGTACACTTTACAAGGTCTGCGTTAGACCCGTCATGACGTATGCCTCGCCAATCTTTGCCCACGCCAAACCCTCCCTCCTGCACAAACTGCAGGTAGTTCAAAACCTCTTTTGCCGCCGGGCCACAAACGCACCGTGGTACGTGCGTAACGCGGACTTGCATAGAGATCTCGAACTGCCTACAGTACAACAACATCTCAAAACACTCTCTGAAGCGTTTTTCAAACGCTCCGAAACCCACCCCAATCCTCTAGTTCGTGATTCAGTCTCATATACTACTCCTGTGTTAGACTCGAAGTTCAAAGTCGCTAGGCCTAGAAATGCGCAAGCGTACTCATCCACCAGACTGTCACGCGATCTCGAGGCCCTTCTGGCCGCAAATTCTAATTCTAACGTAAATTCTAATTCTAACGTAAATCCTAATTCTAACGTAAATGCGAATAAACTCAATTTTACTTTGCAATTTTTTAATTTTTGTTTTAATTATTGATTTTCATTTTGAGCACCTTCAGTGCTATGTATTAACCTTCAGTGCTTTGAGCACCTTCAGTGCTATGTAATCCCAGCGGGTGACCCCTTCTGGGCCCCGCTAGCGCGGCCTCTTTCTCCAATTGGCCGTCGCTCAGATGAAGGCTGAGTGGCAAAAATGAAAGAAAGAAAGAAATATTTATTGCCAAAAAAAAAAAAATACACACAGAGAAAGTTACAAAAGTCTTAAAACTAATTAAATTCTAGGTAAATATTATTTTTGACAAAAGGTACATACTCAGCGTATGCAGTCATAACAATATTATTTTGACTGCGCTGGTTTTCAGTATGCCCCTACTAATTAAACATAAAGAAAGCATATTTTATCTTGGTAGTTAGACGCTAATTTCATTTATAAAATAGCCATATTTATTAATATTTGATATACATTTTATTACAAGGTTTGAAAATTATAAACAAACATTCTCAACAACTCATATAACCCAGTATACATTTAATTATATATTTAATTTAAAAAATAAATACTTATCCATATATAAATAATATCCATATTAAAAAAAAAAAAGAAGACAAAGATACATCATTATGTAATTATTGTATTTTTTATCACATATTTCACTTTTTTATTCTTACAATGCATATTGTCTACTTATACCTTTTGTTTTTGTTTATCTAAGTATAAAATCTTAAGTTTTTTTTTAAAAGTAAATTGCGACATGTTTTGCCGCAATGGTGGTGGCAAATCATTCCATATTTTAGAAGCCGCAAATTTGAAGCAACCTTTAAAACCTGCGGATCTATGCACTGGTAAAGTCATCTTTCTTATTTCCTTACTGCGAGTATTGAAATTATGTTGGTCTTTTGTCCATGTCAGTTTGGAAGATAAGTACGCTGGTTTCTGTTCGTAAACAATTTTGTGTACCAGAGTGGCCAAGTGAGTTTTTCTACGGGATTCCATATTAAGTAACTTATACTGAGTGATATAAGGTGAGATGTGAGAGTACTTTGGGATGTTAAAGCAGAATCGCATGCAGGCATTTTGTACTCTTTGAATGTATTTTGAAGTTTTATGATACAAACGTGGCCCATAAACTGTATCACAATAATTAAACTGTGACAGCACGAGGGAATCAACGAGCAAACATCTCACCTGTTCTGAAAGATATTCCCTAATCCCATATAAAATTTTGAGGCGATAGAAAGCGTTTCTAACTTTCAAATTGACATGTTCAGTATACCTCAGTTCTGGGTCCATTACTAAGCCTAAGTTTTTCGCGCTACTAACTCGCTCTATATATTTATCATTGATGCGAATATTGGGTCTAAATGAAATTATAGTCTCCGATTGTTGTTTCGTACCTACTACCATATATTGAGATTTATGGGGGTTTAAAACAAGATTATTTACTTCCGCCCATCTATATATGTTTTGCAAATCATCATTGATGATTTTCTCTGCAATAGTAGTGTTTTGTGGCAAGAAAGAATAGTAGACCTGTGCATCATCAGCGTAAAGATGTAACCTGCAGTTTGCTACCTGATTGGTGAGGTCCGCTGTAAACATGATGAACAAAAGCGGACTAAGAATGGACCCTTGTGGCGTTCCTCTACTTATTTCGAGTATATCCGATTGCACTTCCACGCCATCTTCATTTTCTATAGCCACATATTGACTCCTATGACTCAGATATGAATTGAACCATTTCAGAACTGTATCAGAGAACCCGTAATAACGCATTTTTGCCAACAGGAGTTTTATGTTTACACAGTCGAAAGCGCGTGAAAAATCAAGCAACACTAGGATGCTTCCCATTCCAACATCAGATGCTGCAATTAAATCATCAGTAACATGGGCCAGTGCTGTTGCCGTACTGTAACCCCTACGAAACCCAGACTGTATATCGGGAACTATTTTTTGATTTTGTAAATAACTAGTTAACTGCAGTGATACGGCTCTCTCAACAAATTTTGACATAACAGGTAAAATGCTGATAGGTCTTAAATCAGAATAACATTCTACATTTGATTTTTTTGGTAAAGGTATGACTTTAGCCACTTTCCATGTATTAGGGAAAACACCAGTTCGCAAAGATTCGTTTATAATATGAGTTATTATTGGGAGTGTAATATCTAAACTGAGTTTTATCATGTCAATGGTAATTTTGTCATGTCCAGTTGCGTTAGTATTAATCGTTTCAATTATTTTAAGAATTTCGGTTTCTGTACAGGGTTTGAAATTAAAATGACTCTGAGAAAATAAATTATTTTGGAAAAAGTTAAAGTTTAATTTGTTAAGTTCGCCATTGCCTGGAATATTTAAAAAAGCCTTGTTTATTTCGTTTGGATCTGAAAATTGAGAAGAATTAAGTTTTGCAGTTTCAGATAGTGCCGAACAACTTTTAAGATAACGCCACATTTTAACTGGTTTTTTAATGTTGTTATTAACGTAAAAGTCATAGAAAGCCGCCTTTTCTCTTTTAATTGCACCAGTAACATAATTTCGCATAATTTTGTAAAAGTTCTTATGGTTCTCTTGTTTAGTTTTTTGTGCTTTTATCAAGGCTTTATCACGAATAGCAATCATGTGTTTTATATTATCAGTTAGCCATGGTGTGGGTTTTATTTTTATTTTACGTCGTTTTTCAGGTGCATGCTTATCGAATAGGCCCACAAGTAGTATATCTAATGTAGTCACCATCGTTTCCACATCTTTAGATGCAGTAACTTGATGCCAAGGCCATGAGTGCAGATCATACAAAAAAGAATCTGTGTCTATATTTGCTAAGACGCGGTTAGTTATAAACTTTTCGGGTATCTTTGGTTTTATGAGGTGAACGTGTAAAAGCACAAGGGCGTGGTCACTTAAGGCCCGGTTATGGTGTATTGATAAGTCTTTACATATTTGCGGTGAGTCTGTTATAATTAAATCTAAAGCAGTTGCTGTGCTATCAGTTATTCGAGTTGGTTCATTGGTTAGTTGAGTGAGACTGTGTTGATTTAGGAAGTTTGTAATGTCTGTCATATGATAATTATTTTTGTATAGAATATCTACATTAAAATCGGATAAAATAAAATAATGGTTAAACTTACCTAATGAACTGATTGATTCACTTAATGCCTCTATTGCCTCATTCACCGTAACCGATTCAGGTCTATAAGCTGTACAGATTGCAATTTTAATTTGATGCGGCAGTAAAAGTTCCAGCCACATTTGTTCCAGCTTTGATGGCGGGCAAGAGCGAGTTTTAACCCGTAGTTCCTGACGGAAAAAGAAACCCACCCCACCTCCTATTTTTGATCTAGGTTTATGTTTCAAAATATAACCAGGAACTCTTGGTGCAAATTTGTCTTGTCCTTGTTTTAACCATGTTTCATTTAAAGCTAAAACATCGGGCTTGTGGACATTAATAGTATTTAAGAGTTCATCTGTACCAGTAAAAAGTGATCTAAAATCAGTAAAAAATGCACGAGCCGACAGGGGGTTTTTAGTGGGTATGGTCCTGATAGGCGTCGGGACGAGTCCCACATAACTTTGGAATCGCGCCAGAGTATGCGTTAGGGCATTTTTATCCTCCTGCCCTTCCCGCGGAGGGGAACAAAAAAAAAAAAAAACAAAATAAGAAATGGGTCATTCTCGCTCCGACCGCCGCTCAGTGCGGACGTGCAAGACCCCGTTCTCCGTTGTTTGGTCCCTTCCTGATATTCCGTGGCGCTCAGTCTACTGACGTCACAGTTTAGCGTGTTGGTTCCGTGCTACGATTTTCAAGGTCTTTCTACTCCGTCTGAGTGCTTTCGAAGTGCGATTTTTCTTTGCGACTAAGCCCCTTAGTCTTCAAAGTGCTGTGCTAAGTTGTGTTGTGCTTGTGCTGAGTGCAGTGTTGTGCCCAGCGTAAGTAGTCTGGTTTCAGTGCAAAGGATACTTAACGGTGACAACGAATTTGTACTGAACCAGTCCTTTTTATTTTTATTTATTTCTCTTCTCTATTTTATTTATTTTTCTCCTATTTTCATATTTATTTTTATCATATTTGTGTGTTTTCGTGTGTATCTGTCCTTTTTGTCGGTAAAGGTTGACCCTAACGCGGTCAACTCTTTACCTGCGTACCCTTTTTTAGGTTTCTAGGTAGCGGCCTTCGGCGTACTACGGTTAGTTTTAAGTTATTCTCCCCAGCCCCCCTACCGCTGGTAGGGAGGTTTGCCGCTAGGATTTTGCTAGGTTTTTAGGAACTAGGCATCTTTTATTATACTTATATTTATATATATTATTGTCCCAACACTCCCTAATGGATTCGCTAAGCGTTATTAACTTCGCGAACGCGTTCACCCAGGCGCTTGCTGCGGCAGGCGTCTCCATCCCAAAAGACATCCTAACGCAGGCCTTGCAGGCATCAATCGCGTCCCCGGCCCCTCAGGCCCCAACCCCAGCCCCTCAGGCCTCCAACACCCAGACCCCTCAGGTCTATAGCTCTCCCGCGTCTCCCGTTCCATCCGATATGGACTGCGCGTCGGTCTCATCCTCGCGCTCATCTCGCAGGAAGCGTACCGCTCCTGGGAGCGATTCAGACTCCGCCGCGTCCGAAGCTTCGTCGGTCGCCGCCACCCTAACCGGTTCTCCTGAGCCCGCGTTCCAGTTAGTTGCCAAACGATCTAAGAAGCGTTCAAAAAAAGCCGCGGTGTCCTCAACACCTGAGCCAACCCCGGTGTCTTCAACACCAGCCCCCGCGCCGTTAAAATCGCTCGAAGTAACCGCGTCTCCATCGGTCCCATCGAAGCCAGCGACGCGCTGCGCTCCCATCCCGCCGAAACCTCAGCTCCCTCCGCCCGTCTTCCTGCGTGAAAAAACGCGCTGGACCGCGGTTTCTAACTTGTGCAAAGAGCACAAAATTAATTACTTAAAAGCCGCCAACGCTGGCGATACAATCAAAATTCAAGTAGCGACCGTCGACGACTTCCGCGCGTTTACCAGGTTGCTCGGGTTAAATCAAATCGCGTACCACACCTACGCCCTCCCGGAGGAGCGTAAGATCCGCGCAGTACTACGGGGCGTCCCGTTCGAGCTCGCGAATGAAGAAATCCTCGAGGACCTTAAGTCCCAGGGTTTCCCGGCCGAAGCAGTGCAAAAGATGCACTCTAACCGCGGTAGGCGCTTTCCGTTAGCTTTAGTTATCTTGTCGAATACTCCCAACTCGAGGGAGATCTTTAGAGAGGCTCGCACAATTTGCGGACTCTCAAATATCTTTGTTGAGCGTCCCAACCCCCGCGGTCACCCTGGGCAGTGCCACCGCTGCCAGCTCTACGGCCACGCAGCGGCTAACTGCTCAGCTCCCCCCAGGTGCGTTAAGTGCCTGGATCCACATTTTACGAAGGAGTGCACTCGCACTCCCGAATCCACTTCCCCCCCTGCCTGTGTGCTGTGCGGCCAGCCTGGTCACACAGCTAACTACAGGGGCTGCCCGCGTGCTCCGCGTTCCACCGCCAAGAGGGTCGCGCCTTAACCGGCGCCGCCGCTCACTCACGCTAACTTCCCGCCGCTGCGCAACCGGGGTACCCCGGAAGCAAAGCCCGCTCAGCCGACGCCTACTCCGGCTCTGTCTTGGAGGCAGCGTCCGGACGTTCCGCCTGCACCTTCCCGACCCATCCCAGCTCCCGTAGCTTCCGTAGGGCCGCGTCCTGCTTTGTCATCTTCACCTTAGTCGTCGCTGGCTGAGGACATGAAGACCGTGTTCGACGTCATTCAAAACGTCGACATTACGGAAATTTCTGTTCTCGCACGCAAACTGCGAGCCGCCCGCTCTCCTCAAGAGCGTTTATTCGCGTTAGCCGAGCATCACTCGCTCCTAAGTTCGTTGTAAATTTATTTTCTTTTTATTTTTCTATAAAATCGTAAATAAGTAAATTATAATGTCTAGACCCGCGAATCCCGCGTCCAGTCGTATAAAACCCAAGGGCTTATCCCTAGTATCTTTTAACGCTCGTAGCCTTAACACCAACCTACCTGAGATTAAACTGTTCCTTCAGAACAAAGAACCTGACTTATTCCTTCTCCAGGAGACATTGCTTACTCCAAACCGCTCCAGGGGATACGCTATACCTAAGTACGCGTTTATTCGTAACGATAGGCCCAACTCCGACGGTTTCGGCGGCACCGCTATATATTACAAAAGAGGCTTCCATTGTTGTCCTCTCCCTACCCCTCCTCTCCTCAACATGGAAGCTACTGTGTGTAGGTTGGCTATGACTGGTCATCCGACCATCATCATAGCTTCAATCTACATACCTAGTGGTACCAAACCAATCCGCAGCGACTTTGAGGCCATTCTCGCCCTCGGCCGTTCAGTCATTATGTTCGGAGACTTTAACTCCAAACATACTGACTGGACGTGCCTATCGACTAACACCAGCGGTATCGCTCTCCTCGACATCACTAACTCCCTTGACCTAGACGTCATATCCCCCATCACTCCCACTCACTATCCCAACAACCCGTCCTACTCTCCTGACATCCTCGATTTTGCAATTATCAAGCGAATCAATCTTGATCTAAGGTCTATCGAACCGATCGATGACCTAGGCTCCGACCATCGCCCCGTTTCCCTCGTGCTAGGACCGCCGAACGATAACGTCTCATCTCCTAAGACCTTTACCAACTGGAAAGGTTTTAAAAATACGTTAGTTTCAGCCTTAGAGGCTCCGAACTCTCCACTCGCGATCTCTCCCGAACAATTAGATAGCCCGGATAAAATCGATTCATTAGTAAATTCTCTCACTGATGCTATCAACTCAGCCATCAGTGACAACGAAAAGGTTGCTAAGCAAGGCAAACCCACGCTTCCCTTAGCCGTTAACAATCTTATTAAAGCTAAAAACGCGGCTCTCCGGAGAGCCAAGAAATATCCCACGCCCGCCTATAGAACAGCTGCGAATCAGCTTCAACGTAAAGTTAGGTCTTGCCTCGCGGAACTCCGAGACGCTCAGATGAACGATCTCATGGCGAATATCTCTCCATCCCACCAAGCGTACTATAGCATGGCCCGAGCCTTACGCGTAGACACCGTCTCTCACGTTCCTCCTCTCACTCGTCCCGATGGCACTACTGCCTTCGAAGTCGAAGAGAAAGCCGAATGCTTCACCGACAGCATTGCCGCACAATGCTCGCCCAGCACGCAACCTGCTGATCCCTCACACATCCAGGCGGTGGAGGACGAAGTCCTTCGCAGAGACTCTCTCCCCATCACCGCCGACCCTGTCACAGTCTCTAATGACGAAATCTTGCTTCTCATTAGAAATCAAAAGTCCAAAAAGGCTCCGGGTGCGGATGGAATTTCCAACCACGCACTTAAGCACCTACCTCAACAGATGCTTACCTTGTTAGCTATCATTTTCAATGCCTGCTTCGACCATAGCTACTTTCCAAAAGCTAGGAAAGAAGCGACAGTCATAGGCATTCCCAAGCCGGGCAAACCTCTGAACGTCCCGGCTAATCACAGACCCATCAGCCTCCTCAAGGCAATGTCTAAACTTCTCGAGAGAGTCATACTCTCTCGAATGCGGAACCATCTGTTTCCAACGGATGGCGATCCTCTCATTATTCCCCATCAGTTCGGCTTTCGCGCTAAACACTCCTGCCCTCAGCAAGTCCACCGAATCGTCGAGTATATACTTGACGGTTTCTATCCGCGTCGTTTTAAAACAGTCGCGGTTTTCTTTGACGTAGCCAAGGCTTTCGATAAAGTCTGGCACAGCGGTCTCGTTTATAAACTCTACAAGATAGGCTTACCGGATCGCCTAGTCAGGTTAATAGCGTCGTTTCTCAAAGACCGTACGTTTCGATTTAAACACGAAGGCACGCTTTCTGCACCTCGTCCCATAAAGGCTGGAGTCCCTCAAGGCTCAGTCCTCGCCCCTCTGCTGTACACCGTGTACACCAACGACATTCCCATCCCGCCGAAAGGCATCGAACTCGCCCTCTTTGCTGACGACACCGCACTCTATACCAAAGGCCACAGTGTTCGGCACCTTGTAACCAGACTCCAAAAGGCCGTAAACGCCCTTGGTGTATGGTTTCAAAAATGGCGCATCGATGTGAACCCTGAAAAGAGCTCTGCGATGCGCTTCGACCACAAACGCCGTCGTCCCGATGGCGATCCCCACGTTCGAATGTTAGGCATTCCCATCCCCTGGAAGCGCAGTACTAAATACTTAGGCGTCACATTAGATCCGACGCTTTCTTTCAAGCCACACGTCGAAAGAGTTTCGAAACTCGCTCGTCACTATTTAGTCCGCCTAAATAGCATGTTAGGTAGAAAAAGTAAAATGTCCTTCAGAAACAAACGTACACTTTACAAGATCTGCGTTAGACCCGTCATGACGTATGCCTCGCCAATCTTTGCCCACGCCAAACCCTCCCTCCTGCACAAACTGCAGGTAGTTCAAAACCTCTTTTGCCGCCGGGCCACAAACGCACCGTGGTACGTGCGTAACGGGGACTTGCATAGAGATCTCGAACTGCCTACAGTACAACAACATCTCAAAACACTCTCTGAAGCGTTTTTCAAACGCTCCGAAACCCACCCCAATCCTCTAGTTCGTGATTCAGTCTCATATACTACTCCTGTGTTAGACTCGAAGTTCAAAGTCGCTAGGCCTAGAAATGCGCAAGCGTACTCATCCACCAGACTGTCACGCGATCTCGAGGCCCTTCTGGCCGCAAATTCTAATTCTAACGTAAATTCTAATTCTAACGTAAATCCTAATTCTAACGTAAATGCGAATTAACTCAATTTTATTTTGCAATTTTTTAATTTTTGTTTTAATTATTGATTTTCATTTTGAGCACCTTCAGTGCTATGTATTAACCTTCAGTGCTTTGAGCACCTTCAGTGCTATGTAATCCCAGCGGGTGACCCCTTCTGGGCCCCGCTAGCGCGGCCTCTTTCTCCAATTGGCCGTCGCTCAGATGAAGGCTGAGTGGCAAAAATGCACGAGCCGACAGGGGGTTTTTAGTGGGTATGGTCCTGGTAGGCGTCGGGACGAGTCCCACATAACTTTGGAATCGCGCCAGAGTATGCGTCAGGGCATTTTTATCCTCCTGCCCTTCCCGCGGAGGGGAACAAAAAAAAAAAAAAAAGAAATGGGTCAGTTGCTAATCAGACTTTAGAGTGAACACACTGGAACCACATACGCAAAAGAACTGTACCTGAAGATGGATACAACCCCTGAAGAAGCCGCTCAAATCGTCGCTCTATTGCAAACAGGACTGCGACAGGTTGACGTTGCTCGACAGTTGAACCTAAGCCGATTTGCAGTACGACGAGTATACCAACGGTTCCGTGAGACTAGTGGCTATACCCGAAGACGTGGATCCGGAAAAAAACGTTGTACATCAGAAAGAGACGACCATTTCATTGTGTCTACGTCGCTGCGCCACCGCTTAAGCAATGCTGTTGAGGTGCAACAAGAGCTCCGGTCAGCTCGTAGAACGTCTGTGAGTGTCTCTGCGATTAGAAGAAGATTGAAAGAAAAGGAATTAAGAGCTCACAGACCTGCTAGAGGCCCAAAATTGACCGTGCGACATCGGAGAGAGCGGTTACAATTTGCTCAGGAGCATGTCAACTGGACGCTTGACCAGTGGAAGGCCGTTCTCTTTACCGATGAGACATGAGTATGTCTTTTCTGCAACGATAGACGCAGAATGGTATACCGAAGAAGAGGGGAACGTTTTACCCAAGCGTGTATAGAGGAATCCGTCGAATACGGAGGTGGTTCCTGCATGTTCTGGGGTGGCATATCCGTTGAAGGGAAAACGGAACTTGTGTGCGTCTCTCGGACTGGCGGTGGTCGCGGGCAAGGGTCGCTGAATGCTGGGCGGTACATAACAGAAATCTTACAAGACCATGTGGTCCAGTTTGCCAGTTTTGTTGGCGATGGTTTCATGTTAATGCACGATAACGCCCGTTGCCACACTGCGTTTTCTGTGCGGGACTACTTGGAAGAGGTTGAGATTCCTGTTATGCAGTGGCCAGCACGAAGCCCAGACCTAAACCCGATCGAGCATCTCTGGGACGATGCAAAGAGACACGTACGAGCACGTGATCCTGCTCCCACCACTCTCCAAGAGCTTCAGGATGCCGTGAAGGAAGAATGGGAGAACATACCCCAAGAGATAGTGGTGACCCTCGTGAGGTCCATGAAGGATCGGATGGAAGCTGTCATCAAAGCAAGGGGAGGAAACACTAGATTTTAAGGACTGATTTGCGATTTTTTAATGTTTTTTTAAATTTAGTTTTTGTAACTTTTATCCTTTTTAAGATTTTTTTATTAAAATTTTTAAAACATATACATATGTTTGTAATTTCTAATAGGCAATTAAATAATCTTTCCAATGATATCCTACAATTATACCCTTATCATGGACAAAGTTTGAGTAAAAGTATTTTAAAGTTGCTTTTTCGAAAGGTGCGATTTTTGTGACGCCGAGTGTATTATGAAATTGTTGTTACCTTACAATGAGATTACCGTTTTTATTATGAAAAATCAATTAAAACTTTGTACAATTACACGAATAAAAATTGCTAAGACTTAATATACTTGTTTACTTGACTTAATGTAACATAAAGTACCAATATTATGTAAAAACTTATTTAACAAATAATAGGTCTTTACCTATGAAACTGCCGTTTTGCCGTACTGGCCATTTCAAATGAAAATATTTTTTTTTTTGACTGATAATTCTAATTTTAAATTAATTTTATTTGACAAACATGGAATTCTTTTTCTAAAATCGTCATTTGTTTAATAGTTAGTGTTTTGTTTTCAACGCATTCGAACATTTTTCGTCATCATGGATAAGTTAAAAATTCGAGTAATTATGGAGTATGAGTACCGTCGTGGCAGCAAAGCGGCACAAGCAGCACGCAACATCAACGACGTTTACGGAGCGAACACTACAAACGAACGCACCACCCGTTATTGGTTTACCCGCTTCCGTTCTGGAAATTTTGACCTGAAAAATGAACCCCGTGGTCGTCCGAAAACTTTGGTCGACAATGACGAATTAAAGGCAATTGTGGAAGCTGATGAAACTCAATCCACGGCTGAATTAGCAGCAGCTTTCGACGTTAGCATCAAAACAATATTGGTCCATTTGCGTCAAATTGGCAAGGTAAAAAAGCTTGACAAATGGATACCCCACGAACTCAATGACCGCCAGCGCGAAGTACGCGTGGAGACGTGCCTTGCACTGCTCAGCAGGCATACAAATGAAGGAATTCTGAACCGCATTGTTACTCGTGACGAGAAATGGATCCTGTTTGACAATCGTAAGCGCTCAGCAAGTTGGTTGGACCCTGGTTCAGCACCCAAACAATGCCCAAAACGAAAACTTACCCCTAGAAAAGTGATGGTCACTGTTTGGTGGTCTAACGCGGGTGTAATTCATCACAGCTTCTTGCCAAACGGGACAAGCATTACTGCAGATGTGTACTGTGAAGAACTGAACACAATGATGGAGAAGCTCGCACGTCTCCAACCAGCTTTGGTCAATCGTTCGGCTCCACTGCTCCTGCACGACAACGCGCGACCTCATACTGCACAGCAGACGGTCTCCAAGCTACAGTCATCCGCCTTACTCACCAGACCTTGCGCCTACAGACTTCTACTTTTTCCAGAATTTGGATAACTTCTTGGCGGGAAAAAAATTCAATACCCGAGAGGCAGTACAAAGTGCCTTTGAAGAATTTGTTGCCTCCCGTCCAGATGATTTCTTCAAGAAAATCAATAAGCTAGCAATGCGTTGGCAAAGATGCATTGATTGCATGGGTGATTATTTTGATTAATAGAAATAAAAAATATATAAAAAAATTACGCTTCATTTATTTCGTGAAAAACGGCAATTTCATAGGTAAAGACCTAATATATTAACACGATGTACAAACTCTAAAAATTCTAGATAGGGTTGAAGATCTATTGATAAACTAATCTTTTTTCAAAATAATTGACAGTAAATGAATTGATAATTAAACCATAACAATTTAATGCCAATAATCACTTAAGGAAGATTATAAAATAATCAACTCATTCAAAACAAGCCAGTATTTATTTCATTTTAATATTCATGAAGCTACATAATTCACAACGCAAACTGTTTGATTAAACTGATTTACATCCATGATATCTCTCGCTTCGAATAAATTATAACATTGTTACAGTCATGATACGGCAGAATACTATTTCTTACTCTTTACCTATTTATGAATCGGATAAAGTTGTTGTAAGGAATATTCCTGTGTGTAAAACTATGTATCTAAATACATTGTCTATAAGTTTCAATCTCCTGTATACATACATACATAATGAGTATCACAGATATTCAGAATCGTTTTAATATCTAAAATTAAAGTTTTAAATTACTAATAAATAAATATTTTTTTTAAATTAGTAATTAAGGTGTCTGTTCCTATATTATTGTGATTTTTAACAATTAATAAAAAAATAATAATATCGTTTCCCCATTTTTTAAAGCACCGTTCCGTGCAAATAGGTATAATTAATAATTTCTGTATTGGTACATAAGAACAACCAAAGTTTTGTTATTTTTGTAAATTTAATGGTAGTTCTAAAGTAGTGTTACTGTTACCAATACCTTTATGATCTCTTTTTAATTATAATTAAAATATTAAACAATTGAAAAAGTCTTTGATTATTTTAATACATTGTAACACACTTGACCCTTATAAGGATGACTTACATTTAAATTTATGTCCCTGTATACTGAGTCAACTTATATATTTTAACAAAATATAAGTTCATGACGAAAATTATGATACTTAAAAGTCTAACAATTGACCAGAATTTATTTTGTACAACACTTAATTAAAAATATATCCCAAAAACGTAGATCCAATAATACGATGTATAAAAATATAAGTGGTAGTTGATCCATTTTTAATTAACTAATAATCGATGTATACTAGTGTATGTACAATATCTCATAAATTAATACAAATGTAAAATTGATCTTGCACTATTGATAGGCCTTATTATGTTTAATTCAATATGTTTAGGTTATACTTGATTGTATCAAGATTAATTGAAATATAATCATTCGCTCTTCTTATCGCCGTCCTGCAAAATTATTAGAAGTACAGTTGACTCAGTATACTTAGGAGACGTCGATATAATATCTAGACCCACAAATCCCGCGTCCTGTCGTATCAAACCCAAGGGCTTATCCCTAGTTTCTTTTAACGTTCGTAGCCTTAGTACTAAACTCCCTGAGCTGAAACCGTTCCTTCAGAACAACGAGCCAGACTTATTGCTTCTCCAAAAGACGTGGCTCACTCCAAACCGCACAAGGGGATTCGCTATTCCCAAATACGGGTTCACTCGTAACGAAAGGCCCAACTCCAACGGTTACGGCGGAACAGCTATTAGGTCTTTACCTATGAAATTGCCGTTTTTCACGAAATAAATGAAGCGTAATTTTTTTATATATTTTTTATTTCTATTAATCAAAATAATCACCCATGCAATCAATACATCTTTGCCAACGCATTGGTAGCTTATTGATGCCTTTCTTGAAGAAATCAGCTGGACGGGAGGCAACAAATTCTTCAAAGGCATTTTGTACTGCCTCTCGGGTATTGAATTTTTTTCCCGCCAAGAAGTTATCCAAATTCTGGAAAAAGTAGAAGTCTGTAGGCGCAAGGTCTGGTGAGTAAGGCGGATGACGGACAACTTCCAACCCCAACTCTTGTAGCTTGGAGACCGTCTCCTGTGCAGTATGAGGTCGCGCGTTGTCGTGCAGGAGCAGTGGAGCCGAACGATTGACCAAAGCTGGTTGGAGACGTGCGAGCTTCTCCATCATTGTGTTCAGTTCTTCACAGTACACATCTGCAGTAATGCTTGTCCCGTTTGGCAAGAAGCTGTGATGATTACACCCGCGTTAGACCACCAAACAGTGACCATCACTTTTCTAGGGGTAAGTTTTCGTTTAGGGCATTGTTTGGGTGCTGAACCAGGGTCCAACCAACTTGCTGAGCGCTTACGATTGTCAAACAGGATCCATTTCTCGTCACAAGTAACAATGCGGTTCAGAATTCCTTCATTTGTATGCCTGCTGAGCAGTGCAAGGTACGTCTCCACGCGTACTTCGCGCTGGCGGTCATTGAGTTCGTGGGGTACCCATTTGTCAAGCTTTTTTACGTTGCCAATTTGACGCAAATGGACCAATATTGTTTTGATGCTAACGTCGAAAGCTGCTGCTAATTCAGCTGTGGATTGAGTTTCATCAGCTTCCACAATTGCCTTTAATTCGTCATTGTCGACCAAAGTTTTCGGACGACCACGGGGTTCATTTTTCAGGTCAAAATTTCTAGAACGGAAGCGGGTAAACCAATAACGGATGGTGCATTCGTTTGTAGTGTTCGCTCCGTAAACGTCGTTGATGTTGCGTGCCGCTTGTGCCGCTTTGCTGCCACGACGGTACTCATACTCCATAATTACTCGAATTTTTAACTTATCCATGATGGCGAAAAATGTTCAAATGCGTTGAAAACAAAACACTAACTATTAAACAAATGACGATTTTAGAAAAAGAATTCCATGTTTGTCAAATAAAATTAATTTGAAATTAGAATTATTAGTCAAAAAAAAAAATTTTCATTTGAAATGGCCAGTACGGCAAAACGGCAGTTTCATAGGTAAAGACCTATTATTTACTACAAAAGAGGTTTCCATTGCGCTCCCCTCCCTACCCCTCCTCTCCTCAACATGGAAGCCACTGTGTGTAGATTGGCTATGACTGGTCATCCGACCGTCATCATAGCTTCAATCTACATACCTAGTGGCACCAGACCTATCCGTAGCGACTTCGAGGCCATTCTCGCCCTCGGTCATTCAGTCATTATGTTTGGAGAATTAAACTCCAAACATACTGAATGGATGTGCCTATCGACAAACACCAGCGGTATCGCTCTCCTTAATATTACTGAGCAACTCAACTTAGATGTCATCGCTCCCGTCACTCCCACTCACTATCCTGACAACCCAAACCACTCTCCTAATCGTCAAACGAATCAACCTCGATCTCAGGTCTATCAAACCGCTCGATGACCTAGAATCTGATCAACGCCCCGTCTCCCTCGTGCTAGGACCGCCTAACGATAACGTCACCTCTCCTAAGACCTTTACCAACTGGAAAGGCTTTAAAAATCCGTTACTTTTAGCCTTAGAGACTCCAAACTCTCCGCTCGCGATCTCGCCCGACCAATTAGATAGCCCGGATAAAATAGCCTCGATGGTTGATTCATTAACTGATGCTATCAACTCAGCCACCAGTGTTAACAAAAAGGTTGCAAGGCAAACCCAGCTTCCCTTAGCTGTTAGCAATCTTATTAAAGCTAAGAACGCGGCTCTCCGGAGAGCCAAGAAATATCCCACGCCCGCCTACAGATTAGCTGCGAATCAGCTACAACGTAAAGTTAGGTCTTGCCTCGCGGAACTCCGAGACGCTCAGATGAACGATCTCATGGAGAATATCTCTCCGTTCCACCAAGGGTACTTTAGTATGGCCCGGACCTTACGCGTAGACACCGCCTCTCACGTTCCTTCTCTCACTCGTCCCGATGGCACTACTGCCTTCGAAGTCGAAGAGAAAGCCAAATGCTTCGCTGACAGCGTTGCCTCTCAATGCTCGCCCAGCACGCAACTCGCGAATCCCTCCCACATCCAGTGGAGGACGAAATCCTCCGCAAGGACTCATTCCCCATCAGTGCCGACCCTGTCACTGTCTCTGTACGAGCCAATGTGCCATTGCACTCGTTCACCGCGTTTACCTGAGTAAGCAATATTAGATGTATATAAATTCGACATTATTACAATAAAAACAGTGATCATTACGCACTCAACGGGTTTCATTTGACATCCCTATCATCATCGCCTATCAGTAACAGCATCATAGGAATCTATCACCATATATCAGAAGCATCTATGAGCATCAGCAGCAGCAGCAGCAACAGCTATCATCTATATCAGCTATCAGTCTTAAAGTGTAGTTTTTAACTACAGTCTCTAATGATGAAATCTCGCTTCTCATTAAAAGTCAAAAGTCCAAAAAGTCTCCGGGTGCGGATGGAATTTCCAGCCACGCACTTAAACACCTGCGTCAACAGGTTAGCTGTTATATTCAATGCCTGCTTCAACCTTTGCTACTTTCCAAAAACTTGGAAAGAAGCGACAGTCATAGGCATTCCAAAGCCGGGTAAACCTCTTAATATTCCGGCTAATCACAGACCCATCAGCCTCCTCATGGAGGCTGTCTAATGTCTAAACTTGACGGCTTCTATCCGAAACGAAAGAAAACGATCGCAGTTTTCTTTGACGTAGCCAAAGCTTTCGACAAAGTCTGGCACAGTGGTCTCGTTTATAAACTCTACAAAATAGGCTTACCGGCTCGCCTAGTTAGGATAATCGCGTCGTTTCTCAAATACCGCACGTTTCGATTTAAACATGATGGCACGATTTCCGCGCCTCGCCCCATAAAGGCTGGAGTCCCTCAAGGCTCAGTCCTCGCCCTTCTATTGTACACCATGTACACCAACGATATTCCCGTCCTGCCGAAAGGCGTCGAACTCGCTCTCTTTGCCGATGACACAAAGGGTTGACACACCGTGGGTTTTTTAGTGGGTAGAGGTTCTGGTAGGCGTCGGGACGAGTCCCACTTAACTCTGGATCGCGCGCGCCAGAGTATTCGTCAGAGCATTTTTTATCTTGCTGCCCTTCCCGTGGAGGGGAACAAAAAAAAAGCGCTCGTTAGAGTCGCACTCTGATCACTGTACAGTACGGACCTCCCTGTGACATTGCTACGCTGCCCGTTGAATAAACGAATCTTTTAAGAATCCTTACGAAGTTTTCTTTTGAAGACCCACAATGAGCAATCATTATGAAGACAACAAGTGTGACGTTCGCTCGCCACCTCCCCACACTTGCTTCGTGTCGGTCTCGCGTGCCTCTCGAGACTTCCTCCTCGCGCTTCGCGCTCCGAGCTTCGGACCACGACAAAGTTGAGTTGTCCTATTCAATTTCCAATAACAGCTTCAAGGAGAAAAATTAAACTATTTAGAAAAAAAGTGTTCATGAGTCGTGCTTAAAAGAGCTAATTATTTATTAGATTTCTAAGTATTTGAGTATGAAAAAAACGTCATATTTGTGTCTTTTCTGTTTACTTGTTAGCTCTACGATGTAAAATAACAGTTAAAATAGGCACTAAACACAAATCAACCAATCACATCAAAGAAATAGATCTGAATGTTTTAAATAAACCAATCAGCGTGCGTGTTTCCAATCCAAATAAATCGATGTAGGTGTTTTTGATATATTCATTCTGGTCTTCGTAGCAAGAAAAGGGACCCATTATCTGTTATCGAAGCAGTAAACTTAAAATTTCGTGGGTTATGGCTAAATAGTTGACTAGTTTAGAATATCGATGATTTAATGCACTTCATTGAAACTTGTTACTTTATTGTAATGCGATCCAGCTTAGTGATTCTGAAAGGCTTTTTGACACATTGTATAAGCACAATTTGATTTAGGAGCTATATTTGTATGGTGTAATTTTAATTTTTTTTTAAACGTAACAGTTATATGTTGTTTGCAAATAAATATTAATTTATTTTAATTTAATTTAAAATTATCTAGTTATCTTTTACTTCATATGTCTTATTATGAAAAAAAAAGCATTTATGCATTCATTTCAAACTTGAAATCATTAGTGTAAATTTAAGTTTTGATAGTTTTTTACATCCAAAACATCCAATTTATAAAAAGGTCTAGCATTACACGCATCAAAAATGTTAGTCAGTTACCAACATTTGCAGTCACGTCACACTCGTAAGTAGAAATACTCGGTATAATTTCCTGTGAGAAATCTAGATTCCGAGCTTCAAGGAAATGGAAGTCCGGAGAAAAAAGACTTCAAATGGTACATTTACTGCAACATTTCCTAGCATCGCGTGTTGGCAAAGTCCAGTGAAACGCATTTTAAAATTTCTTGTTATTCTGCAGGGTTTAAAAGTTAGTCAAATTTTGCAAATTTTACTAGAAATTAGCCGTATGTCTCAGAATTTGATCCTTATATGCAACACAGCGGACTGGATCCCGCGTTTGAGGGTGTCCTGCCGGGTGACCTGCCGAGCTAACAGATGCAGATAAGAATAATTTTGTTAAATCATAAAAAGATATTGTAATTTATTTTGAAAAAATTTTACCCGTGAAGTTTCTTGCCGGTTCTTTTTCAGGAAGGTTTTTCCGAATTAGTAGTAGAGTCAGGCTTTATTTGAAGTCGATACGAACAAGTAATTATCAATGTTGAGCAATAAATATTTTAATTTGAAATTTGTTGAGACAATATGTTAAAATTATAACGCCCTAACACGTAAGCGGTGCCTTGACAGCCTGAACTGCGGAATTATTAAGTAGTGATTATTTATTAGACAGCTTTATATAATAATTATGGCTTCTTATATAAAAGTATTGATTGTGTATGAATTAAAAAAAAATAGGTGTTAAAAATTATAATTTCATCTTCAATACGGCGATATTATGTATACGCAGATGTAATTTGATAAGTGGAAGGAAAATGTTTTATTAACAAGTTTGTTAACAGGTAGCCGCCGTGCGCGATACGGAGTTATGTGAGACTCGCTCCGACCCTACCAGAGCCACTACCCACTAAAAAAACCCCGAATGACTCTGGCAATAATTTGCCTTACAGCCTTCATCTGAAGCGACGACCAATTGGAGGTAAAGGTCGCGCAAGTGGGGTCCCTTATGGGGTATAATTATATAGCACTAAAGGTGCTCAAGGTGAATACAAATTTGAATAAAAATTAGAATTTGCGGCCAGAAGGGCGTCGAGATCGTCTGCCAGCTGCGTGGCTTCGTACGCGAGCGTGTTCCTAGGCCTAGCGACTTTGAACTTCGAATCTAAGACGGGGGGGGAGTATACGAGACTGAATCTCGAATTAAATGATTAGAATGAGTTTAGGAGCGTTTAAAGAACAAGTAGTTCAAGATCTGTGCGCAGGTCCGCGTTACGCACTTACAGGGTGCGTTTGTGGCCCTGTGGCAGAAGAGATTTTGAACCACAATTTGTGCAGGAGGGAGGGTTTGGCGTGGGCAAAGTTCATGACGGGTCCAACGCAGGTCTTCTAGAGCGTTCGTTTGTTTCGAAAAGACATTTTACTATATCTACCTAACATACTATTTAGTCGGCCTAAATAAAGACGGGCGAGTTTCGATACTCTATCGACGTGTGGCTTGAAAGAAAACGTCGGGTCTATAGTGACGCCTAATTATTTAATACTGTGCTTCCAGGGGATGGGAATACCTAAAATTATAACGTGGGGATCGTCGGCGCAACGACGGCGTTTGTGGTTGAAGCGAATCGCAGAACTCTTGTCTGGATTCACATCGATACGCCATTTTTGAAACTATACACCGAGGCCGTTTTCAAAGAAGACATAAATATATGTACTTGCTCAACGACCAGAAATATTTTCAAAAATTAATATATTATGGCTGGGCGTATCTATAATAACATAACAAATAATATTAAAAACTTGACATTTAAAATAAATATATTTAATTATTTATTAGATAAGAGTTACTGCTCTTTAAATGAATATTTATTATAGATTTAAACCCTTACCTTTAATAATTATTGTTATATGTTTTTCGTAGTTGATGTTGACATTTTTAAATTTCTTAATGTTTAAATTTATAATTTGATAGTTTGATTTGATTAGGATCTGATTATCGCAAAGATTTGCACACCGTTTAAATATAATGTACTTAAATAGCTATAAGACCATTGTTTGCAAATAAATTGATTTGATTTCATTGAAAATTATAAGAAAATTTAATTTAAATTCAAAAAAGACAGTGGATACCAATATTTTTATTTTGTTTTATTTTATTGAACATATTAAGGTGATCACAAACAGGTATGTACATAATTTTTTAATAGATGTAAATTGCATAGGACTGATCCACAGATGATTATACGTTATTATTGTTTTACGACAATCACGCGAAAAGATAATATAAAACTAAAAGTGTGTTAAATTTTTAAATGAAACAATAGGTACTTATTGCATTTAACATAAAAATATTTTATTAATCTTGGATGAATGGACGCTGTTGACCTAAGAGCCCGAAAAATTATTAACAACTTTGACCTCACCACCAAAAAACTGCAAAGCCTTGACCATCGTCAGATTACATTTTGGAGAGTGCGCGAATGCTCTTTTTGATCAGGTTGAACCCACACCCTTCTTACATCGGACTACTAGACGCAGACAGGCCTTCCATCCCTTTATGGTAGATATCCCAAGAAGTCGAACCAAATGCTTCGATAGTTCCTTTTTGGTGCGGGTCGCCAAGGTGTGGTTATGGACGGTGGAATGAACTACCTGCGTCTGTTTTTCCAGAAAACTATAGTCCTAGTTCTTTCAAACGTCGAGTGAATAGGTATCTCGTGGATAGACGTGTAACACCTTCGTCTACATCGTCACTTTCCATCAGGTGAGTTAGAAGACAAACGTCTTATCCTTTTTCAATAAAAAAAATCTTAGTGAAATTTATGTTCTTTCAATTTGCTTACAATTATTTTCTGTTTTATATTTGTTTTTGTTACTATAAAACGTCTTAATATGTAAACAGCTCATTATGTCTTTTACACGTTCTAAAAACAAGTGAACGTCTGCCGGTATTGGTCCTACAAAAGTTTGTTGCAAATAAACACTTTCTTCTTATACTTGTAACCGACACACGAAAACTAATATTGTTAATAGGTTTAGGACACTCAAATTTATTTTTAATCATTCTATAGAAAGTTAATTGTTATAATTGAATTATACGCTGTTCAAGAGAGAGCCAATTAAATTCCTTAACCAAACTGTTTTATTCACCATATTGACGGTGGCATCTAAAACTTGCCAAATAATGTTTATTACAACAGAATACTCAAGTATTGGTCTAATTAGTGCTTTGAAAAGATATAAGTCATCGGAGGATTTTTTGAAAACGGTAGCCAATCTAGATATACACCCAAAAACTCTAAAAGCTTTGCTGACAGAATTGTTGACGTGCATATCAAATATTTATTTCGAGTCTAGTGCTACACCAAAGTCTCTAATGCTATGAACGTTTTCAAGAGTAATTACTTTTAATTTGTATTCATACTTTTAATTTGTTTCCTTTTTCTGTTGAAAGATATAATTTTACATTAACTGAAACTAAGGTAAATTGAGCAATAGTTTTCTAGAGACTGAAGGTCTAATTGAAGAAGTGTACAATGAATGCTTTTAACATTCTTGTATATTTTTAGGTCATCTGCATGTATAATAAAGTAAGTAATTTATATAATCTTCAATTTCATTGAGATACAAAACTAATAAAAGTGATAGTATATAAATCAGATATATAACCATTGACCACAATTTTTTGTTTGCGTTTATGTATATACGAGGAAAACCTCCTCAATAAAGACACCTGTTTACTATAAAAGCGAATTTCTTTAAAAGGATTAAACGGTATACTTTGTCGAAGGCCTTCTTAAAATCTTTGTACACACACTCTGTTCGTTCTCCCTTGTCAATGGCGTCAAAAAGGACAGAAGTATACAGAATTATTTTATTGATTGTATACCTGTTTTAACGAAACCATGTTGATTAGGAAGTATTTATTTAGATAATAGTAGATATTGATACACTTGTGGACTCGTGGACTAAGCTCTCGAATATCTTCGATATTAATAAATAGGGTAAAGTGGAAATAGTGATGTGTGGTGTTTGCATTGGTTATTTGTTAAGTTACTATTCTTAACAGAGCTTCCGATTCAATGTAGTTTTGAGGCAGCAGTATATTATGAATGACTTAATTGACCTCTGACAGTTACTTCCTGACAGGTATATAATATTTTATTTCTTACCAAGATTTGCCATCGTTTAAAGTTTGACTCTATTACATTTTCTTGACTCTATTACACAGTTCCTTTTTACGCAGAATGATCAGAGAAGCCAAAGAAATTACGAATTACCCCAATTTCAAAAGAATATTAGCTTTCTCCAATATGGGATACTAAAAATCATAAAATCCAACATCCAACAAGCTCAAGATACTGTCAGAACTTTCTGTGTTAATCTTGAATACTACGCTCGTAGACTGATAAACAGATCGAGATGATTGAATGTTTTCATAGCTCTCAAGACGCTTGTGAAATGTACCGAAATGTCGAGTTTAAATATAAAATACAATTAAATAAAATCCAGTTAAAAATTATTTTATTTAATATAATGAAACGTGAAAGTTCAAAAAAATACTATAACATCTCTTTGACGTAATTTTGAAAAAAATTCGAAACGAACATAATTTTTATAAACATATATAAATGTAAAAAAAAACTACCACAATTCTAAAGTTAATTGTGAGAGCATTCACGTAGAATACTTTAAGTTGGAAATTTTATATGGATGGTACTTACGCGTGATGTTACGTTTTTTAGTACATTTTATTTTACAGAGCGTCCAAAATCGACGATTCGTAAATTTTTTTATTCTTTATGCTAAAATGTTTATTTTCAGGTTGATTGGATACGGCTGTTGTGTAATTTCAGTTATATTTTACCTAAAGCATTTAAATCGATCTTTTGATAATTGATGCTAAAACAAATACGCCTTCAGTCGCAGGAATGACGGAATGTGAATACATGCTGAATCGAACTCCACTGTGGTATATGTATATATATATAAAAATAAATTCGAAATAATAAAAAAGGACAACTCGACGTGAATGTTTGAAAGGGAGTTTTGTCACGTTTTTCTTTTTAGCTTTTGTGATCATTATAGGTTTATTTAATGTATATTTCACTGAATAATTATTATATTTTTATACTTACAGATGTTATTTATGAATTCAAATATTTTAAATAAACTGTATTAACTCTTTTCAATAATGAAACTTTTTATATATTAGGAAAAAAATTGTTTAAAGTCAAAATATATAATTATAATATCCACCCCGTATACGTTGCGAGATCTTTATCAATTTTCGGATAGCCTACTCTGTTCCAGATTCTCGCTACTACCAGGATTCAAATTTAATGTCTTAAGCCCGGCAAGTCAAGATATTCATTGCTTTTAAATGTTAAATCATGATTTGTTAATCTAATTATATGTGGCATGTCGAATAGGAATAAACATCTTATTGACTATTCAAGTCCAAAGAGCTCATGTATTCAACACAACTCAACCATTTTAGTCATAATTAATTCTAACAGTTCACTAATTCATTTTGATATCTTCCCACAATATAACACATTCATAATATCAAATTACCTAAATTTGCCAGACGGAAATTCTCCGTATTTATTCGGCCGCGACTGATTGACTAAACGGCCTATGAATAGCCAAGAAGCTGGCGATAAAGAAAAATGACTTGTAATATTCAGGGCCGAACATTACCGAAAGACGCGGACTGATAATCTGTGAAAGGTTTTGCTCTGGTTCACGATATAAATATTTTATAGATATTTAAAAAGGGTCACTAAGTAGAAAGTTTCTTTGATATTTTTTGACTGTGCGTTCTCGATTTTTTTTTGAACCGATAAACGATAAGATAATGCCAGTCATTTACTTCAAGTGTGGCTTGGGGTAAAACAGTCATTATGTACAACTTTGAGATATAGCTTTGCTATGTGTAATATTATTGACTGAAAGCGAATTACAATTAACATCACACCTTAATAGACGTACATGGTTCAGCATATATATACATATTAATTCTTTTCTGTAGTTCTTGTACATCTGTAGCTCTGTTTAACATCCATCCGAGAGGGTACAACAAGGAAAGAGGATCACAATATCGTTTCAAACCGACTGTTCCATACTGGAACAGATTTCATTTAAAGTTATCAAATTACTTTCATTTTTTTTATAAGGACAACACATTTGGTAGTTTGCTTTTATGAATGGGTGAGGCGATTTAGTGTATATTTTTCTGGAAGCTACTACCTGTCAGTTGGGTAATGGCAACATTTCGCGCGACACTAGCGCCAAAAACTACAGTTGAAAAAACACGTTGATAAGATCGGCCGGTGCGCTCTTAACATTTGAATTTATGTGAATTATACCATATAGACTGCAGTGATGTGTCCCTCTTTCGATGGAAAATAAATGAACTTGCGTCCTGTGGATTGATATGTGATACTTTTGCTGGAAGCAGCTGATGAGCCCTGTCGCTGTTTATGCCTAGCCCTCGGACTGCGTGGCGGTAGAAGGAACGATTGCGGTAAGTCGCCAAACCCCAGCTTAATATCATACATATATTTCTTTGGTCCGTTCGATTCGGATTGTTATTTTCCAATTGTGTTGTCTATTCCAGTACATACGTGCTTAATATTCCATACGCATTCTCAAGTCGCCATCTTTGCTACGCAAAATGTCCGACGAAGAATCGCCGTGTGAACAAGATTTATACGAAAGAGAACTCATTCTAGATGAACTTAAACGCACCTTACAGTTTGCAGCGACAGATGAACAACAGTTTCGCTCGCGAACTAGTGATTTAAATTCTCATCAACGTAAATTTAATAAAATTCAAGCTAAAATTGAAAAGACCCTCATAAAATCAAAATGTTTCAACAAAGAGGAACAGATTAAGATTCGCAACGATTTTAACGATCTTTATTACGCAATTATTACACATTTAAATAAATTGAAGAAAGGGGACGAGGATAAACGACGCATGAGTCGACCCTCGGCACCATCTATTCAGTCACACAGTAATAAAAATTTGCCTACTTTGCCTTTGCCAAGTTTCCATGGCGATCCTACTGATTGGCCCTCATATTTCGATTTATTTCGTTCACTGGTTCATTTCAATAGTGCCTACACGGATGCAGAAAAATTCAGATACTTATTGCTTACGGTTCACAAGGAACCGCATAACTTAATAAAATCTATTCCAATCACGGACGAGAACTATTCAGTAGCACTCGATATATTAGTGTCTCGTTATGAAAATAAACGAGTTATTGCTTCCAAACATCTCGATAGAATTCTCGATATCGAACCATGTTCCGATAAATCCATTCACAGTGTACGGCAATTGCTAAATATTTACCAAGAAAACATTAAGGCACTCGAAATTATGCACTTTCCCGTAGAACAATGGAATTTTTTATTGCTAAATATTTTGTTACGTAAAATAACAATAAACACACGTAAAGATTTCGAACGATCATTAATTAGGTCATCTGACATCCCCGATGTTAAACAATTAATTTCATTCTTAGAACGAGAAATTTCTGCTGACGAAATTATACATTCAAATAGCGGGCAGTCCTACAATAAGTTTTTGCAAAACGGAGGTATTCGTCAAAATCATTCAAGCGGCAGCGCTCCGGGTACCGCTTCCTCGTCACCCGCACGACGACCGCTTCGTTCACTTGCAGCTAACGTAACTCCGGTAATAAAATCACAAAATGATAACCGTATTCATGATATAAATGCAACAAAAAACAAAGCTAACTGTCTCTGTTGTAATGCTCAACATTTATTGACAAAATGTTCGCAATTCCTAAATTTATCTCCGCAAGAAAGATATTCATTAATTCGTAATAAAAATATTTGTTATAATTGTTTGCATATCGGTCATGATGTCACTAATTGTAATTCCAATTTTGTTTGTCGTACATGCCACAAGCGGCATCACAGTTTAATTCATTTTTCTAATCAACAAACTGGGTCATCGAACTCTGTTACGCATAAGGTATCGGTAAATAACGCTATCTCCCTCCCACCTGCTTCGACTACGACGGAGTTGGAGCCTACGGGTACGATTGCTACGAGTGACTTGCCGCGTGTCATAACCGGCAGGGATATCGCTGTTCAAAATTGTTGCGCGTCCAATGCTCCGTTAGTTCGTACAACTACGGTCCTTTTATCTACGGCACTGATCGATGTATGCGTGGGTGGGTTGAAACTATCAACTGTTCGTTGTTTGGTAGATACTGGTAGTCAAGCCAGTTTTATAACTGACGCGTGCGCGCAACGTTTAGGTATCCCACGTAAACATGCAAATGTTCCGGTTTACGGCATAGGCGATACTAAAGCGGTTCATTCTAAGGGTTTCATTTCGTGTAGCATAACCCCTAAGGGTAAACAACAACCCGCAGTTCCAGTTAATGCCTTAATTTTATCAAAATTAATATCACAAGTGCCAAGTGTACCATTGCCTTATACAGGGTGGTCACATTTGAAAAATATTAATTTAGCGGATCCAGATTTTCATACTCCGCAACCCGTGGAAATGTTATTAGGTGCGGATATCCTATCCCACATACTATTAGGTAACGTAATTATGGGATCACCGGGATCTCCGATAGCGATGAATAGTATTTTTGGTTATTTATTGTTAGGTAAGCTTGAGACCGAGTCTAGTCCAACTTCACTTCAAGTTTGTTTTAGTTCTTTTGACGATGACAATCTTCAGAGATTTTGGGAGCTCGATTCACTTCCTGAAAAACGGAGTTATACTCCTGATGAAGAATTATGCGAATCCTTTTTTCAAAAGACGCATACCCGAGATAAAACAGGGCGATATGTAGTTGCCCTACCGTTCAAACCCGACGCTCCGCCGCTTGGCGAGTCACGGAAAATCGCATTCGCTCGCTTTCGTAAATTGGAGTATAGACTGGAACGTAACCCTAAGCTTAAAAAAGATTATCACGCCTGTCTCCAGGAGTATATAGATTTAAATCATATGGAGCCCGTCGATAGTGAGACAGCAGTTGTCGGTTCAAGCTATTACATCCCGCACCACTGCGTGGTTAAAGAGTCGAGCGAAACGACTCGCACTCGCGTTGTTTACGACGCCGGCTGTAAGACGTGTAGTGGTTACTCTTTAAACGATATTTTATTAATAGGTCCTAAGCTTCACTTGGACATAATAGATGTTATTTTAAAATTTAGAAGCCATGCCATTGCGTTCACCGCCGATATTAAACAAATGTTCAGAAACATACTTATTCGAAAGGAAGATAGGGACTTTCAACGTATCCTATGGCGTCAGTCCCCAGAGGATCCTATTCGTGACTATCGTCTGCGTACAGTCACATTCGGTGTGAGTTCATCACCTTTTCTCGCTTTACGAACGATTCAACAGCTCGCTCGCGATGAAGCCGTGCGATTTAAGCTCGCTTCTTCCGTTTTATTAAATGATATCTTTGTTGATGACGTCATTTCCGGTGAGTCTACGCTCGCTAAAGCTCTCACGCTTCAGCAGGAGCTTATTGATATCTGTCGAGCAGCTGGGTTTGAGTTGCGCAAATGGAATAGTAATTCGCCAGCGATACTAGCTGCAGTTTCATCACCAGATTCACATGGTGAGCGGCCCGAGGTCGTCCAATTCGCAGAAATAGAAAACGACAAAGGGGTTAAAGTTCTTGGTCTTCAGTGGAACCCCGAGGCCGACTGCTTTAACTTCAAGGTACAAGTCACCTCCACGGCGTATACAAAGCGAGCTATACTATCCGAAATAGCTAAGATCTACGATCCTTTAGGCCTTTTAGCGCCAGTTACTTTGTACGCCAAACATTTAATCCAACTTTTATGGATGGCAAACGTTGACTGGGACGAACCTCCGCCCATGGATATTATTAATTCTTGGAAGTCCTTTATTAGCGAGTTAACAATCTTATCAAGCGTAACTTTCCCTCGTTATATTTTACCTGAATCAAAAATTCAACTTCACGGTTTTGCTGACGCTTCAGAGAAAGCTTTCGCCGCCTGTGTTTACATTCGCCTTATGGGCAATGATAATAAAGTTCGTACCTTTTTAGTTATGGCAAAAACTCGAGTGGCTCCAATTAGAGTACGCCTTACTATTCCGCGACTCGAATTAATGGCAGCCCAATTATTATCAATATTATTAGAAAGAGTAATACTTACCTATAGTGGACGTATTAACTGCGACCAAGTTTACGCTTGGTCAGACGCTTCCATCGTGCTAGCATGGCTACGCTCACCACCACTGGAAGACCTTTATTTCTAATCGCACCAGCGATATTCTTTCGCGGGTTCCCGCAGACCGCTGGCGACACGTTCCGTCGGCAGATAACCCTGCAGACGCTGCCTCACGGGGCATGCTCCCTGCAACTTTTGTGCAGCATGATTTATGGTTTAACGGCCCCACTTGGCTATGTCAAGATCAAGATTCCTGGCCTGTACTTAAGTCAAATTATAGCACAGACGAAGAAAGGCGTAGCGTACCAATCCAGTCTAATTTAACTTCAACAAATACCGTTGAAATTATTTCTAGATTTTCAAGCTTAGGAAAGTTAGTTCGTGTTACCGCGCTAATATTTAGATTTTTTTATAAGTGTAAAAGGATTAAAAAATGTTATCCGCATTATGTAACCGTTCCTGAATATAACTTCGCCTTAAAAAGACTTATTTATTTAGTTCAACAGAATGTTTTTTGTGATGACATTAAGAAAATATCCCAAGGTAATTTGCCTTCTAATCAGTTGCGCCGTTTAACACCATTTCTAGATAAAGACCAGTTTTTACGCGTAGGTGGTCGCATCCATAAATCATTTTTACCGTTTGAATCAAAACATCAGTTAATTTTACCTAAGAAAAATGCATTAACCAATCTTATTATTGATGACGCACATATTAGTCATTTACATGCCGGCCCTCAAAGTATACAATATTTATTATTACAGCGATACTGGATATTATCCAGCCGTGATATCGTACGCCAGCGTATACATCGCTGCGTTCCTTGCTTCCGAGCACGACCCGCCCGTAACCAGCCACGCATGGCACCGTTACCTGCTACACGTTTGCGGCCCGCGCGACCATTCATCAAAACCGCGGTAGACTTCGCCGGCCCTTTCTATGTGCGCGCAAATAAAGTACGAAATGCTAAAGTAGTTAAATGTTATGTTTCGGTTTTCGTGTGTATGAGCGTTAAGGCTATACATTTAGAGGTCGTGTCAGAGCTTTCTACGGAAGCTTTCCTTGCAGCCCTGCGACGTTTCACGTCCCGTCGAGGTTTATGTACAGACATATTTTCGGATTGCGGGAAAAACTTTGTCGGTTGCAATAATTACCTTAAAGACTTGTATAACTTTTTACGCAATGATTCCGTACAATGTGAATTAAATAAAAACACCCTTCAACAGGGCATAACGTGGCATTTCCAACCACCATATGCTAGTCATTTCGGTGGGTTATTCGAAGCTGGTGTCAAAAGCTTTAAGCACCATTTGCATCGTGTTATTGGCACTCGTACTCAAACGTATGACGAGCTGCATACACTTCTATGTCAAATAGAAGCAGTGTTAAACTCGCGCCCACTATGTGCGCTAAGTGCATCTTCTGCGGATCCGCTTCCCTTAACTCCGTCTCATTTTTTAATTGGAGAGCCCTTAACAGCTCTACCTGATGTTTCCTTGGTAGATGAAAATACCAACCGACTTACACGTTGGCGTTGGGTACAGCAATCGGTCCAACATTTTTGGAAGAGGTGGAGTAAGGAATATCTCCATGAAATTCAACAAAGCCAAAAGTGGCTTCGTGATCGTGGTTCTACTATACGTGAGGGCACTGTTGTAGTGGTTAGTGACGACAACCTACCGCCACTTCAGTGGAAGCTTGCGCGCGTTCAAGCTTTGCACCCCGGTTCTGATAACATTACTCGCGTAGTAACCTTAAAGAGCGGCAATACATTATTTAAGCGACCCGTAGTTAAGGTGTGCCCGCTCCCCGAACAATAGTTTTATTTTTATTTTATTTTTTTTCTTTTAGATTCGTTGCGCATCTAATCTTAGTACTTAAGTTTTTGTTCTCTTTTAGTTTTGAATACATATATGTAATTTTCTTTTTTGTTAAAGCAACTACGTTCCTTTAAGGTGAGCGGCATGTTCCATACTGGAACAGATTTCATTTAAAGTTATCAAATTACTTTCATTTTTTTTATAAGGACAACACATTTGGTAGTTTGCTTTTATGAATGGGTGAGGCGATTTAGTGTATATTTTTCTGGAAGCTACTACCTGTCAGTTGGGTAATGGCAACATTTCGCGCGACACTAGCGCCAAAAACTACAGTTGAAAAAACACGTTGATAAGATCGGCCGGTGCGCTCTTAACATTTGAATTTATGTGAATTATACCATATAGACTGCAGTGATGTGTCCCTCTTTCGATGGAAAATAAATGAACTTGCGTCCTGTGGATTGATATGTGATACTTTTGCTGGAAGCAGCTGATGAGCCCTGTCGCTGTTTATGCCTAGCCCTCGGACTGCGTGGCGGTAGAAGGAACGATTGCGGTAAGTCGCCAAACCCCAGCTTAATATCATACACCGACTTCTATTCTCCTTTATACCAAACAGATTTCAATTTATAAATATTTGTGTTTCTGATTGTAACTTTATAGTAAATCATAAATATATAATTCCAGCAAGAGGTCAGAAAAACTTTTCCAATCATAAAAACTACAGTTCAAATTTTAATAGGCTCTGAAAATATGTAGAGATTTTACTTTGACCCACTTGATCATTAAATATTCTCATTGCAAATGAAATTTACCTCGATTTTGATTTTATCGATTTGAATGATTACGGAGGCTGGTAAATGTAGGTGGTTGATAATGACAGTTAAAGGTCTATCCCTTTTGCGTTCTTCTTGGTCTATTACTTTTGAAGTAATATTCATGAAAATACATAACAAGATTAATTTATTACCAACTTTTAGAATAAACCTAAAACACAAAGAAACCATGCTTTTGTTTTAAATTAAGTTTTATAATGCTGAAATCCTTAGAACACATGTATTGAGCGAAATAAGTAACAAATATAATGACCATTACAAATTGTTTACCGACGGCTCAAAGGATGGCGATATGAGAGGAGCTGCTATTTGCGACCCGGTGCAAGGTTAAAGGGGATGTTTCCATAATGACGATAGAATTAATTGGTATAAGTGAAGCACTTACATATGCTTTGACGCTTAATGTTAAAAAGGTTGTCATTTTTAGTGACAACAAAACTGCGCTACAGCATATACGTCGTTGTGCGGCGGGAGTCACGGGTGTCTCTGTTGCTTACAATATTTTGAATCAATGTGAGGAATTCGATAAACGCGCAGTGAAACTTAGACTACAGTGGATCCCGTCACACATTGGGATATCAGGTAACGAAGAGGCTGACATACTGGCTAAATTAGCGTTAGAGGCTGGCAGAGATTTTAAAATAAAACCTTATGATTCAGAAACACTTCCGAAATTCAAAACAATGTGTCATAGTCGTTGGAAAAGGCACTTCGAAGAATTATCAAAAAATAAAGGAATTTGGTACAGAACTTTAAATAGTGAGCCTCTTCGGGTACCGTGGTTTGTAGAAACTAAATAAAAAAGAAATATGTTAAAATTAGCATTTAGGAGCCGTTCAGGGCACATTCCATTAAAACCGTTTGCCATTTTGATGAAAAAAGCAGAAACCCCTAACTGTGACGTGTGCGGTAAAGTCGAAGACGTTTACCATGTTTTAATGGAGTGTATCAAAAATGGACACGAGAGAGACAACATTTTTTCTTTGTTTTATTTAAATAAATTAGATATAGGTTTAATCCAAAGTATCCTTAGCCAACCTTCTTCAAAGGTGGCCATAGCAATGTATACATTACTAAACTAAGTTAATTTAAGTAAAATGTTAAAGTAGATTAAGGTATGATAGGGTTGGCATATCTTAAAAGATGAAAACCCTTATAATAAATAAAGATTTAAAAAAAATAAAATATTCTTCAACAAATTTTAAAGTAAATTGTAAATTCCACTTTGACATTTTCAAGAAAAAAAAAAAAATGCAAAATAAGTATAAATATAGCTTACAGCTACAGCATTCAAATATCATAGCTACATTGTACCAGTCACCAAACTCAAAATAGCTTTTATCAATACAAATCTTCTTGTAAGTGCAGTTTAATACCAAATGAACTAACAGCAAAAGCATTTTGAATATGAATGTACAGTTATCAGGAACTGTGCTCCGACTAATGAGTCGTTCTGAACTTCTCGAGTGTAGGATGCAACTGTTTGTACGCTCGTGTTCAGACTTAATTACCGGTAATTGGTGTAACCGTATGTTTTTATGTTAGTTTTTATGGCAATTCGTTATGTTGTTCAAAATATTTTTACAATTTTCAGAGTTTGTATGATATAAATGTTTTGTGATATTTTGTCTCAAACAGCTTATAACGGAGAAGGGTTCTTTGGGCCGAGTAAACGACAATACCTTTTATAACTGTATTAGAAATTATAGGTATAATAAAAGACGTATAATAGGAAATGGTCAATATTCCCAGTTGCGAGTGAGGGGTTTACTGATAGTAACCGCGCTGGGCGAGCATGTGAGTACCGACCGCAGTGTAGAATATTTTTTGCTGCTATGCTGCCCATATCGAATGGATAAACTGAGATTGTTTGGTCGCCAGAGCCTCGTTAATTACTCTACAGGGTGTACCCTGGAGTGGAAGAGGGACCTTACAATTAGGGGAACTTTATAATTGAATAGTGCATTTGATCCTAGGACGAATACGAATAACGTTTTTGTCTCATAATCAATAGTAACTTTAAAAGTCTACAACCTATTCGTTTTAATGCGCCAAAGTAAAGTCAAAAAAAAGTTGTGTAACATCAAAAAGTAACGATAAGTACGAAATAACGAATTTTTGTTTTCAATAAAATTCAAAAAATCGCGGGTTTGTTTCGTTTGATGATTTTTTATATCTTTAATAAGATTGTTTATGTTATAAATGTATATTTAAAGCCTTATGAGGAATAGATCAAGGTTATTTTTGGAGAAAAATATCATTGTTTGATTCATAATAACAAAGCGATTTTATAAATAATGGCTTTAGCCTTAGATGGCCCCAGTTCTTTCAAGCGTTGGGTGAATAGGTATCTCATGGAAAGACACATAACACCTTCGTCTACATGATCACTTTCCATCAGGTGACATAGAAGACAAACGTCTCATCATTTTGATTTAAAATATATATATATATATGTCTTCGATTTGTGGTTCAAAAAGATTTCTGTCAAATATAATATTTGTCTTCTCACTATTTAATGCAACTCACGCTCAATGATGTTATTTTAATTAGAAATTATTCTAACGGCTACTACTCACGTTTAATTGTTGAAACGCACCGACCAGGCACGACAGCGATGTTTAAGCTTTGCTTACAAGGCATTTTGCATTAGATAATTGTGTTTTTGCCTAGGCTATCTTCTGAACGAATCACGTTAGAAATACGAGACCTTGAGAGATCGATAGAGATTTATTTTTTATGTATAATGTCAATTATAACTCAAAATCGCTCCTTTGTGGCTAAGCGATGTTTTAGTTAGTGGACGGCAGTATATCTGACAATGTACGGATGGTTTGCGAAGTTAACTAATATTATCGTTACTTAAAATACAGCTATGTTGCAAGTCAACTTGACCATTGTTCTCAAAGTATCTCTGCAGCTTGAACGGTTCACAAATTCGCGGTTTGTATAGTTGGCGCTGTTGTCTTAAGTTTAGTTTTGATATAGTTTATACACATTGAGACATGACGTAATCTATTGTTGCATTTTAAAGTCGTATTGTTAAAGATCTTTTGATCATACTGATTTAGTTTTGCTACACTCAATGAGTAATGTCCGTGGTTTTTGAAATTTGAGTGCGATTTTTCGGCTTATGTATCAATAACAAAGAGTCTTATTTTATTCGTTTGTTCGTTTTTATTTGTCTTGCAGGGGTGAGTACATTATTAAAGCCGCACGATTAGTATGACACTTTGCTTTATTTTAATATATATTATCTTGAACTTGAATATCGAAGTATTCTCTTAGACCATCTAGAAAGAACCAAATTGTGCAACAGATATCAAATCTAAATATGCATTCATGTAGTCCTCTTGTGATGTCCATAAAAATTTATAATCACCTTCCTAATACATAAAAAATATTAAAAAAACAAATTTGTTTAGAACAAAACTAAAAGAATCCCTATTGCAAAAATGTTATTATACGGTGGGTGAATACATGAACGACAAATTTGTAGTTTAATTAAGTTGATATTCGTGTAATAATAATAACATCTTGGTTATGTGTTCTTTGATTTTATGTATTCCTTCTTTTTATAAGCCCCCAATGTATGTTGCAGTGCCTACATTGGGCCTATAATGTTACATGTTTTATGTGTTTATATGTACGCTCCTCCACTGTACAAATAGATATAAAACTTTGTAACATTATGGAAGCAATAAATGATTGAGTATTGAGTAAGTCTGACCGTTAAACTGAAAGTTGGGTGTTTCGTTATGTTTAAATTTCAGTTATTAATCTTTAGTCATTAACAGTTTTTTTTTTGTTTGTGGATGTTGTTTGAGTTACACATCCTAACTGTAAATAACTTTAAAGTAAAGGGAAGTGATGGTCTTTAATAAATATTCATTTCAAAAACGGATCCTCACATATGTTATCGAGAAATCAATTCAGCAGCAAAACTCATTTAACTTGATCAGCACAGAACTCATCAAAGCTAAACATAACGCTCGGGGTTACTGCAGGACTATCCTCATGAAGTTTTTTAATTAGATTCTGCAAAACATTGTTATGATTCCCAAATTGAGCCAACAAAGAGTGCCATATCGCTAAACTTTAGAGTTACGTGCCTTAAAGGCAAAATCAAAATGAATTTTAAACTATGATAATTTCATTACATCTGTAATGTGAATATGAAATGATGTATGCCCTAAGATAGTCCCTTGTTACAATTTCGTGTTTTTTTTAGCTTGTTTCGAAATAGGCAGAAAAAAATATTAATTATCTTATTATAAGCACTTTTGATTCGGAAGATTTTCTTTTTCGTTTACTGTTCGTATATAAATTAAGATCTGTGGATTTTGTGAATGTTAAATAAATAAATAAATAAATAGTTCACGGATATCTTGACACGGCTTAGCTGAAAACTTATGTGAAATCTATATCATGGTTTGGACATATAGCTAAAGGTTTCAATTACAGTAGGTAGAATCCCACACTTCACGGCCTGTACTGAGTTTTTAAGTAAATAAATAAATAAATATTTTTAACAATCACACCACATTATCTAGCCCAAATTAAGTATCATTAAAGAACTTGTGTTATAGATACAACACACATACAAATAAACTTAAATAAACATACATACACATCCATGACTAGAAAGCAAATATGATAAAATATCTGCTTCTCCCAGGATTCGAACCCGGGACCTCTGGCATGGAAGGCAAGGCTATAATCTATTCCATCTATTCCATCCTTCAGTAGGCTTGTCGAAGAGTGGGCCTAAGACCGTAATAATTCTCGGCCAGATTTTTACTCCCCGTTTTGTGTATTTGTTGTCTACCTGCTAAGTTGGGCTGGGGTTGAAAAAACTATGAAGGTTAAAGTTGTAGAAATTTCAATTCCACACTACATTGATCCTGAACATTTAGGCCCTCAAATCAATAAAAAAATAAAATGATGAAATTATTTTTCTCCCCGTTTTACCTCCTTCGCTCGGAAAATATTTTTTTTATAGCCGGCAAACGAGCAATCTACCTACTTGATGGTAAGTGCTATATTTGATAGTAATTAATTGTGGTTATTATACCGAATAATGATGCGTTATCGACCATAGGCTTTAGTTGAAATTGTCTTTGTTCCGTATTTGCACTAGCTGTTCCTTCCCCTAAATTGGAACGGAACCATATAAACGTGCTTGTAATGATGACCAAAATAGGAAAGACGGTAGTGCCGCTCTAGACGAGATCTTAAAAATGTAACTTAGCTAACACTTAAATATCAATCTGACGAAAAAATTTAAAAATTAAATATGGAGAATTAATAATAATTTTTTTTTTTTGGATTTGGAGGATTGGTCGAATTTGGATGCGATTTATTTCAAGGTATACGTACTAACCTGACTGAGTAAAGTACCTGGTGGCCAAAATTTATTAATAATAAATAAATAATAAATAAATATTTCTAGCAATCACACCACATTATCTAGCCCAAGTTAAGTATCATTAAGAACTTGTGTTATGGATACTAGATAACGGATAAATAAACTTAAGAAATATATAAACACACATAAATATTTTTTTTTATATAAATTTTACAAAAACTTAAATAAACATACATACACATTCATGACTAGAGAGCAAATATTATAAAATATCTGACCCTACCAGGATTCGAACACGGGACCTCTGGCATGGAAGGCACTGGTAGTTACCTCAACACCAAACAGGCCGTCATAATTTATAAGTTTAAAATAAAGAGGTATATAAAAAAATTCAAATGTTTTATTGTTCTACGAAAATGTCGACCTGCTTTTTGGAACTACTGTTCTGTTGCTGTAGTTGGTTGTTCGTTTAATGTTGTACGTACGTAGCAATACGTACTTGTGTACGTAATTAATACATACCTTTAGATATTATAGGTGTTTTCAGGATGAGAATATTATTACATTCATAATTTTTTGACGTTTACAAAGAGTTACAAGATGTTTAAACTTTTGGCAGTTATTATTGCCTCATTTAAGTCTAAGCTTTGCTAAACGGACAAGTGAAGTTTTGAGTGTACAAACATCTAATCTAAGAACCTATGAGTCCTTATACATAATATATAGGAATATATATTGAAGTAAAGCATTTTTGCTGTTAGACAGTCGACCCATGTGGCCAAGACTTAAACTAGAAAATAAAACATGAACAGCTCTTTACAAGCCCAGCTGCGGCCAGTATGAATAAATTTTAACCCGATCTAGATTGCTACACATGTCTGGGTGCGACTCGACGACACTGAATAAATTTTAGATTAAATTCCAACAATGAGAGTGTAGTTTACTGCATACAATACAAAAGCGTGTTTTTGTTATTATTCCATGTTTGGTTTTCAACGTTTTCTCGTTGTAAGAATTTCGAATTGTATTCTTTTAAATTATTAATTAATAATATTTAATATTTTATCATGGATTTAGTGACTAACTAGGCATTTTATACAATGTAATTTCAGACAAACACTATGCACTCCTGAAACTGGAATCAAATCCGCTATATTCTGAGTAGAAGATTTATGTATTTAATTTAGCTTTTAGTCTCCAATCGCTCGTGCTGTCTATCGTCTTTTCATAAAACAATATTTATATGAAGTAATGTGATAACATAATTTATTAAGTCAAAATCAAAAACGAATCCGCTATTGTATATTATAACAATAATAATAATATTATTATGCTAATAATAAAATTATTAACGCATAATATCGTCTGGGAAACAAATTGGGGAGTTCATCGTATTCGTTGTGTTTAAATGAAAACCTTTTTTGGTTCTTAACAAGTTCGTAATGTCATTGTTGTAAATCACGTTCTCTCACAGATTCCTCCTTCAATATCATACATTTTCATCACTTGACGGAAACGTATCAAATCATTAAACATAGGAATGATCTTCAAAATACTTTACAGGATTTTAATTTTAAACATTGTATGTTAATAATTAATAATAAACATAGCGCGCGTTTGCTTGAAAATTATCAGGACTTACTTCAAAATTGTTAAATACAAGCTTTGCTTCCTTGAGGGCCACACAGTTAGTGTTTTTGGCAAGATCTGGAAATCACGTTATTTATTGACATAGCAATAAGTGAAAACTACGTAGTAGGAAGAGTGTTGCAGAGAAAACTGATCCCTAAAGTACCCTGGCATTAACAACCATTAGGTCAGAATAGTAGCCACCAACTACAACTCGAATAGACCGTTCACTCAGGCAATCAGCGATTCAGTCGCAGAGCCCGGACAATAAACCATACACTTAGCAAACTTTATTTGCCTGAATAACATTAAATATTTTATATTTCCCTGATTCTAAAACAACATAAAATTGAATAGGCAGTTTGGCATGAAACAAAAGGTAAAGGATATGTATCTTGAATAGCATATTAATAATGAAAACTTATTAATGTGGTTATTTTTACTCAGTTTTGCACCAGAAAATACCGCAAAAGAAATATTTTTTCGACTAAATATTAGTTCCTAAACAAGATTAGAACCAACTTGATTTGTTTAAGAACAAAATACCTTCTCTTACTTTTGAATGGACGGAGGTACTTGAATACGAGATTTGATAAAATGGATTTGGATTTGTGAGAATGGATAATTTAAGTTAAGCGTTTTAAATATACAAAAAGTAATATAAAATCATAATTACTTGTAATTTATTAAAATAATTACATATCCATCGGCCCTACAAAGCAAATTGAATTCTAACTATACGATGCAGATGTTCTAAACTACAACATGATTATAAGCTATTCACTATTTAGATAAGCTTCTAAGTCCCGCAGGCCACTATAATTTAGTCTAAACTGAAACGCAATTACATAGCTATTTGAAGTAAATTACGCAAATTATCAACCTTCCTTTTGTAGAAATATTGTTACGTAGTCATGACATGTTTTATGTGAAATCAAAAGCTAGGCAAATTATTTTACCAAAATGTGTAAACTTTTATAATTTGAAAAATTACGAAAATTGTAATCCCAAAAAAAAAGACATTTCCTCACAAGGTACATAAATTCTACAAATTGCACCGGTATCACAAGAACACGTGCTTCATTCAAATGTTTAGATATTCCAAAAAATTTATAAGCCAATTTACTATAATATTTTTGTAACAAACACACATTATATTTTCATTTCATTTTCGAGACCTTTACCAATACTTTTGTTCAATTACCCACCCGAAGCTTTTCAGGCGTAAAATACCCTTTTACCTTGCTGACATTATAAAATAATATGCATAAAATTATATATTGCAATACCAATTAATATACAAGCTTATTTGGCTATGAACAAAGTCGAATTTTTACTGTTTTATAAAACGAAGTAAATTATAAACATGCTGAGGCATGTTTCAGTAGGTTAAAGAAAACAGTTTTTAAGAAAGAATGGTAACGATTGCAAAAATAATACTGTTTCGTAAATCCTAAAATGGTTTTTGTTGTCAGTAGGGTATTTGTAAAGCTTTTGACTATAATGCGCTGCTTAGCTTGAATATCTTCTGAGATTTAAAAATGCCTCAGTTTTTGAAATGTCTTTTCATAAATGAAAATGTATGTTGTACACATGTACACAATGTGAGGAATATTCTGTAAAATAAACGAACAATATAAATTTGTACCTTTATTACACGTTTTCAGAAATCTATATCAAAAAAATAAATAAGCGAAATTATAACCATTTGTTTAGATGGGTGTATCTGATTTCTTGCTGTTGAACAATAGTACTACTTGAGTAACTGTTGAATAATAAAACTTTTTGTTCAATTATAAATAACTTTGAATTAAACACTTTTCATTTTCATGTCATTTAATTTCGAATTTAAAATGTTCTAATCAATATCGAGACACAGAGTGTGTTGCCTGTAAGTTAAGGAGCAGTCAGAAAAAAAACCCAATATTTCTCGTAACCACTTTTTTGAGCGTTGATCTATTTAAATTTTAAAGGTAATTACTTTAAGTATTACTTTTGTTTCAAAATAAATATGTATTTATAATCATTTAAATCGTATATGGTTATAACGCTGCTCGTTAGGCTTATTTTTAGGTGTCTAGTTTTTTTTTGAAATTTTTGGCAATTTTAATATTTATTTGTCCGATTTCTAAGAGATCTGTTTTTATGTCGAGTTATTAGTGCATTGTAATTTTATAATGATTTTGATGTTGAATCCTGTTTGCGCCAATGTGGCGCTCAGTATGTAGTTTAGGCTACCCGCATAAATTTAATATTTCTTTTGACATTAGCTGTCAAACGCGCTGCATCATTCGCTACCAAATAGTACATAGCCGCTCTCGATACGCACCGCACGCTCCGAACCCTCACGCGCGTCGGACGCTGTGTACCACCTTCTTGTAGAAGGGAAGTTTCATCTGAGCTCCCTGACCTCACCGCTCGTGGTTGCTCGCTTACTAGCGACCCACACCCGCTTACTGGACTGCAGTGACTTAACTACTGTGAGAAGACAGTTGGAATAACCCGGGCCCGGAAGAAGAAAACGTCGAAGTACCGCCGCTCCAGGTCGTGTGTTTGGGTGAGAGCTAGGTGCCTCCTTCGAGGTTAGTTCGTGTAGTTCCATATAATAGGTATTAGATCCTCCAAAACCGCCAATAACCTGTAACGTAGTACCAGTAAAACACCAAAACTCTCTTCTATGTTTATTTTTTCGGTAAAATTTAAAATATACAAAAATGCCAAAAATTTTGGCTACGCACACTCGTGAACGTAAAATAAATTATAGGTTTCTTAAAAAAAACTTTGATTGTAGATAATAAAATATCTTAACTATGTAATTTTGAATAATAAACTCAGAAACAATAATAAATAAATAGATTCAAGTTGCTTTGATGGATAATATTTCGTGACTGACTTGTCAAATCAAAACATTGCCGTTCTCCGACACTACGTAATTCCTAGTTTAAAATTACGTCGGAAACGACAAAAAAATAAAATTTACTGACAAAAAGAGGTCGAAATAGACAACCGTCACAATACCCCGGGGGCCGGGAAAAAAAAATCTGAAAGATTTTTTTTAGTAAAATTTCAAATTCAAACCAAATCAAAATAAACCGCATATACATATCGAATTTTAATATTTAATCTGCTAAATGAAAGAACAATCAAAAAAAAAAATAATAATTAAAAGCAAAATGAAAATTAATATTAACATCCTATAGAAGAATTTTTCTGAAAAAACATCCTGTATATATGAAAAAAAAAAAAATAATACTGATATATTGCATATCAACAAGTTATTTAATAGAAAAAAAAAAAACAAAACAGACGAGAGAGAGAAAAAGAAAAATCCTAAATAATTATCTTAAATTACATGGTTCATGAATGATAAAATTTTAAACATGTTCCTGGAATATACAATGTTAATATACATCGTTCAACTCCATCAACGTACATTATAATTACAACATACATTCACTTTCATACTAGTCTTATTCCAACTACTGGAAATAAAACATCATGCAGTTAGAGTTGCTTATGAGGAATCGTATCCTAAATAAGTCAACTCAACAGAGTTGAACGCAACGGCAAAAGGCTTTAATAGTTGCCATCCGCTGAAAATATTAATAGCTTATGGCTTCTTTAACGTGTCGCTAACTCCCGCACGGTGATTACTATAAACAAGTTTCAGTTAAAAACTGAAATAAATATGCCGGAAAGAAAAGAAAATCATAGCCAGTCGTGAAATATTGACTTTTAAATAAAATCCAAGGGTCTTTTGTGAAGTAATTAAAATACTTATGTAATAAACATATGAAAATAATTCTCACGGGAAAGTGATTCAAGCGTATAAATAATACACATAGGTATGGTTTAGTTTAACGAGTTACCTTAATAAACGCTCGTGCAGAAGGCTTAATTTTACAAGTTGCAAACCGCTTGAAAAAAAATTGAGAAAAAAAATTGATAACATTTAACAAATTATACTATAAAGTATAATACAGATATTGAAAATAAGAGTTTACACTCCTAGAATTGCAAATATTAAATAAATTACACAATAAGTTAACCTAATACTACGATGATGATAATTAATTATAAGTTTTGACCAACGTCAATGTTAATGGTATAGCCAAACGATAATGAGGTGCATAGAAAAAAAAATAAGACAAAAAGAATCGGCTTATGCTCGCCGTGAGATAATTAACAATAATTATATATGAATTCATATAAAGTAATTGGTAACAACCAATCTAGTCACTCAAAGAAGAAGTTAAACGCGGTAGAGGTTTAATGTCTCTGATATGCCAACGACCTAATGGGTTATTATTCATATCCACTAAATCGTAAATTAATGGTGAAACTTTATTTGAAACTTTACATTTAATAAATTTGGGTGCAAACTTAGCACAAAAATGTTTTTTGAGGAACTTATTACATGGTTTCGCCTCCAAACAATATCACCGTTATTAAATTCTAAATTCTGATGATGTTTGTTATAATAAGTTGCATTATATTGATGTGCATTAAATAACCGCTTCTGTACTTCGGAAAAGATAGGTATTAATTGTCCTATGTTTTCAGCATATACATCCCTAGGACTGAAAATTAGTTCATCTCTGGAATCTTTATTTTTGTAGATAGATCCACATGTAACAGCTTCTCTACCAAATACTAAAAATGATGGAGTGAATTTTGTGGTTTCATTAACCGCAGTATTAATAGCAAACTGTATTTTGTTTATATAGGTATCCCAAGTTCTGTGATCTTTATCTATAAAAGCTGCAATCGCCGTTACAATAGTTTTATTGTAACGCTCAACGGTGTTAACCTGTGGACAGTAACGTGGGGTGTAATGTATTTTTGGTATGTTGTAAAATTTAAATAATTCAGATAATTCTGTACTTCACATTACCTTTACACCAATACAACATTACCTTTTATTAAACAGTTTTTTTGCATAAAAAGACCATGTTGTGATAAAATTTTATGAGAATTATTACCCAATATAGTGATAGCACTACCACTATCTAAAAGACCATTTAAAATTAAATCGTTTACTTTTATATGTAAATAAGGACGTTCAAAATCTGATGTTTTATTAAAGAGGAGAGCACAAGTGTTATAAGATTTAAAAAAAATTGTTAAAGTTTTTAACCATGTATCCCAATCTTTTTTGTCAAAATTTGATGATTTAATACCATTATTTTTGTTTATGCACTCCTCGTAATTTAGTTTTTTGAAATCGACTTATTACAATTAGGACATTTACTAGTAATAAAGTCTTTTTTTCCACAACGAAAACACACTATATTAGTGTTAGTACAGTCTTTTAATAAATGTGTATTAGATCTACAACGTGGGCAAGTGAATTTATAAAAATTCTGATTTTTATTAATTGCAGCTACAGTATTAGGTAATGGATTAGCTACAGCTGCTATGGAATTATATGTACAAGCTTTAAAAGGAAATTCAGGAATATATGGTTGATTATGTGAAAGTAGAGTATTATTATACGATTTGTTATTAGAATTTGATGTAGAAGGAATAGGAAAAGAATGATAATGATCTGGTGGTGATGATGAAGAGTAGTAAGATGTATTATTAGAAACTTGGAGAATGCTTTCTGTAAATTTGCATGATTCCAAGAGGGAATTTACAGTATGTAAATCAGTAGGTGAAAGACGTAATGTGAATTCAGGTTTAAGATTTCTAACAAGAGTATTAATTTTTTTCTTTTTCGGACATTGGTTCCAAGAGCTTTGAAAAAAGAGATTCCATTGTAGCAAAGTAGATGATAATTCTCTCATTATGTTTTTGTTTACGAGCATCGATTACTTTTTTTAGTTTATAATCGTAATCGGTAATTGCAAAATCATTCAACAATGCCGATCGGAAAGATGACCAGTCATTAATAGTCGACTTTCTAGCTCTAAACCAATCAAGAGCAGATCCAGATAAAATATCATAAATATGTGAGAATAAAGATTTTTCAGAAATATTTTTTATTTGTGAAAATTCTTCAAGTTTTTGAATAAAATCCTTTGGACAACCTTCACCTTAATAAATAAATCTTTTTAAATCATTGTTAGTTCGATTTTCTGTAATTTTACTGACCTTATCAGTTAATGCTTCGAAAAAAGCAAGGGGTTGTAGATTAATATTTTGTATAGATTCTGCGGAATGATATGTGGAATGTGTTGGTGATTTTTCCAAATTTTTAAAACGTGAGTCTAATTGAGTTAAATCATTCCAACATGAATTTATTAAATCTAACTGCTCTGAAGATAAATCTGATGTAATGTCAATGAGGCCTAATCTTGTTCTTATATGAGTTAAATAAGGTGAAATTTTTTGTTTCCTAATAGGATAAGAGTTTATACAAGCTTCAACAAGTTTTAAATTTTTTTTAATGGTATTAATATCTTCTGAAAATTCTTCAGGGCTATTTTGTAAAATTTCTGTTTCAGAATCTACATTAATATTTAATAATAATGATCGTAGTTCGTCTACAGATTGCGTCGAAGAAAAATTTATATTTCTGATTTTTAATTCATAAATTATTTCAGGTTTATTTAATTGTGAAAAATTCATTGCAAAATCAAAAAAAAAATGTTAAAGTGAAACAAATTTGTTAATAGTCGTTATGCAGAATAAAGCCTTAAAAATATACGTATTTTCAAGTGATGAAAATGAATAGAAAATGTTATTTAAATAGTGAAATTACTGGGTTATAGAATGTTGTGTCTTCAGAAAATTTCTTCAAGGATATTATAACGAAAGAAACTAAAGAAACTTAAATGTCTGAATAATTTAGCAGTATTTTGATATATTATAGTAGATATATATATAAATATATTGTAGTGAATGTTAATGATTGAAAATGGTAACAAATAAAGTTTTATGCCTGACCTCAATAATAATTATAAAAAAATTATTTTTAATGTTGCAATTCTTCTGTTGATATAGTTCCTCCTCTCTTCTCCATAAACTACGTTTGAATATTCGGGCGCCAGTATGTAACGTAGTACCAGTAAAACACCAAAACTCTCTTCTATGTTTATTTTTTCGGTAAAATTTAAAATATACAAAAATGCCAAAAATTTTGGCTACGCACACTCGTGAACGTAAAATAAATTATAGGTTTCTTAAAAAAAACTTTGATTGTAGATAATAAAATATCTTAACTATGTAATTTTGAATAATAAACTCAGAAACAATAATAAATAAAAAGATTCAAGTTGCTTTGATGGATAATATTTCGTGACTGACTTGTCAAATCAAAACATTGCCGTTCTCCGACACTACGTAATTCCTAGTTTAAAATTACGTCGGGAACGACAAAAAAAATAAAATTTACTGACAAAAAGAGGTCGAAATAGACAACCGTCACAAACCTAACTCGCATACCACACGGGTGTGTATCCCAAGCGATCATAGGGTGGCCTTCGCTATCGAAGAAGTGGCCGCCACATACCCCTTTCTGGTCCTTCGAGCCGGATCTATCACCCCTTTCTTGTCCACCGAGCAGGATCTTTCACTTCGAGATCATTCTGGTCTCTTCACCCTCGTTATTTCTACCTAGGTATTAGGTATCGGTTCCTAGTAACTGCCCCTAGCCTCTTAACGTCGCAAATTCTTTTATAACATCCGCTATTTCATTAGAATACAGTCCATTCTTTAATTCAATACTTATACCTGAGTCGATCTTACCTCCCGAAAGCCGCATCAAGTCATATCTTACATAAGTAAAACGCATATTCCACTTTGCTCTAAAATAGCATTGAAATTATCTATTTTAATCAACTTTTAATTTTTGCAATTTGCAAACATATCTGTGGGTAATTCTACAAATTCTTCAAGAGTATTCTCGAACGTTCCGTTTGCCTCAGCTAGCGTGGCGGCTCTTACGTAACAGTTATCACATGTTCGAAGGTTTGATATTTAGAATTTTATAAGAATTGTTAATTTTAAATGACGTCTAAGGGTGCAAGTGTTTCTAAAAGCGCTGACAAAATGTCTTTGACACTTAAGAAATTAATTAAAAAACGCGACGAAATATTTTCTCGTTTACAAACCATCTATAATTATTCAAAAAACGCTTTTCAAGATGAATCTTCTTCCGAGTTATTTTTATGTAACGTAATTTCTTTAGACGATCTTCGCTCTGAGTTCAATGACCTTGTTGAACAAATTAATGACACAGAACTAGAGATAAATCCTTCGTATGAACCTAGTTTTCAAAGCTGGTCTGCATTCGAAGATTTATATTGTCGTTGTTAACATGTCGCAAATAAACTTTCAAATTCAGAAAATAAAAATTCAGTCATACTGCCGCAGTCTTCTAAAAAACCTCTTATTAAATTGCCTAAGTTAGATTTAGTCAGTTTCTCCGGAGCAGAACCTACTAAATGGACTACATTTTACGAAACTTTTAAAAATACTATCCACGAAAATCCTGATTTAACCGACAACGAACGCGTGCAATATTTGCTAGGCAAGCTGTCGGGTCGCGCTTTGTCCGTTTGTACTGGTATTACACCTAATGTGGAAAACTACCAGCTAATATGGCAAACCCTTGTCAATAAGTACAACGATAAACGAACTTTGGCAACCGCGTACCTAGAACAAATGTTCGAATTTAAACCTTTCAGTACCGCTTATTCTCATAACATAGACTTATTTCTGGATAAGTTTTGTGCCGCTGTATCTTGTTTACAATCGCTCAACTTGACCAACCTTTCTGATTGTATTCTTTTACATATCGCTCTTAATAAAATTGATTCTGAAACCGCTCGCTCCTTCGAAATGCAGTACAGAAACTGTTCCATACCTACTTACAATGATCTTATAAACTTTCTCCGCGAACAATCTAAAATACTCGATCGCACTGAGTCAACTTCTAATTACCCACATAGTAAAATCCGTACATCTAATCCATCTCGTCAACACAACAATAATACCCGCTTCGCTGCAAAATCAACGCATTCTTTTATAACCGCTTCTCACTCGCAAGTTTGCTCGTTGTGTAAACAATCTAATCATTCTCAATTATACAAATGTCCCGAGTTTAATGACTTATCTGTCGACAAACGATATGAAACCGTTAAATCTCATAAGGCGTGTACCAATTGTTTAAGTTTTAGACATAAGTTAAACTCTTGCAAGTCAACGTTTAATTGTCCCTACTGTAACCACAGACACCACTCACTACTGTGTCGCAATCAGGTTTCGAACCGCGAGCCTGCGCCACTGCTCCGGCAGGGCCAAGCTCGGCCGCCGCGCATCCGCATCCCCCACTTTCTCGCTCCGATCGCCGCCCAGTGCGGACGTGCAAGACCCCGTTCTCCGTTGTTTGGTCCCTTCCCGATATTCCGTGGCGCTCAGTCTACTGACGTCACAGTCTAGCGTGTTGGTTCCGTGCTACGGTCTTCAAGGTTTTTCTACTCCCTCTGAGTGCTATCGAAGTGCGATTTTTCTTTGCGACTAAGCCCCTTAGTCTTCAAAGCTCTGTGCTAAGTTGTGTTGTGCTTGTGCTGAGTGCAGTGTTGTGCCTAGCGTAAGTAGTCTGGTTTCAGTGCAAAGGATACTTAACGGTGACAACGAATTTGTACTGAACCAGTCCTTTTTATTTTTATTTTATTTCTCTTCTCTATTTTATTTATTTTTCTCCTATTTTCATATTTATTTTTATCGTATCTGTGTGTTTTCGTGTGTATTTGTCCTTTCTGTCGGTAAAGGTTGACCCTATCGAGGTCAACTCTTTACCTGCGTACCCTTTTTTAGGTTTCTAGGTAGCGGTGACTACGAATTTGTACTAAACCAGTCCTTTTTATTTTTATTTTATTTCTCTTCTCTATTTTATTTATTTTTCTCCTATTTTCATATTTATTTTTATCATATCTGTGCGTTTTCGTGTGTATTTGTCCTTTCTGTCGGTAAAGGTTGACCCTAACGCGGTCAACTCTTTACCTACGCACCCTTTTTTAGGTTTCTAGGTAGTGGCCTTCGGCATACTACGGTTAGTTCTAATTTATTCTCCCCAGCCCCCCTACCGCGGGTAGGGAGGTTTAGGTACTAGGTTTGCTAGGGAACCTAGGCATTTTTATATATTTATATATTACATATCGTAGGACCAAGCCCTCCAATGGACCTTGTCAACGTTCTTAGGTCGTTCGCCCAGGTGCTCGCTGCGTCTGGCTACAGCATACCCGATGACATACTAACGCAGGCCTTACAGGCATCTATCTTGTCCTCGGCCCCTCAGGCCTCAACTCCGGCCCCTCAGGCCTCAACCCCGGCCCCTCAGGCCTCAACCCCGGCCCCTCAGGCCTCTAACGTCGAGACCCCTCAGGTCTACAGCTCTTCCTCGTCTCCCGCCTCGTCCGAGATGGACTGCGAATCGGTCGCATCCTCTCACCCGTCGCGTCGCAAGCGTACCGCTCCCGGGAGCGACTCCGAACCCGCGTCTGATACGTCGTCAGATGCCGTCACCTTAACCGGCTCTCCTGAGCCCGCGTTTCAACTTGTCGCCAAGCGCTCCAAGAAGCGCTCGAAGAAAGCTTCGGTATCATCAATACCCGAGCCCTCCCCGGTGTCTTCAACACCAGCCCCCGCGCCATTAAAATCGCTTGAAGTAACCGCGTCTCCGTCGGTCCCTTCGAAGCCAGCTTCGCGCTGCGCTCCCGTCCCACCGAAGCCTCAGCTCCCTCCACCCGTCTTCCTGCGGGAAAAAGCGCGCTGGACCGCGGTTTCAAACTTGTGCAAAGAGCACAAAATTAATTACTTAAAAGCTGCCAACGCTGGCGATACAATCAAAATTCAAGTAGCGACCGTCGACGACTTCCGGTCTTTCACTAGGTTTCTGTCGATCAATCAAATAGCGTATCACACCTACGCCCTCCCGGAGGAGCGTAAGATCCGCGCAGTACTACGGGGCGTCCCGTTCGAACTCAGTAACGAAGACATTCTCGAGGACCTTAAATCTCAGGGTTTCCCGGCCGTAGCAGTGCACAAGATGCACTCCAACCGCGGTAGGCGTTTTCCTTTAGCATTAGTAATCTTGTCAAATACTCCCAACTCGAAGGAGATTTTCAGAGAGGCTCGCACAATCTGCGGACTCTCGAACATCTCCGTCGAGCGTCCCAACCCCCGCGGTCATCCTGGGCAGTGCAACCGCTGCCAGCTATATGGCCACGCAGCGGCTAACTGCTCAGCTCCCCCCAGGTGCGTTAAGAGCCTGGATCCACATATCACAAAGGAGTGCATTCGCACTCCTGAATCCACTTCCCCCCTGCCTGTGTGCTATGTGGCCGGACTGGCCTAACTACATGATTGCCCGCGCGCTCCGCGCTCCACCGTCAAGAGGGTCGCGCCCAAACCGGCGCCGCCGCTCACTCCCGCAAACTTCCCGCCGTTGCGCAACCGGGGTCCCCCGGAAGCAAAGCCCGTTCAGCCGACGCCTACTCAGGCTCTGTCTTGGAGGCAGCGTCCGGCCGTCCCGCCTGCACCTTCCCGACCCACCCCAGCTCCCGTAGCTTTCGTAGGGCCGCGTCCCACTTTGTCATCTTCACCTGTCGTCGTTGGCTGAGGACATGAAGACCGTGTTTGACGTCATCCAAAACGTCGACATTAACGAAATTCCCGTAATCGCACGCAAACTGCGAGCCGCCCGCTCTCCTCAAGAGCGTTTATTCGCGTTAGCCGAGCATCACTCGCTCCTAAGTTCGTTGTAAATTCTTTTAGTTTTGTATAAATTCGTAAATAATAAATTATAATGTCCAGACCCGCAAATCCCGCGTCCAGTCGTATTAAACCCAAGGGCTTATCCCTAGTATCTTTTAACGCTCGTAGCCTTAGAACCAACCTTCCCGAGATTAAACTGTTACTTCAGAACAAAGAACCTGACTTATTCCTTCTCCAGGAGACATGGCTTACTCCAAACCGCTCCAGGGGATCCGCTATTCCTAAGTACGCGTTTACTCGCAACGACAGGCCCAACTCCGACGGATACGGTGGCACCGCTATATATTACAAAAGAGGCTTCCATTGCTGTCCTCTCCCTACCCTTCCTCTCCTCAACATGGAGGCCACTGTGTGTAGATTGGCTATGACTGGTCATCCGACGATCATCATAGCTTCAGTCTACATACCTAGTGGTACCAGATCAATCCGCAGCGACTTTGAGGCCATTCTCGCCCTCGGCCATTCAGTCATTATGTTCGGAGACTTTAACTCCAAACATACTGACTGGACGTGCCTATCGACCAACACCAGCGGTATCGCTCTCCTCGACATCACTAACTCCCTTGACTTAGACGTCATATCCCCCATCACTCCCACTCACTATCCCAACAACCCGACCTATTCTCCTGACATCCTCGACTTTGCAATTATCAAGCGAATCAATCTTGATCTCAGGTCCATCGAACCGCTCGATGACCTAGGCTCCGACCATCCTCCCGTCTCCCTCGTGCTAGGCGCGCCTAACGATAACATCCATCTTCTAAGACCTTTACCAACTGGAAAGGCTTTAAAAATACGTTAGTTTCAACCTTAGAGGCACCGAACTCTCCGCTCGCGATTTCGCCCGACCAATTAGACAGCCCGATTAAAATAGATTCAGTAGTCGATACTCTCACTGATGCTATCAACTCAGCCATCAGCGACAACGTAATCATTGCTAAGCAAGGCCAACCCGCGCTTCCCTTAGCCGTTAGCAATCTCACTAAAGCTATGGAACGCGGCTCTCCGGAGAGCCAAGAAATATCCCACGCCCGCATATAGAACAGCTGCGAATCAGCTTCAACGTAAAGTTAGGTCTCGCCTCGTGGAACTCCGTGACACTCAGTTCAACGATCTCATGGAGAATATCTCCCCGTCCCACCAAGCGTATTATCGAATGGCCCGAGCTTTACGCGTAGACACCGCCTCTCACGTTCCTCCTCTCACTCGTCCCGACGGCACCATTGCCTTCGAAGTCGAAGAGAAAGCCGAATGCTTCGCCGACAGCATAGCGGCACAATGTTCGCCCAGCACGCAACCCGCGGATCCCTCCCACATCCAGGCGGTGGAGGACGAAGTTCTCCGCAGAGAAACTCTCCCTATCACCGACGACCCCGTCACAGTCTCTAATGATGAAATCTTGCTTCTCATTAGAAAGCAAAAGTCCAAAAAGGCTCCGGGTGCGGATGGAATTTCCAACCACGCACTTAAGCACCTGCCACAGCAGGTGCTTACCTTGTTAGCTATCATCTTCAATGCCTGCTTCGACCATAGCTACTTTCCAAAAGCCTAGAAAGAAGCGACAGTCATAGGCATTCCCAAGCCGGGTAAACCTCTGAACATCCCGGTTAATCACAGACCCATCAGCCTCCTCAAGGCAATGTCTAAACTTCTCGAAAGAGTCATACTCTCTCGAATGCGGAGCCATCTGTTTCCAACGGATGGCGACCCTCTCATTATTCCCCACCAGTTCGGCTTTCGCGCTAAGCACTCCTGCCCTCAGCAAGTCCATCGAATCGTCGAGTACATTCTCGAAGGATTCTATCCGCATCGTAAAAAATCAATCGCGGTTCTCTTTGACGTAGCCAAGGCATTCGACAAAGTCTGGCACAGCGGTCTCGTTTTTAAACTCTATAAAATAGGCTTACCGGTTCGCCTAGTCAGCGTCGTTTCTTAAAGACCGTACGTTTCGATTCAAACATGAAGGCACGCTCTCCGCGCCTCGTCCCATAAAGGCTGGAGTCCCGCAAGGCTCAGTCCTTGCCCCTCTGCTGTACACCGTGTAAACTTATGACATGCCCATCCCGCCGAAAGGCGTCGAACTCGCCCTCTTTGCAGACGATACCGCCCTTTATACTAAAGGTCAAAGGATCCCGTATAACATCACCAGACTCCAAAAGGCCGTAACGCCCTCGGTGTTTGGTTTCAAAAATGGCGTATCGATGTCAACCCAGAAAAGAGTTCTGCCATTCAATTCGACCACAAACGTCGTAATCGCCGCAACGATCCCCACATTCGAATGTTAGGTATTCCCATCCCCTGGAAGCGCAGTATCAAATACTTAGGCGTCACCTTAGATCAGACGTTTCTTTCAAGCCACACGTCGATAGAGTAACGAAACTCGCGCGTTTCTACTTAAGCCGCTTAAATAGTATGATAGGTAGAAAAAATAAAATGTCTTTTAGAAATAAACGTACGCTTTATAAGGTCTGCGTTAGACCCGTCATGTCATATGCTTCGCCAGTCTTTGCCCACGCCAATCCCTCCGTCCTGTATAAGCTGCAGGTAGTTCAAAATCTCTTCTGCCTGCACAGAGATCTTGAACTACCTACAGTGCAACAGCACCTCAAAACACTCACAGAATCGTTCTTCAAACGCGCCGAATCCCATCCCAATCATCTTGTTCAAGATTCAGTCTCATATACTGCTCCTGTGTTAGATTCGAAATTCAAAGTCGCTAGGCCGAGAAACGCGCACACGGGCGAACCTACGCAGTTAACTTTAGCTCTCGAGGCCCTTCAGGCCGCAAATCCTAATTCTAAGGTAAATTCTAATTCTAACGTAAATCCGAATTAATGCAATTTTACTTTTCATTTTTAATGTTTTTATTTACTTTTCATTTTTTTTATTATTTACTTTTCATTTTGGAGCACCTTCAGTGCTATGTAAATCTCAGCGGGTGACCCCTTAAGGGCCCCGCTAGCGCGGCCTCTTTCTCCAATTGGCCGTCGCTCAGATGAAGGCTGAGTGGCAAAAATGCACGAGCCGACAGGGGGTTTTTTAGTGGGTATGGTTCTGGTAGGCGTCGGGACGAGTCCAACATAACTTCGATCGCGCGCGCGGAGTATGCGTCAGAGCATTTTTTATGTCCTCCTGCCCTTCCCGTGGAGGGGACCAAAAAAAAAAATCCGCATCCCTCGCTGTCTCGTCTGCAGTCGCCGACCCGCGATGACTCACGCGCATTACGGAACAATGTTGCGTTGTGTAATAAGTTAGACGCTCGAGATTCGCGCGCCTCCACTTGTTTATTAGGTACAATCGAACTCGGGGTACGCGATGCTTTTGGTGCATTGCATAAAATACGCGCTTTATTAGATTCGGGATCACAAAATAATTTTCTTACTATGAATGCTTGTTTAAAACTGAAGCTTAGTTACAATAAAATTTCCCGCGCAGTAGTAAAAGGCATAGGTTCCTCGCCGAACCCGATCAAAGGCAAAACATCACTTGTTATTAATTCTCTTAAGAGTAATAGTTTGTCTTTTCCGCTCGACGCTTTTATTATAAACCGCATAACTGATACTTTGCCAGATATTCAAATAGACTTAACCGCGCTTTCTTATTTGCAAAATATTACTCTCGCTAACAATAACTTTTATAAACCGGGAGATATCGACCTTCTCATAGGTGCCCCGCTATTTACTGACATTTTACTTTCAGGACGCATTACTGGCCCTCCAGGTACCCCGACGGGTCTGGAGACAGTATTTGGCTATGCTTTAATTGGCAACGTGCCAACCGCTATTAACAATAATTGTTTAACCGCGAATAATATTTCTTTATGTGCCTTTACGGAACCCGCGCCGCAAATTGATAATATTTTAAACAAATTTTGGCAATTAGAGGAGGTCTCGTGTGAGCCTGTCTTAAGTCCGTGCGCCCGCGAATGTGAACAAATATTTATTGATTCCGTGTCGAGATGCTTGACCGGCCGCTATACAGTCGCTTTACCGTTTTCTCGTAACGCTGACATTTTAGGTAACTCATACCAATCCGCTAGGCGACGTTTTGCTTCGCTAGAACGCAAGTTTACTGTCGCCCCCGAATTACGCGCTGAGTATAACGCTATAATTCAGGAATATATCGCTAAAGATTTTATTTCGCCGCTCTCATTCGATGACTACTCTGGTTATTACATTCCTCACCACGCCGTAGTTCGCGCTGACAAGGTGTCTACTAAGGTACGAGTGGTCATGGACGCTAGTTGTAAAACAGATACAGGTTACTCTCTCAATGATATTTTACACACCGGACCTAATTTACAAAATGATTTATTTTCAGTTTTACTAAATTTTTGTTTATATAAAATCGCATTTACCTCTGACGTGAAACAAATGTACCTAGGCATTTGTGTTCTTGAAGAGCATCGCAAATTTCAAAAGTTTTTATTTCGCTTCGATACTTCCTCGCCGCTAGTTTCCTACCAGTTCAACCGTGTGTGCTTCGGTCTCCGCAGCAGCCCGTACCTCGCCATGCGCGTGCTGCGCAAGCTGTGCGCCGACGAGGGCTTGCGGTTCCCGCGCGCTGTTGACGTCATTCTACGACATTGTTATATGCATGACATCTGTTATTCAACGCCTACTTTAGACGACGCTGTCCAGCTCAAAGATCAGCTGCTAGGGTTGTTCTCATCTGGCGGTTTCGAATTAGTCAAGTGGTCGAGTAATTCGACTGAGCTACTTGACACGCTACCCGAGTTTCACCGCTACTCGTGTAATATTAATTTTCTAGAAGATGAACCTTACAGCTTAAAGGTTCTCGGACTCCAGTGGTCACCTATTACTGACGAGTTTTATTTCACAGTGACTCTTGACAATAGGCCGTGCACTAAACGCAATATTCTGTCTGTAATCGCCCGTCAATATGATATACTCGGATTGATTGCGCCTGTTATATTATACGCAAAATTAGTATTACAAAATCTTAGTACTTTAAAGTTGAACTGGGATGATACTCCGCCAGAAAACATTATACAAATTTGGAAACAGTATTTACACGAATTACCGATAGTACAAAATTTACGATTCCCGCGCCATATAAATGTTTTTCAAAATTCCAAGCTATCTATTGTAGCTTTTGCAGATGAAATTCATTGATTTTCGAGACAGAATCAAGCAAATATTTCACCGTTCTAAGTTTAACAGCAAAACATACCTTCCTAAGGGTTCTCCCAGCGGCTGTGTTGTGACATATTTATGTTCTAAGTTGTGATGAAAAGTCATAAAGCTCGATTTACGAGTTTCCAACATATGTTCAGTACATTGTTTTCACAAATATTACGTACAAATGGAAGTTGTGTGACGTTTTGATTAAATATTCACAATAATGCATCGGAATTACCTATTGTTTTATTTAATGATTGTGATCAAGCAAGAAAATTACATCAGCTTTTGCTAATGCTGCAGCACATTGATTATAATTGTAAGTGTTTTTTACTTTCTATTGAATTGTTAAAAACCAGGTTGTTATAATTGCAAAGCTACAAACATATTTCTTTTCATGATTTGAATTTTGATAAAAAAAAAGTCTCAGCTTTCTTCCCCAAATAATACTGAAACAGAATACGGCAATGCAAATTAAATATACCTACAGAGTAAAATGCCACGGGGAGGTTTTTACGAACAGATAAAACAGAAAAGCAGTTATAGACCAATATCAAATTAAATCAATTAGAAACGGCAAAGGGGAATTCAGAATCTTATGTAAGGTTCAATGGTAAAGTTGACACAGAAACAAAACTTACAAGACAGAATTACTAAATTAGAATTACTAAATAAAATGAATCTATGGTCTTTCCCTACTGCATGTGAGTATCAACCATAGATATTTTATTTTAATATTCGGGTCACGTTAAGTCGACGCTCATCGAGCCAGTTTCTTATTGTGATGTGAAATAATCCACTTTGGGTGATTAGTTAAATAGCTAAGTGAAAATTGGTAAAAATATTGCTACAATATATGGGGTGTTATTTATGAAACCTTTGAAATTTAGAACTTATTTTGTGAATGGGTGAAAATATATTATCTGAGGTGTTTTAATATGAAATAGTCAAATAACCTCAATAGTTATAGTTACTGGAATTTGTTCTGTCCATTATATAAAATAGATTTTCTGTCTTACCCACAAACAAGCAGTTGATGTAATATGTGGAGCAGTAAAGTAACCCCTTTTATTCGCTATAATGACATAATATTAAACAAAAGCTGAAATACCCTGAGCATTAAAGAGAACGTTTATCAGATTTTTTTTGGTATAATAACCTAACTTCGGATAATATTATTATGTAGTAAGATTTTGTACGTTGAAATAATGTCTATTGTGGTATTATTTTTGTAGCGTAACTCTTTATATTAAGTTTTCTTTTACATTGAACTCTCATGACATCGTTCGCGTAAATTCCCAATGCCTTAAAAATTTCACAATATAGAAATTATTTCCACTCTTTACTACGCGTATGTGTGCGCAGGAGGCAGCTCGCGGCTGTTCTCTGCAAAATTAGCTCCATTTCAAAATTAAAAATGAAATCACAAGTTATTTTCTGATAAAATAGGTATATTAAACATAATTTGAAAGTTAATATCAATATAACTCAAAAAAAGCATTGGAATGTCTTAAAAAGTCAAGTCTTTTAAAGCGGGACGGGAAAGTAAAGTTTTACTGAAAATTGAAGTTTTTACAAAAATAGTCATTCAAATTGCAAGATTTTCTAACACATTTTTTTAAATTATTTATTATGCTTTATAGCGTTTTAATCTTAGCACCGGGTACTATCCTTCCTAGTTATATTCCTAATTATATTATATTCCTAGATTTATATCCTACAAGTAAATAAATTATTAAACAAATTAGGAACAAATGGAAAAAATTTAATACATTTATCACGACTTTACATTCTTTTGCACCATCATTATTGATACAAGAGCTTTTTAATTTGTTAGAATCTCGTCTGCGGACCTCCATCCCCACGCTACTCTTTGAGGGACTACAGTACTACTCTTTTGACTAATTAAATGATACTATTTAAAGGGTAGGAAAAGCCGCTGTAATTCATCATTCTCGCTCCGATCGCCGCCCAGTGCGGACGTGCAAGACCCCGTTCTCCGTTGTTTGGTCCCTTCCCGATATTCCGTGGCGCTCAGTCTACTGACGTCACAGTTTAGCGTGTTGGTTCCGTGCTACGGTTTTCAAGGTTCTTTCTACTCCCTCTGAGTGCTATCGAAGTGCGATTTTTCTTTGTGACTAAGCCCCTTAGTCTTCAAAGTGCTGTGCTAAGTTGTGTTGTGCTTGTGCTGAGTGCAGTGTTGTGCCCAGCGTAAGTAGTCTGGTTTCAGTGCAAAGGATACTTAACGGTGACAACGAATTTGTACTGAACCAGTCCTTTTTATTTTTATTTATTTCTCTTCTCTATTTTATTTATTTTTCTCCTATTTTCATATTTATTTTTATCATATTTGTGTGTTTTCGTGTGTCTTGTCCTTTCTGTCGGTAAAGGTTGACCCTAACGCGGTCAACTCTTTACCTGCGTACCCTTTTTTAGGTTTCTAGGTAGCGGCCTTCGGCGTACTACTGTTAATTTTAAGTTTTCCTCCCCAGCCCCCCTACCGCTGGTAGGGAGGTTAGCCGCTAGGATTTTGCTAGGTTTTAGAAACTAGGCATCTTTTATTATACTTATATTTCTTAATATTACTGTCCCAACTCTCCCTTATGGATCCGCTAAGCGTTATTAACGCGTTCACCCAGGCACTTGCTGCGGTAGGCGTCTACATCCCGAATGACATCATAACGCAGGCCTTGCAGGCATCAATCGCGTCCCCGGCCCCTCAGGCCTCAACCCCGGCCCCTCAGGCCTCAACCCTGGCCCCTCAGGCCTCAAACCCGGCCCCTCAGGCCTCCAACGTCGAGACCCCTCAGGTCTACAGCTCTTCCTCGTCTCCCGCCTCGTCCGAGATGGACTGCGAATCGGTCGCATCCTCTCACGCGTCGCGTCGCAAGCGTACCGCTCCCGGGAGCGACTCCGAACCCGCGTCTGATACGTCATCAGATGCCGTCACCTTAACCGGCTCTCCTGAGCCCGCGTTTCAACTTGTCGCCAAGCGCTCCAAGAAGCGCTCGAAGAAAGCTTCGGTATCATCAATACCCGAGCCCTCCCCGGTGTCTTCAACACCAGCCCCCGCGCCGTTAAAATCACTCGAAGTTACCACGCCTCCGTCGGTCCCATCGAAGCCAGCGACGCGCTGCGCTCCCTTCCCGCCGAAACCTCAGCTCCCTCCGCCCGTCTTCCTGCGTGAAAAAGCGCGCTGGACCGCGGTTTCTAACTTGTGCAAAGAGCACAAAATTAATTACTTAAAAGCCGCCAACGCTGGCGATACAATCAAAATTCAAGTAGCGACCGTCGACGACTTCCGCGCGTTTACCAGGTTACTCTCGTTAAATAAAATCGCGTATCACACCAACGCCCTCCCGGAGGAGCGTAAGATCCGCGCAGTACTACGGGGCGTCCCGTTCGAACTCAGTAACGAAGACATCCTCGAGGATCTTAAGTCTCAGGGTTTCCCGGTCACAGCAGTGCACAAGATGCACTCCAACCGCGGTAGGCGTTTTCCTTTAGCTTTAGTAATCCTGTCAAATACTCCCAACTCGAAGGAGATTTTCAAAGAGGCTCGCACAATCTGCGGACTCTCGAACATCTCCGTCGAGCGTCCCAACCCCCGCGGTCACCCTGGGCAGTGCCACCGCTGCTATATGGCCACGCAGCGGCTAACTGCTCAGCTCCCCCAGGTGCGTTAAGTGCCTGGATCCACATTTCACAAAGGAGTGCACTCGCACTCCTGAATCCACTTCCCCCCCTACCACCAAGAGGGTCGCGCCTAAACCGGCGCCGCCGCTCACTCCCGCAAACTTCCCGCCGCTGCGCAACCGGGGTCCCCCGGAAGCAAAGCCCGTTCAGCCGACGCCTACTCCGGCTCTGTCTTGGAGGCAGTGTCCGGCCGTCCCGCCTGCACCTTCCCGACCCATCCCAGCTCCCGTAGCTTCCGTAGGGCCGCATCCCGCTCCGTTATCCGTACCTCAGTCGTCGTTGGCTGAGGATATGAAGACCGTGTTCGACGTTATTCAAAACGTCGATATTAACGAAATTTCCGTACTCGCACGCAAACTGTGAGTCGCCCACTCTCCTCAAGAGCGTTTATTCGCGTTAGCCGAGCATCACTCGCTCCTAAGTTCGTTGTAAATTCTTTTACTTTTGTATAAATTCGTAAATAATAAATTATAATGTCTAGACCCGCAAATCCCGCGTCCAGTCGTATTAAACCCAAGAGCTAGTATCTTTTAACGCTCGTAGCCTTAGCACCAACCTTCCCGAGATTAAACTGTTCCTTCAGAACAAAGAACCTGACTTATTCCTTCTCCAGGAGACATGGCTTACTCCAAACCGCTCCAGGGGATACGCTATCCCTAAGTACGCGTTTACTCGCAACGACAGGCCCAACTCCGACGGATACGGTGGCACCGCTATATATTACAAAAGAGGCTTCCATTGCTGTTCTCTCCCTACCCCTCCTCTCCTCAACATGGAGGCCACTGTGTTTAGATTGGCTATGACTTGGCTCCAGACCAATCCGCAGCGACTTTGAGGCCATTCTCGCCCTCGGCCATTCAGTCATTATGTTCGGAGACTTTAACTCCAAACATACTGACTGGACGTGCCTATCGACCAACACCAGCGGTATCGCTCTCCTCGACATCACTAACTCCCTTGACTTAGACGTCATATCCCCCATCACTCCCACTCACTATCCCAACAACCCGACCTATTCTCCTGACAACCTCGACTTTGCAATTATCAAGCGAATCAATCTTGATCTCAGGTCCATCGAACCGCTCGATGACCTAGGCTCCGACCATCGCCCCGTCTCCCTCGTGCTAGGCGCGCCTAACGACAACGTCACATCTCCTAAGACCTTTACCAACTGGAAAGGCTTTAAAATACGTTAGTTTCAGCCTTAGAGGCACCGAACTCTCCGCTCGCGATTTCGCCCGACCAATTAGACAGCCCGATTAAAATAGATTCGATAGTCGATAATCTCACTGATGCTATCAACTCAGCCATCAGCGACAACGTAATCATTGCTAAGCAAGGCAAACCCGCGCTTCCCTTAGCCGTTAGCAATCTCATTAAAGCTAAGAACGCGGCTCTCCGGAGAGCCAAGAAATATCCCACGCCCGCATATGGAACAGCTGCGAATCAGCTTCAACGTAAAGTTAGGTCTCGCCTCACGGAACTCCGTGACACTCAGTTTAACGATCTCATGGAGAATAACTCCCCGTCCCACCAAGCGTATTATCGAATGGCCCGAGCTTTACGCGTAGACACCGCCTCTCACTCGTCCCGACGGCACCATTGCCTTCGAAGTTGAAGAGAAAGCCGAATGCTTCGCCGACAGCATAGCGGCACAATGTTCGCCCAGCACGCAACCCGCGGATCCCTCCCACATCCAGGCGGTGGAGGACGAAGTTCTCCGCAGAGAATCTCTCCCTATCACCGACGACCCCGTCACAGTCTCTAATGACGAAATCTTGCTTCTCATTAGAAAGCAAAAGTCCAAAAAGGCTCCGGGTGCGGATGGAATTTCCAACCTCGCACTTAAGCACCTGCCACAGCAGGTGCTTACCTTGTTAGCTATCATCTTCAATGCCTGCTTCGACCATAGCTACTTTCCAAAAGCCTGGAAAGAAGCGACAGTCATAGGCATTCCCAAGCCGGGTAAACCTCTGAACATCCCGGCTAATCACAGACCCATCAGCCTCCTCAAGGCAATGTCTAAACTTCTCGAAAGAGTCATACTCTCTCGAATGCGGAACCATCTGTTTCCAACGGATGGCGAACCTCTCATTATTCCCCACCAGTTCGGCTTTCGCGCTAAGCACTCCTGCCCTCAGCAAGTCCATTGAATCGTCGAGTACATTCTCGAAGGATTCTATCCGCATCGTAAAAAATCAATCGCGGTTCTCTTTGACGTAGCCAAGGCATTCGACAAAGTCTGGCACAGCGGTCTCGTTTTTAAACTCTTTAAAATAGGCTTACCGGTTCGCCTAGTCAGCGTCGTTTCTTAAAGACCGTACGTTTCGATTCAAACATGAAGGCACGCTCTCCGCGCCTCGTCCCATAAAGGCTGGAGTCCCGCAAGGCTCAGTCCTCGCCCCTCTGCTGTACACCGTGTACACTAATGACATGCCCATCCCGCCGAAAGGCGTCGAACTCGACCTCTTTGCAGACGATACCGCCTTTTACACTAAAGGTAAAAGGATCCCGTATAACATCACCAGACTCCAAAAGGCCGTAAACGCCCTCGGTGTTTGGTTTCAAAAATGGCGTATCTATTTATTTATTTATTTATTTCAAGGTACACACACAGATAACAATCGAAAATGAATTATTTTATACAGAGTGAAATTTATTACAATTTAGACCTAGATTGCTACCCAACAGTCGTGTATACACAGCATTATTATAAAGCGTAAACAAAACTTAAATTTAAATACTGGTACATTTTACTTAAAATTAATAATCCGTATACAATGAAAACATTATTGACTATAGGTACATTACACAATTACTTCTATATTACAATTCAAATGATTTAATTCAGTTTAATTTCGGGCGTAAGATTTTTATATATTAGGAGTGGTTCAGTTGAGAGAGAGCTGAACTCTTCGTTTAAAGGACATATATGCGCCATTAAATATATCCAGCTCATTGCAAAACGATATGTCGTTATACAGTCTACACATTCTGACTAGAGGATTAAAATAGGAGGTGTTGTTTTTGTACGTGCATAATGCGAATACTTTGTGCTTGCCAATTCTGGATAATACCCTAGTATTTAGACTGAGATTGGACAGTAAAGGTTGTGAGTCAAGCCTTGAGTGGATCAATTTGTGCAAGTAAAGTAAATCTTGCTGCATTCTACGAGTTTCTAATGAAGCAACTCCAAAATGATGAAGTCTTTCCGTATAGCTAGACAATTTGCGAGAAAGTCCACACCGGTAACTAACAATTTTGAGGCATCTTCTTTGCACACTTTCTACGCGCAAAGAATGAACTTTATAATTGGGGGACCATACCACCGAAGCATACTCGAGAACACTTCGAACTATGCTGTAATACAGGTAGAGGAGACTGTGATAGATTTTGAAAGGTTTTGTGGTCCTAGCCACAAATCCAAGAATCTGAAATCCCCTATTAGAAATATGGTCGTAGTGATCTCTGAACGTCAAGCCTTCGTCAAACATAACACCCAAGTCCCTGACAACGCGCATGCGATCAAGTGGCCGATTATATAAATTGTAGGGGAAACATATTTTGTTTATCTTCTTTTTTGTGAACGAAATAACATAACATTTGTTTACAGCAAGTTTCATGTCATTTTCGTTACACCAATTAGATATTCGGTCTAAATCATGCTGCAGGGACAGACAGTCAGCGTGGCTCTTTATATTTGAGAAAACCTTCAAATCATCCGCATACAAAAGACATGGTGAAGAGAGAGAAGATGCCAAATCATTTATGAATAGAACAAAGAGCAACGGGCCCAGGTGCGAGCCCTGGGGCACGCCTGAAGAGATAAAAACTGGCGCAGATTTGAAACCTTTCAGTGCAACGATCTGACTTCTTCTCTCCAGATATGACTCGAGCCACCGGAGCAAGGTACCATGGAAACCAAACTGGTGCTGCAGCTTACGACTTAGTAGTGAATGATTGACTTTGTCAAATGCCTTCTGGAAATCTGTATAAACGGAATCTACTTGACCCCCAGAAGCAAAAACGCGACATAAATAGTCCTTGTACTCGAGAAGATTCGACACGGTAGATTTATTCCTCACAAATCCGTGTTGGTTTGGGGACAACCCCGGCTGAACATGATGGTACAGAAAATCGTAAACCACAGCTTCAAACAATTTAGCCACTCCAGACAGTATGCTTATAGGTCTATAATTGATACACTGCGATTTATTTCCTGTCTTGTGTATCGGAATTACATGAGCAGACTTCCACGCTGTGGGGAAAGTGCCCATTCTTAACGATAAGTTGAAAATTGATGACAATGGAGAGCAAAGTTCATGTGCACATTCCCTCAGAAATTTAGATGGTATTCCGTCCGGACCTGCGCCCTTATTGGGATCCATCTCCTTTAATTTCTTAAGAACCAAGTCCTCCGCCACCACCACATGTGAGATACTTTCATTAATAAAGGAGAGTTGATCAGCATTAGGTCCATGTGATGTATTAGAGCTACCTTCAAAGACCGAGCTGAAGTATTCAGAAAATAATTGACACACGTCTTGACCAGACGAAGCAACCCTATCTCCAAAATGCATTACTTCCGGTATATCGTTCATACATTTCTTTGAGTTGACAAATCTCCAGAAGGATTTTATATTTTTGTATTTTAACGATTCCTCGATTGAGGATAGATAGGATTTATAAGACGCATTTATTATTTTTTTACATAATGATCTTAACGAAGCATAACTGTCGTAGTCTCTCAGATTACCATACTTTAAAAACTTTGCATGTAATTTATTTTTCTTTTTAATGTATGACTTTATTTGTGGAGTGAACCAGGGCGGATATTGATCATCTTTTTTGGTGCACCTAGGAACATATTTATTTATAAAGCTATTTAATACGTCATAAAATATTGAAACGGCAAGATCCACATCATTATCAGGCAGTTTTGATGTCCAGTCTATTAAAGATAAATCAGCTTTGAGTTTGGCATAATTACATTTATAGAAATTAAATAATTGATTAGACTTCTTTTTTAGAATTTTTTCTTTAATTGAAATGTTTATGTTGACCAAGAGGGACGGATGGTGGCGATCAGGAAGAGTCAATGGCGTGGCCTCGGATACAGTTATTAATTCTGAGTTACAAAAGACTAAATCCAACATACGACCATTGGCATTAGTAACGTTGTTAAACTGATAAAGGCCATGAAAACAACTCATTTTTAATAGTTGGACAGACTTATAATCAGTTGACGTGTTCGGTGTTGCATACGATTGATTAACTGTAGAATTCCATGTAATGCCCGGAGTGTTAAAATCACCCAGTACTAAATTAATGGAATCATAATGCACCGACGTTAATACTGTATAACAATTACTATAAAACATACCGAGATCCTCCGATAGAATGTCCGGTGGCAGATAAGCAACACAAAGATTCAACACTCTGCACCCACCATCATTAAACAAAACACTGATCCACAGATCCTCGATCTGACTGTCCCAAGATTCCTGTCGAATAATATTAAACTGTTTTTTTACCGCTACAAGTACCCCACCCCCACTTTTTTTCTTTGAGCTTACATTATCTCTATCTCTACGAAATACATTATAACGGCCGTCAATTAATTCATTGTTGAAAATACTTGAATCTAGATTCGTTTCTGACAAACAAATAATATCATAATCATTATTCAATATATTCAAAAATAATTCTGAGATTTTTGTTCGTAAACCATTAACATTTTGATAATATAATAACATAATTACTATTTAATAAATTACACAATACATTAATTGACAAATCTGAAAAATAAAAACAAAAAACAAAAATACAAAATTAAATCACAAAGAAACAAAATCGCTTAAACCAGGGTTACACTATCTTATCTAAACTACTATTGTCTTTAATTATTATGGCCGATGATGACTCATCTTTACGAACATAGATCCGGCCGTACTTCACCCATACGAACTTATAGTTGTGTTCCTTTGCGAGTCGACGTGCCGCCGCGTGCAGTGCCTTACACTCCGGCGCCAAGTGTTCACTTAGATAGAGCACCTGTTTATCACCACTAATTCCCACATCGCAAGAGTTCAGAGGTGACTTATTGCCCTTACTATATCGCTTGTAAGCTGACAAAACATTATCGCGAAGACGTTCCGACGATAGTGTTACGAGTACATTGCGCGGTCGCTTAGATTGCGGGTCTAGCCTGGCGACTCTGCGCACGGCATGAATATCGATGTCCGTGACAGGAGTTTTAATCACGTCACATAGCTTTTTTAAAATGATCAAAAGATTTTCGTGTTTTTTTTCTGGAATCATGTGTATTTCGAAATTGTGACTTCGAGATAATTTTTCTAAGGGAATCAACTTTGATTTCAATAATTGCATTTCGGACCTCATATTGCTTTTTTCGCTTTCGATGGACTCGATTTTAATTTTGGCGTAGTTTAACTCACTTTGGATATCCTTTTGTTCTGCTGAAATGAATTCAATTGACTCAGTGAATTCTGTTTTAAGACTATTTATTGCTGTAGTTATTTCTTTTTTCAATAATTGGTTTATATCTTGCATTATTGCAAATTTGAGTGAATCTAGTTTGGTGTCTAATAAACGCCCGAACTGTTCGTAAGTTATACAACTTGAACCGGCTATTTGTAATTGCGGGGCAAGTTGGGAGGAGCCGGCGCTGACCGATGTTAAGTTAGAGGGCACGCTATCACATTGAACTCCATCACAAGACATGTCAGCCTCCGACATATCAAATTGTTTACGCACCGGTGTGCTGTCATTTTTGCGCCGTGTTATGTTATTACTACACGAGTTACACTTCCAGCCTCGTTTAATTTCATTTGTATGTTGTTAAAAATAAGCTGCAGTCATATTCAAACAAGCGTAGTGATATACACTTTTACAAGCTACACAGCGAATTAGCTCACTCAACAGCACAGCAGTATGACATGCTAAACAATTCATTTTAATCCACTAATATTCAGATACAAAAACCCAATACTAAAATCGCACGCAAACGCACGGTGATGTTCGATCAATTAACGGACGATAATTGCAGGACTATAAAAATGCACCCAGCCACTCAGTAATAGGGATCAGTCTTGAACATACAGCGAGCAGCTGACACAGGTTGAATGACCCCGCAAGGACGCGGTAGATAGCGCTTGAGGAACACAGTAGTTTGCACTTATAACTCAGTTTCAAACGATTCAATTATTTGAGATAACTTCCGCACCATTAAGTATATAGAACCAATAATCACAAAAACATGAGGCTCAGATTTTAATCTTCCAAATAGTGTGTAATAGTACAGTATAGACTCACTTTTAACAACTCATTACGATTTTTTTATACGGAGACAGACAAAAGCAGCGTTTACGCACGGGCGGTGGTTATGAACTGTGTCAACCCAGAAAAGAGTTCTGCCATTCTATTCGACCACAAACGTCGTAATCGCCGCAACGATCCCCACATTCGAATGTTAGGTATTCCCATCTCCTGGAAGCGCAGTATCAAATACTTAGGCGTCACCTTAGATCAGACGCTTTCTTTTAAGCCACACGTCGATAGAGTAACGAAACTCGCGCGTTTCTAATTTAAGCCGCTTAAATAGTATAATAGGTAGAAAAAGTAAAATGTCTTTTAGAAATAAACGTACGCTTTATAAGGTCTGCGTTAGACCCGTCATGTCATATGCTTCGCCAGTCTTTGCCCACGCCAATCCCTCCGTCCTGTATAAGCTGCAGGTAGTTCAAAATCTCTTCTGCCGCAGGGCCACAGACGCACCTTGGTATGTGCGCAACGCGGACCTGCACAGAGATCTTGAACTACCTACAGTGCAACAGCACCTCAAAACACTCTCAGAATCGTTCTTCAAACGCGCCGAATCCCATCCCAATCATCTTGTTCGAGATTCAGTCTCATATACTGCTCCTGTGTTAGATTCGAAATTCAAAGTCGCTAGGCCGAGAAACGCGCACACGGGCGAACCCACGCAGTTAACTTTAGCTCTCGAGGCCCTGCAGGCCGCAAATCCTAATTCTAACGTAAATTCTAACTCTAACGTAAATCCGAATTAATGCAATTTTATTTTTCATTTTTAATGTTTTTATTTTTACTTTTCATTTTTGAGCACCTTCAGTGCTATGTGAATCTCAGCGGGTGACCCCTTAAGGGCCCCGCTGGCGCGGCCTCTTTCTCCAATTGGCCGTCGCTCAGATGAAGGCTGAGTGGCAAAAATGCACGAGCCGACAGGGGGTTTTTTAGTGGGTATGGTTCTGGTAGGCGTCGGGACGAGTCCCACATAACTCCGATCGCGCGCGCGGAGTATGCGTCAGAGCATTTTTTATGTCCTCCTGAAAAAAACCGCTGTAATTACTGGACCGTAGACAATTTCATCTGAAGCCAACGGGCTGCAGCGCGTTATAAGTTGATTTAATAATCACATTTAATATTGATAAATTGATCGACAAACGTAATCATGGGTGCGGAAGCCACTTACCGGTTGCTATTATGAATACCGGTGGTTGTTAGAAAAAAAAAATTATAAAATGGACATTGTTAAAAAATCTTCAGACAAACACAAAAACTGTATGGCCGAAAGAAAGTAGAGCTTATGTTAAAAATATCTATATATATTAATAGTTTATTTATCCATTACATATTATCCGTAACACAAGTTCTTGATGATACCTAATTTGAGCTAGATAATGTGGTATGATTATTAGAAATATTTATGATTATTATTTATTTATTATTTATTATAAACATTAACAGCCCTGACCCGCGAACAAATAGCTGTGAACAATACTGACCAGGACTCGACCTTGGGACCTCCGGCGTAAGAGGCACGCCTGCTACCCACTTATTTTATTATTATTTTTCTTATATTTCTATATTTGGAACATTTCTAGCCAGTTATATATATAGCTAATAAATTTGTCACGTTTCATTTGGAAGTTTTTACACTGTAATGTAGTGGTTCGGAAAATTTAAAAGTAAGTTTGCGATATCAGTGTTGACGAGTCCATTCATATTATTTACCAGCTCGTGTTCCAACTACATCTTAAGGTGTTACTTAAAGTATTGAAAATTTTTCTTGTTCGTTTAAAAATTTGCAAACAAACGCAGATAACAAAACTTGCCACACTTTATTCGTAATGACAAAATATGTACTTGTTTTCATGCTTGGTTTGATTAATACCAATCTATTTAATTAAAATTTAATTTCTTTTTCCTATATTAATCTTGTCAAAAATATATAAAAAAAGGCTCATACAATTTTTAAACATTTATCTCAATTTTAAGGCATGAACGTTACAAAAAATAAGATGTGACTCTAAGACTCAAGATATTGCGTAATGCTGCCAAATATATTTTCGTATAAATGAAATTACATGCCACAGCTCAACAACTGGTTACTTGATAAACAAATTATTCCTATATGCTAGGCACATCTCTGAACAATGTAATGCAATTTAATAAATACCTTATGTATTGCTGTTCGTTATCTGGACATTACTTTTCTATTATTTTGAACAAACAAGATCCTCTAGAACATTAATTTAAGGAATCAGCTGAACATAATCGTAGTAGGGTTTGGTCAAAAATGATGATGGCCGTAAAATATGATAGCCATTACTTATATGCATTTCTTACAAATTGGTCTCCTTAGTACGGTATATCATGGTATGATGAAATAAATGTTTAGATTAAAGGTTTAAATAAAATACTTTAGTTTGTAACCAAAATTCTTATGAATTGTGTGGGTTGAAAAAGCTGTATATTTTTAGTCATTAATTTTTTTTTTTTTGAGATTAGGTTGTTTTGTTGAAAAGAATTAAAAATGAACATTTAATAAAAACTAATGACCTCTTCCTTACTAAATATTGATAAAAAGCCGCAAAAAATTTGAGTGTGCTAGTATGGTTGTGTGTATGTTTCAAACTATTTTAATTAATTAAAGTTTGAATACCACGAACGCCTGTAATGAGCATGCGTGGGGTTGCCGAAAACTTGTGTGGATGTACTGCTTATTCGTAATTATCGGGAGTATAATATTGGAGGGTCAATGGAACTTTCAAAGGGAATTATGTAATTAATTATACTTTTATAATTTTCATTGTTCATTGTCCGTACATTATCTATTGTTCAAACATTGATTTTTTAATCTTATTATTGTTCAATTGTTAATTATTGTTTATGTAATTCATATAATTGTTTATTCATTTCAAAATTCAAAACCTAATTGACAAATACGGTGAGAATGAAAAAGTTTGATTTCTAAGTTGCATTCGTTTACTTTGTTTTTTGGTAAGTATTGATTTTGGTTTCCTCTTATTCTTTTCTTTACACATTTTATTTGATGTAGAATAGTTAACGCTTTCTTTGAGATTTGAAGGTATCCGTTTCTTTTCCTTTGTTTTCTTAATTATAAATTCTGTATAAAAATATGAGTAAGTTCGAACATAATATTCGTGGCCTAAAGAATATTTAATTTTTTTAACCCATATATGCCCCCCGATTCGAAAACGATCCAACACCCCTATCTGCCCAGAACTTTTTAGGACTTCACATTCTTGTAAATTTTGGAAATGTAGTTGCTAATAGGCATTTATTAACGTAATGACTAGTTAAACGAAGGTTGGTCATGTATAAGTAACTTTTTTTTAACTGTTCGAAAACGAAACATAGGGCAATTTCCTAACATTTTTGTAAGTAAATATATATATATATTTTTTTATGATTGTTTATTTAAAAATTACATATTTATATAAAACAGTCTTCATTTAGGAACTCTTAAAGTTTAGGAATTAATAGAACTTAAAAATAACATTGAATCTTAAAATTTAGGAATGAAAAGCAGCAAAACATTTGGCATGTAAGTTAACCTGGCACTTTTGACAAGAGGTAACCGTCAGACTTTTGCAATAAGCACATCGGAGTCGGCTTGGTGCTCTGCTGATCATGTGGTCAGCATTGTGCTTTCGCACAGTAGGAGGAACAGTGCTAAAAACTCTTTTAGAAGGACCTGGCTGTCGTTTATCAATGCCATACTTTTGGAGTAAGGTTCGGGCAATACTGCGTCGAAATTCCAGCGTGTCTACGTCGTTGTTAATTTCTCGTGCGATGAGTGTTGCGTAATTGACAGCCACATCAATAAGCCAAAAAGCAATTGGAATGTACCATTTTTTGCCCCTAATTGCAATTCGGTACGTCCCCACATTTGCATCCAATCGGTCAACTCCTCCCATGAATCGATTATATTGATTTACAACGTCAGGTTGTGGCACTTCAACTCTAGCTTTTTGAGCAGCTGAGTATCTTTTTGCAGATCGCAGAGGTGCAACGCCGTACTCGCTGGATAACAACGTCACGACACTATTGTCGTGCCATCGTACAGCACAAATACCACTGTTCTGGTCCAGCCGACTGTCATGATAGCCCCTCTGTTTCTTTTTACAAGAGTTGACTTCTCTTAGGGGACACTTCTCAATCCGATTATTTCTAACTGTTCCCGTCACAAGAACATTTTGTACCTTCATATCAGTGATCAGGGGCAATCCTGTGAAGAAATTGTCTACATACACAGAAAATTTTGTGTCTTCGTAGACTGCTTTGATCTCGGACATAAGTTTTTGTACAACGTGTTGGCCTAACCCGGTCCTGACTCTTTCAGATTTACCTTGGTAAAGATCAGCCTGTAAGCAGTATCCTAATCGCAAAGCTGCCACCCATGTCTTGAATCCGAATCGGATCGGTTTTCCCCTAATGTGTTGTTTACAGCCATGTTTGCCATAATAAGGGATCATAGATTCATCTATGCTGATATCTTTTTCAATTATAGCGTATTGTAAAAACTTTTTATTGAGCATATCACACAAAGGGCGCACTTTGGCCATTTTGTCACCGGAAGTTAAATTTGAGTTATCAGCCACATGAAAATACCTCAAAATTTCTTCGAACCGGTTGCGTCTCATAGATTTAGCGACTAACAAATTGTGAGTATCCTCATTACTCTCCCAATACATACGCCGTCGTGGAAGTGGACAATAGCCTGACAATATAAGAATACCAATGAAACAATATATTTCATCAACAGAAAAGGTAAATGCCATATTTCCTTTCTCTGCAGCATACATAACTGTATGACGGACAATGTGTACTACCACTTCATGACTAAAAAACAATTCGAAGAAATCGAGTGGCTCCGACGCATCTGATATTATCACCACAGATCTTGGAGGTGGTGCAACCCATTCATTTTTTATTATGGGTATGTCTCGTTTTACCCACTTACGGGTTTGAGGCTGTCGTGGTCTACTCGACGAGGATATTTCATATGCTCGCTCTGGGCCAGCTTGGAACTCTGATAGAGGAAGATCATCTACTTCGTCGAACTCACTATCACCATCATCATTTACACCTCTAAGTACGAGTTCGGCTGGTGCCAGAAGTTGTCTACGTGATAAGTTCTCAAAGCTTACATTTGTCTCGTCGCCAGAATCTGAATCCGAAACTAATCCATCGCCAGGAGGATCAATATAGATATCTAAACCTGTCGCTTCATCGTCCGAATCGAAATCATTGACAATATCAACTATTTCATTGGTCGTCAACGGCTTACTTCTCCTGAAATACAAAAAACATAATTTATTATGTCTGCCGTGTATTATCCCAATGTATCGTTTTCGAAACGGTGTTTATTTATGTGATTTTTTGGTAACCAAATATAATAATTTACACAGTATGATTTCACAAAAATATGCTATACTTATCTAGCTTTATTTTAAAACACATAAAACTTATAAACTTAAATAAATTTGGATAATCACTTACTTTTTTGCGGGAGGCGCCATGTTTTTTGCACGTCGAAATCAAGTCACGACTTGCACTGATTAATTACCGAACAAATACGCAAAGATTGTCAAAACAATCAATCACAATTAGAAGAAAGTACCCTATCCTTGACATAGATGGCGGTAGGATGAACCTTTCGAGCGAAATGTAGCAGTTGATGACCTTAAACGAAACCTCCATTCTTGTTTCGTTTTCGAATCATGGTGCATATACGGTACCAAATAAAAAAATAATTCTGGGCATATATGGGTTAAAGAGTTTAGCCGTATTTCTTTTGATTAAGTTAACATCGCTTTACCTCTGAGTCATCAATAATTTTTTCACAACTGCTGAAATGATAGAAACGTTGCTCAAGACAACGATTGATAATAAAAGAGCAAATCTAATATAACAGTTGGAAAATATGTTTAAATACAGACGAAGAAATAGCCATATTTAATATACTAACTGCTACCACCAATCTGATGCGTTTTTCCTCAGCACAAAATCAAACAAAAAACCACATTTGCTCAGTTTTTCGTGTGAATTTTTCCGTGTTTATTCAGCCATGACTGATTAACTAAATGGCCTATGAATAATCTGTTGGTAATGATAAATGACTTGTAATATATAGAGCTGAGCATAAACGAAAGACGATGAAAGGTAATTTTTGGAAGGTGTTCGTTCATGATGGAGTATTGGATTATTTCAATAGAACATTATATACATATTTATGGCAGAAAGTCAATTTATTTAAAGCCATAAGTAGTACCTGGAACAGTGATAAATTATAAAGTTACTGAGTCTGTAAATTAAAAATGCCTCTTTGAAAATCAGCAATTATTTTAACAAAGTTGAGTTTTGACCCGCAAAATAAGCCTGGAATAACGCGTGTTCATACATGCTTTTTACATAATTACAGGTAATTTATTTTATTTGAAACCGAATAATGACTTTGTAGATTAAATAACAATCGCATGAACTACATTGATAAAATACTAGTTTAAGACTTATATCTCTTATTCACATAGCAACGACGACACTTGCATTTTTACCAATAATTATCACCTTTCCACTGCTATGACCAGCAAACATTTATAAAAATATAATTATAATATATATAATGATAAATATAATTCTATCCCAAAATTTTATTTTATCAGCCTTTAGATACAAAATGTAAAATCAGTGCAAAATGGAGTGTTAAATCAAAATTGCGACCAAATTCTACCTGTGCGTTAGCAACCATCTTGTATTTAAGATCAGAACTATTTTCTTAAATATCGCCATTTTAATTTCTATGAAAAAACTTATTGGAATAAAAATGTTTTATTATTAAATTGAATAAATGAGTGATCGCTATTTCGGAGTTCAGGACGAAAAACGAAGAGAATTGTACTTTTGTCTTATACTATCTTAGTTAGTATAGACTTTAGGGCGTAAATATCCAGGAGTTAAAATTGCTACAAATTTGATCTGCTCACTTTTTTTCGTAAACCTAATATTAGAGTCTTGCACTTATGGCAACCGTAGCGCAATTTAACCACCAGACACTTTAGTCACATTGCCTCGAAAAAGGTCAATGAGAAAGATGCTAATTCAAACGCTGCGCCATCTTGATATTATGTTGGGTACTGTTTATCTTTAATATGTCAGCCAATGCCATTTTCAACAATTCAAGCACAATTACTGAGACTCAAATTTGTAAATATTTATTTATCAACAATTATTAAATTTTATTGTGATATAGATATAGTGTAAAGCTTATTTTAAAACCAATGTTTTGGTTTATAAGAAATAGTTATTGCATTACGTATGCCTACATTAAAAATAGGCGATTATATAATGTTTTGTTTCTAACTAAACATGATATTATATTTAACCCTGGAACCCTACGCGGGGTGCTCCAGCACCCCACAGGGTTTAGTTTTTGCATTTATTTCGCGAGTGTACAATTCACAGATTTGACCTCCCATATATTTTACCGTGTAACCTCGAACTACTCATTGGTTAGGGACGCTGCGTAAGCTTTACGGTGTAGACGCGTGCGCATGTGGTGTGGTGTGCTGTAGTACCCCAGTGTAGAAATGACGAAAGTATTTTTCATTATTCTGATTGTTATTTATTTAATTTAGTTCGACTTTTTATGTATTATTATATGCATTATTTAAAAAGTTTATTATTGAGGTTATAATATGTAACAAGACTCAAACAGTAAGCGTGAATTAATTCATGTCAACAGTTTCTATTCAATTTCTCTACGAAATGAAAAAGTAAATCTTATAGGATCATTTGATCATCGTTAATTCTTCAGTGTAATTATTTGTCCGTCTTACTGTTTTTTTTCTGTTTTCTATTTAAATGTTCCACAGCAAATAATAAGCCCCAAATCAAGTATCATCGCACTTTTTTAAAATAATTAAGACTAAATCTTATACACGAACATTTGGAAGAATCTCTACAAAGGTCTACTTTGAGGAGGGATATAAAAGAATGTATATCTGCCAATCTCAAAAAACCTATGCCAGCTGATCCTCCTGTGTCTGTCCATCACTCACAGGGGCGATGTGGTGTCTGTTCAAGAAATAAGGACCGTAGAGCAAGACCAGGTGCACCCAATGCAAAATCCCAATTTGTTTGGAACACCGAATAAAAGTATGCCAAAAGTGCTTTAATTAATATTTAATGTTAAACTGTAAGGCTGATTTGTGATCTCATAGTGTTATTTAACCGAATAAAAACATATTTTTAATGACTGGTTTAATTTAAACAATTTATCCACACTTTCACCCATCACCCCAGTGAAGGAACACTGAGGGCGTCAGATAGTGTAGGATTCTAGGGTTAATATCCTATGGTCAAGTCAAACTCGTTCAACGTTTTATGACATCAGATCAGTAATATTGTAAATGCTTTTGGTAAATAAACATAAAAAAAAATAGATTTAATTATGTTTTTTCAATTTTATATCTGAATCCTTATTAAGAATTACAGTAAACGAAAAAATGGTTTATTTCCAGATGTACCTTCGTTTTCTCTGTTTTTTTTGTATTGAATGCTTTATTCCGTCCTTAGCGTGATTTATAAGAATTTATGGTTTATTTGCGGTACGGATTTGAACGTATTTTTTTCTTATTTCTTTGATATTAAGATAAATATGGTTTGTTCATATCCGTTTGTTTACTTTTTTATACTTTCAAGTGTTCGGGGCCCATAAACATGGAAATGTATAGATTTTATGAATGCATTAAACCAGAATAAAAATCTTTAATTTAATGAAAATTTACATTATATTTGTTTATTAATAAGTATGCTCTAAGATTATCAATACGAGGAATAATAATTTGTGTCTGTTATTGGTAATAAAATGTCATATAAGTACATAAATTAAAAAAAAACAAGTAAATATAAATAAAATAAAATAAAATAATATTTTTTTGCGGGGGTAGTTGTAAAGAAAGCATCAAAAATTTGTCTCTCTACCATTTTATTTAAAAAATAGGAAAATAATATATTTCTATTTATTTACTTTATCTTCATGTTTGTGTGACTATATACTACCCACCAGCTATAAATTCCTTTGTTGGAACACAATAGAACACAACACTCAAAGTTAACCTCAAAATTGGTGAGTCATGGAGGCTGTACAGCAGACAGTCAAATCAGCAATGGAATTCTTCACAACCAGTATGGCACAATTCCAAGATGAATTAAAAAAAAACAGTACTACATCACCAACATTGTCATCATTGGCTGCTGATTTTAACACTTTTAAGAAGTTAATGCTCACTGTCATCGATGCACTGAAAACTCAAGTCCAACTTCTTATCCAGGACTATGACCGCTTGGAGATGAGAAGCCGTCGCAAAATGCTTTTAATTCATGGGGTTCCTGAATCCAAATCTGAAGATATTCTTGAATGTTTTCTTAAAATTACAAATCAAAAACTTAAGTTGCCTACTATTATCAAGGATGACATCAGTTTCTGTGGCCGGCTGGGAAAGTCAGTCCGCGAAGACAGACCCAGGCCTATCCTCGTCAAGTTTAATAATCGCAAGTCTCGTGAAAATGTCTGGATGTCGAAGACGTCGCTGAAGGGTACGGGCATTGCAGTCTCCGAATATCTCACACGGCTCCGGCATGAGATTTTTATCGCAGCGAGGCAGCGTCTCGGTGTATCACGTTGCTGGACTCGTGATGGAGATATCTATGTCACTGATGCTGATGGGCTTCGACGACTTATCAGAACTTCGAATGATTTGAACAGCATTCCAGAGGCAGCTTGCATTACGGAAGCACACAATAAGGAAGGGAAGCAGCCTAAGGTGACTGCTACTGTTAGAAATCGACGTGCCGTATGTAACAAATAAGACTGTATTTGGTGTTTTCTAAGTAGCCTTTGTTTATTTTTAGAAGTGTTGCTTTGTTTACTTTTTATCAATCAATTATTGAACAGAAATCGGTGATTGACATTAAGACAGACTTAATCAATCAATCAATTAAAATGTGTTCTAAATTTGTTATTAAGTTTATTTACTATTGCGAAATTAGTTTTTCTAATGCTTTTTTTCTCTGCTTTAGATTTCGTAATTCCTATATAGTGATATATTTCACAAAATTGTGTTGAGTTTACTTTCTTTATTTTCTTTATTGTAAGCAGCTGGAGGGTATTCATTTTGATTTTAGGTTTATTTGTAACATTACATATTTATACTTAAGTAGCTATATAGTTGTTCTTATACGTATATAACATATATATATACATTTATATTATATATTTCTATACATTTATATTTAATTACTTTTATAATTATATACAAACTTTTTTTAATTTTCACTTTTTATTGATTTCTTGTGATGCCTGATGATTTATATCATTCTGCTCAAAACTCTGATGATGATAGCCTGTCATTCTGCTCTCTCAGTGATACTGATTCCGATACTCACCTCGACCCCAAGAATTTCTTGTCACTAACAGATTTTAACATTTGTCATATAAATGCCCAAAGTATCCCACGACATCACACAGATTTAATAAACACTTTTTCACCTGATATAGTACAAGCTCTTTTGGTGTCTGAAAGTTGGCTTACGCCTTATGTTAGTGCTAATCTATACAATATTCCAGGATATACTCTGATTAGAAATGACAGAATTGGATTGCGTGGTGGTGGAGTAGCGATATACCTAAACTCAGCTTACAAGTATAAAGTTATATCTATTTCACCGGGTCTCTATTCCGGTTCAGCAGAATATATTTTTATCGAGCTGTATCTGAATAGCTTAAAATATTGTCTTGGAGTTATCTATTGTCCACCGTCCATAACTTATTTCCACGCTTTGGAATCCGTACTCGACGCAGTTGCCACCGAATACACACATCACGTGATTATGGGTGACTTGAATACGGATCTCCTCACAGATGACTCTCGAGCTCGCAAACTAAACAGTTTGATTAGTGCGTTTAACCTCCAAATACTGCCACTTAATGCTACTCATCATAACGTAGGTTCTCCTGATACTTGGCTTGATGTAATCATTACGTCAACTAATTTATCACCTAATTACGGTCAAATGGCTGCTCCGGGTTTCTCACGGCATGATCTTATTTACGTATCTCTTAATACTTATTGTCAAAAGCGGCCATCTAAATTTATTGACGCCAGAAACTATAAGTGCATCGACTTCAATCTGTTTAATACGCAATGTGCTGATACTAATTGGTCACCAGTCCTTGAATCAACTACCATTGACGATAAATTAAAAACGTTTTGCGATATCGTTACCGCCATATTTGATCGCCATGCACTAATTCACAAAGTGAAAAATCAAAAGGCCTCCTGCACCTTGGATCAACCAAGATGTTCGGATGGCCATGAAAAACCGTAATCGAGCCTTTATAAAATTTAGGAAAAGTAAGACTGTGGAAAACTGGTGCAGGTTTAAACTACTTCGAAATTGTTGCAATCAGGTCATACGTAATGGTAAACGTCGTTATTTTCATAATAATATTGTGGATAACTCCTCGGCCAACATGTGGAAATTCCTCAAATCACTTGGTTTAGGCTCGCAATCTGTTAATTTCAGTTTTTCTAACTTCACTCCCGATGATTTAAATAAACATTTTGTTCGTACCCCCTTTCTCGATAATGGCATCAAATCAAGTACTGTATCTCAATTGGCATCCTCACCGAAATTAACACAGGATACCTTCGAATTTTCGCCAATTACCATAGACGATGTGAAAAAAATACTCAAATCTTTGAAGTCTAAAGCTGTCGGTATAGACGGAATAGGACGTACAATGATACTTCTAATGCTTGAATGGATTCTTCCAATCTTTACTCACATCGTCAATTTCTCACTTACATCAGGTAGCTTTCCTGCCATGTGGAGTAAAGCTCTGGTAATACCTTTACCTAAAACCAATAGTCCCTCTTTGATGAGCCACTTTAGACCAATATCTATTCTGCCATATCTTTCTAAAGTTGTTGAAGCAGTAGTGCACAAGCAACTATCAGACTTTACATTAGCACACAACTTATGGAATCAGTATCAATCCGGATTTCGGCCCGGACACAGTACTTGTACAGCTCTTCTAAAAGTTCTAGAAGATGTAAGAGCAGGAATGGATAAATCAAAGATTACACTGCTGGTTTTCGTTGACTTCTCAAACGCATTTAACGCTGTAGACCATGACATTCTTCTTGCTGCTCTTGAGAAGCTCAATATTTCCCCAGTGGTATCGAAGTGGTTTTCCTCCTACCTCCATGGTCGTCAACAGGCTATAAAAATAAGTCCTGATACTCGTAGCACATCTGACTGGCTGAATCTTGATGCTGGCGTTCCCCAAGGTGGCATACTTTCTCCACTGTTATTCTCTATTTTTATAAACCTTGTCACCCTAAATCTCAAATGTTCGTATCATCTTTATGCCGATGATTTACAACTGTACACGCAAACCAGTACATATGATATTGATATCGCTGTTGACTTGCTTAACGCTGACCTTGCACATATCAAACCAGTGGTCACAGCAGTTCGGTATCAGAGTTAATCCCAGCAAGTGTCAGGCCATAATATTAGGTAGCTCACGACAGATTAATAAAATTGATATTTCCTGTGCGCCGTCTCTTTCTTTAAACTCATCCGTTATTGCCTACTATTCCTCCGTCAAAGATCTCGGCTTACACATTGATGCTACTCTCAGCTGGAACAAGCATATAGAGGAAGTCAGTCGAAAGGTAACAGCTTCACTGCGTTCTTTGTACCGTTTGAAATATTTTCTTCCTAGGCAGACCAAGATTCTACTTGTGAACGCGTTGGTATTGCCAATAATAGATTACGCTGATGTGTGCTACACAGATCTCAACGAAGATCACCTCAACAAGTTGGACCGTCTTCTGAACAACTGCATTCGGTTCATCTATGGGCTGCGCACATATCCAACTTTCGCAAACAAATTGGTTGGCTGCCTATTAGGCAACGCAGGCACGTTAGGATACTTTGTACACTCTTTTCAATCCTCAATGATCCTCACGCTCCGGAATATTTAAAGTGTAAATTCCAGTTTCTAAGCTCTACACATGATAGATGTCTCCAGTCTTCCTATAATCTGAGCCTTCATATTCCTATGCATCATTCCGGATTTATCTCTTGTTCTTTTGTTATCCAGGCTACACGTTTATGGGATACTCTACTGGTGGAGTTAAGGAAAGCTTCCAGTAAACTCTCTTCTAAGTAAGTCTCTTCTCTCTTCAGTAAAAACTCTAAAAATTTTTAAAGTCACTCAGGGAATCATGAAAAATAATATTTGTGTATTTATGACTAATGTGATAATTATATCACATTATACTATCTAATAATATATAATATACTTATCTTTTTTATTATATATATATTTATTATAATTTTTTAAATATCGTATATGACGTTTATATATTATTATATTAAACGTCAATCTTATAGTATATAAGTATTAGTATATAAGTATGTAGGCATATGTATTTTGTAGGCACCCCTTATTTTGAAAACCTCTCCATTGCTGCGGTAGACTGGTAGAGAATGCCAAATGGCATTAAGTCCGCCGTTTGTACAATAAAAATAATTTTATTTTGTGCAATAAAGTTTTAAATAAATAAATAAATAAATGAATTGGGCTTTTATTTATGAAAAGCTATTCTATGCCTTTAAATAACAGTTGGCAAAGTAGGATACCAAGATATGAAATTAAAAATAGCGAACGGGATAAACATGCGCAATAATGTGAAAAAAACGTTTAGAATCAAAAAGGTTTCGCGTAAGTACTGGGCGCAGAGGATGCTTGGGGCTATATGAATTGCTTGCATCTGAGACGCTGTCGAATCGCGACGGATTAAGAATTTAGATATGATTTTCTTGATCGCATTTTCTTATAATCTGCGTTGTAAGTGTCAAATCGTTTACAAATTTATTGGTTTATTAGTTTCGTAAAGCTTTATTTTCAAAACGCAAGAATTTAAGTAAACGAATAAAAACTTCTCTACTATAATAAGGATATTGAAAAAAAAAACAAATGAATAGTAAACTTAAATTCCCTAACTCAGACATATATCTACCAAGTAAAATCAAGCTACATGTTCAATCTACCAAGTTAAATGACTAAATAAAATAATTGTTGAACATTGAATAACGTAAAATGAATAATTAAATTGAATTGAACCATAAAATATATGAATAAATAATTAATTGCAACGTTTCCTTTGATCACACATAATATCCCGATTCTATTAAATGTTCGGAATAAAAGTGAGCTTGTGTGTTGCCAACATCAAAATTTTGTATAGACATAAAGAGACATTGTAAATTTATTTTGAAAAATTATAGTCGGGAAGTTTCTTGTCAGTTTTTTTTCACGCGAGCTTATGACAGCAGACGCATAGTCATGCTTTATTTAACGCCAATAAGAACATGTAATTGTCAACATTAAAAAAAAAATTTGAATTTGAGTCTAATAAAAAGAACAAAATATTTCAAAATGTTAAATTATTAAATTGCTTACATTAATGACGAGCGTAACGCAAACCGTAATGTGATCTGTGGCTTCAATTCATGAACGGGTTCAATTTAATTTGCTTTATAAAAATTTATTTTATTTCAGGACTAAACAAACTAACAATATTGTAAAAAAGTATGCTTTTTGTGAGTTTCGGAAATATTAAATTTGATATGTGGTTTCGGAGTAATACTTAACCCGCTATCGTTTAAAACGAATTAAAACCAAATGTTTGAAGAAAGATATGTTTTCGGTTATAACAACGATAGGTAGTTATAATGACATTCAAAATTATGCCATGTCAACATGCACTTTAACAAAAATTTTGACTAAAAACTTTTAAATTACTTTGTCCTAACCGGCAAACGATCGCGTATTATATAGATCGAATGGTAAACGGTATCTTAAAAGCTGTAACATACTATCTTTATTAATTTATAATCTAATAATGATGATGGCCTGATATGGAACTTGTGTGACCTAGATTTTTTGAAAGAGATCTAGACAGTGGCAGATAAGATATTGCTGAGGAAGCCTGACGGTTCACTGGCCCACACTGCAAAAGAGAAAGCAGACCTCTTTGCTAATTTTTTTGCAGACTATTCACGTCTAAATAGTCAAGGGAAAGTCCCACCCCAGTTACCTCAGTTCGGACCCAAAATGGGTACCGTTCATATTCGCCAAAAGGAGGTTCTTAAATGCTTGCAGAATTTAGACATGAACAAGGCCAGCGGCCCCGATGGCATACCTGCAGTTGTGTTAAAACACTGCGCAGCCGAGTCGTCTCCCATACTAACGCACCTGTATCGACTCTCTTTGGAATCTGGAAAGGTCACTAAATCCTGGAAGCTGGCTAACGTGCAACCAGTACCAAAGAAGGGAAGCCGTGCAGATCCCATCAACTATCGACCTATTGCAATTACCTCCATACTTTGCAAAGTTATGGAGCGTGTATTAAACAATCGTCTCCTGGCATACCTTGAGTCCAACGAGCTCCTTAGTGATAACCAATACGGTTTTCGCAGTAGACGCTCGACTGGAATTCTTCTTGTGTATGCAACTCACTAATGGAGCGAAGCCTTGGAAGATCACGGTGAAGCTATAGCTGTATCCTTAGACATTTCCAAGGCTTTTGATAGGGTCTGGCATGATGGTCTCTTGAGTAAGCTTTCAGCATACGGAATACCTAAAGGGCTCTGCGACTGGATATCTGATTTTCTGAGGGAACGGTCAATTCGAGTAGTCTTAGACGGCTGTTCTTCTGACCTAATGGCAATTAATGCCGGGGTACCTCAGGGATCTGTTCTCTCTGCAAAGTTATTCTTGCTGCACATTAATGACCTGCTAACCCCAGGCATTATTGGTTACGCTGATGACAGCACTGTTGTAGGGACACATGTGAGCGAGTCCTCAAGATGTAACGTAGTACCAGTAAAACACCAAAACTCTCTTCTATGTTTATTTTTTTCGGTAAAGTTTAAAATATACAAAAATGCCTGTAAATACAAACAGAAAAATATAAACAAAATTGAAATAAAAAAATAGTCACACAACAGAACACAATAGAACAGAAATATTAATACAATTAAATTTGATCTGAAAAGAAAAAATAACAATAAAATAAAATTTTAATGAATGAGAATCCTTACCAAAAATTTTGGCTACGCACACTCGTGAACGTAAAAATAAATTATAGGTTTCTTAAAAAAAACTTTGATTGTAGATAATAAAATATCTTAACTATGTAATTTTGAATAATAAACTCGGAAAAAATAATAAATAAATAGATTCAAGTTGCTTTGATGGATAATATTTCGTGACTGACTTGTCAAATCAAAACATTGCCGTTCTCCGACACTACGTAATTCCTAGTTTAAAATTACGTCGGGAACGACAAAAAAAATAAAATTTACTGACAAAAAGAGGTCGAAATAGACAACCGTCACAATACCCCGGGGGCCGGGAAAAAAAAAATCTGAAAGATTTTTTTTAGTAAAATTTCAAATTCAAACCAAATCAAAATAAACCGCATATACATATCGAATTTTAATATTTAATCTGCTAAATGAAAGAACAATCAAAAAAAAAATAATAATTAAAAGCAAAATGAAAATTAATATTAACATCCTATAGAAGAATTTTTCTGAAAAAACATCCTGTATAAATGAAAAAAAAAAAATAATACTGATATATTGCATATCAACAAGTTATTTAATAGAAAAAGAAAACAAAACAGACGAGAGAGAGAAAAAAAAAAAAATCCTAAATAATTATCTTAAATTACATGGTTCATGAATGATAAAATTTTAAACATGTTCCTGGAATATACAATGTTAATATACATCGTTCAACTCCATCAACGTACATTATAATTACAACATACATTCTCTATCATACTAGTCTTATTCCAACTACTGGAAATAAAACATCATGCAGTTAGAGTTGCTTATGAGGAATCGTATCCTAAATAAGTCAACTCAACAGAGTTGAACGCAACGGCAAAAGGCTTTAATAGTTGCCATCCGCTGAAAATATTAATAGCTTATGGCTTCTTTAACGTGTCGCTAACTCCCGCACGGTGATTACTATAAACAAGTTTCAGTTAAAGACTGAAATAAATATGCCGGAAAGAAAAGAAAATCATAGCCAGTCGTGAAATATTGACTTTTAAATAAAATCCAAGGGTCTTTTGTGAAGTAATTAAAATATTTATGTAATAAACATATGAAAATAATTCTCACAGGAAAGTGATTCAAGCGTATAAATAATACACATAGGTATGGTTTAGTTTAACGAGTTACCTTAATAAACACTCGTGCAGAAGGCTTAATTTTACAAGTTGCAAACCGCTTGAAGGAAAAAAAAAAAAAATTGAGAAGAAAAAATTAGAATTGCAAATATTAAATAAATTACACAAAAAGTTAACCTAATACTACGATGATGATAATTAATTATAAGTTTTGACCAACGTCAATGTTAATGGTATAGCCAAACGATAATGAGGTGCATAGAGAAAAAAAATAAGACAAAAAGAATCGGCTTATGCTCGCCGTGAGATAATTAGCAATAATTATATATGAATTCATATAAAGTAATTGGTAACAACCAATCTAATCACTCAAAGAAGAAGTTAAACGCGGTAGAGGTTTAATGTCTCTGATATGCCAACGACCTAATGGGTTATTATTCATATCCACTAAATCGTAAATTAATGGTGAAACTTTATTTGAAACTTTACATTTAATAAATTTGGGTGCAAACTTAGCACAAAAATGTTTTTTAGAGGAACTTATTACATGGTTTCGCCTCCAAACAATATCACCGTTATTAAATTCTAAATTCTGATGATGTTTGTTATAATAAGTTGCATTATATTGATGTGCATAAAATAACCGCTTCTGTACCTCGGAAAAGATAGGTATTAATTGTCCTATGTTTTCAGCATATACATCCCTAGGACTGAAAATTAGTTCATCTCTGGAATCTTTATTTTTGTAGATAGATCCACATGTAACAGCTTCTCTACCAAATACTAAAAATGATGGAGTGAATTTTGTGGTTTCATTAACCGCAGTATTAATAGCAAACTGTATTTTGTTTATATAGGTATCCCAAGTTCTGTGATCTTTATCTATAAAAGCTGCAATCGCCGTTACAATAGTTTTATTGTAACGCTCAACGGTGTTAACCTGTGGACAGTAACGTGGGGTGTAATGTATTTTTGGTATGTTGTAAAATTTAAATAATTCAGATAATTCTGTACTTATCATTTGAGGACCATTATCTAATATAATAGTTTCTGGAACTCCATAAACCATAAAAACTAAATTGTCCAATATATGGCGAATAATAGAAGCGGTTGCATGTTTTATTGGAAATAACAAACAATATTTGGAAAAACAACAGAGTGCTTAAATTAGGTACAAAACGTCTGTACCAGCTGGCAGTACCCAAAAAACGTTTGACCTCCTTAGCAGATTTTGGAGTTTGTATATCAAGAATAGCTTGAACTTTTTTAGGATCCGTTTTTAAACCATTTTCATTAACTACATAGCCTAAGTACTTTAATTCTTTCCGGAAAAATGAACATTTTGGAAAATTGACTGTGAGATTGGCATTTGAAAGTTTTTTAAGAATTTTAGTAAGTATATCGACATGTTGTTCAAAGGTTTGAGAAATACAGACTATATCGTCGATAAAATAGAAAACATTATTATCATTTGTAAGATCATTTAGTAGATTTTCAATGAATCTTTGTTGAGTAGCAGGTGCATTAGTTAAACCAAATGGCATAACTTTAAATTGAAACATTCCTCGGCCTGGAACATGGAATGCAGTTTTGAGTTTATCCTCTTTTTTTAAGGGAATATTCCAAAACGCTTTAGCAATGTCAATAGATGATATAAATTTAGCATCTTTAAGGTTATCTAATATATCAGAAATGAAAGGAAGTTTGTAAGCATCTTTTTTTGTGATATCGTTTAATTTACGACTATCAATACAAAATCGCCAAGTACCATCTTTTTTAGGTGTAATAATAATTGGGTTCAGCCATGGGCTGTCACTGGGTTCAATGACATCTAATTGTAACATATCATCAACTTCTTTACAAAGAGCTTTTTGTTTCTCAGGAGAAAGTCTGTAACAGCGTTGACGAATAGGTGGATGGTCTCCAGTGTCGATGAAATGTTCGACTAAATGAGTACGACCTAAAGGTTTACATTCAGTTGAAATCAACCTAAACTTTTCCATAATTGCATCTGCAATAATTTTTTGTGTGTCTGTTAAAGAATGGTATTCATGTAAATGAAAGTTAGAATCTGTATTAATGAGAAAAGATGAGTTTAAATTTGAAGGTTGTAATGTGATATTACTAAGAATATCCGGAGCAAGATTAAAAGTTTTCCAAAAATCAATACCCAAAATGAGTGATTCAGTGATTTCTGGGATCACATGAGCTGTAATTAACGCAAATTTATTGTTATAAAAAGTAGGAAGAGTAATAATGCCGATAGAAGAAATAGTTTGTCCGTTTGCAACATTACCTTTTATTAAACAGTTTTTTTGCATAAAAAGACCATGTTGTGATAAAATTTTATGAGAATTATTACCCAATATAGTGATAGCACTACCACTATCTAAAAGACCATTTAAAATTAAATCGTTTACTTTTATATGTAAATAAGGACGTTCAAAATCTGATGTTTTATTAAAGAGGAGAGCACAAGTGTTATAAGATTTAAAAAAAATTGTTAAAGTTTTTAACCATGTATCCCAATCTTTTTTGTCAAAATTTGATGATTTAATACCATTATTTTTGTTTATGCACTCCTCGTAATTTAGTTTTTTGAAATCGACTTATTACAATTAGGACATTTACTAGTAATAAAGTCTTTTTTTCCACAACGAAAACACACTATATTAGTGTTAGTACAGTCTTTTAATAAATGTGTATTAGATCTACAACGTGGGCAAGTGAATTTATAAAAATTCTGATTTTTATTAATTGCAGCTACAGTATTAGGTAATGGATTAGCTACAGCTGCTATGGAATTATATGTACAAGCTTTAAAAGGAAATTCAGGAATATATGGTTGATTATGTGAAAGTAGAGTATTATTATACGATTTGTTATTAGAATTTGATGTAGAAGGAATAGGAAAAGAATGATAATGATCTGGTGATGATGATGAAGAGAAGTAAGATGTATTATTAGAAACTTGGAGAATGCTTTCTGTAAATTTGCATGATTCCAAGAGGGAATTTACAGTATGTAAATCAGTAGGTGAAAGACGTAATGTGAATTCAGGTTTAAGATTTCTAACAAGAGTATTAATTTTTTCTTTTTCGGACATTGGTTCCAAGAGCTTTGAAAAAAGAGATTCCATTGTAGCAAAATAGATGATAATTCTCTCATTATGTTTTTGTTTACGAGCATCGATTACTTTTTTTAGTTTATAATCGTAATCGGTAATTGCAAAATCATTCAACAATGCCGATCGGAAAGATGACCAGTCATTAATAGTCGACTTTCTAGCTCTAAACCAATCAAGAGCAGATCCAGATAAAATATCATAAATATGTGAGAATAAAGATTTTTCAGAAATATTTTTTATTTGTGAAAATTCTTCAAGTTTTTGAATAAAATCCTTTGGACAACCTTCACCTTTATAAATAAATCTTTTTAAATCATTGTTAGTTCGATTTTCTGTAATTTTACTGACCTTATCAGTTAATGCTTCGAAAAAAGAAAGGGGTTGTAGATTAATATTTTGTATAGATTCTGCGGAATGATATGTGGAATGTGTTGGTGATTTTTCCAAATTTTTAAAACGTGAGTCTAATTGAGTTAAATCATTCCAACATGAATTTATTAAATCTAACTGCTCTGAAGATAAATCTGTAATGTCAATGAGGCCTAATCTTGTTCTTATATGAGTTAAATAAGGTGAAATTTTTTGTTTCCTAATAGGATAAGAGTTTATACAAGCTTCAACAAGTTTTAAATTTTTTTTAATGGTATTAATATCTTCTGAAAATTCTTCGGGGCTATTTTGTAAAATTTCTGTTTCAGAATCTACATTAATATTTAATAATAATGATCGTAGTTCGTCTACAGATTGCGTCGAAGAAAAATTTATATTTCTGATTTTTAATTCATAAATTATTTCAGGTTTATTTAATTGTGAAAAATTCATTGCAAAATCAAAAAAAAATGTTAAAGTGAAACAAATTTGTTAATAGTCGTTATGCAGAATAGAGCCTTAAAAATATACGTATTTTCAAGTGATGAAAATGAATAGAAAATGTTATTTAAATAGTGAAATTACTGGGTTATAGAATGTTGTGTCTTCAGAAAATTTCTTCAAGAATATTATAATGAAAGAAACTAAAGAAACTTAAATGTCTGAATAATTTAGCAGTATTTTGATATATTATAGTAGATATATTATAGTAGATATATATATAAATATATTATAGTGAATGTTAATGATTGAAAATGGTAACAAATAAAGTTTTATGCCTGACCTCAATAATAATTATAAAAAAATTATTTTTAATGTTGCAATTCTTCTGTTGATATAGTTCCTCCTCTCTTCTCCATAAACTACGTTTGAATATTCGGGCGCCAGTATGTAACGTAGTACCAGTAAAACACCAAAACTCTCTTCTATGTTTATTTTTTTCGGTAAAATTTAAAATATACAAAAATGCCTGTAAATACAAACAGAAAAATATAAACAAAATTGAAATAAAAAAATAGTCACACAAAATAGAACAGAAATATTAATACAATTAAATTTGATCTGAAAAGAAAAAATAACAATAAAATAAAATTTTAATGAATGAGAATCCTTACCAAAAATTTTGGCTACGCACACTCGTGAACGTAAAAATAAATTATAGGTTTCTTAAAAAAAACTTTGATTGTAGATAATAAAATATCTTAACTATGTAATTTTGAATAATAAACTCGGAAAAAATAATAAATAAATAGATTCAAGTTGCTTTGATGGATAATATTTCGTGACTGACTTGTCAAATCAAAACATTGCCGTTCTCCCACACTACGTAATTCCTAGTTTAAAATTACGTCGGGAACGACAAAAAAAATAAAATTTACTGACAAAAAGAGGTCGAAATAGACAACCGTCACAAAGAAATCCGGGCTTTGAGAGAGTCCATGATGGAGCGAGTGGATTTGGCCTTAAAGAAATTGTCCGATTGGGGCGAGTCCAACTTGGTCAAATTTTACCCGACGAAAACACAGGCGTGTTTATTCTCCGCGAAAAAGAGCAGTTTCGACCTAACGCCCACTTTCCAAAATGTTTCTGTTCCCTTAACCGACCACCTAGGGCTTCTGGGCGTAACTATATCGTCCCAACTAAACTGCGGGCAACAAATTGTGTCCATGGCTCAAACTGTTTCAAAGAAGTTGGGAATCATCTCGAAGGCCCGACGGTACTTCAGCCCTGAACAGCTACTTAGTTTGTATACAGCTCAAGTTCGATCTTGTATGGAGTACTGTAGCCACCTTTGGGATGGTTCTGCAAAGCACCAACTAGAAGCGATGGATGCAGTTGACCAAAGAGCCCGAAAAATTATTACCAACTTTGACCTAACTACCAAAAAACTGCAAAACCTCGACCATCTTCGGAAAGTTGCCAGTTTAGCAGGCTTCTACAGATTACATTTTGGAGAGTGCGCGAATGCTCTTTTTGATCGGGTTGAACCCACACCCTTCTTGCATCGGACTACTAGACGCAGACAGACTTTCCATCCTTTCATGGTAGATATCCTAAGAAGTCGAACCAAACGATTTGATAGTTCCTTTTGGTGCGGGTCGCTGGAATGAACTGCCTGCGTCTGTTTTTCCAGAAAACTATAGTCCTAGTTCTTTCAAGCGTCGATTGAATAGGTATCTCGTGGATAGACGTGTGACACCTTCGTCATCATCGTCACTTTCCATCAGGTGAGATAGAAGACAAACGTCTTATCCTTTTTCAATAAAAAAAAAAGACAATTTTGACTAAAAATATTATTTGTTCATATTTATTGGAAACGATTTTACAGAAATTATATGACATTATATGACATATATGAGACTCTCATTTATCTCATGTAATTGATTCAACGTGTGCCAGTTCGGATCATTTATTTTAAAATCACTATAAAAAGCCGAATTCGTAAAAGAAAACTGGATTCATGAATAAATTTGTTTCTCCCAAAAGCTCAAAAGCAAAGAGTATGACGGATTTACCCGAGATTACCTCACGGGTTCATAAACTCCGGTTTTTAAATTACATCTTGTGTTTTTGAACGTTATTTACTATTCGCTAACGTTTTCAGATTAAAGGGATTGTAAATTGTTACTTTTTCATGCCGCGCGACGGGCTCGTTTAATGGAACGGAGAATTAATTTAGAGGTAAAAAAAGTACCGCAATTTTTGCGAACGTTTTTCCTTATTGTTTTAATTTATTAATTTTTATATCTAGTATACCTATAAATTTTTGTGATGCAGTTCAGAGGCACCTTATATAAAATGAATACTCGCTATGAATCTTTTGAGCACACTATGAACTAATAGATCTGGTACTCGTTAGTCTCCAAAATTAAGGAATCTACTTTGGAATGGTTTGAGTTTATTTTTCGCCAACAGACACGTCATATCTGTTCTTTATTTCAATTGTTTAAATTTAGACAATTTCAGAGTCGATCAGAATGGACAAACATCTTTTTGATAACGTTTAAAAGTTCTCTTAGTTTGACACACATCTTGGATCTACGACCGAGTGGTGATGTGGTAAGTAGCCTTACTTCAAACGCCGATGGTCCCAGGTTCGAGTCCCGGCCGGGGCATTCATTTGTGAGATGAACACAGATATGTTTGTTTTCGGGTCATGGTTGTTTGTATTTATATATGTATGTTTATTCTGGGTTCCCCCCCAGTTCACTGTATGGTCATTCATAACACAAGCTCTGCTTACTTTGGGGCCATACAGTTGGGATGTTTGTCTAGGGATTTATTATTATTATTTTTTATTGTCTACATTATATGTATATTGATTTTAATCCGTGTCCTTGGTTTAATGTTTCTACTTAACAGTTATTTTCAACACCGTGTAATAAAGGAAAATACAATCACCCTTACTCGTAGCGATCATTTAGGTAATTTTTATAAGATTATTATAGTTTTGGAAGTTATACCTAGTACGACAACAAATTGCTTCTTATTTAATATTTTTCTTCTTGCAGTGAACAATTAAAATATAAAGTCCAACATGTCGTGTTGGACTTTATATAGGGTTTATATAGGGTTGATTTAAATTTGAGGCGCAAAACTCCACTTGAAATCTGAGCGATTTAAAAACTCGGAAACTTCAGATTTTTTAGTTTTGATAAAAACCAGTCAATATTTTTCTTTTTCATATTTGCGAATTGAAAATCAATAATTCCAATTAATAAAGATATAAAGTTATACTCTTCAACGAGAAATGTATGTGCTATTTTTTAATAAGCTGTAAATTTCATTAAAAAATGGAACCTTTTGACAAGAGATTAAGAGTTCTCACCTTAAAAATGCTTAAACAGACTAAGACGAGTATGAAATGCGGGCGTTTTACTTGGTCAAATTTATTATTTGGAGTTATAATATTCGCTTTGAAAGTTGGGTCGCGTTTAGTTGACGCTCATCGAGTTGTAGGTAATGTGATTTGATCCACTTTGTATGACCGCTTAAATAGGCAAGAGAAATTTGGTAAATATACTGCAACAATATATGGGGTGTTATTTACGAAAACCTTTGACATTATAACTCATTTACCGAATGGGTAAAAACACACTTTTCTGAGGCGTCATAATATAAAATAGTCAAATATTACACATATTAGTACAAATATCCTAATAACTGCTTTTTTAAATATAAATACTAACTTATTAAAACCTACTGGCAAAAACCTAATCATGATCACAATAACGAAGAACTAACTAGAAATGGGAAAGAAAACTCACAAGTTTAAAACGCTTAAAAGTCCGCTTGTTGTTAAATATTTTACTTTGGACCTTTAAAACGTTATATCCAGCGCCTGCTTAAACAAAGTTTGTCCAACCAATATCTAAATTCTTATTTTACTTTTACCAGTCTACATAAAAAATTAACAGATGCCCAACGAATATGTGGTAACTGTTTTACATATTTTGGTTTTTGGTCTAATATCCGTTATACCATCGCATTAGGGTTGGGTTTCTCATCTTAGTATTAATAGTATGTCGTATGATATTTGTAACTTGAAATAACGCTTAAATATTTTGGTATTAATTTTGTACTCGTAACGTCATATGTCGTTAAGAGTATATTTTCTCTTCCCAAGTCTACATATATGTGTAGTGTACCTACCAAAAGAGAAACCCACCTTCCCATACATGCCTGGGCCCAGGGCTTTTGTTGAGTTAACATTATGAAATTTAAAGCTACAAATAGATATAATATCTCAACAACGTAATAAAGAAATGTTAAGAAAAATTAACAGTAGAGGTTGTACTGAGGCTACATGTTGTTTTGAGAATTATAAATAATACGCACAGTTCATAAACATATATTTGTAAGTTTAACAATGGAAAATAAAGAATACATATCATGGTAATTGATATTACATAGTGGAGACCCAATTGAAACACTTATTTCACTTTTTTATAGAGAGCGCTCGTGACGCACGAAAAGCAACTTTGGAGATTTGACATACGTTATATGACTTACTGCTGTGATGCCAAAATAAAAATAAAAAATCCAACATATTTTTCAAATATTTTTTTAATGATAACTTCATAAAATGTGTAAAAATGTTTCGATATTCGTGTGAAATTATCAAAAAAGTGTGAAGACGCCGTAATCATAGTAAATTCATTTCAATTTATTTTGTTTCACAGATCTAATATTTTTGTAGCTTAGCTTAATGCAAATACAGAATAATTTTATGCATTTTTTAACATACATTTCGTTTTATTAACCACCGAGCCCACAACTTTCTTCCTCCTTTTGGCATATTTATGTAAGCAATAAATTAAAGTATCCAGATTTATTATTCAGAGCAGCAATGACAGAGTATTTCCGTTAAGACTACCAACTACTGAATAGCTTTTGAGCGTACGAGTATATGGACAAGTTGAAACTTACCATCATTGCTCGGTGCAACAGGATTCGCCAGTCACTTGCCGATGCTTTTCATAAAATTGACGATACCACCATCTTATTCTTAAAAAAAACTACACGGTGGAACGATAGCACAGAATTCAAATAAAATCTTAAAAACTAAAGGAGTTAAAATTAAAGTGTTAGAGAATGATTCATTTGGATAACTTTATAACTTTCATCAACATAAGACTTACCACGTAAATTCCCAATGTCGTAAAAATTTTAGAATAAAAGCGAGGAACATGTTTCTCGATGTAAGTAATAATGAGGCAGGCAGCCCGAGGCAGTCTTCTGCAAAGTTACATTTCAAAAATAAAAATCACAGATTTTGAATATTTTTTAAATTTTAACTTGGTCTAAAAATCAGAGCCTTACCGAACGAGCTAAAAGGATCGAACGAAAATAGTCAAAGAAAACTTATTTGAGACTCAGACTTTTTTGAATTTGACAAGTATTTTCACATTAAATTGTTAGTATTTTAAAAAGAAATTGGATAATTAATTACAAAGAGTGGCCGCCTCTGTTGTTGAGAACTTGCTGACACCGAATATTTATAGAATCGTTGAGACTGTTTATGTGATTCTGCGGTAATTGCTCCCAATGAAATTTTTAAGTCAATCAGTTGTCGGGATGTTGTCACTCCGTCCAAGTCCTCTAAAACACGTATCTGGAGCATGTCAGCACCTCAGCCTTTCAGTATTTCCAGGACGACGGTACACTCTTACCCTTCTAGTATCAGGCCTAAACCCAAATTGAGACTCATCGCAAAATAAAATTTTATCCCATTGCTCCTGGGTCCATGTTATGTGTTCTCTATACCATTCACTTCGACGAGCGCGATTCTCGTGACGTATCGGTGCGCACCTAATTGGTCGTCGTGCATGTAGGCCGTACTCTCCGACTGCATCGATTTCGCATGGTTTGGGTGCTTACAACAACACCACTTGTGTTTTGTAGCCTTAAACCTATCTCTCGGGCGGTTAACATCGGCTGACCTCTTGCGGTCAGTTGAATGTATCGGTCTTGCCGAGTAGTTGTACTCCTTCCGCGGCCAGGGTGCTGCTCGCAGGAGCTCCGGTGTTAGTGTAACGCTTCTAATTGATTGCTCCCCGCTTTCAACATCCCTACGGCTCTTAGCATTTCGTGTGAGGCCAAATGACGTAGCATTAATCAATAAAAATTAATAATATTAAATTATTTCCAACACTCACGCCACACAAAGAAAACACACTAAAATTCAAAAACATGCAGTTGCTTTGATTTTTCGAAAAAACAAATGATGGTCGAATTTTTTTTTTACAACCAGCCCGTATGTCATGTAGTACAAAAAAGTTTACTTTAGCACTACCTACTTGGTAAGGAAAGATTAATAATTGATTAATAAACTTGAAATAATAAGTGTTGCTTTGACTTCTTTGATGTGTGTATATAGGTAAACTATTATTTATATTTTTAGATTTTTGGTTCATTACCAAAAATACCACCATTGCTTCAGTTTGTACACCAGATCGAAATTCAAATATTTCACTATAAACACATCTGAAAATTTCTTCTAATTTTCTCCAGTCTACACCAGAATTTGAACGTAAATCAGCTTATGGGTCGTATCACTAAAGACAACATTTTTATAAATGTTTTAGTCAACTATTGGACGGCCGATTGGTATTAGTGGTAGACTTCTTACGCCTTCTTATGCCAGCGATCCCAGGTTAGAGTCCTGACCTGGGATCTGGGCATTCATGTGTGTGATGGTGTTTGTTCTCGGGTTATAGTTCTTTATATTGATATATGTATGCTGATTCCAGGTTCCACCAGTTCGCTCTATGTTCATCCATAATACATTATGTCTCAACTAAATTATATGCCAAATAAATGTTCGAGTTATTTTTTTGATATTTTATTTGCACTAATGTAGTTTATTTCGTATACCCTCAAATGCCTTCAGTAAATTAAAAAAAATACGAGTATGTGTAAATAATCATGTTTGTCCATAATAATTATAAGGATTTCCGCTATAAAATAAGAAACTCTTTCAAGACTATCATTTTGCTACAACCTCTTGCAGTAACATATACGCTCGTTAGTGGAAATACTACTTAAGTACATTTGCATGTTTCGTACACCCAGAAAAAAGGGAACACGTTATGGTACCTTTAATGCACATTTTACTTGCATGGCGTGTTGGTGGTGTCGGATGCAGTGCGTTTTAAACTTCCGTACTTTGAATGGATTTTACGAAGTTTTAGAATAGGTAACCAAACCAATAATGGTTTGGTTAGCCACCTTTAGGTATAGTCAGGTGACGCAGAACTTTGTTATGATTCTGTGAATTGCTTGATATTTTAGCCTTATTAAAAATGCTGTAGATACCTGATGCAGTCGTGAAGGTAATTCGTAGTACACCCGTTTGATTATTATGGTTTTGTTTGGTTATGGTTAAATAATTTAAAAAAAAATTCTTGCCATCTAACTAATTGTATTTAAATTGTTTATTGTTGCACTTATAGTATTTGATTTGATGGATTAGAAAAAAAATGTTAAATGTTTTTCAAGAAAAATAAACTGGTAAACTGTGTTTAAGAGAGGAGATTACTTGACCATCTGGTATTCAGAAATATAATTAGGTTTATAATTCGATCTCTAAAATAAATTATCACGATCCTGGATATTTACACTCGACCAACACTTAGAGTAGCTCACAAACGCTACCGTCCCGGCAAAACCCATGTCCGAATGCTAGGTATTCCCATTCCCTGGAAGCGCAATACTAAATAAATGCCTAGCCAATATTTGCCCACGCCAAACCCTCCCTCCTGCACAAACTGCAGATGATTTAAAATCTCTTCTGCCGCAGGGCCACAGACGCACCCTGGTAAGTGCGTTACGCGGACCTGTACAGAAATCTTTAACTACCTACAGTGCAACAGCACCTCAAAACACTCTCGGAAGTGTTCTTTAAACGCTGCGAGACCTATCCCAATCCCTTAGTTCGAGAGTCCGTCTCGTATACTACCCTGTTATAGATTCGAAGTTCAAAGTTGTTCGACCTAGAAATATGCACAAGAACGTAGCCACGCAAACTGTCAGCCGATCTCGAAGCCCTTCAAACCGCAATTTCTAATTCTAATTCTAGTTCCCTTTGAGCACCTTCAGTGCTATAATTCCCAGCGGGTGACCCCATAAGGGTCCCCACTTGTGCGGCCCTTTCCTCTAATTTGTTTTCGCCCTAGATGAAGACTGTGAGGCTAAAGATTGCCAGAGTCATTCAGGGGGTTTTTAGTGGATACTTGGCTCTGGTAGGCTCGGAGCGAGTCCCACATAACTCCTTATCGCGCGCGGCAGGGTATGCGCGACTTGCTGCAAATCAGCTATAACGCAAAGCTACATATTGTCTCGTGGATCTTAGAGAAGCTTAAATGAACGATCTCATGGAGAATATTTCCCAGTTCCACGTAGCGTACTATAGAATGGCGCGAGCCTCACGCTTAGACGCCATCACTCACACTCCTCCTCTAACTCGTCCCGACGGCACTACCACCTGAAAGTTTCGCTGATAGCATTGCCTCACAATGCTTGCCCAGCATCCGAACCGCAACTGCCGTCCCGGCGAAACCCATGTCCGGATGCTAGCTATTCCCATCCCCTGGAAGCACAATACTAAATACTTAGGTTTCACCTTGGACCCAACGCTTCCTTTCCAGCCACACGTCTACAGAGCCTCGAAACTTGCCCGTCTTTATCTAGGTCGCCTAAATAGTATGTTAGATAGACACAGTAAAATGTCTCTAAGGAACAAATGAACGCTCTATAAGACCTGCTTTAGACCCGTCATGAGACACCTCGCCAAGCTTTGCCCACGCCAATCCCTCCTTCCTATTCAAGCTGCAGGTGGTTCAAAATCTCTTCTGTCTCAGGGCTGCAAACGCACCATGTTACATGCGTAATGCAGACCAGCACAGAGATCTTGAACTACCTAGAGTTCAACAACATCTCAAAACAATCTCGGAAGCGTCCTTAAAACTATATTAGTAAATTACCCACGTTAATTTTTTATTGCTGCTCTGTACAGTGATATTTACTTTAACAAACTCTAACTACTGCTAGTTCCGTACATTTACCCTTCGTAAGAAATTTCATCATGGCATGTGGCAGCTTTAGGATCCTTAATTAGTTTTCTTTCCAACTTTACTTTAGTAATACAATATAGAGATAACATTGCAACACGCTTACAAGTTTCACGTTATGTGGCATTCCCAAGTGCTTTTCGATATATATTTTTTTACAATTATACCACATTCATTTCGACATTCATTGACAGATGGTAGAAAAAATAATGGTATTTTTTTTCAACAATGATACACAAATATTGAAAATATTTCAAACGTGTAATTATTTAACTTTTTACTGAAATTGACAATTAAAGGCCTGTGGTTCGAGAATGAATTTGGGTACCTTAACCCTTAATTCACTTCCTGAGTCCCAGGGCCTCACATCAAAACTTTAAAGTAAAATTTTTCGTACGTTATAAAGGTTAGGTATCTCCCCGTCTTAGTACCTTCCCAACTTAGCGCAAGTGACGCGGAACCGAGACGTGCGCAAACGGCTCGTATGTGGTGAGTTATTTAGCAAAGTGAGTTCGAGGGACTCATACTAGTTATTTGTGTTTCAGTTTTGGACACCTAATTGGATTTTTATAAATTATATTTTAGTTGTAATAGTGGCTTTCAAACTAAGTTTGTTTTGCTTTTGTTACAAAATTTTAAAATATTTCACATATTCGTGTAGTAGACGAACGGCGCGTTGGCCTATGGCTGTTTTTTTTTAAATTGTTGACATGGCTGGTACTAATGCCCGGGTTATTTATGAAAGTCAAACAGGTGTACCAAATATGTTAAGATTGCAGTTTCTGATAAGCATTGCATGAAAGAAAATATTATTCTTTATGTCACTACAAAAAATAACAAAGACTGCTTATCTGTGTGCGAAATGTATGAGACCAATATTTTTCGACTTGTTCAAAAAAGATATGACGACGCTGCTTGTAAATAGTCACCGAAACTCCGTGCATGTTTTTCATTTTTGTATGGAAGCATGCTATTTATATTTTTTAATTTGATTTTTGATATCTAAGAGACTTTAAAAACAATGTTTTTTGTTAATATTTAAAGATTTTGTTTAATTTTGGAAAAATTTAATAAAGTCCTTATTTTTTGAGAACGATAATTTTAGCTTCTTTGATATGTTGGAGGAACTCAAATATTATTGTTTTCTTATAATTTTTGTTTAGTTATAAAGTATAAAAAAAGATATCAAAAAAGAAAAATTCTAATAATTTTGTTTTATTACCTAAAAATTCTTAAATACGTGTTTACGTAAGTCTATTTCACCTAGTGAATAGAGGGTTAAGTAATTTAAGCTGGCCTTTGAATGTAAATAAGATTATTCAGTATCAGCATTCATACATTTGTATTTAACAGTTCTAGCTTAGTGTACCGTTAGTGCGTTCATAAACCTTATTATATTTAAGTCTTATTTCAGTGAAGTAATACATTTTTTATAACACCTTTTTTTAAGGTACGAACGTTTTTTTTTTTTGCTGCCGAGGCACCCTCGCGGGAGGGAGGTGGAAGATGCGTCATGCATACCGCCCGCAGGAAAATACCGTCCTCTGCGGGGGGTTATGTGGGACTCACCAGAATGGCACCTACCCATTAAAAACCACCTGTTGGCTGTAGTAAAATTTACCGTTAGCCTTCATCGGAAGCGACGCCCGTCGGGAAGTTGGGCGCGCTGGCGGAGACCCGCTAGCGGGTCTTCCACCTGTAGTGAAAGTTGCACTGAAGGTGCTCAAAGGGACGTGAGTTGGTGGCCGTTCTGGGCAGCCTCCGGTGAAGCCGGGGCTGCGCAGAGGTCGGCCGAAGCTTGACTTAGGGATCAATTCATTTAAATGAACCTATAATGAATTGAGAAGGGAACTATGCTCCGCCAGAGCGAGCAGTCGCTCTGTCGGAGAACGTGAAGCCCTAAGTTTACGGGCTAAGACAGCGATTTCACTAACATCGATATTTTTCATAGCGTCGCAGACGATACGCATATCTTCAGCTACGGAGGATTGAGGAGTGGGTTTGTATGGGCGAGGAGCAGGGATGGGATTCGATGCGGGGCGCTGCCTCCAGTTTTCTGGAGCAGGCTTTGCAGCCGGAGGAACCTGGCTACGCAGCGGCAGAAAGTTTTCCTGAGAAAGGGGCGGGGCCTGTTTGGGTGCCGCCCTCTTGGAATTGGAACGCATACAACGGGGTGCACGAAGGCAGCCCCTGTAATTTGCGGTGTGGCCGGACTGGCCACAAAGCACGCAATCGGGAGGAGAGGGAGTTTCAGGAGTGCGCCTGGACTTGGGGACGTTGGCGAGAACCACCAAAGCGAGAGGGTGACGCCTCCCGTACTTGCTGTGCATTTTATGCACCGCGAGTGCCGGGAAGCCTTGGGACTGCAGATCCTCCAGGATAGCCTCGTTCGATAATTCGAACGGGACTTCCCTGAGTACCGCTTTGATCTTACGCTCTTCTGACAGAGCATAAGTGTGATAAGCATATTGCTTATCGGTGAGGAGCTTAGTCAAAGCTCGGAAATCGTCTATCGACGAGACAATGATTTTAATAGATTCACCCAAGTTTACCGCTCGGGTGTAATGGATCTTGTGCTCATTGCACAATGTCGAGACCTCAGTCCATTTACCCTTTTCCCGAAGGAAAACGGGTGGTGGGACCTTGGCCTTGACAGAAGTTGGGGCCGGAGCGGGTGTTGAAGACACCGGGGCAGCTGGCGTTGCAGACGCCGCAGGGGGTGTAGGGACGGGCGTCGAGGGCGCCGGGTCTTGTTTCGAGCGCTTCTTAGAGCGCTTCTTAACAAGGGTGAAAGAGGGAGGCTCAGGGCCAGTTGGGGTGGCGTCCGAGGATGACTTGGTCGTGGGTGCGCGTTTGCGGCGCGGAGGGGCGTCTACTTTGCACTCCATGTCACTGGAGGAAGGAGACGCGGGAGGGCCTAAGACCTGAGGGGTCTGGGGGACTGGGGTGGCTTGAGAGGCCATTAAGGGCATTAACGCCATGATATGCGGGATAAGAGAGTCCAAGAAACGACACTTATCAGCATTTATAGACATGCCTTCAGTACTTTCAAGTAGCTTTTTCCTAAACTCGTTAAAGCTTAGGGAAGCCATTGCGGAGGGGTTGGGGAGGGACAACAATATATAAATATATATACTATGAACCTATGAACGATGACTAATTTCCTAAAACCACCCTACACGCAGTAGGGCGGTTGGGGACGACGCGGATAACTTACTCGAACACAACGACTCGAGGCACCTGGAACGACGAATTCCCGTCGACGAAGCTCACGTTCCACGAAGTACGGTTAACAACCCACTATCCGCCGTGAAAATGGCGTTAGAAACTTATTACGGTATACAACTATGAAATTTTTATTACGACAACAACCAGTGAAATATGGATGCTCGATTAGCGCGGGGGCTAATGGAGCGGGAAGGCGTCTACGATCGACGTGCGCTCGAGAACACACGCAGACCGAGACTGTGTTGATGTTACGAACATTTGAGCCATTGTTTTGTAATGAAAATCGGTAGACAATATTGTGGCTTTTACTTTTATCTCAGTGAGCCCAATAGTAGGGGTAGATACGATTCTTTTTTTACACATGTACGAATATGTAAAGAAAGTGTAGCGGTGACGCGCTACTCAACCGACCGACTCGGGCCGTGGGTCGCGGCCTGGTCACCACAATTACATCTGTGGGAACGCGTGGTAAGGTTCCCTAAAGTGGTGACCCTGACGTGATGCACATGAGCAGCCTTCATCATCATCGTCGTCATCATCACTCTCCACACCAACAGCGAAGACTCCACGCCAGAACCAGTCTCCAGAGAAAAACACGGGCATATGCGACCACGACCTTGCATCACCTTGCAAGACTGGTCGTCACCTCTCATCCTCCACCTGCGGTCCTTAGCAGAGCACCTCTCTCCTGCAAGACACGCAGCGCTGCACCTTCGCCCGGTCAACAAGCAGAGCACTTCTCTCCTGGCCGACGCAGCCGCCAGCCACTACGAACCAACACTGCACCGCAACAACACTTGGTTTTGTATCCATCAGTTCCAAAAATTTTAAAACATATGCTATGTTCTCGGATAAACATACAATGAAATTCAATTCCACACTCAATAGAAAAATAATGCTAAACCATTGCTTTTTGTATAAAGCATTTATATTTTATTGCACCTAAAGCTCGAATTCACAAATGAACATCTAAACCTCTATGTGACCATAAATAGGTGGTTATTACAGGTAAAAAAGAACTTTGAATTAGCATTTGCAATTTAAAGGTTATTTTTGAGCGATTTCAGTCACATGCACGATAAGAAGTTATTTGATAATTGTACAATAATGATGTAATTACAATTCAGGAGCAATCTTTGTTCTGGTGTTGGCTTACCTACTATTTTGTGGCCTAAAATCGACGATAATTTATGAAGAGGTTTTTTTAAGAATTACCGGACGACTTTCATTAACATAAACAATAATTATAATCACAGGGACCTTTAATAATTTGTTTACAAAATAACGTAATGTAAAGGATTGTATATAAATAAATTATCTACCTCTTTATCTATAAATTATATACCTATCACCTCAGCTCATCAGAATCTCGGTGCCGTCGGGTGGATACACTGCTGCCACACGATATATTGAGGGATTCGCGAGACTGTCCACAGCTGGTATATGCCACACTACTACCGGTCCCTAGCAATCGTGATCTGAATAGTACTCTTATGTAGATTGGTTTCATTAATCGGGACAAGCATTTAAAAATCAAAGCATCCATTTAAATCAAATTTGTAACATCTCCCCTCTCACACTCAAATTCAAAATCACACTTACACTCACACATCTCACGCACACCTATCACACACAAATTTAGAAAATCAATATCACAATAATATGTCTGAATATTTTGCAGTTGCATTGTCTTTTTTGTATCGTTCAATGTTGTCAATATAATGACACGAATAATTATATTTTTATATTGAATACTATAAATTATTGTCTTATATCATTGTGTTTCCACCTAATAATAGCTCAATCGATACGATGAAATCTTAATTGTCTACTCTAACCTTGTGCTTACGATATTTAAGGCTCAGTTTGTTTAGCAGAAATGTACAAGAGTAATATATGAGTATATATACAGGGGACCGAAGTTGCACCGGATATCCAGAACGAGTCCCAGAGAGCGCATCGACGGCCTCTCGTTGTGGGCGTTGCATTCCACGAGCCATACATAACCAAGGCCTCGAACTTTTTGAGCACCATAAGCAAACCCAATCTCACCACGAATGCCGGCGGTGGCGCGCAAGTATGCATCCCTACAGCTTTTGCCTCGGGCAGCGACCAAGGTGTCCTCCACGTAGCAGACTACGCCGACACCCAGCACTGTGGCTTAATATAACTATTACTGAAACAACTTTTGTTTTCGCAACAAAAGCCAAAATAATATTCGAGTTGAAATCCTATGAAAAACAAACGATTTGATGTTTTTCATGTAAAGGTAATTTTTATGGATATTTTGTATTATTATAGTGTATGTTCATTACTAGTTTCGCCGAGATGTCGTTAAAATACGATATTATTAACAAAGGATCAATAGCCCAGAGCCCCAGGATACTTAGTTTCTTTGTACCGTGTACGGGAAAGATAGCGTTATTTTACAAAACTTAATAATAGGTCTTTACCTATGAAACTGCCGTTTTGCCGTACTGGCCATTTCAAATGAAAATATTTTTTTTTTACTGATAATTCTAATTTCAAATTAATTTTATTTGACAAACATGGAATTCTTTTTCTAAAATCGTCATTTGTTTAATAGTTAGTGTTTTGTTTTCAACGCATTCGAACATTTTTCGTCATCATGGATAAGTTAAAAATTCGAGTAATTATGGAGTATGAGTACCGTCGTGGCAGCAAAGCGGCACAAGCGGCACGCAACATCAACGACGTTTACGGAGCGAACACTACAAACGAACGCACCACCCGTTATTGGTTTACCCGCTTCCGTTCTGGAAATTTTGACCTGAAAAATGAAACCCGTGGTCGTCCGAAAACTTTGGTCGACAATGACGAATTAAAGGCAATTGTGGAAGCTGATGAAACTCAATCCACGGCTGAATTAGCAGCAGCTTTCGACGTTAGCATCAAAACAATATTGGTCCATTTGCGTCAAATTGGCAAGGTAAAAAAGCTTGACAAATGGGTACCCCACGAACTCAATGACCGCCAGCGCGAAGTACGCGTGGAGACGTGCCTTGCACTGCTCAGCAAGCATACAAATGAAGGAATTCTGAACCGCATTGTTACTTGTGACGAGAAATGGATCCTGTTTGACAATCGTAAGCGCTCAGCAAGTTGGTTGGACCCTGGTTCAGCACCCAAACAATGCACTAAACGAAAACTTACCCCTAGAAAAGTGATGGTCACTGTTTGGTGGTCTAACGCGGGTGTAATTCATCACAGCTTCTTGCCAAACGGGACAAGCATTACTGCAGATGTGTACTGTGAAGAACTGAACACAATGATTGAGAAGCTCGCACTTCTCCAACCAGCTTTGGTCAATCGTTCGGCTCCACTGCTCCTGCACGACAACGCGCGACCTCATACTGCACAGCAGACGGTCTCCAAGCTACAAGAGTTGGGGTTGGAAGTTCTCCGTCATCCACCGTACTCACCAGACCTTGCGCCTACAGACTTCTACTTTTTCCAGAATCTGGATAACTTCTTGGCGGGAAAAAAATTCAATACCCGAGAGGCAGTACAAAATGCCTTTGAAGAATTTATTGCCTCCCGTCCAGCTGATTTCTTCAAGAAAGGCATCAATAAGCTACCAATGCGTTGGCAAAGATGCATTGATTGCATGGGTGATTATTTTGATTAATAGAAATAAAAAATATATAAAAAAATTACGCTTCATTTATTTCGTGAAAAACGGTAATTTCTAATATAATCTGAACATTTAAGAAACCTGATTTACCTTGAATGCGTAATACCTCAAAGTTGACTGTGGACCTAAGCTATAAACATACGGTCATACTCGTAGTAACAGTAGCAAAATTTTGATATACTTCGAAATAAGTACTTTCTATGATTTGTGCAACCTTGAACCACAAATGTATGTCACATTTGGCATTTTTGTCGTAAGATATTTTTATATCTTCTCTGTATGAGATATTAAGCATAACAGAAAAAAATTTACACTATTTTTCCCTTGCAAAGTTCCAAACGGTGAGCGTATGGCGCTGTCGTTCAAGCGGTACATTACGTATGCCATACGCCCGTAGCCAGGAATTCGAGAGTTAAAACATCAAATAAACATGGCAATAAAAACTTTATCCCTTTACTGCTTGAAACATTAAATGGATTGAACCTATACATTATTAATATATTATAAAAAAAGGTGAAAGTCACTACATCAAATGCAATTTTTTATTATTATTTAAGATCGTGTATTAGCTGTCGTAAGTTAAGCTACTTTCCAAGATGCTCCCTCCCGATGGTTGCCCGCCTTGCCGTTGCGGGGGGGCTTAGTAACCGTGGACTGGTCACCCACGGTGAAGCTAAGAGGCAACCAGGGCCGGCCTGTTTGGGCCGCCGGTTGGCCCGAGGAGGGCGCTCCCAGCGGGCTGAACAAGTCCGCTGCGGACGCGCGTGGAGGTGGGACCGCACAAGAAGAGGAGTGCCGGTATTACGGTGCGCCGTTCTCCCTACCTTCTGCGGCCGTGGAGGGATCGTAGGGCGAGAGGCGTGTTGGTATTACGGTGCGCCACTCTTCCTACCCCCTGCGAGCTGGCGGGGCCGTTCCGTCGAAACGGCACTGGTGGGGCCGCAGAGGAAGAGGCATGTCGGTATTGCGGTGCGCCGCTTGCCCTATCCTCTGCGGCCGAGGTGTGGACGGTGGCGGAACCACAGACCTGATCTGCTACCGGGTACCAGTTATCTGGTATCCATGGCCTCCTAGTAGCAGACTCGGGGGGAGTCTGCTACAGTACTGGAGGAGGCCGAGGAGGGAGGCGCACCTTATCTGGTGCGCCCATCGTGGAGGACCTTCGGGTTTTCGCAATGGAGCCGCTTGTGGTCGGCTGCCGCCGGCGGAGTCAAAGATGTGTGCGAACGCGTTCCTGTAACCCCGTCACAAGGCGGTGAGGAGGAAGATGGGGGGGTTTTTAGTGGGTATACCGTGGGGCTCATTAGCCTATACGGGAGTCCCACATAACTACTCGGGTGCCCCCTGCGCCCGGGTGGTATGCGTAATGCATTTTCCCCCCGAAACAAAAAAAATAAGTTTTCAAAATGCTAAATGTAAACTATATTTATAGGCCAGAACACAAAGCTTTTACTTTCGGCATAGTTTAAATTGCTTCGAAAAAATTATGCATTTTACGATCTTTTCTTCATTAGTTCTAGTTTTCATTTATTTGTATTTAGATCCTCCTAATAATTATTGGATAATTTTTAGCATCTTAGGAGGTACAGGTTTTAGGGCCATCCATAAATAGCTTACCCAATAATATCTCTTATTTACTTTATTTTATTTCTCTTCAGAAGTTATATTGGTTTCATTGGTATTTTAGGAGGTTGATATTTTTTCATGGTAGCAAGTTAACAGTAGGTATAAAATAACTGATAAGCCATTTTAAATTAAGCGGTTAGTTAAAATATCTGAAAGCTTTTTAAGGAAAATACAAGCCGCATTTATATGCAGTGCATTTATATCTTAAACTTTTATTCAAAGACAATTAATCTTCCCTGTTAAACACTTTCCATGAATGAAGGCACAATTTGGCAGCGATTTTATCATTTTGACGGGCAGAATTGTAATTGATTGTCGGTAAACAAAACAACGAGTTAGGTCCGAAATATTGAAAACTACATGTGAGTGATAAGCATTCGGTCCAGAAACTTCGTTAAGAGTCAAACATAAACAGCTTTTGACAATCTGCGTAACTTGCATTTCTTATCCTAATCCTATTATTAACAAACTTAGCGTAGTAGGCAAAAGGACTCAGGTTCTTACAGTTTCATAACTTATCTCGATCTTATTAACTGTTAAGATGACTTCTTATATCTCGCCATTGAATTGGTTATGACATTACCCAAAAAAATATTTATAAGCTACAAATTAATAATGGTAATTTTCATTTTGCGTAAGTAAGGGAATAGTTTTACAAAAAATGACTAAGACTACCAAATCCTTCTTAAAAATATGTATCTAGAAAGCTTAATATAGCCTACATAAACGATTGATAATAATCTTTAACGCTAGCTTACATATAGGGGTAACTAAAACAAAAAATATACGGGCATCTCTCAAACTGCCTTGTGTTGTTTCATTCCCAGGTGTGATGGGTATGTACAAAATTGACCAAATATCAAAAATATTAACACATGTGTTCTTCTTAAATGATACTCAAACAAGCACATGCCCACACAATTACATAAACTTATCACATTTTTATATCCAATATCTATTACACGTACGTAATTGTCACATCACTCCTGAGAATGACAGACAAAGTAATCTATCTATGAAAGTTAAACACAGGGTGCTCCAATATCGAAAATCCGCCAATCATCGTGACGAAATCTTTTAGAGATATAATTAATGATACTTTCAAAAGGGCTTTTTTATTAATTGACTGTTACTGAGTAATTAATTGTGGGAAGATTAATGAGAGTCTCTTTCGGTAAACTGATAAAATGAACTTTACAATCCGTGAAGCGTCTTAATGACATACAACACTCAGGAGTATCTGGGGATTGTAGCTGTATGTTTGTGTCATGACTTTTGACCAAGGAGTATGTTTTGTAGTGGCTTGGCTTTTGTTAAAAAAAATGACAGAGGAAATGTTATGGTATTATTTTGAAATAAAATATAAAGGTTAGAATTTCATTCTTTTTTGATGGAATGAAATTATTTCAAAGAAAAGAGAAGAAGGAAAGAAGCATTGTGGAATATAGTCCTGTAGTTGGAGATTACGTATGTTCATGACGGTTTCACCACCGTTAGAGAAGTCGGCTTGAAGCGCATAAGTTAAAAGTCTTTGGTACATTTAGCTGCCTCCGGGGATTGAACTTGGGACTTTCACGCTCTTGACGATGTTGTCGATGTTACGTTAAAATGAATCGGTTGAAAGTGTTACTAGTAGTTTAAAAATAAATTGTTTGTTTATTTATTTTACCCTCTAATTTATACCTTAACAACAAGAAAACACGGTACAGACATTTCATTTACACTAAAAATAAGGTATAATTTGGCGGTATTATCGCTACACACCGATTTCTTCCATCCGTTGGAAGACAACACTGTAAATTCACATCAAGTTTGGCATATAAAAAGCTTTTACTTCCGTTACAGAGAGCTACATTGGTTTAAATTATTTTGAAGAAGAAAGATTAAAGGCTCAAATATTACAGATATTTTGTTAGGAAAAAACGGCTTTTAGAGGAGTTTTCAAGAAAAACATTGATGAATTCCAAATATAAAACTTATCGCGAGATTATATAACGTAAGTTCAGTTAATAACAACCCATTAAAACGTTTGTATACAGCTAAACTCAAAAAATAACATTTGTTTTCTTTTATATATTTTTACTTAATTCAACGTCATTTTAACAACTGTTTAACATACTGATATACATATGTAGCCCAAAAGTAAAAAAAGCCCTTTCAAGCTAGCTGCATAGCTGAAGTGATCAGTAAAAAAACTTGTTATTGAAAGAATATTATTGTTACGAGTATGTAACGTGTAATTTGTGAAAGGTAAAGATTTCGTTAAAATAATACAATAAGAAACAAGCTTCATCTTTTCGGTCTTGGTGTGTCCATAATAATAGTAGTTAAATAACACATTTATGTCAATTTCAAAATCAATTATTAAATAAAATATTAAAATGACACATAGTCAAGCTTGTAACTGGTACAGACGGAAATAGTGTACTTTTTTTTTTTTGGTTCCCCTCCACGGGAAGGGCAGGAGGATATAAAAAATGCTCTGACGCATACTCCGCGTGCGCGATCGGAGTTATGTGGGACTCGTCCCGACGCCTACCAGAACCATACCCACTAAAAAACCCCCTGGCGGCTCGTGCATTTTTGCCACTCAGCCTTCATCTGAGCGACGGCCAATTGGAGAATGAGGCCGCGCTAGCGGGGCCCTTAAGGGGTCACCCGCTGGGATTTACATAGCACTGAAGGTGCTCAAAATGAAAAGTAAATAATTAAAAACATTAATAATTGAAAAATAAAATTGCATTAATTCGGATTTACGTTAGAATTAGAATTTACATTAGAATTAGAATTTGCGGCCTGAAGGGCCTCGAGATCTAAAGTTAACTGCGTGGGTTCGCAAGTGTGCGCGTTTCTCGGCCTAGCGACTTTGAATTTCGAATCTAACACACGAGCAGTAATATGAGACTGAATCTCGAACAAGATGATTGGGATGGGATTCGGCGCGTTTGAAGAACGATTCTGAGAGTGTTTTGAGGTGCTGTTGCACTGTAGGTAGTTCAAGATCTCTGTGCAGGTCCGCGTTACGAACGTACCAAGGTGCGTTTGTGTCCCAGCGGCAGAAGAGATTTTGAACTACCTGCAGTTTATACAGGACGGAGGGTTTGGCGTGGGAAAAGACTGGCGAAGCATATGACATGACGGGTCTAACGCAGACCTTATAAAGCGTACGTTTATTTCTAAAAGACATTATACTTTTTCTTCCTATCATACTATATAGGCGGCTTAAGTAATAACGCGCGAGTTTCGTTACTTTATCGACGTGTGGCTTGAAAGAAAGCGTCTGATCTAAGGTGACGCCTAAGTATCTAATACTGCGCTTCCAGGGTATGGGAATACCTAACATTCGAATGTGTGGATCGTTGTAGCGATTGCGACGTTTGTGGTCGAATTGAATAGCAGAACTCTTTTCTGGGTTGACATCGATACGCCATTTTTGAAACCAAACGCCGAGGGCGTTTACGGCCTTTTGGAGTCTGGTGATGTTATCCGGGATCGATTGACCTTTAGTGCAAAGGGCGGTATCGTCTGCAAAGAGGGCGAGTTCGACGCCTTTCGGCGGGATGGGGATGTCGTTAGTGTACACGGTGTACAGCAGAGGGGCGAGGACTGAGCCTTGCGGGACTCCAGCCTTTATGGGACGATGCGCGGAGAGCGTGCCTTCATGTTTGAATCGAAACGTACGGTCTTTAAGAAACGACGCGATTAATTTGACTAGGCGAACCGGTAGGCCTATTTTATAGAGTTTAAAAACGAGACCGCTGTGCCAGACTTTGTCGAAAGCCTTGGCTACGTCAAAGAGAACTGCGATTGTTTTTTTACGACGCGGATAGAATCCTTCGAGTATGTACTCGATGATTCGATGGACTTGCTGAGGGCAGGAGTGCTTAGCGTGAAAGCCGAACAGGTGGGGAATAATGAGAGGATCGCCATCCGTTGGAAACAGATGGTTCCGCATTCGGGAGAGTATGACTCTTTCGAGAAGTTTAGACATTGCCTTAAGGAGGCTGATGGGTCTGTGATTAGCCGGGACATTCAGAGGTTTACCTGGCTTGGGAATGCCTATGACTGTCGCTTCTTTCCAGGCTTTTGGAAAGTAGCTATGGTCGAAGCAGGCATTAAAGATGATAGCTAACAAGGTAAGCACCTGCTGGGGCAGGTGCTTAAGTGCGTGGTTGGAAATTCCATCCGCACCCGGAGCCTTTTTGGACTTTTGACTTCTAATGAGAAGCAAGATTTCATCATTAGAGACTGTGACGGGGTCGTCGGTGATAGGGAGAGATTCTCTGCGGAGAACTTCGTCCTCCACCGCCTGGATGTGGGATGGATCCGCGGGTTGCGTGCTTGGGGAACATTGTGCCGCTATGCTGTCGGCGAAGCATTTGGCTTTCTCTTCGACTTCAAAGGCAATAGTGCCGTCGGGACGAGTGAGAGGAGGAACGTGAGAGGCGGTGTCTATGCGTAAGGCTCGGGCCATTCAATCAACGCTTTGTGGGACGGGGAGAGATTCTCCATGAGATCGTTAAACTGAGTGTCTCGGAGTTCCGCGAGGCAAGACCTAACTTTACGTTGAAGCTGATTCGCAGCTGTTCTGTATGCGGGCGTGGGATATTTCTTGGCTCTCCGGAGATCCGCGTTCTTAGCTTTAATGAGATTGCTAACGGCTAAGGGAAGCGCGAGTTTGCCTTGCTTAGCAATAATTATGTTGTCGTTGATAGCATCAGTGAGAGTGTTGCCTAATGAATCTATTTTAACCGGGCTATCTAATTGGTCGAGCGAAATCGCGAGGAGAGTTCGGGGCCTCTAAGGCTGAAACTAACGTATTTTTATAGCCTTTCCAGTTGGTAAAGGTCTTAGGAGATGTGACGTTATCGTTAGGCGTACCTAGCACGAGGGAGACGGGTCGATGGTCGGAGCCTAGGTCATCGAGCGGTTCGATGGACCTGAGATCAAGATTGATTCGCTTGATAATTGCAAAGTCAAGGATGTCAGGAGAGTAGGTCGGGTTGTTGGGATAGTGAGTGGTAGTGATGGGGGATATGATGTCTAAGTCAAGTGAGTTAGTGATGTCGAGGAGAGCGATACCACTGGTGTTGGTCGATAGGCACGTCCAGTCAGTATGTTTGGAGTTAAAGTCTCCGAACATAATGACTGAATGGCCGAGGGCGAGAATGGCCTCGAAGTCGCTAAGGATAGGTCTGGTACGATGGATGTCACCAGGTATGTAGACTGAAGCTATGATGACGGTTGGATGACCAGTCATAGCCAATCTACACACAGTGGCCTTCGTGTTGAGGAGAGGAGGGGTAGGGAGAGGAGTGCAGTGGAAACCTCTTTTGTGAAAGATAGCTGTGCCGCCGTAACCGTCGGGCCTATCGTTACGAAGGAACACGTAATTGGGAACAGCAAATCCCCTGGTGCGGTTTGGAGTAAGCCATGTCTCCTGGAAAAGCAATAAGTCTGGCTCTTTGTTCTGAAGGAACAGTTTGAGCTCAGGAAGGTTGGTGCTAAGGCTACGAGCGTTAAAAGATATTAGGGATAAGCCCTTGGGTTTAATACGACCGGACGCGGGATTTGCGGGTCTAGATATTATATTTAATAGGTCTTTACCTATGAAACTGCCGTTTAGCCGTACTGGCCATTTCAAATGAACATATTTCTTTTTTTGACTGAAAATTCTAATTTCACTCTATTCTTTTCTATTCTAATTCTAATTTCGCCTTGCACTGCTCAGCAGGCATACAAATGAAGGAATTCTGAACCGCATTGTTACTTGTGACAAGAAATGGATCCTTTTTGACAATCGTAAGCGCTCAGCAAGTTTGTTGGACCCTGGTTCAGCACCCAAACAATGCCCTAAACGAAAACTTACCCCTAGAAAAGTGATGGTCACTGTTTGGTGGTCTAACGCGGGTGTAATTCATCACAGCTTCTTGCCAAACGGGACAAGCATTACTGCAGATGTGTACTGTGAAGAACTGAACACAATGATGGAGAAGCTCGCACGTCTCCAACCAGCTTTGGTCAATCGTTCGGCTCCACTGCTCCTGCACGACAACGCGCGACCTCATACTGCACAGCAGACGGTCTCCAAGCTACAAGAGTTGGGGTTGGAAGTTCTCCGTCATCCGCCGTACTCACCAGACTTAAAGCCTACAGACTTCTACTTTTTCCAGAATTTGGATAACTTCTTGGTGAGAAAAAAATTCAATACCCGAGAGGCAGTACAAAATGCCTTTGAAGAATTTGTTGCCTCCCGTCCAGCTGATTTCTTCAAGAAAGGCATCAACAAGCTACCAATGCGTTGGCAAAGATGCATTGATTGCACGGGTGATTATTTTAATTAATAGAAATAAAAAATATATAAAAAAATTACGCTTCATGTATTTCGTGAAAAACGGCAATTTCATAGGTAAAGACCTAATATTTATTTCACGAATTGATATAAAAAATACAAATAAAAATTTATAACGAGCTTAGTAACGAGTGATGCTCAGCTAACGCAAATAAACGCTCTTGAGGAGAGCGGGCGACTCGCAGTTTGCCTGCGAGTACGGAAATTTCCTTAATGTCGACGTTTTGGATGACGTCGAACACGGTCTTCATGTCCTCAGCCAACGACGACTGAAGAGAAGATGACGGAGCGGGACGCGGGCCTATGGGAGCTACGGGAGCTGGGATAGGACGGAAAGGTGCAGGTGGAACGGCCGGACTCTGCCTCCAACACAGAGCTGGAGTAGGCGTCGGCTGAACGGGCTTTCCTTCCGGGGGACCCCGGTTGCGCAGCGGCGGGGAGATAGCGGGAGTTTGTGGCGGCGCTGGTTTAGGCGCGGCCATCTTAGCGGTGGAGCGCGGAGCGCGCGGGCAACCCCTGTAGTTAGCTGTGTGGCCGGACTGGGGGGGAAGTGGATTCGGGAGTGCGACTGCACTCCTTCGTTATATGAGGATCCAGGCACTTAACGCACCTGGGGGGAGCTGAGCAGTTAGCCGCTGCTTGGCCATAGAGTTGGCAGCGGTGGCACTGCCCAGGGTGACCGCGGGGGTTGAGACGCTCGACGGAGATGTTCGAGAGTCCGCAAATTGTGCGAGCCTCTCTAAAGATCTCCCTCGAGTTGGGAGTATTACACAAGATAACTAAAGCTAACGGAAAACGCCTACCGCGGTTTGAGTGAATCTCGTGCACTGCTTCAGCCGGGAAACCCTGGGACTTAAGGTCCTCGAGGATATCTTCGTTCGCGAGCTCGAACGGGACGCCCCGTAATACTGCGCGGATCTTACGCTCCTCCAGGAGGGCGTAAGTATGGTACGCGATTTGTTTAAGCGAGAGGATGTGTAATTAAAAACCGGTAGATATTTATGAAATAAGTCTCGTAAAGTTTTAGAATTCAACCTAAATTCTTTAACCCCCATAGAAACTATTTTTTTTGTATACGTTAAATTATATCAACAAAAAAATTTACAAGAGGGGGTCGCACACCTCACCCCTCTGAACTGTAGGCATTTTGAAGTTTAATGTCTCGTATTTGTTGTTGAGTTCATTGTAGCAATGTTTTTAATCATATAAAATAAAAATGGTCTTATTTTAAAGTTGATAAAATTTGCTAACTTTTAAAACAACAAATTTGTTAGCCAGTTACAAAACTTTATAAAGTAAAACTTTGATTTAATCAAAAGACTCGGTAAAATTTTGTGTATTTTTTTGTTATTATGCTCTACCTAAAAAACGGAGCCCTTAACATAACGTTTTTTTTTTTCTTTTAATTTGTTCCCAATAAGCTATGCCAACAATTCAACCTTAAATTATTACCATAAATAATGCTAATCATTTGAAAAACGCCTCTAACAACACAAGTCAAAATTACCTAGAACAATAGGGATTCACAAAAAGGTAACATTGCTTTAGTGTGTGAGCGAGAAGGATAGTTTTACGAGGAGGGGTGTAAGTGAGACAACAACTATTCAATAAGTGACATGAAAAAAGAAACTTTTAATTAAACAGTACTTTTATTTACAAAAAAAAACAAGCAGGTAGGTTTAACAAAACTTGCTCAAAGTGGTTGCCATTGTTTTGAAGGCATGCCATTGCCCACAGTCCAACTTGTTGAGTAGCTCTCGTAATCATATTTATGTCATTTTTTATTTCTTCAGTTGCTGTCATAATCCTTTGAAGTCCTGTCCGAAGGGTGTTTCCAACATCCCAGATACTAAGAAAGCGATCAAGGTTGTGAATATCTCACAAGTTTGAAGCAAGAAGGTAGAAAGTACAAGGCGACGCAGTCATTTTAAATATAGAAAAAAAGTCCCATGTACCTTATAGTTATATTAGGAGTTAGGCGACCTCTCATACGTTCGCTGTATTTTATCTATTTTACTATAATTGACAATGTGATTAAAGATTAGGAAAATCTATTCAAGCATCAGATTTACCATGATTTATATGACTTATGTACGTAAGTACACGGAATTAAACTTATCGGAATGCCCAAAAACGATTTGATGTGGTTAAAAGGTGGCTACACAGTAACATACTAATACTAAATACAGAAAAAACCAAATACTTAACTTTCTCTATCTACAACTGTATGCCCATAACTGCCCATTAAATGTTGCAGATAGTAGGAAATCCAGTCCTTGTAAACCACTTGAGCGCAGCAATACCATAACATATCTAGGCATTACAATAAAAAGGTCCATTGATTTTAACTATGTGAACTAGTGCATGATGATCAAATATGGTGGTTCAATTTATCGTCAATGGTGGCTGCTTCACGGACTGGAATCAGTATCGAGCACATTGCGATTTAAAAAGATTGAAGTCAATACATAGATTATTACTGGCATCAATAAATTTATGGCTGCTTTCCATAGTATACGAGAAACCCGGAGTAGCCATTTGACTATAATTAGGTGTAAATTCAGTTGATGTAAAGATCATATCAAGCCAAGTATCAGGAGATCTTATGTTACAATGAGTAGCATTAAGTGGTGTTATTTGGAGGTAAAACAGACTAATCTAACTAAATCGATAGCGGGCTTCAGAGTCTTCTGTGAGAAAATTCGTATTTACGTTACCTATATCAGGTGATTTGTGTATTAGGTGGCACATCAAGTACTGTGTCCAAACCCAAATCCAAAGTATGGAAATACTAATGGACGGTAGACAATAGATAACTTCAAGGCAATATTTTAAGCCATTCAGATACAGCTCGATGAAAATATATACTGTCCATTCAGAGTACAGACCCGGTGACAGAGATATTACTTTATACCTGTAAGTTGAATTAAGATATATGGCTACACCACAACCGTGCAACCAAATTTTGTCATTCTCCATGAGAGTGTATCCTGAAATATAATATAAAATCAGGGCTTATATTAGGCTTAAGCTATCAGTGTTAAAGGTATACTATTTAAGGAATTATAGTGAATCATACCACAATTCTCGTTTGTATTTTCGAGTTTCCGATATTTCGGCACCGGTGTAAGCGCCATAATCACAGAAACCGGTACATGCGCCTACATTTACTTATTTTAACGCAATTACCTAATTGAAAACGACAATGAGAGGTAAACGATACAATTAAAATTCGTGGTAATCATCTTGTTATTTCTTGGAATAATAGTTTGAATAACCGCGATAGACTTAAATAATAACCATTGTATGAGTAAATGTTACTAAATTTCAATTTTTAAATCTAATCTTGATTTGAAAAGAAAATTGGCCAAATTACTAGAAGAAATACATCACGGTGTATTAACATTGCGCGTGGCGAGTGCTAGTCCAAAAGAGCTAATGCTGAAAGCTAAGTAGATAGAGTCTTTTTAATCGTAGTTGATGTTAATTAAAATGTGAATACAATTCTTAATTTTAAGACACTGGCTGTAATCGAAACACTTTAACGACAACGTGGCGATTATGATACATAGTTTACATACTAGGAAAGTTGTATCACCCCGAAAACACCCTTCACACAGGAAACTCTACTACCTACCACTGCACTGCGATATGAAATTTTAGTTTTTATAAAACATATTTATAATCTGTGTAACAGTAAAATGATGATAGTAGCTCACTGTACCAGTGAATTAATGAGACAAACTTCTTGGAGTTCTATCGCAGAAATTAAGACGAGAAGTTTCATTAAATTTAGGTCAAATTACGTAGTTTGACGGTGTTTTGAATTCGATTTAGAGTTGCTGTGTCTAGTCTCGGTTTAGTGGGCAAATTCAATGTAGGATAAGCAAATAGAATGATCTAACCTAACATTTTTATGTCGAGTCTTCAAAATCTTCAAGGTACCAGTTGTTTCATTGAAATTATATTTTTGTTTTTAACTCTATTCATAGCCGTCAAATGAGCATGCATATATCATGGATGGTAAGTGATATCCGCTTTCATGGACAACATTAGTCATAGGTGTTTTCTTCATTAATAGCGATCGTGAATAGATAATGAAAATATATTATAGCGACTTATGATGCGTTGCCGACCCTGGGCTGGGGAATATGCCTTTGTTCCAGTTATTATACTAAATGTTCCTTTGACCGGAGCACAACCACGTAAAGGTGATTTTTATGTTGGTCATAGTTGGAAGGACTATGGTGGCGCCTTATATGAATTCACAGCAAGGAAACTCTACTTCGACTCTAATATGTCGCCAACGTACACAAACACAAATCTTAGAGCCATTGTATCATCACTAAACATAAAATGTTTCGCTTGAGAAAATAAAAAGTATTCGGCTACTTAGTATTTGAGTTATGCTTATTCAGCTTTTTTACACCTTTAATTTAAATTGATATTCGCTCGATTAAACAAAACCTTTTGATATTCCAGGTTTATATGGTTATATGATTAAGTAATATTTACAAACATATATATTTTACATATTCAATATTAGTTGGATAGCAGGAAGTAGGATTACAGAATCATGCCTAACTTTAATCATATTTCAAATTAGTTATGAATTAAGAGACCGTGTACCATATTATTTACTGATCAATCTTACTCAACTAATAACAATTTGTAATAAGTTACTTTCGCTCCAGCGTGAAACCTTCAAAGAAGCAAACTTATGATCTAGAAGCTATTGAGCGTATGTGGAGATGCAAAACTTTGTGTAATGCCTGAATGGCTTTCATTGTTTTCGAGATAGAACTGCAAGCTAATTTATTAGAAGTTATATACATTATAAAACGTTTATTACATTATAAAAGGTTTGAACAAAGACCAACTCCCAAAAATTAAATCAAGACATATATTTAAAATGAATAGAATTTTTATATTTTGGAGAGTGTACTTTGTACTTTTATTGATATATTTATTACTATACGTAGTAAACATAATGTAACTTTACCTAATTTGGATTTAAATGGTAAATAACACGAAAAATACTAGTGAGACTTTGTAAGATTTAGCGTTGATAGCAGAAACATTTCTGAAATTAAAAATTACATCATAATTTAATGGAAATCTCTGCTACCTGTTTAAAAGATTCATTGCTGAAGAATATCAAAATATTTTTAAATTAACGGAAAATATATTTCATAATTAATCGAAACTAAATTTTCCTTTATTTCCTATTTTTAATCTAAGAATCCATGCATCATAATCCCTTTATCTGAATTGCTAAGTCTCTAATGAAAACATTTACACAGTTTTTATTTCCCTATAAAACTGTGAAAGTATTAAATCCGCTTAGATCAATACACACGTGAAAGCCTTTCCATGTATGGAAAGACTTTAAATTGCGCACATAACGTTATTATGTACAGAGATTAAGGTGTATTAAGGAAATATATTATTTTATTCACAGTTTAAACTCGCGTTGTACTACTTTCACCCTGATTTTAAGATTGAGAATTAGTTGCTGATAACAACAAAGAGAAAAATTATTTATTTATTTATTTAAGGAGATTAACCTCTGATTTATAATCAGTTTGCAAGTTCAGCAAGACACTTCCGCAAGTGTTCTAGCAGCTGGTATATTGTGACATATTTATGGCATAAGTTGCGATCAAAAGTCCCAAAACACGATTTATGAGTTTCCGACAGACGCTGAGGACAAAAAGAATATGTTGCTGCATAATTTACAGTTTGTTCAAAAATTACTGAATACACGTTTGTCAGTTTAACTTAATTATTGGCAAAATAAATTGTTTAATAAACAATCATAGTTGGAATCTTTTAAAACAATGAAAAAGATATTTTACGTGTGAACATGGTCCCTTAGGCCATTTTTATTTTAATTGTAGTTTTTACTAATATGTGTGTTTGTAAAATTTTATAAATTCTTTCTTTTTTAGAGAGCTTAATTATCAGCGAGTAACATCTAAAGTTATTGTGCAAATTTACCAAGAAATAACGAGTATCAAGAAAGTCATAAAAAATTCTGCAATAATAACAGACATAAGTACCATAAAATACGATACATTATTTCCATTGCACATTTTTCAGTAACAAAAAACTCTTTTCAGAGAAAATACTTATTGTGCTTCAGATATTTAACATAGATGAACATACGTTACGTGAACAAATATTGTGAATCTATCAACTAAGCGAGAGTAATTGAAGAGACGCTTCTAAAATGGCGCGGTCCGACGGGCGCAGAATCTTTAATATTCAGTCGGGTAAGAGCTAATCAGAAAGGAGCTGATTTCTTTTATCACTTTCCAATGTGCCTAAAAGATTCACAAAGTTCATTATGGTAATAAAGTTTATAATCTACTCTACAATTTAAAAAAAGAAAAAATAAAAACATTAATTTTATTTCGTGATAATCTCACTTTCTTAGCTCCCTATAAAATATATTTGCTTGTTGAAAGCAGTGCATTCTCGCTCCGATCGCCACCCGGTGCGGACGTGCAAGACCCAGTTCTCCGTTGATCGGTCCCTTCCCGATATTCCGTGGCGCTCAGTCTACTGACGTCAAAATTTAGCGTGTTGGTTCCGTGCTACGGTTTTCAAGGTTTTTCTACTCTGTCTGAGTGCTTTCGAAGTGCGATTTTTCTTTGCGACTAAGCCCCTTAGTCTTCAAAATGCTGTGCTAAGTTGTGTTGTGCTTGTGCTGAGTGCAGTGTTGTGCCCAGCGTAAGTAGTCTGGGTTCAGTGCAAAGGATACTTAACGGTGACAACGAATTTGTACTGAACCAGTCCTTTTATTTTTATTTTTTTCTCTTCTGAATTTTATTTATTTTTCTCCTTTTTTCATATTTATTTTCATCATATCTGTGTGTTTTTTGTGTGTATTTGTCCTTTCTGTCAGTAAAGGTTGACCCTAACGCGGTAAACTCTTTACCTGCGTACCCTTTTTTTAGGTTTCTAGGTAGCGGCCTTCGGCGTACTACGGTTCGTTTTAAGTTATTCTCCCCAGCCCCCCTACCGCTGGTAGGGAGGTTAGCCGATAGGATTTTGCTAGGTTTTTAGGAACTAAGCATCTTTTATTATACTTATATTTATATATATTATTATCCCAACCCTCCCTAATGGATCCGCTAATCGTTATTAACGCGTTCACCCAGGCGCTTGCTGCGGCAGGCGTCTCCATCCCAAAAGACATCCTAACGCAGGCCTTGCAGGCATCAATCGCGTCCCCGGCCCCTCAGGCCCCAACCCCATCCCCTCAGGGCTCCAACGCCTAGACCCCTCAGGTCTATAGCTCTCCCGCGTCTCCCGTTCCATCCGATATGGACTGCGCGTCGGTCTCATCCTCGCGATCATCTCGTAGGAAGCGTACCGCTCCCGGGAGCGATTCAGACTCCGCCACGTCCGAAGCTTCGTCGGTCGCCGCCACCTTAACCGGCTCTCCTGAGCCCGCCTTCCAACTAGTTACCAAACGCTCTAAGAAGCGTTCGAAAAAAGCCGCGGTGTCTTCAACACCCGAGCCAACCCCGGTGTCTTCTACACCTGCCCCCGCGCCGCTCATGTCACTCGAAGTGACCGCGTCTCCGTCGGTCACATCGAAGCCAGCGACGCGCTGCGCTCCCGTCCCGCCGAAACCTCAGCTCCCTCCGCCCGTATTCCTGCGGGAAAAAGCGCGCTGGACCGCGGTTTCTAACTTGTCCAAAGAGCACAAAATTAGTTACTTAAAAGCCGCCAACGCTGGCGATACAATTAAAATTCAATTCACGACCGTCGACGACTTCCGCGCGTTCACCAGGTTACTTTCCTTAAAACAAATCGCGTATCACACCTACGCCCTCCCGGAGGAGCGTAAGATCCGCGCAGTACTACGGGGCGTCCCATTCGAGCTCGCGAATGAAGAAATCCTCGAGGACCTTAAGTCTCAGGGTTTCCCGGCCGAAGCAGTGCATAAGATGCACTCCAACCGCGGTAGGCGTTTTCCTTTAGCTTTAGTAATCCTGTCAAATACTCCCAACTCGAGGGAGATCTTTAGAGAGGCTCGCACAATTTGCGGACTCTCAAATATATCTGTCGAGCGTCCCAACCCCCGCGGTCACCCTGCGCAGTGCCACCGCTGCCAACTCTACGGCCACGCAGCGGCTAACTGCTCAGCTCCCCCCAGGTGCGTTAAGTGCCTGGATCCACATTTTACGAAGGAGTGCACTCGCACTCCAGAATCCACTTTCCCCCCTGCCTGTGTGCTGTGCGGCCAGTCCGGTCACACAGCGAACTACAGGGGTTGCCCGCGCGCTCCGCGCCCCACCGCTAAGAGGGTCGCGCCTAAACCGGCGCCGCCGCTCACTCCCGCTAATTTCCTGCCGCTGCGCAACCGGGGTCCCCCGGAAGCAAAGCCCGTTCAGCCGACGCCTACTCCGGCTCTGTCTTGGAGGCAGCGTCCGGCTGTCCCGCCTGCACCTTCCCGACCCATCCCAGCTCCCGTAGCTTCCGTAGGGCCGCGTCCTGCTTTGTCATCTTCAACTCAGTCGTCGCAGGCTGAGGACATGAAGACCGTGTTCGACGTCATTCAAAACGTCGACATTACGGAAATTTCTGTTCTCGCACGCAAACTGCGAGCCGCCCGCTCTCCTCAAGAGCGTTTATTCGCGTTAGCCGAGCATCACTCGCTCCTAAGTTCGTTGTAAATTTATTTTTATTTATTTATTTTTTTTTTGTATAAAATCGTAAATAAGTAAATTATAATGTCTAGACCCGCGAATCCCGCGTCCAGTCGTTTTAAACCCAAGGGCCTATCCCTAGTATCTTTTAACGCTCGTAGCCTTAACACCAACCTTCCCGAGATTAAACTGTTCCTTCAGAACAAAGAACCTGACTTATTCCTTCTCCAGGAGACATGGCTTACTCCAAACCGCTCCAGGGGATTCGCTATAACTAAGTACGCGTTTATTCGTAACGATAGGCCCAACTCCGACGGTTTCGGCGGCACCGCTACATATTACAAAAGAGGTTTCCATTGCTGTCCTCTCCCTACCCCTCCTCTCCTCAACATGGAAGCCACTGTGTGTAGATTGGCTATGACTGGTCATCCGACCATCATCATAGCTTCAATCTACATACCTAGTGGTACCAGACCAATCCGCAGCGACTTTGAGGCCATTCTCGCCCTCGGCCATTCAGTCATTATGTTCGGAGACTTTAACTCCAAACATACTGACTGGACGTGCCTATCGACTAACACCAGCGGTATCGCTCTCCTCGACATCACTAACTCCCTTGACCTAGACGTCATATCCCCCATCACTCCCACTCACTATCCAAACAACCCGTCCTACTCTCCTGACATCCTCGACTTTGCAATTATCAAGCGAATCAATATTGATCTAAGGTCTATCGAATCGCTCGATGACCTAGGCTCCGACCATCGCCCCGTCTCCCTCGTGCTAGGACCGCCGAACGATAACGTCTCATCTCCTAAGACCTTTACTAACTGGAAAGGCTTTAAAAATACGTTAGTTTCAGCCTTAGAGGCTCCGAACTCTCCACTCGCGATCTCTCCCGAACAATTAGATAGCCCGGATAAAATTGATTCATTAGTAAATTCTCTCACTGATGCTATCAACTCAGCCATCAGTGACAACGAAAAGGTTGCTAAGCAAGGCAAACCCACGCTTCCCTTAGCCGTTAGCAATCTTATTAAAGCTAAGAACGCGGCTCTCCGGAGAGCCAAGAAATATCCCACGCCCGCCTATAGAACAGCTGCGAATCAGCTTCAACGTAAAGTTAGGTCTTGCCTCACGGAACTCCGAGACGCTCAGATGAACGATCTCATGGCGAATATCTCTCCGTCCCACCAAGCGTACTATAGCATGGCCCGAGCCTAACGCGTAGACACCGCCTCTCACGTTTCTCCTGTCACTCGTCCCGATGGCACTACTGCCTTTGAAGTCGAAGAGAAAGCCGAATGCTTCGCCGACAGCATTGCCGCACAATGCTCGCCCAGCACGCAACCTGCTGATCCCTCACACATCCAGGCGGTGGAGGACGAAGTCCTTCGCAGAGACTCTCTCCCCATCACCGCCGACCCTGTCACAGTCTCTAATGACGAAATCTTGCTTCTCATTAGAAATCAAAAGTCCAAAAAGGCTCCGGGTGCGGATGGAATTTCCAACCACGCACTTAAGCACCTGCCTCAGCAGGTGCTTACCTTGTTAGCTATCATCTTCAATGCCTGCTTCGACCATAGCTACTTTCCAAAAGCCTGGAAAGAAGCGACAGTCATAGGCATTCCCAAGCCGGGTAAACCTCTGAATGTCCCGGCTAATCACAGACCCATCAGCCTCCTCAAGGCAATGTCTAAACTTCTCGAGAGAGTCATACTCTCTCGAATGCGGAACCATCTGTTTCCAACGGATGGCGATCCTCTCATTATTCCCCATCAGTTCGGCTTTCGCGCTAAACACTCCTGCCCTCAGCAAGTCCACCGAATCGTCGAGTATATACTTGACGGTTTCTATCCGCGTCGTTATAAAACAGTCGCGGTTTTCTTTGACGTAGCCAAGGCTTTCGTTAAAGTCTGGCACAGCGGTTTCGTTTATAAACTCTACAAGATAGGCTTACCGGATCGCCTAGTCAGGTTAATATTGTCGTTTCTCAAAGACCGTACGTTTCGATTTAAACACGAAGGCACGCTTTCTGCGCCTCGTCCCATAAAGGCTGGAGTCCCTCAAGGCTCAGTCCTCGCCTCTCTGCTGTACACCGTGTACACCAACGACATTCCCATCCCGCCGAAAGGCGTCGAACTCGCCCTCTTTGCTGACGACACCGCACTCTATACCAAAGGCCACAGTGTTCGGCACCTTGTAACCAGACTCCAAAAGGCCGTAAACGCCCTTGGTGTATGGTTTCAAAAATGGCGCATCGATGTGAACCCTGAAAAGAGTTCTGCGATGCGCTTCGACCACAAATGCCGTCGTCCCGATGGCGATCCCCACGTTCGAATGCTAGGCATTCCCATCCTCTGGAAGCGCAGTACTAAATACTTAGGCGTCACATTAGATCCGACGCTTTCTTTCAAGCCACACGTCGAAAGAGTTTCGAAACTCGCTCGTCACTACTTAGGCCGCCTAAATAGCATGTTAGGTAGAAAAAGTAAAATGTCTTTCAGAAACAAACGTACACTTTACAAGGTCTGCGTTAGACCCGTCATGACGTATGCCTCGCCAATCTTTGCCCACGCCAAACCCTCTCTCCTGCACAAACTGCAGGTAGTTCAACACCTCTTTTGCCGCTGGGCCACTAACGCACCGTGGTACGTGCGTAACGCGGACTTGCATAGAGATCTTGAACTTCCTACAGTACAACAACATCTCAAAACTTTCTCTGAAGCGTTCTTCAAACGCTCCGAAACCCATCCTAATCCTCTAGTTCGTGATTCAGTCTCATATATTACTCCTGTGTTAGATTCGAAGTTCAAAGTCGCTAGGCCTAGGAATGCGCAAGCGTACTCATCCACCAGACTGTCAGCCGATCTCGAAGCCTTTCTGGCCGCAAATTCTAATTCTAACGTAAATTCTAATTCTAACGTAAATCCTAATTCTAACGTAAATGCGAATTAATCCAATTTTATTTTGCAATTTTTAATTAAAAAAAATTTTTTTTTTATTATTTTATGTTCATTTTGAGCACCTTCAGTGCTATGTATTCACCTTCAGTGCTTTGAGCACCTTCAGTGCTATGTAATCCCAGCGGGTGACCCCTTCTGGGCCCCGCTAGCGCGGCCTCTTTCTCCAATTGGCCGTCGCTCAGATGAAGGCTGAGTGGTAAAAATGCACGAGCCGACAGGGGGTTTTTAGTGGGTATGGTCCTGGTAGGCGTCGGGACGAGTCCCACATAACTTTGGAATCGCGCCAGAGTATGCGTCAGGGCATTTTTATCCTCCTGCCCTTCCCGCGGAGGGGAACAAAAAAAAAAAAAAAGAAAGCAGTGTAAGCAGTTAAGCATTTTTTTTTTCGGTTTCCATGCTTTTAATTTTATTAAAGTTTTAATATATATATTATGATTCTAGAGATCTTGAAGAATAAAATCACAAGCGTGTGCTGAAACAAGCTGTTTGCTAATAATTTTAGTTACGACTTAATACGCGGCAGTGAAACCCCTGATCTATTAATTATCTATATAATTTTTGGATAAAAATAACGCTTGTGATGAAAATATTTATGTTTATATGAAATTAGAAGTCGCCTGGATTATTACAAAAGTTTTTTGCATTTTTCTCATAGACACCGTTAGTAACGCCCAATTGACTTTTATATAAATAGTTATCTTATTGATTGGTTTTCAGAAAGAAAAAAAGAAGAAAATGAATGTAGTCTTTTATTTGGGTTGTATTTTATAAACTATTTAAAGCAAACACATACTTTTTAAAGGCATTTAACTCGGTGACAAATCAATCTAAATTAGGTATTTAAAAATAATTTAAGTGGGTAGCAAAAGTAGTTGGTTGGCAGCTACTGCGGGGGATAGTATTAAATAAATCAGTTACAAGCTTTGTTCAATTCAAACTGGCATCGTTTTTTGGTTTTGTAACTGAATGTATTGAGTAACCGTAATTGTAATTTAACTTTCATAACGGCGCTTCACCGGCTTGCTGCGCGAGCGAACGCTTGCGAATTGCAGTATAATATTGTTAGCATCGTTGTAAGAAAATAATTACTTCATTATTAAAAAACATAAGATGATCTTTGAAAATTACGCTAGTAATGAATAGAAAGCTATATATTTTTTTTAATTAGATTTCTTTAAACTATTTGAAAATTTTCCCTTCCGTTACTAATGGAGCTATAATTATGGACGGAACCCAGAAACAAATAAGAAAAATGAAACTATTTTAAATGTTCAAAGTTTTGGAGTCGGATGCAGTCAAAAGTACATTCACACTTTTTTGGAATTTATAAAAACTTTCAGAATCATAAAGTTTTTCTAGTTTACACTTATTGTTTCCGTCTCAGAGAAGTTTTACCAAATTCCTCATGTGGTTTAGATTGCAGATTAATCAAAGCCGAATAATTAGTCTGTGGTACAAATAAGTTCCATTTCATGACATTTTACTTAACAAACCGACATACTTTTGCACTCGACAATCATTCCACTTCGGCCCCTGCTTGTCATCACATTAGATGGCAGTGATGACAAGTTTTTTAACTATAAGATAAATATGTTGCTGTGTTTTTTTGTTTATAATACCTTACCTAAAAGAATTGGTCTTTTAGACTGATTTTTGCACTATTTCTTCAATGATTTTCTGTCAAATTTCAAAAAATAATGAGATAAGACAATATTTTTGAACGCTTGTACGCAGAATAAGATCTAATTAGAGACGGTCAGTTGGGGACGGGTTAGGGTCTTATAGTTTAGTATTGGGTACCATCATAATTTTTTCATTTAAGATGCGCCGACAGCCCCTGACTAAAAATGTATTCACAAAAACATATTTTTAAGGTTTATATGTTTAGACAGGAACTGGTAAAGATAATGGATAATTGCAATGAGCAATTCATGATATTTTCTTTAAGAACTATAATGAAGATGCATTTGATATGTTGCAGATTTTTTTCTAGGTTTTCCATGCCTACTCTGGTTCAAGGACAAAATTTAAGCAGCTTATACGGTTATTAAATCATGATATCACAAGTTTTAAGTACTTCTTGTGTTGGAAAATGTAACTCTTTGAGGCAGCTGACGATTTTTCACTAACCTTCATACTGTTCTCTTTTTCAAAAATGATATCTATGAATCTATATCATATTTTTCATGGAAGCCATGTTATATAAGAAAAAATATACACTGTGCGTTTTTCTGCTGATGATAAATGATAGACCTTGTGTCAAGATACAGTATCTTTCATGTCAATCATATACGTCTGTCTATGAAGCGCTCCTTCTCTTCACATCCCGAAAACGACGGAAAATATGTCGTTCTGATTTGCGATGAAAAGTAATAAAGTGAAACAATTAAAGTGTTATACAATAAAATATTGTTTAACTTAAAACGAATAAAAAAAGTAAATTAGCTTTGTGAACGGGTACAAAAATAAACTTTTTTTTTCTGCACTAAGAGATTTTCAGTAAAAAAATATGCTATCAATCAATGTGTACAATATTTACAATGTTGGTCATTATAAATATTTTCGAAAATTCTTGATTTACTAATGAGTCCAATATTCTATGGCATTGACACATATATATTATTGAAATGGCACCAATACATTATTAGACAACAATATTGTATTTTCTTTCTCGTGGAAATAATAACATATGTTAAAACATACCAGTAAAATCCATAAAATCATACCAGAATAGAATATAATCGCCTTAAAGTTAATCAAAAATTATATCGTAAGAATTTACATATTTATAAATATTTTATTTTAAAGTAAGACGGTTTAACAATTCATAGGTAAGTTTTAAACAATTCAGGCTTGTTTATTGCGTTAATGAATAAAATTTTATTTTTACATTTTGTTAACATTTTATATGTTATGTGCGATCAATTTTCAATCAGAAACACACCCCGATATAAACACGCCGATTGTCAAACCAGAAGGCTTCCTTGAGCACATTTTGTGACTAAAAGCAAGCTCTAGCAATTTAGTACATACCAAATAGAAGCCTTAGACAATTTTGACATGGGAAACATAGATACATTAAAAAATTACTGAAAGATATGAAATAAAATAAAATGGCTTTATTCAACATGGACACTTCTTGACCTGGACATGGACAACATGGTTCTTGTTGATTTAATATAAAGCATGGCTATTCCATGTGTTGAATGACTTCATCAAAAAGAACTAGCTAGAACAATAATTTTTCTATAGCTTTAGCAAATATTCTATTTTTCATATTATCTATCTCCCATAAATCTAGGTTATTTTTATGAGAATAATTAGCTGTAATTCGTGTCAATTACAATGTTGAACATAAAACTTTTTATGCCAACATAAAGTAATAAAAAAAAAGTAAACATCTTTGTTGTCTAAATTAATACGTGAGAGTAACACCTGTTTCATTAAATTTCCTTTACTCAACCTTAGCTAAAAAAAGTTTAAAGGAATTTCTTAAATCTCAATAGAAATCGGAATTCTTAGTCGTTAACTTAATTTTTCCTCCAATAAAGGTGAGTAAAATAGTGACGTAATTTATTTTTAAGGTCTGATTAAAATGTTAGTTTGGTGAAAAGAAAATTATGGAGTGCTAATACGTAATAAAATTTAATGGTATTCAGTTAACGAGGCCTGAAACAGACAGAAAAATATTTAGATATAACTGTATCTTTAATCCCAAGGACGAAGCGTTCGTGCGGTAAATTACCTGATATTCAACCACTTAGCATTTAATTTCATTAAATGAGCATTTGAGATCAGTTGATGCCTATAACATCCTAAATTGGATAGAGTCAGAATGTTCAAAACCGTTTTTATAATAGCTAAAAATAGTCAAGGGTTAAAAATCGTTCGTGCTACAACTATATCACTTTACAGAATTACTTGTCTTATCTCAAAAAGTTATCACAAAAACCTTCGATATATATAAAACCCTGGAATTTTACAATAAAATCAAACACACTCAAACTTTATGCTGTTTCTGAAACTGCAAAATACACCATGCCTGTGGAAAATTCCTTCGGAAAAATTCAATCAACAGAAACCTACAAAAAATTCCGCTTACGATATGATCTCGTCAGAATTGAAATCAAAGCTGACGCCCACACCGCGCTCTGTCTGAATGAAATAAAGCGGATTTGTAAGCCTAATATAAGAGGGAGACATTTTATTTATTATTTTGATAATTCATTTATTTCCACGCGTATACGTACCCTACCAATATTTAACCTGAGAAAAATTGTTGTATTATTATCGCCATGAAGGAATTTGAATGAAATTAAGTATAAAGTGTAACTATGACGTGAAATAGCAAAAAAGCTAAGTTCATGCCAACAATACAAAAGCGAAAGCCGCTTCATATAAGTAAATTAGAATTTCCCAAAGTAACCTCATGAATATAATAACAAATTTATTACAAATAAAATGTATTCAACCTCATATTTCTGTTTTCATAAGAATTAGTTTTATTGCATATGCAAAGACCAAGATATTTTTGAGATAGAATGGCGGATGACTATCGGATAGTCATCCTGCATATTTTATAGCTAGATGCCTGTTATCTGATTTGAATTGTATTTCGTATATGTTTGGATTGTTTGCGATCTAATAGGACTGGCTGTAAGAATACAAATACGAAGTAAAGAAGAAATAAATTTAGGTTACTTTTAGCAAGTTATTTTTAATGCTAGTCAATGTTATGTTACCCTAACGCGGTCAACTCTTTACCTGCGTACCCTTTTTTAGGTTTCTAGGTAGCGGCCTTCGGCATACTACGGTTAGTTTTAAGTTATTCTCCCCAGCCCCCCTACCGCTGGTAGGGAGGTTTGCCGCTAGGGTTCGCTAGGTTTTTTATTTAGGAATCCTAGGCATTTGTTTTATAAATAGGTGCTAGGTTTGCTAGGGAACCTAGGCATACATTATATATTTATATATTACATATTGTAATTCCAAGCCCTCCAATGGACCTTGTTAATATTCTTAGGTCATTCGCCCTGGCGCTCACTGCGTCCGGCGTAAGCATACCCGCTGACGTACTAACGCAGGCCTTACAGGCATCTATTGCGTCCCCGGCCCCTCAGGCCTCAACCCCGGCCCCTCAGGCCTCAACCCCGGCCCCTCAGGCCTCTAATGTCCAGACTCCTCAGGTGTATAGCTCTCCCGCGTCTCCCGTTCCATCCGATATGGACTGCGCGTCGATCTCATCCTCGCGCTCATCTCGCAGGAAGCGTACCGCTCCCGGGAGCGATTCAGACTCCGCCGCGTCCGAAGCTTCGTCGGTCGCCGCCACCCTAACCGGTTCTCCTGAGCCCGCGTTCCAGTTAGTTGCCAAACGCTCTAAGAAGCGTTCGAAAAAAGCCGCGGTGTCTTCAACACCCGAGCCAACCCCGGTGTCTTCTACACCCGCCCCCGCGCCGCTCATGTCACTCGAAGTGACCGCGTCTCCGTCGGTCCCTTCGAAGCCAGCGTCGCGCTGCGCTCCCGTCCCACCGAAGCCTCAGCTCCCTCCGCCCGTCTTCCTCCGTGAAAAAGCGCGCTGGACAGCGGTTTCTAACTTGTGCAAAGAGCACAAAATTAATTACTTAAAAGCCGCCAACGCTGGCGAAACAATCAAAATTCAGGTCGCGACCGTCGACGACTTCCGCGCGTTCACCAGGTTACTTTCTTTAAAACAAATCGCGTATCACACCTACGCCCTCCCGGAGGAGCGTAAGATCCGCGCAGTACTACGGGGCGTCCCGTTCGAGCTCGCGAATGAAGAAATCCTCGAGGACCTTAAGTCCCAGGGTTTCCCGGCCGAAGCAGTGCACAAAATGCACTCTAACCGCGGTAGGCGCTTTCCGTTAGCTTTAGTTATCTTGTCGAATACTCCCAACTCGAGGGAGATCTTTAGAGAGGCTCGCACAATTTGCGGACTCTCAAATATCTCCGTCGAGCGTCCCAACCCCCGCGGTCACCCTGGGCAGTGCCACCGCTGCCAGCTCTACGGCCACGCAGCGGCTAACTGCTCAGCTCCCCCCAGGTGCGTAAAGTGCCTGGATCCGCACATAACGAAGGAGTGCACTCGCACTCCCGAATCCACTTCCCCCCTTGCCTTTGTGCTGTGCGGTCAGTCCGGCCACACAGCTAACTACAGGGGTTGCCCGCGCACTCCGCGCTCCACCGCTAAGAGGGCCGCGCCTAAACCGGCGCCACCGCTCACTCCCGATCACTTCCCGCCGCTGCGCAACCGGGGTCCCCCGGAAGCAAAGCCCGTTCAGCCGACGCCTACTCAGGCTCTGTCTTGGAGGCAGCGTCCGGCAATTCCGCCTGCACCTTCCCGACCCATCCCAGCTCCCGTAGCTTCCGTAAGGCCGCGTCCCGCTCCGTTATCCGTACCTCAGTCGTCGTTGGCTGAGGATATGAAGACCGTGTTCGACGTTATTCAAAACGTCGATATTAACGAAATTTCCGTGCTCGCACGCAAACTGCGAGCCGCCCGCTCTCCTCAAGAGCGTTTATTTGCGTTAGCCGAGCATCACTCGCTCCTAAGTTCGTTATAAGTTTATTTTTTTATTTATGTATAAAATCGTAAATAAGTAAATTATAATGTCTAGACCCGCGAATCCCGCGTCCAGTCGTATTAAACCCAAGGGCTTATCCCTAGTATCTTTTAACGCTCGTAGCCTTAACACCAACCTTCCCGAGATTAAACTGTTCCTTCAGAACAAAGAACCTGACTTATTCCTTCTCCAGGAGACATGGCTTACTCCAAACCGTCCAGGGGATTCGCTTTACCTAAGTACGCGTTTATTCGTAACGATAGGCCCAACTCCGAAGGTTTTGGCGGCACCGCTATATATTACAAAAGAGGCTTCCATTGCTGTCCTCTCCCTACCCCTCCTCTCCTCAACATGGAAGCCACTGTGTGTAGATTGGCTATGACTGGTCATCCGACCATCATCATAGCTTCAATCTACATACCTAGTGGTACCAGACCAATCTGCAGCGACTTTGAGGCAATTCTCGCCCTCGGCCATTCAGTCATTATGTTCGGAGACTTTAACTCCAAACATACTGACTGGACGTGCCTATCGACTAACACCAGCGGTATCGCTCTCCTCGACATCACTAACTCCCTTGACTTAGACGTCAAATCCCCCATCACTCCCACTCACTATCCCAACAACCCGAGCTACTCTCCTGACATTCTCGACTTTTCAATTATCAAGCGAATCAATCTTGATCTAAGGTCTATCGAACCGCTCGATGACCTAGGCTCCGACCATCGCCCCGTTTCCCTCGTGCTAGGACCGCCGAACGATAACGTCTCATCTCCTAAGACCTTTACCAACTGGAAAGGTTTTAAAAATACGTTAGTTTCAGCCTTAGAGGCTCCGAACTCTCCACTCGCGATCTCTCCCGAACAATTAGATAGCCCGGATAAAATCGATTCATTAGTAAATTCTCTCACTGATGCTATCAACTCAGCCATCAGTGACAACGAAAAGGTTGCTAACCAAGGCGAACCCACGCTTCCCTTAGCCGTTAGCAATCTTATTAAAGCTAAGAACGCGGCTCTCCGGAGAGCCAAGAAATATCCCACGCCCGCCTATAGAACAGCTGCGAATCAGCTTCAACGTAAAGTTAGGTCTTGCCTGGCGGAACTACGAGACGCTCAGATGAACGATCTCATGGCGAATGTCTCCCCGTCCCACCAAGCGTATTATACTATGGCCCTAGACGCCGCCTCTCACGTTCCTCCTCTCACTCATCCCGATGGCTCTATCGCCTTCGAAGTCGAAGAGAAAGCCGAATGCTTCGCTGACAGCATTGCCTCTCGATGCTCGCCCAGCACGCAACCCGCGAATCCCTCCCACATTCAGGCTGTGGAGGATGAAGTTCTCCGCAGAAAATCTCTATCCATCACCGACGACACCGTCACAGTCTCTAATGACGAAATCTCGAATCTCATTAGAAGTCAAAAGTCCAAAAAGTTTCAGGTGCGGATGGTATTTCCAATCACGCACTTAAGCACCTGCCTCAACAGGTGCTTACCTTGTTAGGTGTTATATTCAATGCCTGCTTCGACCTTAGCTACTTTCCAAACGCCTGAAGGAAGCGACAGTCATAGGCATTCCCAAGCCGGGTAAACCACTGAATGTCCCGGCTAATCACAGACCCATCAGCCTCCTCAAGGCAATGTCTAAACTTCTCGAGAGAGTCATACTCTCTCGAATGCGGAACCATCTGTTTCCAACGGATGGCGATCCTCTCATTATTCCCCATCAGTTCGGCTTTCGCGCTAAACACTCCTGCCCTGAGCAAGTCCATCGAATCGTTGAGTATATACTTGACGGTTTCTATCCGCGTCGTTATAAAACAGTCGCGGTTTCTTTGACGTAGCCAAGGCTTTCGATAAAGTCTGGCACAGCTGTCTCGGCACCTTGTAACCAGACTCCAAAAGGCCGTAAACGCCCTTGGTGTATGGTTTCAAAAATGGCGCATCGATGTGAACCCTGAAAAGACTTCTGCGATGCGCTTCGAACACAAACGCCGTCGTCCCGCTGGCGATCCCCACGTTCGAATGCTAGGCATTCCCATCCCCTGGAAGCGCAGTACTAAATACTTAGGCGTCACATTAGATCCGACGCTTTCTTTCAAGCCACACGTCGAAAGAGTTTCGAAACTCGCTCGTCACTACTTAGGCCGCCTAAATAGCATGTTAGGTAGAAAAAGTAAAATGTCTTTCAGAAACAAACGTACACTTTACAAGGTCTGCGTTAGACCCGTCATGACGTATGCCTCGCCAATCTTTGCCCACGCAAAACCCTCCCTCCTGCACAAACTGCAGGTAGTTCAAAACCTCTTTTGCCGCCGGGTCACAAACGCAACGTGGTACGTGCGTAACGCGGACTTGCATAGAGATCTTGAACTGCCTACAGTACAACAACACCTCAAAACACTCTCTGAAGCGTTCTTCAAACGCTCCGAAACCCATCCCAATCCTCTAGTTCGTGATTCAGTCTCATATACTACTCCTGTCTTAGATTCGAAGTTCAAAGTCGCTAGGCCTAGGAATGCGCAAGCGTACTCATCCACCAGACTGTCAGCCGATCTCGAAGCCCTTCTGGCCGCAAATTCTAATTCTAACGTTAATTCTAATTCTAACGTAAATCCTAATTCTAACGTAAATGCGAATTAATTCAATTTTATTTTGCAATTTTTAATTTTTATTTTTTATTATTTGATTTTCATTTTGAGCACCTTCAGTGCTATGTATTCACCTTCAGTGCTATGTAATTCCAGCGGGTGACCCCTTCTGGGCCCCGCTAGCGCGGCCTCTTTCTCCAATTGGCCGTCGCTCAGATGAAGGCTGAGTGGCAAAAATGCACGAGCCGACAGGGGGTTTTTAGTGGGTATGGTTCTGGTAGGCGTCGGGACGAGTCCCACATAACTCTGGAATCGCGCCAGAGTATGCGTGAGGGCATTTTTATCCTCCTTGAAAAAAAAAAAAAAAACAAAAGTACGGCACGTTCTTCCAAAAAAGGGCAAAACGTGAGCGTTTTTAAACGTTTAACAAAAATAAACAAAAAAATACCTGTGTGAGTTGCACTGGTTTGTGACGTTTAGTACTAACGCCAAGAAAAAGCCGTATAAAACATAAATTAAAAAATGTATTTGGTCAAACTATCTGATTGGACATGCAAATTTGGTTCAGAGGAAAAAAACATTTTTACAATTTGCGATGCAATATATTCCCAGTCCATATTAGAATAGAAAAGTCGAACTTTCAACCTATTGTATTAACATCACAAAAGGAATAAATATAATCGTAGCTGGGCCTAGGCTTATCATAGAATAAGCAAGACAAATTTTACATAAAATGTAGTTAAAGTAATGCATTTCTATCTCCCTCACTCTTAATGATATATCATTACCTCGCTTTAAACTAATTGGGTTAATTCGCCTTATTGATGAGCTAAGTTCTTAATAGTATTTTGCATAAAGATTTGTTTTGAAAGTCCTTAGAAAGGTATCTTATCTTTTTATTATAATGTCAGTTAATAAGTAATTTTAATGAGGTTGTTTATATAGAAAATTGTAAAACTTGAAAAAGGAAAGTTTGATGGAAAATTTTACCCAAAATATTAGATTTTGAATTTTTTTCTTAAGTGGTAGAACTGGTAGAACTCTTGGAAATAATTTTGACATCCTTGAAGGTGTCCAATAAAATAATTTTCGTATAGACAACACTTCAATTTCAAAATGATTGCAAAATTTCTTGTTTAAAAAAATTTTAAACTAGAAATGTTTGCAATGTAGAGTGCGCTGGATTTTCATCCAAGAAATTTCAATAAATTATTTAAAATCATCGTACAAACACATTGTATAAAGTTTACTTATGGGCGTGAAAAACTATAGCAGGTTTACCAAAAATGTATAAAACGGTGTTGACCATTTTATAACACGTATTAATATAAACATATAGACAGACAATCACAATTTATCAGCTTAAGTACGGTTTAAAGTAAACATGCAAATCAAGAAAACTCCGCAATAAACCTAATTTCATTTGCGCAAATGACTAGGTCGTTGTCACGAAGTGCTGGAGATAACTCAGACCATTCCAATTAATAGTCCAGTTTTGATGAAAATGGAGCACATTTTCTTATTTGAGACAAGCTATACGCATTAGGTTGTCCCACGAATTTTTTATTGGAAATTTCCGTTCTGAGAGAAATGTTCAGGAGTTTAACTTTATACCTTATTCCAGATAGGTAAACCATAACCTCAATTCATAATTATCAAAGAGTATGAGTAATTAACCTGCAGGTATACACATTTTAAGATTACTTAGTAGTTTTATCTGGAAATGATGACAAAAATTTGATGCGTAAGTATTACAAGAACGAAGTAGTGTGTTTCCACTACAAAATATTCATCAATTTTGCTAATCTTGTGTAACTCGTCACCAGTTTGGGCCCGCAGTAAGTTTAAATTGAATAGATACCTATCTCAACAAACCACTTAGAAGCTTCAATGTTTTTGATAAAACAGAAAATAACTTTATATGTCATTTTTTTACGTGATACTCATTACGTCGTTGGACGCCATCTTGGGGTCTTTTGGCAGCTATTTGAACGCAGTCTCGGTCTGCGTGCGTTCTCGAGCGCACGTCGATCGCAGACGCCTTCCCGCTCTTTTAGCCCCCGCGCTAATTAAGCACCCAAATTTCATAGTTGTTTACCGTACTAAGTTTCTAACGCCGTTTTCACGGCGGACAGTGGCTCGTTAACCGTACTTCTAAGTTTCTAACGCCGTTTTCACGGCGAATAGTGGCTTGTTAACCGTACTTCGTGGAACGTGAGCTTCGTCGACGGGGTTTCGTTGTTCCAGGACTTCAAGTGCTGTGTTCGAGTAAGTTATCCGCGTCGTTCTCAACCGCCCTACTGCGTGTAGGGTGGTTTTAGGGAGTTAGTCATCGTTGTTAGGTTCATATATTGTCCCTCCCCAACCCCTCCGCAATGGCTTCCCTAAGCTCTGATGAGATTAGGAAGAAGTTAGCTGATAGTATCGGTGCTGAAGGCATACATATAAATGCTGACAAGTTCCGTTTTCTAGATTCTCTCATCCCTCATTTCATGACGATAATGTCCACAATGGCCCCTCAGGCCACCCCAGTTCCCCAGACCCCTCAGGTCTTAGGCCCTCCCGCGTCCCCTTCCTCCAGTGACATGGAGTGCGAAGTAGACGCCCCTCCGCGACGCAAACGCGCACCCGCGACCGAGTCATCCTCGGACGCCACCCCAACTGGCCCTGAGTCTCCCTCTTTTACGCTTGTTAAGAAGCGCTCTAAGAAGCGTTCAAAACAAGACCCGGCGCCCTCGACGCCCGTCCCTATACTTCCTGCGGCGTCTTCAACGCCAGCTGCTCCGGTGTCTTCAACACCCGCTCCGGCCCCAACTTCTGTCAAGGCCAAGGTCCCACCACCCGTTTTCCTTCGGGAAAAGGGTAAATGGACCGAGGTCTCGACATTGTGCAATGAGCACAAAATCCATTACATCCGAGCAGCCAACTCGGGTGAATCTATTAAAATCTTAGTCTCGTCGATAGACGACTTTCGAGCCCTAACAAAGCTCCTCACCGATAAGCAATATGCTTATCACACTTATGCTCTGTCAGAAGAGCGTAAGATCAGAGCGGTACTCAGGGGAATCCCGTTCGAATTATCGAACGAGGCCATCCTGGAGGATCTGCAGTCCCAAGGCTTCCCGGCACTCGCGGTGCATAAAATGCACAGCAAGTACGGGAGGCAACACCCTCTCGCTTTGGTGATTCTCGCCAACGTCCCCAAGTCCAGAGAGATCCTGAAAGGGGTTGGCTCTATTTGCGGCCTCTCTGGGATCTCAATCGAGGCGCCTCATCGCCGCGGTCATCCCGGCCAGTGCCATCGGTGCCAGTTGTACGGGCACGCGGCAGCCAACTGCCGCGCACCGCCCAGGTGCGTCAAGTGCCTGGTCCCGCACTTCACTAAGGAGTGCAATCGCACTCCTGAAACTCCCTCTCCTCCCGATTGCGTGCTTTGTGGCCAGTCCGGCCACACCGCAAACTACAGGGGCTGCCCTCGTGCACCCCGTTGTATGCGCTCCAATTTCAAAAGGGCGGCTCCCAAACAGGCCCCGCGCCTTTCTCAAGAAAACTTTCCGCCGCTGCGTAGCCGGGTTCCTCCGGCTGCAAAGCCTACTCAGCCCAAGCCTGCTCCAGAAAACTGGAGGCAGCGTCCCGCATCGAATCCCATCCCGGCTCCTCGCCCATACAAACCCACTCCTCAATCCTCCGTAGCAGACGATATGCGTATCGTCTGCGACGCTATTAAAAATGTCGATGTTAGTGAAATCGCAGTCTTAGCCCGTAAACTTAGGGCTTCACGTACTCCGACAGAGCGTTTGCTAGCTCTGGCGGAGCATAGTTCCCTTCTCAATTCATTGTAGGTTCATTTAAATGAATTGATCCCTAAATCATGCTTCGGCCGACCTCTGCCCAGCCCCGGCTTCACCGGAGGCTGCCCAGAACGGCCACCAACTCATGTCCCTTTGAGCACCTTCAGTGCAACTTTCAATACAGGCGGAAGACCCGCTAGCGGGTCTCCGCCAGCGCGCCCAACTTCCCGACGGGTGTCGCTTCCGATGAAGGCTAAAGGTATACGCTTACCACAGCCAACAGGTGGTTTTTAGTGGGTAGGTGCCATTCTGGTGAGTCCCACATAACCCCCCCGCAGAGGAATTTACCTGCGGGCGGGTATGCATGACGCATCTTCCACCTCCCTCCCGTGAGGGTGCCTCGGCAGCAAAAAAAAAAAAAAAAAAAAAATTGTCAGGAAATTGCCCGAGCTAACTGTGTCGTTTGAAATCAGATTGGAAAATAACTTTGGTATAGACTAGGATACAAGGTAACATTGAAAATAAGAACTTTGGTAAAGGTAATATTGGTTACCTGCTCAAAACAATATTACTTCGATGTAAGCCTTGCGCTACCGGTCTAATATAGTTTTGAGCGACAATTTTAAAGAATAAAATAATTAAAAATTTAATTAAGAATTACAATAAGTCTAATTATTCCTCGCACGGTGGATTTGCAGCTTTAGAGTGCCATCCTTGGAGGGCTTAAATTAATGTTTCTTAAACTTATAATATAGTTATCTCGGAAAATTGAGTAACATTTTAGAACTTTCACATCTATTTATTATACGTAAATGATGATATGGCTCTTTCATATATGAATGATAGAGCCATAGCTTACGGAAGCTTTATATTAGTTTAAAACTTAAGATCATATATTAATTGATCAACACACTACGGTGAGCTTTTGTGCTAAACTGAGCATTTTTGTTTACTTTTAATTTTTTCCGCATTTGTATTTCTTTCTTTATTAACTTATATGTATATTTATGACAATTATTGACCTGATTATAGAGACAAAAAAGAAATTCCACAAAGTGGTTAGGGTGTTCAATAAATACAAAAAAAATTTGTATTTTGACAAAAATATATCTGTAATAATAATAATAATAAATCTCCAGAGAAACATTCAACTATAAGGCCCCAAAGTAAACAGATATTATGAGACCATACATAACATAACATTGTGGTTTTGTTAAAATGTTCACAGTGTAGATAACGTAGATAAGCTGGAGCTTGTATTACACAAAATATTTCATTTCACCCATGGACCACAGAACTCACTTTTTATAACAGTCAGTATTGCAAAACTCACATTTAGGTTTGAGTTTTGCATTTGCAGCGCCGAAGTCAATCTGCGTAGTTCATGACATGGTTAAAAAACCACAAAATAAAACAAAATCGAATTTTGTACACAAGTACTAAAATAATTATAGAATGATAACGGAGATCTTTGTCTTTGAGCTTTGATTTTCAATGGTTGGACATTGGGCAAAGATTCCTGTATAATTGCAATGCTACGTATGTTTGGCCATACTGCGACATACAAAAAGGTATATTAAAACTGTAACCTATCGAAAACTGTACATGGAATTTTTTTTATATATAACAAAATAACGTAGAAAGGCAAAATTGTAGTGAACCGTATAATTTAGGGGTACAAATTAAATTTTTTTAAGACTATTAAGATGACCAGTTGTATTAAATTAAATGACTACTTAAAAATACATTTCGATGTGAATCTATAAAAGTTTACGGTATATAGTATCATGTTTATAACATTTGTGATTCGTAAAATTATTTCGAATATTTTGTAAACTTCCATTTCTTTTTCGTATGCCTTTGACATCAAGAGCTTCTTCTTATTTAACTCAAACCGTAAAACATTATTCTAATCACTATTAAAACGAGAATAAATTACACATATCAAATTTAAATTAAGTCAGTATTTATAGGACTTTAATATTCATGAAGCTTCCTAATTCACAAAGCAAAGTGTTTGATTAGTCTGATTTATCTCCGTGATATCTGTGACGCAATGTTGTGTAATTACATTATGCTTTTGAATGACGCTTACGTGAAGTTATGTGTAGTTAGCGAGTTAGTTAATTTAAAAGATTTAATCCAGGAATTAGCCTCAAAATACCATCAAAGTAACAAGGATAACTTCAATGAATTAAAAGGAGCTACACATTTAGGATATTTACTTCACTACGTTATCGAAGCCTCATGCAAAGGCTAATTATAAAACATAAGATGCTTTAGAATAATCCAAAAGAATAACTTTTTTATATCGATCACAGTGGTTTATACTTATATTAGGTCCTTACATGTGAAATCGGCATTTTGTCGTACTGGCCACTTTGATCTGTATTATCCCCTTTTTGGTTAAGATTTCTTTACTCACGAATTTGTGTTTCGAAAACCGTTATTCATTTGTTCTCTTTCGGTTTTTTCTTTGCGCCACTTAGTTTACAAAATGGAAAACTTGAAATATCGCGTTATTTACGAGTATGAGTTCCACCGTGGCACCAGTGCTGCAGAAACGCCTCGAAGTGTTAATGCTTTGTATGGCGGTGGTGTCGCAATGTCTGGAAAATGTCTGGAAATTTCGACCTGCAGAACAAGCTCCGTGGACGGCCGGCGACCAATGTTGATAATGAAGAATTGAAGGCTACTGTGGAAGCGGATCCACGTCCGAGTTAGCTGTAGGCTGCAGTGTTAGTGGTAGAATTGTTTTAATATAAACATTAAGCAAATTGGGAAGGTGAAAAATCTTGAGGGGTGGATTCCTCATGAATTAAGGGCAGCAAACCGACAAACGCACGTCGACTGCTGCGTTACATTACTCATTCCGGCACAGTAATCGGAAACGCTCATCGCAAAGGTTGAACCCTGGCGAACCAGCCAAATCCTGCCCCAAGCGAAAAATTTACTCAAAAAAAGTAATTGTGAGCGTTTGGTGGACTAGTGCCGGTGTCGTTCACTACAGCTTTTTGACATCTGACCAGACGATTACGGCAGATGTCTTTTGTCAGCAACTGCAAAACATGATGGAAAAGCTAGCTACTAAACAACCGAGGCTGATCAATCGCTCTAGGCCACTACTGCTTCAGGACAACGCTAGACCACACACTGCACAACAGACGGCTAACAAATTAGAGGAGCTTCAATTGGAATGTCTAAGACATCCACCGTACTCTCTGGAATTTGCTCCAACAGATTACCATTTTTTCGAAATTTGGATAAATTCTTGCAAGGGAAAAAATTCAACTCCGATGGGGCAGTCTAAAGCGCCTTCAAAGATTTTGTTGATTCCCGTCTGAATGGTTTTTTATCAAAAGGATCAATGAACTACGTATGAGATGGCAAAAGTGCATAGATAGCAATGGTATATACTTTGATTAAATAAATTAATTTATAATAAAAATAATATTTTTGCAGAATTGACTTTATGTTCCTCCCTAACAAAACAGTATTTTATAATTTTCACTACAATTTTTTTTTAGATGAAGTTGTGACAATAAATACTTAGATTTTCGATATTTTATTTACTTTGGATGTAGTAATGGATTTTAATTTGGAGTGTGTATCTTTATGAATGACTTTCTAAACTTTCTTTGTTTGAAAACAAAATGAAATGCACGACACATCAATAAATAATAATAATAATAATATAATAAATCCCCAGACAAACGCACCAACTGTATGGCCCCAAAGTAAGCAGAGCTTGTGTTATGGATGACCATACAACGAACTGGGGGGGAACCCAGAATAAACATACATATATAAATACAAACAACCGTGACCCGAGAACAAACATCTGTGTTCATCACACAAATGAATGGGGCCTTCGGCGTATGAGGTAAGGCTACTTACCACTACACCAATCGGTAATCAATTCTGAGTACTGTAGATTTTAAAACATTGTAACTTAACAATTAATGGCTTATTGCCAGAAATATGTGAAATCCATGATTATATTGGTTTTTCCAAGCACTCTTAATTTGTACTATGTTCAGCAGCGTAGGTATTATTTTAGTTTTTTGCGTTTTATTGGGTCTGCTTTTGACCGAAAGGATCAACACTTCGACACAAAAATTCGCAACCTGGCCAAAAGCCTAGTAAGACAGCATGCGATGTTATTTACCTTTAAACATAGTAACTTGTCGACTCGTTGTGTTGAAAGCCCTGAAATATTTTCTAAATGAACCGACCACTGAATCTCCGTGTCTAATTATTTAAAGCATAAATTGGTTATTTGGGAACTATTTTCTCAAATCAGGAAGAAAGCAGTAATTTGACGCAATGTCTTATCCAGACTGAAGATAACATTAAATGTAACAGTCTCGCCCTTCTTGATACCTCGTAAGAATTTATAAGGAAAATATATTTTATGTGAAAATTACGATATTATGCAGCATTCGTGAAGTTTTAGTATCAAGAAAAAAAGAACATAACGTATAACGAGGCTGATAGTGTCCACGGTTTAATTGAAAAAGAGGTGAAAAAGAATCTTAAAGCTGGACCTATTTACACGCCTGACCAATATGTGACCATGATAAAGAATGCTAAAAAGTCTTACCCTCCTATACATATGAATGAACTTAACTTTGAATCGTTTATTGCCCTGAAAGAGCTTCAAGAAGAATGGGGTTATAATTACTCAACTGATTCTAACGGGAAAACGTTGCTTTGGAATGATTTAAAAGTTTTGAGGGTTACTAAACGGGATCCAACTAAATTTTTTTACAAAACATCTTATGCAGATTCTGCATACGGTGAAGTTGAGGTTAGGAACAAAAGGAAAAAGATGAACCTGATTTTAGATATAGCACTTAAACCAGCGTATACTGGTAAACAGGAGCTAAGTAAGAATAAAAAGAATGATCTTAAAGAATTGGTTAGTAAATCATTAATACCTCCTTTTTACGCACCGTTTTATAATACACTATTCTAATCATAATGTAAAAACTTTGTCTAAATACTTATAACCGTACTCAGGGTCCTTTAAGGGTTCATTAAGCGATCACTTTGTGCAGTTATTTACTTTTTTAGTTTGGTTAAAACATTACGACTAAGTAATCGCATAATTAATTATTAAAGGATCTTAGTGCGGCTGTTACATGACGTTTTTGATAAAAAAAACATTTTGCTTACAATTTATTTTTGTTATTACGGTCTAGGATTTAAATCTAAGATATAAGAGGCTGTATTTTTGTGTTTTTATTGATCTCTTTGTTGTGTTCTTAATTAATAATGATTATGTAGCGAAACATCAAAGTTTCTACCTATTAATAAAAGGCTTGTGATTAAAAATAACCAATTGAAAAGTGCCATATTAAAAGTCATATTAAGTGCCTTATTTAATCAATAATTATTTTCCTATAAACCTTACACAATTATATATAATCTTAAGAATAATTATCTTAAACAAATTTGCATATTTCATATATTTCAAGATGTTTTCTTTTAAATAAATATTTTTTCATAAAAATCTGAAGTTTTATTTTATAAAACTCTAAGTACAGCTTATAGAAAAATACTTACAAGACGAAATAATGCCTAAAATTTTGTTAATACACAAGACACTTTTAATCAAAATCTGAAATAAGTGGAATTAATACTTTAAAGCCTAATGTACTTTTAAATTTAAAACGAAATATTTTATTTTACTACAGGGGGTACTTGATTTTTCTGTAATCGATTATATCAAAAAACGAAATAAGTAGGAACTTTATTTTAATCAAATAATAAAGCTAGTAAATATTTAAATAATTTCTAAACAAATATATTATTTGAATAGCAGATAAACTGATCTATTCATACCTACTAGGTTCATTTTTCTTACAATGGTAGTTATAATTCTATTGATGTTTAAAATAAGAAGTACAATATTCAAAAACTTTAAATGCCATTTCCCACACAAGTAAAATTTTGAGTTATTTCAGTTTATTATTGAAGGTGCGGCGTACCTTTAATAAAAAAACGAAATAAGTAAAAATTTAGGTAAACTGAGTTTTTATCATAAAACGAATTATAATTGCTTAAAGAGTTCAATGACACTAAAAACCGTTGCAATTTGACAATACTGAGCGAAATGGAAGACAGTGCATCTTTTTTTTATGAACTCGTCGTGTCATGTTGGTATTCGTAAAATAATAGTATTCAGTCTTGCTCCAGCTATGTAAAGGAAAAGTGCCCGTTGCTTTCAATTTAAACCGGAATAATAGGATTTACCTCTTCATTTCATTAAAAGGTAAGTATTTGTTTCGCCAGAAATTAATTCATAAAATGCATTTTTGTGAATTGTTTCATTTTTTATTGAAATAAACATCGTTTCTCATGTTGTAATTTAGACTTATTTCATTTTTTGAAAAATAAAATAACAAAAGTTTTAGAGTATTTCGAGTTAATTCATTATTTGATTAAAGATTCTTAGAAACTGGTAGTGCATTCAAGTTTGTTTCATTTTTATTCTATTACTTCATTAGACGGTTTGAATTATTTTCTCTTATTGCAGTTTATGAATTATAGTGTGTGTTATAAAAGTAAAAATGTCAAGATTGTTTCATTTTATGATTCACTGTAGAATATTTAGTGTTCGATACCTGTATATTAAAAAAAGGGATTTATAAAGTGTTTTAGTGAATAGTCTAATTAATAATTACAATGCCGTACAAGTTGCCGGTTATAATCGCATAAGGTATATTGAATTTTCTTAAGTTTTAGTTAGAACATACAAAAATTATGGTTTTTCTATGTAAAAGTATTACATAATATTTTTAAGGATGGCGACTTCGAGAGCTCGTAAAATTTTAAGTCTCATCCAATCAAACGTAATTAATGATGCACCCTATCAAGCCAGGGAGCCATCGGGCGGTGATACAATTTTAGAAGAAACAGTAATAATATCACACATTGATGTAAATACAGAGGTAAGAAATTAACTTGTCTATTAGATAAACTGAATTACATTTTGCATCTCTGAGTGTGTATTTGTATTGTATTTCTTTGCTTGTTAATATTCTCATAAGTGATGAAGAGATATATTATTTGCTACGTTTGGTGGCGGTGTGGCTTTCTCTTTGCTTAGTGCATGGCATGATAATAACAAAAACCTTATAACTTCCAGGTTTCCAAGACAAAAAGCGTGTATAATACAGGTTTAGTTCCTTATTCTGATAGTGACTCTGAGGAAGAAACTAAAAATAAAGAAAATGATTTGAGAAGTTCACGTCGTCGATCTTCAAGTTCCAGTTCCAGCTCGTCCAGTTCATTGTGTTCATCCAGTGGCAGTAGTTGCTCCTGTTCGCACCCTGACACCCCTTCTCCTCCACCACCTCCATTGCCCCAAGAGCCACATTATACCGACTCAATAGATAAAGATAATAATGCATCAAACGTAATTTCGTCTCCATCGCAATATAACATGGAATTCAATTATGTAAGTTTAATTAAAAACTAAAAGTAATATCTTATCCTTAAATAAGTATATTTATGCTGTGTGAAGATGGGTTATAATTATTTAACCTGATACTTATGGTAGTGCCAGTTGAATAATTATAAATCATTCTTGCAAGTCAATAAACGATTTCATTCATATTTATACGAGAGTAAGACTTTTTTGGTGTTTTTATTGAAAATCAAAATCGATTGCAAGAATTTTCATTAGCGTTTTTGTGCAAAAAAAAGATACATGACCTTTATTTTTTGTTTTTTATTGGCTTTCAAATGGTTGTATAAGTCTCTGATAGTCTTACTGCCTTCAATGTACTCTCTTGATGTGGATGCACGAAGATAATGTGAATCGGTTGAAGGAATCGAATCAATAAACTTGTAGCTAGCGTATTGTATATCTTTATTTTGATTTAATGGTAGTCATTCATGAAAGTTTGTATGTAGGTTATTTGATTTATTAAGTCGTCCAAACTCTAAAAGGATTAATCGTCAGAAGTTTTAACTTATAATATCATGATACCTGCACTTTTTCGCGCTTGCTTGCCTTAAAAGTTGTTAACCAACCCTTATTAAAAATGTTTTCATGTTAATATTTCAGGCACCATCTGATCGAAGACAAAGGAACACCGCGATAGCTCGGAATTACAAATTATCTCCAGTTTTTTCTGATCAAAGCGACATTGACCTTAGTGACGAAGATCCCACGTATTCAGCCGCTCAGCCTGTTGTGAGACGGAGAAACTATTTATTTGTAGATGATGATACTAGTTCTTCTGACGGTACAGGTTTGAATACTTCTAATAATCGAGGCCGTAAGCGTGTTAGGAACCCTGCAAGGTGGACACAAAATAAAACAAAACGTATGAAAAATTCTGGCAAATCGTATGTGTCCATGTCTAAATCAAAGAAAGCCATGCCCGCCAAATGTCTGAAAGAACCTTGCAACGACAAATGTAAACTGAAATGTATTCAATCTATCAGCATGGGTAATAGATTTCATTTATTTGAGTCTTTTTGGGGTTTAAGAGACTTGACAAAACAAAGAGCATACATACATTCATGTTTGACTTACATTCAACCAAAATACAGATACACAAACGCGGAGCATCCCAGACGTAACAACCAAGCTTTTCATTTCGTTGTAAATGGCAAAAAAATTAGGGTATGTAAGAAGTTTTTCAGAGCCACTCTTGACATATCGGATCGTATGATCTTTACGATTAATAATAAACTAATTAATGAAAATGGATTTGTAATGGAAGAGCGCAGGGGGAAACATGGTAACCACTCCTCAATTGATCCGGAAATACGCGTAGCTATAAGAGAGCACATTAATTCTATTCCTAGAATAGAGTCACATTATCTTCGCGCTTCAACATCACGAGAGTACATTGAAGGCAGTAAGACTATCAAAGACTTATACAACGATTTCAAAGCCAATCAACATCAAAAAAATAAGGAAGCAAGCAATTACATTACATACTACAAAATATTTACAACAGAATTTAACATTGGTTTTCATCAACCAAAATCAGATCAGTGTGATCTTTGTGAATCCTACAAAAATTTACTTGGTGGCGAAAAACTAGAGATCGAGGAAAAGTATAATAATCATCTGAAAGAGAAAGAACTTTGTAGAATAGAAAAGAAGAAAGATCGCAAAGAATTAAACAATAATCGTATAGTTGCAGTGTATGATTTACAAGCTGTCTTACAATGCCCTAAAGGTAATACATCATCTTTTTACTATCTGTCTAAACTTAATTGCCTTAATTTTACGATTACGGAACTAACGGATGATCAGTCAAAGGTGGCTTATCGAAATGTGCACAGTTACTTTTGGACAGAAGTTGACGCAAAAAGGGGTGCTACCGAAATTGGCTCTTGCTTATGGAAATTCTTGCAATCGATTAGTGAGGAATATGGTGAAGCTAAAGAAGTTATATTTTACTCAGACAATTGCGCCGGGCAAAATAAAAATAAATTCATCACTACTTTATATATGTATGCTGTAAACAATTTAAATATAAGCAGTATTACTCACAAATTTTTTATCACAGGACATATAACATAACATATATATGAATTATTTTATATATATAATTTATAATTAAATTAAAATATTATTGCATATAATTATGAATTAGTACAAGTTTTACGGTGGCTAGTATGATAAAACCTATAAAACCTGTAATGGGAAAAATGAAAAATAAGTTGAAGCTGCGATATTCGAAATATTTTTTCATCAAATTTACATAAAGTATATACGGAAACCGGTGTTTACAAAATACATTTTTTTCACGAAGTATCACATATTTCTATTCAAAAAAGTTGAAAGTTTTATTTACGAAGTGTGTGTTGTTCAAATGTACATGTACAAAAGAGCACTATTTTTGATGTATAAATAGTGCTCTTTTGCAGCTGGAATGCGAATCATTCTCGCTCCGATCGCCACGCGGTGCGGACGTGCAAGACCCAGTTCTCCGTTGATCGGTCCCTTCCCGATATTCCGTGGCGCTTAGTCTACTGACGTCACGGTTTAGCGTGTTGGTTCCGTGCTACGGTTTCCAAGGTTTTTCTACTCCCTCTGAGTGCTATCGAAGTGCGATTTTTCTATGCGACTAAGCCCCTTAGTCTTGAAAGTGCTGTGCTAAGTTGTGTTGTGCTTGTGCTGAGTGCAGTGTTGTGCCCAGCGTAAGTAGTCTGGTTTCAGTATAAAGGATACTTAACGGTGACAACGAATTTGTACTTAACCAGTCCTTTTATTTTTATTTTATTTCTCTATTTTATTTACTTTTCTTTTCTCCTACTTTCATATTTATTTTTATCATATCTGTGTGTTTTCGTGTGTATTTGTCCTTTCTGTCGGTAAAGGTTGACCCTAACGCGGTCAACTCTTTACCTGCGTACCCTTATTTTAGGTTTCTAGGTAGCGGCCTTTGGCGTACTACGGTTAGTTTTAAGTTATTCTCCCCAGCCCCCCTACCGCTGGTAGGGAGGTTAGCCGCTAGGGTTCACTAGGTTTTATTTAGGAACTCTAGGCATATATATATTGTTGTCCCTCCCCAATCCCTCCACAATGGCTTCCCTAAGCTCTGATGAGATTAGGAAGAAGTTACTTGAAAGTACCGGTGCTGAAGGCATGTCTATAAATGCTGATAAGTATCGTTTCATGGATTCTCTTATCCCGTATATCAAGGCGTTAATTCTCTTAATGGCCCCTCAGGCCACCCCAGTTCCCCAGACCCCTCTGGTCTTAGGCCCTCCCGCGTCCCCTTCCTCCAGTGACATGGAGTGCGAAGTAGACGCCCCTCCGTGCCGCAAGCGCGCACCCGCGACCGAGTCATCCTCGAACGTCACCCCAACTGGCCCTGAGTCTCCCTCTTTTACGCTTGTTAAGAAGCGCTCTAAGAAGCGCTCGAAACAAGCCCCGGCGCTCTCGATGCCCGTCCCTACACCCCCTGCGGCGTCTTCAACGCCAGCTCCCCCGGTGTCTTCAACACCCGCTCCGGCCCCAACTTCTGTCAAGGCCAAGGTCCCACCACCCGTTTTCCTTCGGGAAAAGGGTAATTGGACTGAGGTTTCGACATTGTGCAATGAGCACAAAATCCATTACACCCGAGCGGCCAACTCGGGTGAATCTATTAAAATCTTAGTCTCGTCGATAGATGATTTCGTGCTTTAACAAAGCTCCTCACCGATAAGCAATATGCTTATCACACTTATGCTCTGTCAGAAGAGCATAAGATCAGAGCGGTACTCAGGGGAGTCCCGTTCGAATTATCGAACGAGGCTATCCTGGAGGATGTGCAGTCCCAAGGCTTCCCGGCACTCGCGGTGCATAAAATGCACAGCAAGTACGGGAGGCAACACCCTCTCGCTTTGGTGGTTCTCGCCAACGTCCCCATGTCCAGGGAGATCCTGAAAGGGGTTAGCACTATATGCGGCCTCTCTGGGATCTCGATCGAGGCGCCTCATCGCCGCGGTCATCCCGGCCAGTGCCATCGGTGCCAGTTGTACGGGCACGTGGCGGCCAACTGCCGCGCACCGCCCAGGTGCGTCAAGTGCCTGGTCCCTCACTTCACTAAGGAGTGCAATCGCACTCCTGAAACTCCCTCTCCTCCCGATTGCGTGCTTTGTGGCCAGTCCGGCCACACCGCAAATTACAGGGGCTGCCCTCGTGCACTCCGTTGTATGTGTTCCAATTCCAAGAGGGCGGCACCCAAACAGGCCCCGCCCCTTTCTCAGGAAAACTTTCCGCCGCTGTGTAGTCGGGTTCCTCCGGCTGCAAAACCTACACAGTCCAGGCCTGCTCCAGAAAACTGGAGGCTGCGCCCCGCATCGAATCCCATTCCGGCTCCTCGCCCATACAAACCCACTCCTCAATCCTCCGTAGCAGACGATATGCGTATCGTCTGCGACGCTATGAAAAATATCGATGTTAGTGAAATCGCAGTCTTAGCCCGTAAACTTAGGGCTTCACGTTCTCCGACAGAGCGTTTGCTAGCTCTGGCGGAGCATAGTTCCCTTCTCAATTCATTATAGGTTCATTTAAATGAATTGATCCCTAAATCATGCTTCGGCCGACCTCTGCGCAGCCCCGGCTTCACCGGAGGCTGCCCAGAACGGCCACCAACTCATGTCCCTTTGAGCACCTTCAGTGTAACTTTCACTACAGGCGGAAGACCCGCTAGCGGGACTCTGCCAGCGCGCCCAACTTCCCGACGGGTGTCGCTTCCGATGAAGGCTAACGGTAATAACTACAGCCAACAGGTGGTTTTTAGTGGGTAGGTGCCATTCTGGTGAGTCCCACATAACCCCCCGCAGAGGATTTTACCTGCGGGTGGTATGCATGACGCATCTTCCACCTCCCTCCCGCGAGGGTGCCTCGGCAGCAAAAAAAAAAAAAAACTGGAATGACAATATGAAATAAGTCACGGTTTAGCAGTACAACTGTTATTGTTTCCTTTACAAATGTTAATAGAAAATGCTACTTATTTATACCTTTAAATAATGGATGAATAAATATTAAGAAAGCAGAATGATACTTGATTAAATAGATTTAATATCTTCTGAAAAGGTTCCTTGTTTTAAAGCATCCACCTATTTTTTTAATGTTTGAAGTAATTTCATAGACTGTAGTGCGCTGGGTACTATATTACTATATATACTATAATAATGATTTTAATCAACCAATCAGCTTGAGTATCCATCTAAATGGATGTCGGATTTTAACAACAATGGGGAAAAGAGTTTTAGAATTATTACAAAATCGTCTTTATGTGAGTGGTGTGTTTTGAAATGGGAAATTATAAGTCAAGCCACAAATTTCTTTACTGGCCATGTGATCAAACTTCTAATTGTATAACTAAACCACGGGAAAATGAGATAGCCTCTAATAAATAATTCGTCTTTTTTGCAACGCCTACTAAATATTCTATAAAAAGCGTAGTAGTTCAATTTGGGCTGTTCGCAATGATCTCAGTACTTTTGCAATGAAACTCATTTTCCGATTAAAATACAACATTGACAAGACATAAAACATTGTTTTATATGCATGATCAAACGATGAACCGGACTTCCCATATACTGCTCGTAGATTGTTTCCTTGTGATTGGTATTTGTTAGTATACATAGAAAATGATCAGATTAATTACCACACCCACACAACCGCATTTTCAATTTGTGACTCAATGAAGATTTTCGGCGTCAATGCACATTTTTACAGATAGAAACATCTTGTTAATCCACACACAAATAATAACAATACCCAATTAATAAAAAAAAGAATTCCTTTGAAAGTATCATTAATCTTTATATTATCTCGCAAGGCTTCGCCTCGATGATTGGTGTATTGTCGATATAGGAAATCCTGAGTGTGAGCGGTATAGATTGATTACCTTTGTCTATAAATTCTCCAGACAAAGGCGACCATAGTAATCGTGAAATAGTAATAAACAAAAATATGCGTAATATATTGGCTGATATAAGTGTTATTTAATGAAAAGTAAAATCTATCATCACTTGGATGTTTAAGAGGCGTAAATATTAATAGATTTTGCTAGTTGCTTCGCCCGCGATACCATTTTCCTAGATAAAATGTACCTATTGGCCTTTTTTGAACTTCTGACTTGTTTGTTTTTTTAGTTTAGCTAAAGAAGAATATATATTTGTTATTCTTCTGTTGGTGTTTGATATAAAAAACGCACTATACATTTTTAAGTTTTGTTTTCGAAAGTTATCGGAAGATATTAGTGAAGAGGAATTTTCTATATGCTGCCATGGTACATAGTACAACTTCTTTAGATGTACTATGGAAAGATTATAATTTTAAATCTTGATAATAACTATATGTTTGAGCAAAATACCACCGGTAATTGTACAACTGATGTCATGATTCTTAACTGTCGCACCACTCTCACTGTCAATAGTTGTTTTGTATGTAGTTTTTTTTTCGTAACATCATAATTGTACACACGAGTACGTCCAATACCATTAATTAGAGACAAACAAGTTTAGAGCGGCAAAGCAGCTCGAGGCTTCTGGTACACGGTAAGTTTCTTAATAACAGGTTTAGGGTAAATTTTCCGAGAAGCTCAGTTTCCCAGAAGCTGTTTGTGTTAGATACTCAATGAAGTTTCCGGACCGGGTGTTTACCATTTACTTGAAGGTTTCAATATTTCGGACCTTACCAGTTGTTTTGTTTGCTATACGAGCCATTTAATATCTTAGTGGGAGTTGTAAACTGTTACCTTACTTAATTACTTGTAAGGGTTTCTAAATTCAGATAAATTTATAGATAAAATTAAAGATAGTATTTTTGTATTTTTTTTTTTTGGTATATTGCTATTTATTTTTTGTGTAAGTCTGATTAAGGTTAATATAAAAATTGTAAGTCCATAAATGGCCGTCAATATTTTCACAATTGTTATTCTACTTATGTCTAAGGGCTGTGGATTTTGTAATAAATAAATAAAATAAATAGATATATTCTGTATGTATACTTATTTGAGATCTGGTTTTATCTAAGTAGCCACAAGGTTAAGATTAATACTAGCTTAATTTACCAATTACCAAAGATCCGTTCATTATTAGTTCTATTGATAGGTGACGTTTTATTAGTAGAGTCGTCTAAATAGTAAATTATTTTTTGCCAAGCTAACACACCTACTGCATGGCACAAAGTAAGCATAGATTGTGCTATGGATAACCATACAGTGAACTGCAAACAGAAACCCGGATAAATGATACATAATGTAATAATAAACGACCATGACCTGAGAACATCACACCAATGAATGCCAAACCAGGATTCAAGGGACCTACCGCGTGTGAGGAAGTAAAATAGGAAAAAGGATTGAGTAAACTTTCTCAAGTGAGGTATATAGAGTCGTGTTTTTTTTATTATTTCCATCACACCTGACGGAATACGATGATTAAGTAGTCTTAATATTTTTAATATTAACGTAATTTAAAATGAATATTAAGAGAATTAACTAAAATTGTACGATGTCAATTGCTTAGTTACTAACAAAAATTCTTATTTTTGTTAATAACTAAGCAACGAATGTTGTAACTGTAACTACGTAACTACGTAACTACTATGTAACTACGAATGTTTCCTTAGCTTCTTGGTCTTTCATTAGTTATGTATCTGATTGTTCTAAACTTTGGTGAATATTTTTTTATTCACAGCCTGCCTGATGATAAGTGGCATCTACATTGATAGACATGGTTAATAATAGATGTTTTATTTATTAAAAGTGATTGTGATCATTCCATAGATTGATGGAAATTTATTTTGAAAAAAATATACCCGTGATGTTTCTTGCCAGTTCTTATTTACGAAGGTTTTTCCGAACTGATGGTAGAGTTATGTTTTATTTGATATCAATAAGAAAAAAATAATTGTCAATGTTGAGAAATAAATACTTGAATTTGATATAAGAATGTCTACTTTTGATGCGTTTGCTTTCGAAAACGCCTTGAAAGTACTATTTATATGTTAGTCTTATCTTTTAAACTAGCAAAGCCGCTCATCTCTTATTACGTAATGCATCTTACTAATACAAAGCTCGTAACAGGGAGGAAGTTTTTGCGAACGAATTTAATAAAAAAAATTATTAATAATTTCTACGAGTTTGATGACATAATTCAATAAATTATGGTAAGAGCTGTTAAATATTTTATAATTTTTTAAGAACAAATAACATACTCGTAGTTGCAAGTTAAAAAAGGTTACATATTTGAAAGCAAATCTGTGTCTCTCCCACTTTTCAAGTTAATTATAGTTTTTTAAAACAATTGAATGAGAAGCAAATCAGTAAAAACTCAGTTGAGTTTTTACCCAGTAATAAGTAAATCACGACTAGTTACTCGATAATTACGGTTGTGATGTAAGATTGCAGGCTTCGTGGTAGAAATGGTAGATTGCATAACTGCGGTTGTTTATAATATTACCGCACATATTGATGCCATATATAGCTGATTAAATTCAAAAGTACCACAAATGAAAAAAACTCTAAAACGTTTTTATAGCAAAAACATGTTTGGAATCTATCTTTTTTTTATAAAAGCAAAGACACCCATTGATTTTGCATTTATTGGTGCAAAAATAACGGAAACGTTACTTTTGAATTATCGTTTTGAACGCACAAATTATGATCTAAACCGCCATATTGTCAGTTGCGTGACGACAACCAAACCGAGAGCACGTCTTTTTTGAGCAAAAGTACCACATCACGAAAATTATCTGTGTTCCTTAATAAAAGTATAAAGAAAACCACCATATTTTGCATTAATTTAGTTTTCAATAGAGGATTCACGTAAGTATGACACTATTTTTAAATCAAAAGAACCATATTTCAAAAGTGGTGGTTTTGCACATAAAATGTACCTAAATTAACCATAGTTTTTTATTCGAAGTAAACTTATGTGATGATGTGTTGGTTTTGCATTTAAGTAATTTAATATAAAGTATGGTATTTCAAAACTATTAATTTTTAAAATAAAAAAATCCTTTTTACTGTTAGGATTTCAAATCGAAAAGGCCTTAGTGAGGAATACACTCGTTTAGATTTTATTTTTTGACAAAGTTGTACAACTAGGTTACTCCATAAAAATCTATTTTTCGAGGTAAATTACTATAGCATTTTTTGTGCAAAGCACAATAGACAGTGTAATTATTGAATTGTAGATGTGGTTTTAAGTTTATAATTGTTACTTTTTATTACTATGTAGGTATGAACGTTAAAAATAGTACATTTACGTTTATAATAAAGGTAACTCGTCTTCTGTTGGAAAAAAAGGAAGCAGAATAGTAGGTAGTATTCATAAACGTTTATATCAAAAACGAAACTTGCTACAAAGTTAAGTGCAGTGCAGTGCACCAAGCAGAAGCTTATTCGAGGTTTTCGTACAGTTAAATGGAAATGGATATAAATATAATATATTTTTTGTTTAAAAGGTATAAAAAAGGGGTCAAAGGTGGTTTATTTTTATTTTATAGCAGGTTTTCAAAAAACTGAGGTCGTCAAGTGGATGGCTTTGGTATGTTTTGGTTATTTTTTGTATTTTTTTTACAGAATGAGTAGAAGAGTACACAGAATTCTAAACATGGTAAAAGATAACAGTCAAAGCAATGACAATAATGAAGACTTTGTAAATTATCGAAAAACTGACAATGCAAATTTGGAAGACGTAGATGTGCCTCTGGATGAATCTTTTGGAAGCAATTCTATTCCTGACAGTCAGTGCAGTCTCAGTTTGCTGTCTCTACTTGATGATGATGTTTTAAAAAGCAAACCAAACATAGTTGTTCCAGAAAGTGATCATGATAGTGACACTTCTGAAACTACAAGTTCGTCGTCCTCCAGTTCAGATTTCACATCAGACGACAGTGTCCGAGATCCAGATTTTCAAATTTACAACGATCTAGATTTAAGTGGTTCAGATTCGGATAAAGAACGTTCTAATAATATAAACTTATTATCTAATAGCAGACTACAACAGTTACCATCTGAACCTGGACCCTCTAGCTTACATAAAGATATGGACGAATTTGGCCAAAATAATCCAGTTACTGGCAATTTTCTCAACAACTTCCCAGTGATACAGGAATCTGAAACTATTGATGCTCAACCAAGTTGCTCACAATCAGACAACGACTACGTGCAGATACCTAGCATTGGTATATCAAGTGTTGAAACAACCTCTCCTTATGTAGAAAACGAAAACACTTCAAGAAGAGGTCGCAAAAGGAAAGCTAATCCAGAATCATGGAAGAAAAATATATCTAAACATTTAAGAAACTGTGGCAAACCATATATTTCGATGGCAAAAACTAAAAGGAATATAAATGAGAAGAAAATGGGGTCGGTTTGTTCAGAATGCAGGTTTCAGTGTTCAAGAATTACTAATGAGGAGAGATTAAATATTTTTAACGAGTATTGGAATACTGGTGATTTGGAAGCACAAAGACAATTTATTTTTAATAACATGACTGAAATAGAACCTAAGTATCGATACACTCGCGTTGGTAGTTCACGTAAAAATCATAATAATGCTTACTATTTACCTATAGATCATAAACGTACGAGAGTATGTAAGGTGTTTTTCATGAATACCCTTTCAATTTCTGATACAGTAATTAGAACTGTTGTTAAAAAATATCAATCTAACCCTAAAGTCATCCAGTTCAAAGAACAAAGAGGAAAGCATAACAATCATTATCAGCTTGAACCATCTCTCAAACATGGAGTCAGGGCCCATATAAATTCCATTCCACGTATCGAAAGCCACTACTGTCGTAGGCAATCGAAACGAGAATATATTGAAGGTGGTCTAACTCTAGCGGCCTTACATCGCAATTATGTCGAAAAATGCAAATCTGAAAATAAACAGCACGTTTCTTATCAAATATATTATAATATTTTTATGAACGAGTTCAATATTTCCTTTTGGCAGCCAAAGAAAGACCAGTGCGAAGAATGCACTGCTTTCAAAAATTGCGAAGATAAATCCACACTGGAAGAGAAACACGAACAACACCTAATAGAGAAAGGCCTTGCAAGAGCTGAAAAAGATAAGGATAAAGGAAATGTTAGTGAAAATCTTATAGTGGCTGTATACGATTTACAGGCTGTTATGCCATGCCCACGGGGTGAAGTATCGAGTTTTTATTATGTATCAAAAATAAATGTACTTAATTTCACTATTACGGAACTGGGCTCCAAAAAGACGACTTGTTTTGTGTGGCACGAAGGAGAAGGAGCTCGAGGAGTAAACGAAATAGGGTCATGTGTTCTCATGTATTTAAAAGAATTAAATAATAACGCTACAGGGGAATTTGATGTGATATTTTACAGTGACAATTGTGGCGGCCAGCAGAAAAATAGGTTTATGGTATCGATGTACCAATACGCCACATATACATTACCAAAATTAAGAAGTGTGACCCATAAGTTTTTAATTAAAGGACACACACAAAATGAAGGAGATGCCGTACATTCCACTATTCAAAAAAATATTACTCGAGCTTTAAAATCCTCGCCCATTTATGTACCGGATCAATACATCACACTTATCAAAACTGCAAAAATGAAAGGCTCGCCATACATAGTTAAAGAACTTGCCCATGATAGTTTTGTGGATTTAAAACCCTTGGCTTCCGGTAACTATTCTACTAATGAAGAAAGAGAGAAAGTGAAGTGGTCGGACATAAAGGTAATAAAAATAGACAAATACGTAAAAAACAAGTTTCTATATAAAACTTCATACCAAGACAGTGAATTTAAATCAGTATCCACATTAAATAAAGGAAGGCAACAAAAATCTAATCAATCTGCAAATATTATTAGTACACCAAAGAAACTTTATAACCAAAAATTAAATGTTACACAAGCAAAAAAACAGGGTATTATTAATCTTATTAATAGAAATATTATTCCAAAATATTATGAATCTTTCTTTGTGAATCTTTAAGGCTGATATTTAATTAAAATTAAGGTATACACATAGGTTAAGTGAACTTTAAGCACTTATTTAAAAAAAAGTTAATATTTACAAAGGGTTGTGATTTTGTGATCTCAAAAGTGTTCCTTATTGCATTTAATACTTATGTTATAGTTATAAGTTATCATCTTTTTTCTAATTGTTGATTTATAAGTTTGATATTCTTTGTCATGTTTTTAAATTCTTGGTTTTATTTCGTTTTTATTTCTTAAACTTTTTTAAAACATGTTACAACAACTAAAGTTTTGAAACATGTTAATTTGCTTATTAGCTTGCTCAATTTTAGAATTTCGTTTTCGCTTTCATTGTTTTAATAAAACAAACAATTTATTTGATGGTTATGGTGCGATAGTCCATGGACTTAATTTTTTTTTATAATTTTAGAAGAGTTTGGAAGGTTTTTATTTGTTATTTGAAAGAAAAATTTCATTTATTTTATAGTTTTTAGACAGCATTTTAATTGTATTATTAAATTGCAAGGCAATTTTTATTTTTTCCCTAAAAATTTCAAAGTAAAACGTAATAAATGTAATATTTTTTTTGATTTGTGGTTGTTTTACTCCATATTAAATACATTCCAAACATATTTTTTATATTCAAAAGTAACTTATATGCGTTTATCTGTTCTAGCATTCAGCCAATTATAAAACGACTTAACACATTTAACGCAGCTTAAAAATACGCTTCTAACTATGTATAATATGTATACTATATTTAATTTAATGAGAAAACAAATCACAAAAAATAGATGTTTGTTTTTTAAATAGCTCTCCTGAATAAAAGTGTAATTATGATTTATGGTAGTTTTGAATTGAAGCAGCGAATATGTTTTTGTTTATTCTGCCCAAAGCACAAGCTTTGCTTACTTTGGAGCTAGTTTATGGTTATTTTAAATGTTTTTGAATTTAATATGATTTGTTCAAATAAACAGTACATTATCATTTGAAAATTTGTGGAAAATTTGTATGGAATCTTTTATCTGTGTACACAAATAAAGAGACGTTCGCGTTTCAAAGGCTGTACCTACATGGAAATGCTATTACACGTATTTTAATGTTAGCGGCCTTTGACGTTTTCACAGTTTTATTGGTGTACATATTATGTTGGTATTTTGATAATAGAGTACTTGCTAATTTCAACTCATTATTTATACTGGCAAATTGTTTAACTGGGTCAGTGTATAAAAACAGAACTTAAAGAGTCTGCGACCGGAGAGAGAGAGAAATCTAACTTAAAACCTTTTTTGTGTGTTTGTTTCTTAAAATTTTAAAATAAAAAATTGTTATGATCTTTTTTTAGCTTTGAGAATGAAAATGTTTTAAAGAATCACCAATGATAGAGCTCAGAAAGCTCAAATACAGCCAAAAGCTCGTCTGTATTATATTTTTAACTTAGCGTAGCTTTCCTACATTTGAATATTTTTATTTGTGTTTTATGATAAATCTAGCACGTACTTATTTTTTGTCATTTTGGTGCCTAAAGGCGTATTTATTATTAGGCCCTATAAAACAGGGCGGAATTTATGTGGCTTAGGAAGAAATGTGGCAGCAAACATACCAGAATTCTGATTAAAACAATATTTTGTTTTTGTTATAATATCTTTCATATTCTTCGTGAAAACTGGAAATTGTTGGTGTTGTCGTAACGAGATGATATGAGCGGATTTAAGACTGTATGTTTTGGTTAACTCTCATGAAAATGTTTCATTTAATTACAGGTTTTGCATTTAAAATGTAAATAAAGTCTAACGAATGCAGAGTGTAGAATTCACGACAGCCTTAACATTCCCACTGCAGGGACAGCACCACACCCAGGTAAGGGGTGGCGTTAGGCAATTTAATGTCCACCACGCTTGCTTACTGCGGGTTACAGATACCTTCGTAATTACCTTATTGCAAACGTTGTCGCGACAGCCTTAACAATCCCACTGCAGAGACAGCCCCTTACCCAAGTAATGGGTGGCGTTAGGCAATTTAATGTCCACCACGCTTGCTTACTGCAGGTAACACATACCTTCGTAATTACCTTATTGCAAACGTTGTCGCGACAGCCTTAACAATCCCACTGCAGGGACAGCCCCTTACCCAAGTAATGGGTGGCGTTAGGCAATTTAATGTCCACCACGCTTGCTTACTGCAGGTAACACATACCTTCGTAATTACCTTATTGCAAACGTTGTCGCGACAGCCTTAACAATCCCACTGCAGGGACAGCCCCTCATCCAAGTAAGGGAATAAGTAATTGGCATTAGGCAATTAAATGTACACCACGCTTGCTTACGGGAACGGAACGGAACGTAACGTAAATAAAGTCGGCTCATTATAAATGATCATAAATAAATATTTTACATTAATTATTCAAGTATTTGACATTGTTAAAGTGTTAATAATATAGTGATAAGTAAGTAGAAATAAAATCAAAACTTAATATAATAGTGAGTAAACGATATTATCGAAGAATATAAAGTGGCTATTTTAAGTGTTTGACATTGTAAACTAACTGCCATCTAAAAATCAAATAAATAACACCATATCCGTAACTACTATTAGTTACAGTGCTTGTAGGCAAGAGAGTGCATCGACAAATATAAAAGTGCAAGTGAATAAAACCAGTGCATCTGTCATTATGTTCGGAGACTTTCACTCCAAACATACTGACTGGACGTGCCTATCGACCAACACCAGCGGTCTCGCTCTCCTCGACATCACAAACTCACTTGACTAAGACGACATATCCCCCATCACTCCCACTCACTATCCCAACAACCCGACCTACTCTCTTGACCTCCTCGACTTTACAATTATCAATCTTGATCTTAGGTCTATCGAACCGCTCGACGACCTAGGCTCCGACCATCGCCCCGTCTCCCTCGTGCTAGGTGCGCCTAACGATAACGTCACATCTCCTAAGACCTTTACCAACTGGAAAGGCTTTAAAAATACGTTAGTTTCTGCCTTAGAGGCCCCTAACTCTCCGCTTGCGATTTCGTGCGACCAATTAGATAGCCCGGTTAAAATAGATTCATTAGTCAACACTCTCACTGATGCTATCAACTCAGCCATCAGCGACAACGAAATTATTGCCAAGCAAGGCAAACCAGCGCTTCCCCTAGCCGTTAGCAATCTCATTAAAGCCAAGAACGCGGCTCTCCGGAGAGCCAAGAAATATCCCACGCCAGCATACAGAACAGCTGCGAATCAGCTTCAACGTAAAGTTAGGTCTTGTTTCGCGGAACTCCGACACGCTCAGTTTAACGATCTCATGGACAAAATCTCCCCACCAAGCGTATTATCGAATGGCCCGAGCTTTACGCGTAGACACCGCCTCTCTCGTTCCTCCTCTCACTCGTCCCGACGGCACTATTGCCTTTGAAGTCGAAGAGAAAGCCGAATGCTTCGCCGACAGCATAGCGGCACAATGTTCGCCCAGCACGCATCCCGCGGATCCCTTCCACATCCAGGCGGTGGAGGACAAAGTTCTCCGCAGAGAATCTCTCCCCATCACCGACGACCCCGTCACAGTCTCTAATGATGAAATCTCGCTTCTCATTAGAAGTCAAAAGTCCAAAAAGGCTCCGGGTTCGGATGGTATTTCCAACCACGCACTTAAGCACCTGCCCCAGCAGGTGCTTACCTCGTTAGCTATTATCTTCAATGCCTGCTTCGACCATAGCTACTTTCCAAAAGCCTGGAAAGAAGCGACAGTCATAGGCATTCCCAAGCCGGGTAAACCTCTGAATGACCCGGCTAATCACAGACCCATCAGCCTCCTCAAGGCAATGTCTAAACTTCTCGAAAGAGTCATACTGTCTGGAATGAGGAACCATCTGTTTCCAACGGATGGCGACCCTCTCATTATTCCCCACTAGTTCGGCTTTCGCGTTAAGCACTCCTGCCCTCAGCAAGTCCATCGAATCGTCGAGTACATACTCGTAGGATTCTATCCGCGTCGTAAAAAAACAATCGTGGTTCTCTTTGACGTAGCCAAGGCTTTTGAAAAAGTCTGGCACAGCGGTCTCGTTTTTAAACTCTACAAAATAGGCCTACCGGTTCGCCTAGTCAAATTAATCGCGTCGTTTCTTAATGACCGTACGTTTCGATTCAAACATGAAGGCACGCTCTCCGCGCCTCGTCCCATAAAGGCTGGAGTCCCGCAAGTCTCAGTCCTGGCATTCTGCTGTACACCATGTACACTAACGACATCCCCATCCCGCCGAACGGCGTCGAACTCGCCCTCTTTGCAGACGATACCGCCCTTTACACTAAAGGTCAAGCGATCCCGTATAACATCACCAGACTCCAAAAGGCCGTAAAAGCCCTCGGTGTTTAGTTTCAAAAATGGCGTATCGTCAACCCAGAAAAGAGTTCTGCTATTCAATTCGACCACAAACTCCGTAATCGCTACAACGATCATCACATTAGAATGTTAGGTATTCCAATCCCCTGGAAGCACAGTATTAAATACTTTGGCGTCACCTTAGATCAGACGATTTCTTTCAAGCCACACGTCGATAGAGTAACGAAACTCGTAGTATGATAGGAAAAAAAAGTAAAATGTCTTTTAGAAATAAACGTACGCTTTATAAGGTCTGCGTTAGACCCGTCATGTCATATGCTTCGCCAGTCTTTACTCACGCCAAACCCTCCGTCCTGTATAAACTGCAGGTAGTTCAAAACCTCTTCTGCCGCAGGGCCACATACGCACCTTGGTACGTGCGTAACGCGGACCTGCACAGAGATCTTGAACTGCCTACAGTGCAACAGCACCTCAAAACACTCTCAGAATCGTTCTTCAAACGTGCCGAATCCCATCCCAATCATCTTGTTCGAGATTCAGTCTCATATACTGCTCCTATGTTAGATTCGAAATTCAAAGTCGCTAGACCGAGAAACGTGCACACTGGCGAACCCACGCAATTAAGTTTAGATCTCGAGGCCCTTCAGGCCGCAAACTCTAATTCTAACGTAAATTCTAATTCTAACGTAAATCCGAATTAATGCAATTTTATTTTTAAATGTTTAATGTTTTTAATTATTTACTTTTCATTTTGAGCACCTTCAGTGCTATGTAAATCCCAGCGGGTGACCCCTTAAGGGCCCGCTAGCGCGGCCTCTTTCTCCAATTGGCCGTCGCTCAGATGAAGGCTGAGTGGCAAAAATGCACGAGCCAACAGGGGGTTTTTTAGTGGGTATGGTTCTGGTAGGCGTCGGGACGCGTCCCACATAACTTCGATCGAGCGCGCGGAGTATGCGTCAGAGCATTTTTATCCTCCTGCATTTCCCGTGGAGGGGAACAAAAAAAAAACCAGTGCAAATGGGACGAGTCCCACATAACTTCGATCGAGCGCGCGGAGTATGCGTCAGAGCATTTTTATCCTCCTGCCCTTCCCGTGGAGGGGAACAAAAAAAACCAGTGCAAATGTGTTTAGGGTGTCTCTCCGATGCATCAGTATAGGTTATAGGATTCCATCTAGGCCTACAAGGTTCTATATCCCTAGATTCCTCATAACGACGAACCCATAGTTGCACTGTCTTTCTCTGTAAATAAAATTATCAACTTAAGGTAACACAGGATTATACTTAGCGTAAATTTTTACAGATATCATCAATCGACGTGCAATTTTCTTAATAGAAACATTTTGATTAAACAAAACAACGATTTTAGCTCTCTGCAGCGTCGTTAAATGATAATTAATTTTTGGCTTCACTTGGGCACAGAAATATGATAGGACTATAATACGAATACAAAACAGCAAACAATCTGGCAAACGACTATACAATATTATGCTGCGTTCCGTTTGCCGATTACAGCGCTCACAGCGCTCATATACCCGTTCCGATTGCCCGTGAGCGCGCTCACAGCGATATCGATACGTCATCAATGACGTCATAAACGCCGCCATCTTCCCGCTCACAGTGCCCAAGCTACGGAGCATGGTCGCTGTGAGCGGCCTGTCAAAACTGACACATGACGTTACTTTGTTGATGTTTTTATTAGTCGATTAAAGATTTTAAAAGCTTGCTTATCAATTTTCTTTTGTAATAATATAGAAAAATGGCTCCTGTTTCATTCAGGGTCAAAGATCTTAATGAAATTGTAACTTTAGATTTAAGCGATGAACAATCAGAATGTTAGCGCGATATTTACCGTTCCGATTGCAATAATAGCACTAAGAACACTTTTAGCGCGCTCAAACGAATCGGAACGGTTTTGAGCACTTTTAGCGCTGTGAGCGCTGTAATCGGCAAACGGAACGCCACATTAGATGCGCACGTCGTCGTTGAGAGTAGCTAGAACCAGTTTAACCGATAATAAGTGAGGGATTTACACTGTGTGCTTGTGTGCGTAAGCAGATTGCCAAAGTGCTCAGGTGGTTTAGATATTTCGTGGTGTGAGTATCGATAAACGCGTGTGTGCGTGCGACATTAGAAGATGGTCAACATGATTCTGTTGCCACGTGTACATGCATTTCAATTTTTTTATCACAGATATAATATTTTTGTAAGGTTTTTTATGCAAATACAGAATAGTTTTATACATTTTTTAGCATACATTTCGTTTTGTTAACCGCCAAGCCCACAACTTTCTTCCTACTTTGGAATGGCGAATTTACAATTGTAGAGCGTCAGTGGCCTAGTGGTTCAAGCACTAGCTTGTCGACCCACGTGACTGCCAAATGTACAAATGAAAAAGAATTTACAATTGAAGTGCATAAAGCCGGCTGCTGTAACGGTGAAGTATAACATCGTAAGGACACCCATATACCTAAGAAAATATTTTGAAGGTATGTGTTAAGACTGCCAACCCGCAGTAAGCAAGCGTGGTGGACATTAAATTGCCATATGCCACCCCTTACTTGGGTGAGAGGCTGTCGCTGCAGCGGGATTGTTAAGGATGTCGCGACAGCGTTTGCAATAAGGTAATTACGAAGGTATGTGTAACCCGCAGTAAGAAAGAAAGAAAGAAAAATGTTTATTTGATACCATACGCAATTTACCCTTAAAACTAAAACAGTTTCTAAGTTTAACAAAAATAATTTGTGTACTTGTTTTGTAACATACATATAAGCTAAATCTATCAATATGGTCATCAAAATAGTCTCCGCTCAGCTGTATGTCGCAGCACCAGCCACGACGCTGGTTTTCTGCGGACGCCCCAGTGCTAATTTCTAACAAATAGTTTTTTAACAGGTAGATACCAGTGCGTCAATATTGATTCACACATCAGCGATGAGTTTCCTCTCACTTACGGTGTTCCGCAAGGCAGCATTTTGGGACCTACCCTTTTTATTGTCTTTGTAAATGACCTACTGGAACTTAAACTTATCAACAGTAAAATTATATCCTACGCCGATGACACAGCCTTGCTTATATCAGCCAAGGATTGGAAGGGTGTATATGATAGTGCACAAAATGGTCTCAACAAGGTAACTCAGTGGTTGCGCGATAACCTTCTGACTTTAAACATAGAAAAATCTAAATTGATTAACTTTTTCATTAAACATCCCCCCAAAATCACTCCAGACCGTCAAATTGTTGCTCACCATTGTAAAATAACGCCTGGCGTTTCATGTGATTGCCAAAGACTAGAATGCATTGAATCAATTAAATATTTAGGGATCATTATTGACCAATATCTAAATTTCCATAAACACATTGACTTACTAAGTCTGAGACTAAAAAAAATTCATATTTATCTTTAAAAACCTCCGAAATGTCCTAGAACCTAATTGCCTAAAACAAATTTACTTTGCTCTTGCGCAATCACTGATAAGTTACTGTATTACTTGCTGGGGTGGAGCCCCGAAAACTGTTATTAAAAAAGTTGAGATCGCGCAAAGAGCTATACTTAAGGTTTGCACATTCAAGCCATTACTTTTTCCCACGTCAGAGCTGTACCGTTTTTGTGAGGTGCTAACCGTTAGACAACTGTACATACTAAACGTAGCTTTAAAACAGCACTCACTGGTAGATTTCTCCCTCTCAATCGCTCAGACACGCAGAATACAGCAGGTGTGCACATATGGTCATAAATTTCATACAAAATTTATAAAAAGATTTTTACCATTCATCGGCCCATATGTATATAATAAACTTAATAAAGAGCTTCAAATATATAAACTGAATAGAAAGGAAGTAAAGGTAAAAGTTGTAAACTACTTAGTAGAGTTAAATTATGACAAAACAGAATCAATTCTTAACATACCTGAATAATTATGTCAAACATTATTTGGTTTAAAAATTAATATAACCAATAAGTGTCTTTTATTTCATTATTTTTTATAATTTTACACTACTTAATACAAACAAACACACACACACACACATACACTTACACATTCACACAATAAATAAATACTAACATGCATACAAACAAATCAGTCCAAAATGTAACTACCTTATTACATGTAAGATGTTGTTCGCTGATACACGGGGATACGGCGCTGACTGTCGTAATACAGGGTAAAACCTAGCACGGCAGCAGATACTACATTATTATCTTTAAGTCAATGTAACTAAAATAAAATTGATTATGCAAACCAATAATTGTTTTTTGGACTAATAATGAATTATTATTATTATTATTATATAAAGCGAAGGAACTTGTACGGACTTATTACAGTAAACATTTTTATAACAAAGCAAATTGTGTTCATATTTTACTTTATTGCTTTTGTTAATATATTATAAGTAAAAAATAAATATTCTATACCTGACAATATTCTTTTTGTTTTTTTTTTGTTTGTACTACAAATTGAAAAGTTTAGGTCTAATCTAATAACCATTTACTTATTTGAAAAGCACAGGACTTAAAAGTTAACACAAAAACACAGTAACGCACTAACAAAAAATCAAAAAATACATTAAACAATATAATACATCCAAGAAATCGTTCAGAATCTTAAACATTATATTTACTTGTTTGTTTGTTAGTAGATGCACATATATTCCAGGCATCAACCATTATGCAAGTTCTATTTTGCTTTTTTATATACGCTGAATAAATTTTTTTGGACGAGCTAATAAACAGTGACTTATTACAGAGTCGGCGTAGTTTAATTTTGACAAGATGAGACTTTCACACAGATATATTCTTAATTATATACTGAGATGTGGACGTATCTGGTACGGTTGTATTAATTATTAGTATTAATTAAAAAAAACCTACAAACCCTCGGTACAAACGGACGTGTGTGCAAAAGTTTTTGCAAAAATATTTAAATTATTCGTGTTTTAGTTGGTGGAAGTTGAACCTTATTGTAACGTAAAAGTGTAAATATTGTCGGGGAGAGGTGAACGACCGAGGTGCGCAAAATATCTAGCATCTCTGTTTGTCGTGGCATCAAAGGATGGATGTACTCTTCACGCGCAAGACCATGAGGCGCGTGAGTAAGAGATTCTTGGCAGCTTGTATTTACAACGTATTGTAGGGTACCCTCCATTCAACTTTTATAATGTCGGAGTTGGCAGATACTACTTGCAATGCTTGTAAGAAGAAAATATTAACATTGAACTTCTTAGAATGCAGTGCTTGTAAGGCTCTTTATGATCCACAATGCGTAAATATAACACAATCAATATTCGAGTCACTTACTCCGGAAATCAGAAACAACTGGTCTTGCCCAGAATGCACCAGCGCTAGACCAAAAACTGGTATACCCATACCCCAGTCAGGAAATCATTAACTAGATGGGACCTTTATTACGGAGGCAAACACTACTTTGGATGAGGAAATTACTAACACTAACATTAATATGGATCGCAGGGGCCGAAAAAAATCATGCAACTGCACTAGTAATGACCTACTGGCTGAAATTCGGGATGAATTATTGGCTCTAAGAACCCAAAGCGCGGAAATAGTACCTCTAAGGCAGGATGTGCGATTGCTCAATGAAATAATACAGACCATGTCGCAGGAAATATGGGAACTAAAGCAGAGTTTAACCTATAAAGATAAACGTATATCCGAGCTATTACAGGAAGATAAGCTTCAATTATCTGCGAAGACGTCATCATATGCATCTATTACGTCCCGCCAAAAGCAAATCAAAGTGGTAACAAAACATCCGTCGTGGGCGCAAGCGACTTCTAATAAACCGGTCCAGCCGTTATCAGTCGAAGTGAACAGCGATGAGTCACGCGAACAGTCCGAAGTATGGGCGCCGGAGGCCACTAAACGAGCGAATTTCTCAGGTGATATCTTATTAGATGGAGGTAAGATGAAATCTAAAGAAATGGTAAAGGATTGGAATATTGTACAAAATCGGAAAAAGAGATATTCTGAAATTAAAAAAGGAAATTTAAAGGAAAGTTCAATTAAGGGTATGGAGCGTAAAAAATTTTTGCATATCTGGCGTGTGCAGAAAAATACTAAAGAAGCAGAAATAACAGAACATATCCTTAAATTGGGAATAAAGAAGGAAGATATTAAGGTGGATAAAATAAAATATAAAACCGAAAGGGATTATTCTTCCTTTATTATTTCAGTGCCAGAAAGCATTTATGATAGGCTATGCGACCCAGCGGCTTGGCCTGTCAACGTTGAATTTGGTGAATGGGTCTGGTTTCGAAAAAGCGGAATGACTGAAGAAAAGCGTTCCGGGGTTACGTCCTGAAAAAGCCAATGATATCCTGCTTTTTTATCAAAATGTTAGAGGAATCCGGACAAAAACGTTTTAAACCTTATCCTTCATTGAATCTTCTGGTTTTGAGTTATTTGCTTTTACAGAAACTGGTTGTAACGAATCTATTTCAGACACTGAATTTGTGCCGGTTGGATATCATATTCTTCGATGTGACCGTACTGATGGACGTAAACTAGGCGGCGCTCTTTTAGTGGCCGCACCCAGATTCGAGTTGCGTCGTGTACCCACACCTGATAATATTGATATTAATTATTGTTGTTTTGAGGTTGTTTGTGCAACCGTGTATTTAAAGAATAGATTTTTATTTGCTTGTAGCGTGATATATATTCCACCAAAAACTAACGATAACGATTATTTATTATTATTTCATATATTAGAAAGTTTATGTTGTAAATATAAAAGTAAGATAGTTATATTAGGAGATTTTAACCTATATTCGTGTAACGTATCTGTTTCTAATTATTTCAATTATTTTTTAACGTTTTGTGAGCTCACCCAGGGAAACGAGGTTCCGAATCGTAGTGACAGACAACTCGATCTGGTTTTAAGTGGCGTAAACAAGGTGCGCGTCTGGGAAGCAGATGAAGCGGTGTTGCCGATAGACACCTATCACCACCCCCCTCTCAGTGAGCGTGACGGTGAGCGCCGAAGCTGTTGCCACACTCGAATATAATACGGCTACTGTTTCCGAAGTAGCGCATTCTCGCTCCGATCGCCACGCGGTGCGGACGTGCAAGACCCAGTTCTCCGTTGATCGGTCCCTTCCCGCCATTCCGTGGCGCTCAGTCTACTGACGTCACAGTCTAGCGTGTTGGTTCCGTGCTACGGTTTTCAAGGTTTTTCTACTCCGTCTGAGTGCTTTCGAAGTGCGATTTTTCTTTGCGACTAAGCCCCTTAGTCTTCAAAGTGCTGTGCTAAGTTGTGTTGTGCTTGTGCTGAGTGCAGTGTTGTGCCCAGCGTAAGTAGTCTGGTTTCAGTGCAAAGGATACTTAACGGTGACAACGAATTTGTACTGAACCAGTCCTTTTATTCTTATTTTATTTCTCTTCCCTATTTTATTTATTTTTCTCCTATTTTCATATTTATTTTTATCATATCTGTGTCTTCTTCGTGTGTATCTGTCCTTTCTAACCTAACGCGGTCAACTCTTTACCTGCGTACCCTTTTTTTAGGTTTCTAGGTAGCGGCCTTCGGCGTACTACGGTTAGTTTTAAGTTATTCTCTCCAGCCCCCCTACCGCTGGTAGGGAGGTTAGCCACTAGGGTTCGCTAGGTTTTTATTTAGGAACTCTAGGCATTTTTTATATAAATAGGTGCTAGGTTTGCTAGGGAACCTAGGCATACATTATATATTTATATATTACATATTCAAGCCCTCCAATGGACCTTGTAAGCGTTCTTAAGTCGTTCGCCTAGGCGCTCGCGGCGTCCGGTTGCCCCATCCCAGATGACGTTCTAACGCAGGCCTTACAGGCAACTATCGCGTCCCCGGCCCCTCAGGCCTCAACCCCGGCCCCTCAGGCCTCAACCTCGGCCCCTCAGGCCTCCAACGTCCAGGCCCCTCAGGTCTACAGCTCTCCCGCGTCTCCCGCCTCGTCCGAGATGGATTGCGAATCGGTCGCATCCTCTCACGCGTCGCGTCGCAAGCGTACCGCTCCCGGGAGCGACTCCGAACCCGCGTCTGATACGTCGTCAGATGCTGTCACCTTAACCGGCTCTCCTGAGTCCGCGTTTCAATTAGTCGCCAAGCGCTCCAAGAAGCGCTCAAAGAAAGCTTCGGTATCATCAATACCCGAGCCCTCCCCGGTGTCTTCTACACCAGCCCCCGCACCATTAAAATCGCTTGAAGTAACCGCGCCTCCGTCGGTCCCTTCGAAGCCAGCGTCGCGCTGCGCTCCCGTCCCACCGAAGCCTCAGCTCCCTCCGCCGGTCTTCCTCCGCGAAAAAGCGCGCTGGACCGCGGTTTCTAACCTGTGCAGAGAGCACAAAATCAATTATCTAAAAGCAACCAACGCAAGCGACACAATTAAAATTCAGGTCGCGACCATCGACGACTTCCGCGTGTTCACCAGGTTACTTTCTCTGAAACAAATCGCTTACCATACCTACGCCCTCCCGGAGGAGCGTAAGACCCGCGCAGTACTACGGGGCGTCCCGTTCGAGCTCGCGAACGAAGATATCCTCGAGGACCTTAAGTCCCAGGGTTTCCCGGCCGTAGCAGTGCACAAGATGCACTCCAACCGCGGTAGGCGGTTTCCGTTAGCGCTAGTAATCCTGTCCAATACTCCCAACTCGAAGGAGATTTTCAGAGAGGCTCGCACAATTTGCGGACTCTCAAACATCTCCGTCGAGCATCCCAACCCCCGCGGTCACCCTGGGCAGTGCCACCGCTGCCAGCTCTATGGCCACGCAGTGGCTAACTGCTCAGCTCCCCCAGGTGCGTTAAGTGCCTGGATCCGCACATAACGAAGGAGTGCACTCGCACTCCCGAATCCACTTCCCCCCCTGCCTGTGTGCTGTGCGGTCAGTCCGGCCACACAGCTAACTACAGGGGTTGCCCGCGCGCTCCGCGCTCCACCGCTAAGAGGGCCGCGCCTAAACCGGCACCGCCGCTCACTCCCGCTCACTTCCCGCCGCTGCGCAACCGGGATCCCCCGGAAGCAAAGCCCGTTCAGCCGACGCCTACTCAGGCTCTGTCTTGGAGGCAGCGTCCGGCAGTCCCGCCTGCACCTTCCCGACCCATCCCAGCTCCCGTAGCTTCCGTAGGGCCGCGTCCTGCTTTGTCATCTTCACCTCAGTCATCGCTGGCTGAGGACATGAAGACCGTGTTCGACGTCATTCAAAACGTCGACATTACGGAAATTTCTGTTCTCGCACGCAAACTGCGAGCCGCCCGCTCTCCTCAAGAGCGTTTATTCGCGTTAGCCGAGCATCACTCGCTCCTAAGTTCGTTGTAAATTCTTTATTTTTGTATAAATTCGTAAAAAGTAAATTATAATGTCTAGACCCGCGAATCCCGCGTCCTGTCGTATCAAACCCAAGGGCTTATCCCTAATATCTTTTAACGTTCGTAGCCTAAGCACCAACCTTCCTGAGCTCAAACTGTTCCTTCAGAACAACGACCCAGATCTTTTACTTCTCCAGGAGACATGGCTCACTCCTAATCGCTCCAGGGGATTCGCTATTCCTAAATACGCGTTTACACGTACGATAGGCCTAACTGCGACGGTTTCGGCGGCACTGCTATCTACTACAAAAGAGGATTCCATTGCTGTCCTCTCCCTACCCCTCCTCTCCTCAACATGGAAGCCACCGTATGTAGATTGGCTATGACTGGTCATCCGACCATCATCATAGCTTCAGTCTACATACCCTCTGGCACCAAACCTATCCGCAGCGACTTTGAGACCATTCTCGCCCTCGGCCGTTCAGTCATTATGTTCGGAGACTTTAACTCCAAACATACTGACTGGACGTGCCTATCGACTAACACCAGCGGTATCGCTCTCCTCGACATCACTAACTCCCTTGACCTAGACGTCATATCCCCCATCACTCCCACTCGTTATCCCAACAACCCGTCCTACTCTCCTGACATCCTCGACTTTGCAATTATCAAGCGAATCAATCTTGATCTAAGGTCTATCGAACCGCTCGATGACCTAGGCTCCGACCATCGCCCCGTTTCCCTCGTGCTAGGACCGCCGAACGATAACGCCTCATCTCCTAAGACCTTTACCAACTGGAAAGGTTTTAAAAATACGATAGTTTCTGCCTTAGAGGCCCCAAACTCTCCGCTCGCGATCTCGCCCGATCAATTAGATAGCCAGGATAAAATAGATTCGTTAGTAAATTCTCTCACTGATGCTATCAACTCAGCCATCAGTGTAAACGAAAAGGTTGCTAAGAAAGGCAAACCCACGCTTCCCTTAGCCATTAGCAATCTTATTAAAGCTAAGAACGCGGCTCTCCGGAGAGCCAAGAAATATCCCACGCCCGCCTATAGAACAGCTGCGAATCAGCTACAACGCAAAGTTAGATCTCGCCTCGCGGAACTCCGAGACGCCCAGATGAACGATCTCATGGCGAATATCTCCCCGTCCCACCAAGCGTATTATCGAATGGCCTGAGCCTTACGTGTAGACGCCGCCTCTCACGTCCCTCCTCTCACTCGTCCCGACGGCTCTATCGCCTTCGAAGACGAAGAGAAAGCCGAATGCTTCGCTGACAGCGTTGCGTCGCAATGCTCGCCCAGCACGCAACCCGCGAATCCCACTCACATCAAAGCGGTGGAGGACGAAGTTCTCCGTAGAAACTCTCTCCCCATCACCGCCGACCCCGTCACAGTCTCTAATGATGAAATCTCGCTTCTCATCAAAAGTCAAAAGTCCAGAAAGGCTCCGGGTGCGGATGGTATTTCCAACCACGCACTTAAGCACCTGCCTCAACAGGTGCTTACCTTGTTAGCTATCATTTTCAATGCCTGCTTCGACCTTAGCTACTTTCCAAAAGCTTGGAAAGAAGCGACAGTCATAGGCATACCCAAGCCGGGTAAACCTCTTAATGTCCCGGCTAATCACAGACCCATCAGCCTCCTCAAGGCAATGTCTAAACTTCTCGAGAGAGTCATACTCTCTCGAATGCGGAACCATCTGTTTCCAACGGACGGCGATCCTCTCATAATTCCCCACCAGTTCGGCTTTCGCGCTAAGCACTCCTGCCCTCAGCAAGTCCATCGAATCGTCAAGTACATACTCGACGGCTTCTATCCGAAACGAAAGAAAACGATCGCAGTTTTCTTTGACGTAGCCAAGGCTTTCGACAAAGTCTGGCACAGCGGTCTCGTTTATAAACTCTATAAAATCGGCTTACCGGCTCGCCTAGTTAGGATAATCGCGTCGTTTCTCAAAGACCGCACGTTTCGTTTCAAACATGAAGGCACGCTCTCCGCGCCTCGCCCATAAAGGCTGGAGTCCCTCAAGGCTCAGTCCTCGCCCCTCTTTTGTATACCGTATACACTAACGACATTCCCATTCCAGCTAAAGTCGTCGAACTCGCTCTCTTTGCCGACGACACTGCCCTTTACACCAAAGGCCGCAGAGCCTCGGGTCTCGTCACCAGACTTCAAAAGGCTGTAAACACCCTCGGTGCTTGGTTCAAAAAATGGCGTATCAATGTGAACCCAGAGAAGAGCGCTGCGGTTTACTTCGACTACAGACGCAGTCGTATCCCCGACAATCTCCAATTGAGAATGCAAGGCACTCCCATCCCCTGGAAGCGCAGTACTAAATATTTAGGCGTCATCTTAGACCAGACGCTTTCTTTCAACCCTCATGTCGATAGAGTAACGAAACTTGCACGTTTTTACCTAGGCCGGCTTTACAGTATGTTAAGTAGAAAAAGTAAAATGTCCTTCAGAAATAAACGTACGCTTTACAAGGTCTGCGTTAGACCAGTCATGTCATATGCTTCGCCAGTCTTTGCCCACGCCAAACCCTCCGTCCTGCACAAGCTGCAGGTAGTTCAAAACCTCTTCTGTCGCAGGGCCACAAACGCACCTTGGTACGTGCGCAATGCGGACCTGCACAGAGATCTTGAACTACCTACAGTTCAACAGTACCTAAAAACACTCTCAGAATCGTTCTTCAAACGCGCCGAATCCCATCCCAATCCATTAGTTCGAAAATCAGTCTCTTATACTGCTCCTGTCTTAGATTCGATATACAAAGTCGCTAGACCGAGAAACGCGCACACGAGCGAACGTACGCAATTAACTTTAGATATCGAGGCCCTTCAGGCCGCAAATTCTAATTCTAACGTAAATTCTAATTCTAACGTAAATCCGAATTAATGCAATTTTATTTTTAAATTTTTTATGTTTTTATTATTTACTTTTCATTTGTTTTGAGCACCTTCAGTGCTATGTAAAACCCAGCGGGTGACCCCTTAAGGGCCCCGCTAGCGCGGCCTCTTTCTCCAATTGGCCGTCGCTCAGATGAAGGCTGAGTGGCAAAAATGCACGAGCCGACAGGGGGTTTTTAGTGGGTATGGTTCTGGTAGGCGTCGGGACGAGTCCCACATAACTTTGGAATCGCGCCAGAGTATGCGTCAGAGCATTTTTATCCTCCTGCCCTTCCCGCGGAGGGGAACAAAAAAAAAACCGAAGTAGCGGCTAACTCTCTACCTACTTAACAGTGGAATTTCTGTAAAGCTAATTTTCCTTTATTATACGAACAAATTAGGTTAATAGATTGGTCCGAACTTTATAATATTAAAATACCTAGCTTAGCTTTAGAATATTTTTATAGTGAAATTACTAAAATCATAGACAGTTCCGTTCCAATTAAAAAGCTTAAGACTGTAGGCTCAAGATATTCTTATCCTGAGTATTACACGTCCGAGATCATTAGCGAAATTAAACTGAAATTCAAGCTACATAAGCAATACAAACGAACCAGATCCGAAACAGACTATCAGGCGTTTAGTAAAATAAGGGTACGAGTAAAAACTACAACAATGAGGGCGCATGACAAACATTGCCAAATAGTCCAGAAGAATTTAGCTAAGGATCCAAGAGCCTTTTGGAATTATATTAGGTCAAAAAGGGGTAATTTAAATAATATTAGGCTAATGAAAGATGGACGAGCACTAACGAATTCGCTGTGTGCGAAATTGTTCGCAGACTACTTTCACTCTGTGTACAATCCACTTCCTGCTGAGATGAACGTGAATGAGGCGAACGCGAGCGCGGTGGCAGGCAAGGGGGGCGCGGCGCGCGCACATGTCGCCACTCTGTCCCGCGTGGACGTGCGCCGTGCGCTTGCCAAACTGTCTGCGAAGCGTTCAGCCGGCCCCGATGGCATTCCACCGTACCTGCTGAGGGATTGTAGGTTTTTGCTAGAAATTCCATTGCACTATATCTTTAATCTCTGTTTGGAGCGTTCCACGTTTCCGCAGCAGTGGAAACTTAGTAGAGTAGTGCCAGTACCGAAAGGGAAAGGAGGAGCTGAGGCCAGTGATTACAGGCCTGTAGCCGTACTATGTGCACCGGCAAAGGTGTTCGAGAGCACGGTACAACACTCGCTGTATGCTCAGGTGAGCTCGCAGCTGTCGGACATGCAGCACGGGTTTCGCCCGGGCCGCAGCACCGCCGGCAACCTGCTGCATATGCTGTCCCATGTCGTGCCCTCGGTGGATGCAGGTAGACAGGTAGATGTAGTATATTTCAATTTCAGGAAAGCCTTTGATACGGTGGACAATGACGTACTCCTTAAAAAACTGGGACGAGTGGGGTGCACTCCACATACACTTAAGTTCTTTGCTGACTATTTGAAAGATAGGCGTCAGTATGTGGACTGTGGTGGTAGCATATCAGAACCTTATTTCACAAGGTCGGGAGTTAGTCAAGGCAGCAATCTGGGCCCCCTGCTATTTATCATTATGATTAATGACTTGCCTGAAGTGGTCACCAGTTCTGTTTGCCTCCTCTTCGCTGATGATCTCAAGCTAGTGATGGAGGTGACGAGCGAGTCGGACCATCGCCGCCTCCAGGCCGATATAGAAGCCGTAGTGAAGTGGAGTCGCGAAAATAAGTTGTTTTTCAACGTGTCAAAGTGTGCCGTTATTAGTCTGAGTCGAGCGCGAGCCCCGCGACACCATCTATACCTCGTGGACGGGACGCCGATGAAGCGGGTTACAGAAGTCAAAGACTTGGGACTTAATATTACAGCAGATCTACACTTCCGTAAACATATAGAGCTCGTTTGCAAGAAAGCGTATCGCAACCTGGGCTTCTTACTAAGACAGGCTCGAGAGTTTACCAATATCACCGCAATACGGGCCTTGTATGAGGCTTTGGTTCGCAGTCACCTGGAGAGCAATGCGATTGTCTGGGCTCCTCATGAAGCTAAATATAGCTTCATGTTGGAGCGTATCCAAAATAAATTTATAAGATTTCTTTATTTAAAACTATATGGAGTATATCCTTGTTACCCTCTGATGTACTACCTCCGATGTACTACTGATGTACTACCAAGTACCATAAAATTAGGTAGTACCATAACATATAATAATTATTAATTTATTTTTAAGGGGTTTAAGACCAAACTATTCAACCCTGACCACTCAACAATACGCTCCAGATCTTCATTAATTTTAGTTACTGCCTGTGCCGTTTTACAAGGTTTGAATGTTTTGTAAATTTGTAGGTCGTCCGCATATAGGTGATAGTTGATATTATTGGGCAAATCTGCAGTATATAGTATATATAATATTGGTCCCTAAATCGAACACTGCGGTACACTTTTGTTCACTGGAAGATTAGTCGAATGTTTTTAGTACCATAAGAATAATTGATTTCTACACATGTAACATGAGAACCATTTCAAAGAAGTGCTGTCGAACCCGTAGTAAGTTAACTTGGCCATTAACAACGTCGTATTTATCGTGTCAAAAGCTCGAGTATAATCCAATAAAACCTAAATAGCTCCCTCACTCACGTCTTGCCCCGGCAGTATATTATCCACTACGTCCAAAAGAGCAGTTGCTGTGCTTCTGCCACTTCTGAAGCCAGATTGTTTAACAGGTAAAATATCATTTGTTGTAATATAATTTAATAATTGTAGGCACACTACTTTTTCTAATATTTTTGATATAAATGGCAACACACTGATAAAACTTAGATCTTTTAGTTCTGTCGCTTGTTTACTTATGGAAGTGGCACAATATAAGCATTTTTCCAAAGGTCAGGAAAAACTTAGGATTCAATAGACCTGTTTATCAAAGTAGTGATGAAGGTTAATGTGTGAGGCAGTGTTAATAATACCATGTCCAATTGAATTGATTTGAAACCATTGATTACTTTAAACACCGTCGTCTAATCTACTGCGAGTCAGCTAAAAACTGAATCATTGTAACGATTAAACCAGAAGTTAGATATATGTGAAATATCAACATTGTTATTTGCGGGCACATTTAAATAATGGTCATTAATTATATTTGGATCATTAAAACTCACTGGAAGATCAATGTTGTTTTTCCTAAAATCAACTACATGTCCTTTAAATATTTATTAATATTAAAACTCACGAATGAGGTTTTTTTTTGTTTTTCATCGCAACTTTAACTATTTTTTGTAGGCCTTTGTATAATTTTATATCGGCATCAGTTTTAGTTTTACGGCTTTTGATATGTGCCTTGTCACGTAATTTAATCATGTCCTTTATTGTTTGAATAATCCAGTGATATCTGTGTTCTTTAACCAGGGTTATCCTAAGAGGGGCATGGATATCAAACAGCATATTTAAATAAGTATTAAAAGCCACAACTTCTGCATTGACATCATCGCATAAAATAGTTTCCCACGAAATTAAATTAACATCAGCATCAAATTCTCTTTATCAATATCTAGAAGAGGTCTGTAGGTTATCCAATGGAGTATTCTGACTTTTTTACGTAGAGCTCTAATGAAAGAAATGCATGGTGGCTTAGACTTAGCACATAATCATCTATTACGTTATGTAATGAAGAAAGAAAGACGTTCATGTAATGAAGAAAGTCAAGTAATTTCTTTGCGTTTCTGTCACTAGGTTTTAGCATATCGATGTTGAAATCACCCATTAGAATCACATGATTGAAACCTAAAAAAGAACGCACCGATTCTGTCATTGCATCTAAAAATGTATCTACACTCAGCCACGGTGGACAGTATGCCGTACCTATGGCTAGTTTATAGCCGTTATGTGATAAATTAAGCCACAATTTTTCAACGTCGGATGAAGACGGATGTATAAGAGATCGCGCTGTGATCCCACGTCGTAGATAAAAACCGACCCCAACACCGCATGAGCGAACATGAGCGGGTCGCGGCACGTGTCGCAGGCGATAGCCCGGCACCCGGGGGGCGCGCTTAGCTTGCCCAGTCCTCAACCACGTCTCATTGATGGCCATAATGTCCACTGCATGTTGCTCCATAGCCACCAAAAACTCTTCCTGATTGGTACCTAGTGATCCCGGATTAAGTAGACCCAAGGATAGGTATTTTCGCGGAGGGAATTGTAACACGAAACTATATGATATTTGAATGTATGTACAGTTCGTCAGGTAGTATTTTAAAACAGTCAAATGTCTTCGATCAATCACAAAGAAAACCTCAAATGTTGTATAATAGACCAAATATCTATACATTGACGGAGAAGTACGATTAATATAGTCACAAGGAATAATACAGAAAATGTATGTATGTATGTAAATGTAAATGTAGGAAATTATAAACACACTACCACATTAACAAAATATACGCGCTTCATTTAAAATTATCTTAGTTTCCAAAATTTGTATGAACGCATAACGAATATTCAATAATATTATTAATATATTTTCTTTTATTCGACCAGAAACTACAAATTATAAGAAAGTCAAATAAGCAAGAATACAGACGAAGAATACAGTTATTGCATTTACATAATTCGAGACTAATCACTCACAATATTTTTAGTGTTAGTTAACAGTTAGTTATTAAATCAGCGTCTGACCGAATTCGGTGCCATGCTTTTCCGGTTTCACTTCTAGCAAAAATCTTACAATCTCGCGTCCATATATATCTGCAACCAAGACGCTTCGTAGTTTCTCTTGCTTTTTGAAATAGCTGCCTATTTTGCGCGTCGCGAGTGGCTCGGCGCGCAAGCCGCACGACCAGTGGTCATGGGTACGTCGCCGCAGTGCTCCCCTCCCCGGCTCGTATGACACCAACGCGCTCCGCACGCACCACATCGTGTTCGCCTATCTCCTCCCAAGCGTTTTTGCTACAGTAAGCAATATACGGGTGGCGTTTTCATTTGAGCTCTCCGGGAAGCTAGAAATTTCTAGGTCATTAAGCAATAATTCTTGGTCGCGATCCTGTATTTCGTGTTTTAGCTGCTTTATTGCTTCTTCCAAAGTGTTCACGTGCCCAAAATATTTAGATTCCATAGATTTTATCTTTACCTCCAAATTATCAATACGCGAATTTTGTGCGGTAATTGAAGCTGCCATATTAGCCATAGTCTCTCGAAACATAGTCACTTCTTAGCGTATAGCGAGCTTTTCATCGATAAACATTTTAAAATCTGTCATAGAATGAGGAGAAGCGTGACAATCTTAGCCAACGGTTGATTTACAGAGCTGTGTTACATTTTGATACTCGTCAAATGAGGGGCTATCAGATGTCATCGTTGCTTCGCCACAAGGTGGCGTGGACGAACGCAGAGGTGTGTTTTGGTTGCAACTCTTCGGTAGTTTGCTAACACACTCTGGACATTTCCATAAATTCTTGCGCTCTAAGTTAGCGGCATAGAACGAGTTGTAGCGTTTTAAACTAATGTTCAAAAAAAGCAAATCATATGATAACTTGTATACCGCAAATAGTAGGTATTCATTTTTAGGTAGTGCTTTTGAACTTTTTCAACTTTGACGTATAGAGTATAGCATATTCAAAAAAAAAGTTTGTAAACCAACCATTGCCGGAAATTCGTCATTTTCATCAAGAATCTCACTTCCAAGACACTAAAATTATACACCAGTAACTCGGAAAACACTGCCGCCCTTTTATTAAACAACTTTTAAGTAGTACTTGGAGCTAAAACTTGCAAAACTAAAAAAAACTACAAAAGAGATAGATATAGATAAAAAATTGAGGTTATTTCATTTTTTTAATACAAACATTAGGGATAACCATCGATATAAAATGAAAATGAATGAATGACAGGTATTCCCGATTCGTATCGACATTTTGATGTATCGATACAACAAGATCCGATAAGACTAAATCACTCAGCTAAATATGTTTATGTAATAATGAATGTTTTATTTTCAGTGTAATTTAGTAAAATTATAGTTTACAAAGACTTTTTGTCATTGGAACAATATTGTGGTTGTTACTGATTCTTTTATTAGGGGAGTTTTGATCATAATTTGTTCTGCTTATAGTTTCGTGAATTAATGTACCACCAGAATGTGTCGTTTTTTGGTATAATAAGTCCTATTCGAGAGAAAAAGTATCCTTTTTTAAATCAAATATGTTTAATTTTATATTTTTTTATTCTAATTCATAAAACTACATTGTACATCAATATTAATTTCAAATGTTATTTTTTTATGTGGCAACTTTAAACTGGGTTTATGATGGCAAACTCATGTATCTGTAGCGCGTACGCATACCCCACATTCACACGGGAGGTCAGTTTTATTGCCTGATTGCAAACTACCTAGAAGGGCAAACTTTTAGAGCTATCGGAATAAGCTAATTATGCAGATGACTTAAGTCGATTGTAACTTAAAGGGCAAAGATATGATCAGAATAGGAAGTATTTATTCCAGTAGACGCACAAATGATAGAGCTACAATCGAAAGGCCAGGGCCAAGGCAACAGCCAGCAAAGAGAGTTTACAATGGTCACTGGCCTGAAGACATTCCGACTTCAGAAAATTCAAAGAGAAACATTAAATACCTTAATTGCCTTCTGTGCAGCAAAAAGAAAAGGCGCAAGGAAACGAGGTTTAGGTATAAGATTTGCAAAAATCGTCTTTTCCCTGCTTGTTTTGAGGAATGTCATACTAATTATGTAGTAAATGTGACTGATTCTGAGTAATACAAAGACTGATTAAAGAGTAACTCTTGTATAATATGAATTTAAGAAGTGCATTTAATTTGTTTTTTGTTTTGATTGTGTAATCTGGTAAGAAAACACAACATTTAGTTTATTTTTGTTTAGTCTGATTCTATTAATTTAAAAATATAAAGAAGACTGATTGTTAATTCTATTACATTAATAAAAAGAAATTATATTTTTGATAAAAAAATATTTTTTTTATTATGTCGATTAGCGCTTTGCCAAAGCGATTAGATTTAATAATTTTAGTAATCAGTATGGGTAACATCACTAAAATGCCAAAGGGTCATTGACGTTTCATTGTTTACAAAGTTTTTTTCTGAATCTGGTAAAGATAATAGACATTCTTATAATGTAAGCTCAGAAACACAACAAAAATAAATGTAAAAACATATCGAACAACGGATGCTCCGACCGACCGATGCTATACGTAAACACTTGTCCCAATCGGTCACAACAGTGCTGAAAAGTTAAATCTAAATTAGTAACCCGTTTTTACTCAAATTTAGCAGAGAATTTAGAGGAATTAGTTTTTTCAACTTGGGAGATGATGAGAGGATCTGACTTGTGCTGGAATCTAGTTGACAGTAACAGATCTCGGTTGCAGCAGGTCATAGATACCGAAGGCGCACAAATTAGTTTATAATAAAAAAAGTTTCGTAATAGTTGTGTTTATAAACGAAGGTAATCCATGAGTGAATGATGTTATTGTCATTTAGCTTAGAAACAAATAATATTTGTAGTTTCTGGCTTATTACATGTTGATTCATGTCTACAATGGATTTACTACTTCAATGATATAATAAGGTCATACGCCAAGTGACAGACAAATTAAAATGAAAACTGTCATTCAAATCTTTCAATTAACAACTAAATTACTAAGCTATAATTGTTTTTTAAATGTTCTCATCGTCTGGTCACCTAGTCCAAATAAGTAATGTTATATTTTTATTTGATTTCTAGTCAGAAGCAACATGTTGTAATATGCACAAAATAAATAATTATCTGAAAAAGTTTGTGTTGTTTTTACTTATAGTTCTTAGATACACCTTATTATATGATTTTATAATACTAAAATTATATTATTGATTAATGGGAATATAAAAATAAAATTATAAAATATTTCTTTAATTTAAGGAACATTATTAGGTTTATTAATGAATATATCTTGAATTAATTTTGAAAGAAAAAAAGATTATTAAAGTTATATATATATAAATATTACTACTTACATTTTTATAAAAAATATAATAAAAAAGATATATTATAGAAATAGAAGATCAAATACCTGATTAATCTTTAAATTAATCTAATTTTCCCGTATTATATTGATTAATTCTTTATTAATAAATATTCTTTGACTATCTATAAAAATAGAAAAAAATAAAAAACGGGCAGAACTTCCGAGATTCGAACTGAAAAATAGAAAAAATAAAAATAGGTCACGCCCTTCCGAGATTCGAACTCAGGCCGCCTGAAGCAAGGGTAGCGTGCAAGTAAATCTGCACATTATACGGCTGAGCTACGCTCGTATTCATAGGCTATGTTGAAATTAACGACCTATATTCTTGTTTAATAGCATTATTTTTTGTTCTGAACAGATTCGATCGCCGATAGAATTTATTTTGCAAACAACATAGTCGTTTTTTTTTTTTTGCTGCCGAGGCACCCTCGCGGGAGGAAGGTGGAAGATGCGTCATGCATACCGCCCGCAGGTAAAGTCCTCTGCGGGGGTTATGTGGGACTCACCAGAATGGCACCTACCCACTAAAAACCACCTGTTGGCTGTAGTTATTACCGTTAGCCTTCATCGGAAGCGACACCCGTCGGGAAGTTGGGCGCGCTGGCGGAGACCCGCTAGCGGGTCTTCCGCCTGTAGTGAAAGTTGCATTGAAGGTGCTCAAAGGGACATGAGTTGGTGGCCGTTCTGGGCAGCCTCTGGTGAAGCCAGGGCTGGGCAGAGGTCGGCCGAAGCATGATTTAGGGATCAATTCATTTAAATGAACCTATAATGAATTGAGAAGGGAACTATGCTCCGCCAGAGCTAGCAAACGCTCTGTCGGAGTTCGTGAAGCCCTAAGTTTACGGGCTAAGACTGCGATTTCATTAACATCGATATTTTTCATAGCGTCGCAGACGATACGCATATCGTCTGCTACGGAGGATTGAGGAGTGGGTTTGTATGGGCGAGGAGCCGGGATGGGATTCGATGCGGGGCGCTGCCTCCAGTTTTCTAGGGCAGGCCTGGACTGTGTAGGCTTTGCAGCCGGAGGAACCCGGCTACGCAGCGGCGGAAAGTTTTCTTGAGAAAGGCGCGGGGCCTGTTTGGGTGCCGCCCTCTTGGAATTGGAGCGCATACAACGGGGTGCACGAGGGCAGCCCCTGTAATTTGCGGTGTGGCCGGACTGGCCACAAAGCACGCAATCGGGAGGAGAGGGAGTTTCAGGAGTGCGATTACACTCCTTAGTGAAGTGAGGGACCAGGCACTTGACGCACCTGGGCGGTGCGCGGCAGTTGGTGGCCACGTGCCCGTACAACTGGCACCGATGGCACTGGCCGAGATGACCGCGGCGATGAGGCGCCTCGATCGAGATCCCAGAGAGGCCGCATATAGAGCTAACCCCTTTCAGGATCTCCCTGGACTTGGGGACGTTGGTGAGAACCACCAAAGCGAGAGGGTGTTGCCTCCCGTACTTGCTGTGCATTTTATGCTCCGCGAGTGCCGGGAAGCCTTGGGACTGCAGATCCTCCAGGATAGCCTCGTTCGATAATTCGAACGGGACTCCCCTGAGTACCACTCTGATCTTACGCTCTTCTGACAGAGCATAAGTATGATAAGCATATTGCTTATCGGTGAGGAGCTTTGTTAAAGCACGAAAGTCGTTTATCGACGAGACTAAGGTTTTAATAGATTCACCAGAGTTGGCCGCTCGGGTGTAATGAATCTTGTGCTCATTGCACAATGTTGAGACCTCAGTCCATTTACCCTTTTCCCGAAGGAAAACGGGTGGTGGGACCTTGGCCTTGACAGAAGTTGGGGCCGGAGCGGGTGTTGAAGACGCCGGGGCAGCTGGCGTTGAAGACGCCGCAGGAAGTGTAGGGACGGGCGTCGAGGGCGCCGGGTCTTGTTTCGAGCGCTTCTTAGAGCGCTTCTTAACAAGCGTAAAAGAGGGAGACTCAGGGCCAGTTGGGGTGACGTCCGAGGATGACTTGGTCGCGGGTGCGCGTTTGCGGCGCGGAGGGGCGTCTACTTCGTACTCCATGTCACTGGTGGAAGGGGATGCTGGAGAGCCTAAGACCAGAGGGGTCTGGGGGACTGGGGTGGCTCGAGGGGCCATTAGGGGAATTAACGCCATGATATGCGGGATAAGAAAATCAAGGAAACGATACTTATCAGCATTTATAGACATGCCTTCAGCACCGGTACTTTTAAGTAACTTCTTCCTAATCTCATGAGAGCTTAGGGAAGCCATTGCGGAGGGGTTGGGGAGGGACAACAATATATAAATATATATACTATGAACCTATCAACGATGACTAACTTCCTAAAACCACTTTCCACTTTCCGCCGTGAAAACGGCGTTAGAAACTTATTACGGTATACAACTATGAAATTATTTATCACGGCAACAACCAGTGAAATTTGGGTGCTCGATTAGCGCGGGGGCTAAGGGAGCGGGAAGGCGTCTGCGATCGACGTGCGCTCGAGAACGCACGCAGACCGAGACTGAGGGTCAAACATAGTCACTCTAAACCGGTTGTGTTAATAATTGTTCGAGTCTTTAGTAGTGTGAGTTGGGGTGAGCGCGCGGTGCTTGCGAGGGGTATTTGGCCGACGACTGGGTGGCATAGATGTATCTGGCACCGACTGTACTATGATTACGGCGTTTTCACATGTTTATGATTATTTTTTTGGAAATATCAAGAATTCATCAAGAAAATATGCTTAATAATCTTTTGATTATTTCACACGAATATTGAATCATTTTTACACATTTTATGAAGTAATCAGTAAAAAAGCACATAAAAATATGCTGCATTTTTCATTTATATTTTGGCATCACAGCAGTATTATAGGTCAGTAGTATAGGTCAAATCTCCAACGGTCATTCGTTTCGTTTCTTTTCGTACGTCACGAGTGCTCTCTACAAAGAAGTTAAATAAGTGTTTCTGTTGAGTCTCCACTATGCAATATCAATTAACATGACGTGTACCATTATATTTTCTTGAGAATTATTTATTTTCCTTACTTAAACTAATAAGTATATGTTAATGAACCGTGTGTATTAGTTATAATTAAAAAAAAACATGTGGCCTTAGTATAACCTTTACTGTTAATTTTTCTTACCATATTTCAAGAGTTTATAACTCTGTTTTCAGATTGCAAATTTTTCTGAAACTTTCTTTATTATGTTGTTGATATTACGTTTATCTGTAGCTTTAAGTTTCATAATGTTAACTCAACAAAAGCTCTGGGCCCAGGCATCTATGGGAAGGTGGGTTTCTCCTTTATACTATAAGACATCTTTCATCTTTCTTGAAGAGCTCGAAAATCAAAAAGCTATCTATTTGTTTCTATGATTAATAGATATAAGCGGTTTATCACACCAAAATGGATATACCATTAAGTAGCTTGATAACCGATCCGAATTGAATCACTTAGCGTCACCGATAGAGCTATCAGTCTCATATCACTCCCATTAGGTACCTAATTTGGTGGAATTCTGTGATATATCCAAGCAAAATTTTCGTATGAATTGATAAAGATCAAACGGGAAGTGGATATATGTTTTGTTTTTATTATTAATATTGTAGATTGATTTTTCTTTTTGTTCTATAATTAATCTCAAATGAAAAGATATTAATTTCTATAACGTTTTTAATTATTATTTTAATTTTCCTAATCGATACCGATATGGTATAAAATAGCATTCAGGACATTTTTTATTTTTCTGTAACCGTGACAAAATTGAAAGATTTTCGATTGACTAGTAAAAATGTTGAAACGTTACAAACTTCTTTAGATCTTCGTAGGTTCAGTTATCCGAGGTCTTCACTTTTACTTGGAATACAATCTTTTTCTTTTTATATCTTGCTTTTATTTCATGAATATTGTTTTTACATATTTATACTTACGTTTTGCACACTTAAGAAAATTAAAAGCCGCGAGGCCACCTCGATCATGAATATGTGGTGACTTTAATCTCAGGTTTATAGAGACATGCTCATTTTCAAACACATTAAATGAAGTCTAATCAAAGCAGGTTTACGTGATAAGATAGGTGCTGGAGTGGAAGCTGTTCAGACAGGCGTAGTGTAACGCCCCCAGTGCGGAGCACGGATGATTAGAAATTAACACGATCAACAGACGGTTATCAAAGATTCAAATAAATTTATTTGTACATACATGTTAAGGATTTAATTTATTATGTGATCAAAGTAGCAAACTGAGACGAAACTAATAAAGGATTAGTACAAAAACATCGCATTGTAATTTTTTTGACTTAAAGTTAAAACTGCGAGAGTGATGCAGTTTGCTTGGACTGGGTGCTTAGGCTTATCTCAGACATCTAAATAGTCAAATAAAAGTTGTTTTATACTTTATAGTGGCTACCATTTTGACAAGATTGGTGTCACATGTTTTCAGAATATCTATGTCGCAGGTGCATTTAGGCAGATCTAGTTGTTTATAGGCAATCGACTAAACAGCTAGCCATTTGGCTGTATGAATTTCTTCAGCTAACCGGCTAGCCATTAAGTTGAACAGTTAATTATAAAGTTAATATCAGATTAGTAGGCTTCTTGATATCTTCGATTTGCGCAAGCTCACCAAACGTAAGCTTGGTGTGGCAGCACCCTGCAAAGCGCCATTATGAAAGTTGAATACTATTAATAAATTATAAAACGTTCAACCAAATGGCTACATGTTTAGTTGAATGTCTAATGCAACTACCGCGTGTGACACGTAAACGATCTTATAAATAAAAATGGATTGCTTTATGTTCCGAGAGGATTGCATATCATTCTCTAGTTCTCTTTGACGACCGAGTGGTGTAGTGGTAAGTAGCCTTGCCTCATACGCCGAAGGTCCCAGGTTCAAGTCCCGGCCGGGGCATTCATTTGTGTGTTGAAGACAAATGTTTGTTCTCGGGTCATGGGTGTTTGTATTTATATATGTATGTTTATTCTGGGTTCCCCCCCAGTTCGCTGTATGGTCATCCATAACACAAGCTCTGCTTACTTTGGGGCCATACAGTTGGTGTGTTTGTCTGGGGATTTATTTATTTATTATTTATTTATTCTCTAGAAATTACACGCACCTTCTCAAGCTCTGGACTGGAGGTGGGATCAGCCAAAACCACCAATAATGGCTCATTGGAGTGCAGGGGGAGGCTAGTTTTCAGCGATGAAAGCTGCCCTCCAGCGTCTCATGCGATGGCGACGAAGCGAAAGTAAGGATGCAGCATCTTCCCTCGCCCTCTCCGCCGTCTTCGCCAGCATTACTGATTCGCAAAAGGATCGCATCGACTACCAAGATCTCTCACTTTCGACTATAGTACAAATCACGTTGGGACCGAGAGATCGGCACCCAATTCAGACCAAAGCTTGCTGCGCTCCGCATCCCACGCATTGCATACCTCCAGCGAGTGCTGGGCAATCTCGTCGAGACAAACTTAATTTTTACTCTCTCTTTGTAAGAAAGAGTTTTTTAAATAACTTGACAAGAGTCAAGATCCATTTAAAAGTTAAGTTAGCCGTACAGCACCCCTTGCCCCGAGCGTGTCCACGCAAGTCAGCTTGGAGTCTAATTGGACTTTACCCCGGGTGGTTCTCCACTATCGTAGCCGCCGATAGACAAGTAAGTCTTTTTTTACTTTATTCAGAACACGCGAACCACATGTAGACCGACGCTATTGTTAGTGGCATCCATACCCATGTATATCAATACTCGTAGGTGTTTTACAAATTAAAAGTGATTGTGATTATTTTATGAACTAATGATGCGTTGCCGACTGTAGGCTTTAGTTTGCTAATTGCTCTCGCTGCTCCTTCTCTTTCTCTTTCTCTCCGGCACACAACCACGTAAAAAGTTTTTTTATCGCTTTAATAAAAATATAAACAAATCTAGTCTCAATTAGACAAAATTACATTCGTGCCCTTTCGGTTGCTCTCGGTTCAACTAAACACATTTTCTTTTCCATTTACCGCTCATTATGTTGGCAAGCGCCATCTTGGAGTCATTTTGGATTGGCGCTAAACGAAACCGGCGGGAAATTGCCCGCGCTAATCTTATTATTTAGAACCAGATTGGACAATTTCTTTGGTATTGGAAAACACAGTTTGAGAGGTGTACCACCTTGATTAAAAGGTCTGTAAGAAAAATATGATTAAATAATGATAAGAATATGATGAGTTTAAAATTTCTTGTTAAGAGTAATGCAAAGAAAAGCACACATACAATTTGGTCTACAGTGCACTTCATTTTACACAAAAACTAAAAAAAAAACTGATTTTATGAAATTATGTTTATTATAATCGAACTAAATGACAATAAAATATACAATACAATACAAAAACTCTTTATTGCACACCATATATGAAAATACAAAAAAATACAAAACAAGATACAGTACAATGGGCAGCCTTATCGCTAAAAATTATCTTATCTCGTGGATGGACGTGTAACACCTTCATCTTCATCGTCACTTTCCATCAGGTGAGATAGAAGACAAACGTCTCATCCTTTTTCAATAAAAAAAATAAAACGATCTCTTCCAGGCAACCGTAGAATGGACAAGAGTAACCAGATCGTAACAAGGCGGACATAAACATACGTATATACAATACAAAACAAGAATTACATACTAATCATACCTACACGTAAACTACATATCAAAAATTACATTCGTAAATACTAAAATACTACATTTATTGACAATTTTTAGATATTACTATATAAACTAATAAAAAATTAAATACTTAATCAGCAGCTTGTCATTGACAAGAAATAATTAAAAACTTGTGATTTAAAGGCTGAACGAGATTTAGCCATTCGTATGGCAGTAGGCAGAGCATTCCACTGTATGACGGCCTGAACAGTGAAGGAGTTACCGTAAAAGGAAGAGCTATGCACAGGTGTCATCAGCTGAAACGTATTTGAAGATCGTAAATTAAAATTATTGGATTGGTGAAGGAACTGGAAACAGTCTTTTAGATATTGAGGGGTCGTTGGAATAAATAGGATAGACTACAATAGGAATAGTATGTGGGAGTTACAACGCAGCCGGATGGGGACCCACTTAAGTTTTGTGCGAAATTCGAATACATGATCATATTTCTAAGGTCAAATGTTCTCATAAATATATATGTTTTGGATGATGGCTTTTGCCAGAGCTATTTTTAGGTATATTAATATAATTGAATAAAAAAACTGTTTATATACAAATTTAATTTTTTGAAAATTAAAAGAAAGTTTTCGAAGAGTAAAATTTTCTATCTCCAGTATTAAGAATACTTCCCTTTAAAATGATATTTCAAATATCCACATTGAGAAATGGAAAATATGATATATAATAAATAAAAAATAACACTCCAAATAAATTATTTTATAAAGTATTATACTGCGCGAGTTACAGTAACGTGAGCATCCAAAAGTGTCTTAAACATTCCTGTAAACTAAGTTTCTCTTTGTGACTTAATCTAAAAAATAATAATATGGAAACCCCTTATATAGGGTCCTTTTATAAACTTAATCGACTGGCTGCAGGACGCACGTATAACTTTTGAATCGCTGAACCGGTACTCAATATATTTTTTTTATCATGACTCATTTATAGAACACTCTCGCATCATTCAGAATTTCAACAAAAAAAACCGCACCAAAATTTGTCCATTCATATGGAAGATTCGATGCCACAGCCAGATAAACAAATACACACACATATAGATACATACCTACGTTAAACAATATGTCGCAGGCAGATGGTTAAATTAGACATTCTACTAATTAGAGCGTAAAACGTTCAACATTCATACAAAGAAAAAACTGTCAGTCAGAGGTTTTTAATTCGTGATTACAATTAACTTGTCCCGTATTGATATTAGAAAAACCTAATCTAATATTTAATAAATATTAGCGTGGGAATCTCTACTACCTAATATCTATATATCTCTCTTGCGTCGGGGTGATAAGGATAAACTCTCAAAAGTGTAGTTTTATACCGCGAATAATAACGATATTATTGTTCATCGAAAATGTCGCCACAAAGTTAAATCTAAGATTAATAAGTAGAAACCGATTTGACAATCGTATAACGTCCGTCTAGACAACTTTATGACTGTCTCGGGAGTACGGCTTATACATAGTTATTTTAAAAACGTCGAGAAATACAGAATGGAGATTGCACAAAAAGAGTGGAATCGTAATTTTAATTTTAATTTCTAAATTATATTAAGAATGTGGTTTATCATTGATTAATGAGAAGAGCTATCCAGTATTTAATATAGTTTGATCATTTTAATAATAATAGTTTTTAATGTGTCTAACGGAACGATGCAAATTGAATGTGTCAATAACCACTGCAGCCGTCCGCGCCCACGATCGGATTTATTAACATCTCTATGTTCCATTCCATATAGTACCATTTCCTTCTTAGATAGTACTAAAAAAATTTCTTTTATTTATTACCAAAAATTATAGTGTGACACATTCTTGCATAATACAATTCTCATTCTTACACTTTATATTTAATTAAAGCCTGAATAGGGCAAAATAATGAAACCGTATTACGTAGCTATTACACCCAAAAGATCTTGTAACATATTTGACCGATTGTCGATTCCTTTTTCGTTTCGATTCTCATTTGCCTCTCATTTAATAAACCTGGTGTAGTCACTGTACTACAGTTACTCCATGTTTTGTCACATTCTACTAGGGTCGATGGCTGGATCCCGCGTTAACTCGTGAACGGGTGCCGTTTGAGGATATTCGTCGTTTGGATACTTGAGGGAGGGAGACTTGCCGAGCTAACAGATGCAGATAAGAATAATATTGTATAGACCTAAAGAGACTCTGTAAATTTATTTTGAAAAAAATTACCCGTGAAGTTTCTTGCCAGCGCTTCTTCACGAAGGTTTTTTCGAACTGGTGGCTCTACCATATTTTATTCGACGTCAATAAGAACAAGTAATTGTCAATGTTGAGAAATAAATATTTCATTTAATTTAATTCCATTTCATTAAATATCAAACTGAGAAAAAATACGCAACTTCTATAATGTATTGCCTATGCCCATTACTTACTAAATGTCAAGATTTGTCAGAAATATACCTAATGCATTAGTAATTTATTAAAAAAGCCCGAAACAAGAAAAAAAAAATGCAACAAGCAAATTAATATACAAACAGTAAAAACTGATTTTAACTCATATACACTTCACTTTTTTATAAGCATAGACTAATTTGTAAAGTACACTAAAGTGTTTTTCATGAAAATAAGAGGCACCACAAATCCACACCCACAAGGTATATTGAAAACACATCAAAAACTTATTTCATTCATTTGTACAAAATGTTCAATATCAAAAACAAATTGTCGATAATGTTTTAATTCTTTTTGCAACTACTTTCAAGAAAAACGAGGCAAATTGAAAGCAAACATTCGTTTTCTACTTTGAATGAATTGGTTGTGGTCTAATTCATAAGGTTTCAGAGAGATTATGAGTGTAATATTTGATGTTTTCATTGAACATTGCTGGTAAATAACTTCATTGAATATGGTTCATTGTTGAATGCCACCCAGTACAGGGCAAATATAACATCTGAGGTTTGCTGTACAGTGCATGTGAAACTTTTTGCACTTTGGCGAGCGTGAGAAGGAGCAAGTTAAGGTTATAAGTTACGTACGCATCCATAAGCTGGAATATGGATGTAGATAGTTTTATAAAATGATAATTATTAAAAAAACATACTAATCATATGGCCTACATACAATTTTGGATGCATGTTTGTACAATAAGGGATTACTATATATTATACGTTTTGAACAGTTGAGTCTACAACATTATGAGTCTTATCTATCACTTATAAGCCGACAAGTAAAACTTATCCCAATCACACATAATTTTAATGTGAAAGTTTGAAAGTTTGTTGCTCAAAGACACAAAAACAGCTGAATGGATTTTGATGAAATTTGGTCTACAGATAGAATATGGTATATAGAATACCTTAGTATTATACAAAAATTTTAGTGATTGTATAATAAAAACCCTATTATCGAAAGTGCGCGAATACTTTATCTAAAATAATACTATATCTATAAAAAAACCTAACTAACATTGCACACTCAGTCTCAACCCCTGGGCTAAGAAGATATTTTGCCTCTTCATAAGGTAAATTAGTATAGATATTTAAAGAAAGTAAAAATATTTGGAAATTCAATTACTGAGGAGCGGAAATTTGATATTTTGACGCGGAATTTGCGCTAGCAAAATTGTGAATTTGATATATTTAAATTTTAAATCCTAAATAGGAAAAACTGATCGTGTTTTAGTAAAAAATGTTGTAGTTTACACCACAAGCAGTATGGTTTTGACTGAATAAACAAAGTCCTACCCAATTACGTTATAATGTAATTGTGTTATTTCATTTTCATATTGTCGTATACATTTCCATTTATTTATACATTTCCTCATACTTACTAAATAATATTTACTTTAAATGTCAGAGATGCAATCTTCGGTTAAAATTAAGATCTACTTTTGCTCTTCCAGCCTGTAAGACTAATTACAGTAAAAATCGCTTAATGTTAGAGCCTGTAATTTTTATAACCAGAATTATCAAACCTTAGATATATTTAATCTGAAACCCCACAAATTCATATCTACCATCAAGCAGCTTAAATAAAAATGGCTTTAAAACTAAAACTTTCTATTGACTTTTCCATAACGTATTATAACTTTAAATTGTTACTTAACTTCTGTTTAATCTACCCAATATTTATTACAATTAACAGTGAAAACTTAATTGGCTTGTGAACCACCTGCTTGTAATATTTTCCTATGTATTTATATAATGCTGTATGTTTTCCTAAATAAATAAAATAAAAAAAAAATAAAAAAAATTTCCATTAGACGGCCGAGTAGCAAAGTGGGTAGTACGCTTCATACGCTGGAGGTCCCAAGTTCGAGTCCTAGTAGGGCCGTTCATTGGTGTGATGAACACAGATGTTGTTCTCGGGTCATGGTTGTTTATATTTATACATGTTTGTGTATTCTGGGTTTCTACCCAGTTCGCTGTACGCTCATCCATAACACAACCTCTACTTACTTTGGGGTCCCACAGTTGGTGTGTTTGGCTAAGTATTTATTATTATTATTATTCAATAAATTTTAATTCTAGGTTCGAGTCAAACTAAATAATAATGCCAATAAAGTTATAATTTTATAACGTCATGGTGCTAAATAGAATATGTGCCTACTTATACTTACTATATTAAGATTATTTTCAATGAGTTACAGCGAGGTACAGTCGGCCGTATAAGTCGCTTAACAGAATCAAGAGTGCAAATCATCTGAACACCCAACAAACTATAAGTCTTTGTAGTTACAAGGGCGCAAAATAAACTTAACTTACAAACGTTCATAATAAGCATAACACAACTGATTCATAAGTTGCTAAAAGCTTTTATTCCAAAAGTCGAACTTTCTATTAAGCGACTAATGCGGCCGACTGTACGTAACATTTCCTGCTAGGTTATGAATATTTTATACAATTCGAACTTATAATATGTATATATAATGTCGTACTTAAGATTAAACAATATTAATTTTATTTTCCCCAGAAAAATGTCTACCGTGTTCTAAAAATAAAAGCACCTAAGTAAAGCATTCTGAATTATCAAATATCTCACAAAAGCCTGGGCAGCCATAAAACCTACAAAAGTAACGCTTGGCGAAATGTCAGAAATATAACGGATGAAGTAAGCGCTGTGTAAGTACAGATAAAATGGAGGCCAAATTCACTGAGATATAAAGTTGAAGCGTTGGTGCGTATGAAGGAACTTGGTATATATGTAACTCGGTTTTAATAAGTCAAGTTCCTGCCCAAAAACTCAGAAATATTTTGTTTCTCTGTAGTAAGGGATTTTAATATTTTATTTAAAATTATTGAGTAAATAAAAAAACGAAACGACAAATATTTAAAAATGAAACCGTTTTTTATATAAGTGTGAACCCATTCCTCTCATAATTTAGGCTCTGTATGCATAACATGAAGTCCCAGACATAGAAAAGGGAGACCAATTTGACAGATAAATGGAGACACCTTTCCACGATCACGTGACGTGACTTTTGTTACTAAAATTAGATCCCAGGACATAATTATTTTATCCTATCAATCAATTTTGTCAAAAGAATTAAGTTTTTATAACTTCTTACCTTAACATGAGGTAACGGAAAGGAATACAGATTTCAAATATTCGACGATATTCATTTTATAGTTCGAAATTTGTTGAGACATAGCAAAGACAATTTTAGGCTTGTTTTATTTTATTTATTTATTTATTATGGCATCAAACAGTGATACAATAAAAACAATTATTTGATATATGTGTTTTTATTGAGTCGTCATTAAGTTTTTAGAATTATTTTTACATCTTTTTTATTATTAGAGTACTATGTAGACATACATTACATTATTTTTACATTATTTGAATTAAAAATAGATAACCACCAAGTTTATATTGAATAATAATTTTTATTTAATTTATAGGTTTCATGAAGCTTATCTAAACAATATGATTAATGTTAGTACAAAATTTAATGTAAATGGCAACAATTATATCACAATCAGCAGAAACTTTGTCTTCCTTAAGTTCATTTGTTCATTCTTCGCGTCTCACGCCAGGAATTTTATAACACTAGACAATATAACAAAGATGTTTTAACGCTGGAACCGAAAGTGAATTGATATAGTTTGTTTAAAATAAATACAACAAAATACTTCAATTAAAGTGGTAAGGTAATTTTTTCCCTTGCAGAAGATAAAGCGTAAATGTCTTCCAAAAATAATTGAACGTTGTCTAGCCTCTCTTATGCCATTCTTGTCGAGCTTATGATAAAACGTCTTGATGTTTGTTCATTAATCTAATTTTTACCAAAAACCCGTCTCTTAGACAAAATCTAATATACAAAGTCATTTATTCTGAGTTATAGTGAATTGCTGTGTAGTGAATAAATAAATACAAAAATCTAATAAAAATATTTTACGCCAATGTTTTTGATAACTCTATCGTCTAAAAAGACTAATATATCTCCTCAACAAATTGTGTTCATTTTCTCTTCGTTATAAGCACAAAATAATATTTAAACAAAAATAATTAAAGAAAACGTAACACATCTACAAACTTCAGTTAAACTTTCAAGATTGAATGCTCTTGATGTGTTTTCGTTAACTGATGGGAATATGCGAGCTGTTAAATATACAGGTGTTATGCGACAGGGATTATAATGCCAGGTTATTTTAAACAACGATTTTACAAACATATTAATTTACAACATGGATTTGGATTATTAGAGCTATATTGCTTTTTAATGGGAGTTGCAAAAATGTGATCTTAATGAAAGTGTGGTTTTATGGAGTATGGATACGTTATACTTACATTGATTCATTGGACATGATTTGAAAATGATTTATCTTTGGTGTGAAATTACATTTAGGTAAATCCCGTGCGAGGAATACACAGCTTGTGTGTGTCTTTTTCAATGTTCCAACAGATTATATATTCTATGAAATGAATCTAACAAGATTGATATAATTTTATACGGAAACTAACAAAACCAGAACCCCTATTTTACAATTTAAAAGATGTTCATATTTCTATTGAACGCTCGCTTACTTGTCTGATTGCACTATAATAATTTTCTTTCGGAATCAAATTTAATCAAAATGAAACATGTAAAAAGCACTCATCCTAATAATAAACAGTTCCACCAACTGAACAAATAATGAGATACTGCCTTCATCAATATCTCGCATATGAGAATGATTTGAATTTCACAAAAAAAATATACCATATTCTAATACAGAATATATAAATTACCGTAAGTGGTGACAGTATGGAAGAAAGCAATGTGTAATAAACGCGAGATATTACAGAAAGGAATTTCAAATCGCATCACAACAAGTTATGACGTATTTATGAGAACTTCGATATTATGAATAGGTGTTGTTTTTTTTAGTATCAGAATTTTATAGTTTAGTTTCACAGGAAACTCCATATTATTTTTATTAACAGAGTTATTATAAAATCAAATTGATAAGACCTTCTAATCCAAGTCATATCTCTTTTTTTTAAGTTGACATATTTGACGCTGCAGAGGATTCTGTTGGAATAGATTATAATTAAGTTTTATTTAGTTTATTAAGTATTATTTAAGTATTTCATTTAAGTAGGTACACGCCAAATTATTATGCTTGAGTAATACTAAGGCGCCCACAACAAACTGCTACAAGGGCCGCTGCGTCGTGGAAGATGCTACGTTAAAACAAAGGCGCCAGTTGCTACGACCACTCAATTTAAAACGATAACGGAAAAACTGTAGTAGACCGTCTCCCAGGCGCTGATTAAGGATGATGATTAAGGTAAGATGAGTAAGGATAAATGATAATATAATATTGCGGCAAACATGATATCAGTATGAAAGCTTTTTTGTAATGAATGATGCTTTTTTGCCAGTACTTCATTTGCATTAATTATGTAGTTTTATTTTTTTTTTTTTGCTGCCGAGGCACCCTCGCGGGAGGGAGGTGGAAGATGCGTCATGCATACCGCCCGCAGGTAAAGTCCTCTGCGGGGGGTTATGTGGGACTCACCAGAATGGCACCTACCCACTAAAAACCACCTGTTGGCTGTAGTTATTACCGTTAGCCTTCATCGGAAGCGACACCCGTCGGGAAGTTGGGCGCGCTGGCGGAGGTGCTCAAAGAGACATGAGTTGGTGGCCGTTCTGGGCAGCCTCCGGTGAAGCCGGGGCTGGGCAGAGGTCGGCCGAAGCATGATTTAGGGATCAATTCATTTAAATGAACCTATAATGAATTGAGAAGGGAACTATGCTCCGCCAGAGCTAGCAAACGCTCTGTCGGAGTACGTGAAGCCCTAAGTTTACGGGCTAAGACTGCGATTTCACTAACATTGATATTTTTCATAGCGTCGCAGACGATACGCATATCGTCTGCTACGGAGGATTGAGGAGTGGCTTTGTATGGGCTAGGAGCCGGGATGGGATTCGATGCGGGGCGCTGCCTCCAGTTTTCTGGGGCAGGCCTAGACTGTGTAGGCTTTGCAGCCGGAGGAACCCGGCTACGCAGCGGCGGAAAGTTTTCTTGAGAAAGGCGCGGGGTCTGTTTGGGTGCCGCCCTTTTGAAATTGGAGCGCATACAACGGGGTGCACGAGGGCAGCCCCTGTAATTTGCGGTGTGGCCGGACTGGCCACAAAGCACGCAATCGGGAGGAGAGGGAGTTTCAGGAGTGCGATTGCACTCCTTAGTGAGATGAGGGACCAGGCACTTGACGCACCTGGGCGGTGCGCGGCAGTTGGCCGCCGCGTGCCCGTACAACTGGCACCGATGGCACTGGCCGGGATGACCGTGGCGATGAGGTGCCTCGATCGAGATCCCAGAGAGGCCGCATATAGTGCTTACCCCTTTGAGGATCTCCCTGGACTTGGGGACGTTGGCGAGAACCACCAAAGCGAGAGGGTATTGCCTCCCGTACTTGCTGTGCATTTTATGCACCGCGAGTGCCGGGAAGCCTTGGGACTGCAGATCCTCCAGGATAGCCTCGTTCGATAATTCGAACGGGACTCCCCTGAGTACCGCTCTGATCTTACGCTCTTCTGACAGAGCATAAGTGTGATAAGCATATTGCTTATCGGTGAGGAGCTTTGTTAAAGCACGAAAGTCGTCTATCGACGAGACTAAGATTTTAATAGATTCACCCGAGTTTACCACTCGGGTGTAATGGATCTTGTGCTCATTGCACAATGTCGAGACCTCAGTCCATTTACCCTTTTCCCGAAGGAAAACGGGTGGTGGGACCTTGGCCTTGACAGAAGTTGGGGTCGGAGCGGGTGTTGAAGACACCGGGGCAGCTGGCGTTGAAGACGCCGCAGGGGGTGTAGGGACGGGCGTCGAGGGCGCCGGGTCTTGTTTCGAGCGCTTCTTAGAGCGCTTCTTAACAAGGGTGAAAGAGGGAGGCTCAGGGCCAGTTGGGGTGGCGTCCGAGGATGACTCGGTCGCGGGTGCGCGCTTGCGGCGCGGAGGGGCGTCTACTTCGCACTCCATGTCATTGGAGGAAGGGGACGCGGGAGGGCCTAAGACCAGATAGAAGGCAAGGCTTCTTACCTCCACACCAAACAGGCCAAATAAAGTTATATTACAGTAAAATAAAATCTAAAATTCTATATTTAACCAGCAAGATTTTGTTTTTATAATACCGTCAGTACAGCATGTAATGTAATGATGAATAATTATTATATTATTTTATTAAAGAAATGGAATTCTTTAGCGCTTAAGAAGGCTTTTAGAAAGAAGGTGGGTTTACGTGCAAGTTTTTCTACGAGCTCATGAATTTTAAAGCAGAGCAAAATTTTATCACGGAATAGGGTTTGAAGTAGAAAATGAATAAAATAAAACTTCCAACTAAAACTACATCAGAGTCTCGGTCTGCGTGCGTTCTCGAGCGCACGTCGATCGCAGACGCCTTCCCGCTCCCTTAGCCCCCGCGCTAATCGAGCACCCAAATTTCACTGGTTGTTGCCGTAATAAATAATTTCATAGTTGTATACCGTAATAAGTTTCTAACGCCGTTTTCACGGCAGAAAGTGGGTTTTAACCGTACATCTAATAAGTTTCTAACGCCGTTTTCACGGCGGACAGTGGGTTGTTAACCGTACTTCGTGGAACGTGAGCTTCGTCGACGGGAATTCGTCGTTCCAGGTGCCTCGAGTCTTCGTGTTCGAGTAAGTTATCCGCGTCGTCCTCAACCGCCCTACTGCGTGTAGGGTGGTTTTAGGAAGTTAGTCATCGTTGATAGGTTCATAGTATATATATTTATATATTGTTGTCCCTCCCCAACCCCTCCGCAATGGCTTCCCTAAGCTTTAACGAGTTTAGGAAAAAGCTACTTGAAAGTACTGAAGGCATGTCTATAAATGCTGATAAGTATCGTTTCTTGGACTCTCTTATCCCGCATATCATGGCGTTTATGCCCTTAATGGCCCCTCAGGCCACCCCAGTCCCCCAGAGGTCCCGGGTTCGAATCCTGGTATGGGCAGATGTATTTATATATATATATGTTTGCTTTCTAGTCATGGATGTGTATTTAGTTTTATTTAAGTTTATTTCTAATATATTTATATGTAAAAAAAATATCTATGTGTGCTTATATATTTCTTAAGTTTATTTATCCGTTATCTAGTATCCATAACACAAGTTCTTTAATGATACTTAATTTGGGCTAGATAATGGTGTGATTGTTAGAAATATTTAAAAATTTATTTATACGAACATTTTCTGTAAGCTAGATTTTTCAGTTTTACTTGATAACCGTTTAAGAGTATTATGAGGGAAATTTCAGTTCTGTCTTATTGAAAATGTAGTTTCTAGAAAAAGTTTTGAAGTAGTTGTAGCAATAATTGTGTTTAAAACTTTAGGATTGGTTTAGAATAGAATTGAATAAACGAACAATTGAATTATTATTTTATTTTTGTAGATTGTATGGATATTTTTTTGAAATTTGTAAGTGCGTTATTTGTACACTACAATTTTCTCGAAATGTTTGTAATTGCATATACTAATTCGTTTTTGATTGGTCATGTAACCTTTGTCTAAATATCTGTGTAATTTTTGTACGGCTTTCTGTTTTTGTAAATATTAAATAACAATAACTGATATTTATTGATAATTGTTGTCTTAAGATAATGCTGTTGGAATAACAATAAATTAATTAGTAAAGAATGAATTAACATTTCACTTTTATAATATTTACAAAGTTACTGTTTTTTATAAAACTATGTTTTAAAACCATTTTAAAGTGTAACTAATAATAAAAGGGGACTTCTATCCAATTTTGTTGAATTGCAGTTTTATATTTCAAACAAATTAAATTGGCATAAATCTGCCAACCAAAAAAAAAACTTGGTTGTTTATGGAGTATAATCTATATAAAATATTATAAAAACATTTTTTTGCAAAATCAATAATTTGAAACGAACAAATACTTCTGTGCGTACGATGGTGAATGCCATCCGGTCCTAGCATGAAACAATAGATTGTCTATGAGAGACGAGCGTTTACCCCGTACTTTATAAATGCATACAAAAAGCTCATTAGCACTACAATTAATGCTAGCAATAAGTTATGGTAGAGTAGGGCGATGGGTTCGTCGTTTGCATACTTGGGGGGAGACTTGGCAAGCTAACAGATGCAGATAAGAATAATTTTGTATAGACATAGAGAGACACATAATTGATTTTGAAAAAAATATACTCGTGAATTTTCTTGCCAGTTCTTTTTCACGAAGGTTTTTCCGAACTGGTGGTAGAGTCGTTTTATTTTTGTTAAACATGTTTTTATCGACGTCACAATGTTGAGAATTAGAATGCCATCGATAACTTTTGGTTAGTTCCTTCGATTCAACTTAACGTCAGCATTTACCACAGAGCAACATATTCTGTAGTATACTGCACCATACACTATTCCTACTTTAAAAAATTTAAGTATGCAGCTATTGTAACTAAGAAATGGTGATTTTGGGAAAACGAGATAAGAGATTTTATTTTAAGTATTTGTATCAAACGAGTCGCTTAAACTTGAATTGACTAAAAATGTAAAGTAGAAAGGAAACATATGACAATCAATGATTTACAACAGAATATTTTTGAATACTTACAGCCAACATGAATTTTAAACGCAACAGTTAGGTGGTGTTCCGCTTGACTTGTATGGGTCACTAGTAATAATACAACAACGTTTTAAATATTTTTTGTTTGGCCTCCTCTACAAACTCTCCATTTTTTAAATCAAAAACCGTTTCACGCACATTCATTAGTATTTTTAACTATTAATTTAAAATTGTTATCCCAATGCTCCTCACAACCCTTCAACCTATTTTTATTAAACTCATCACAGATTTTGATTAAATTATATAAATGTTTTCTTTTTGTGATTTTGTTTCTAAATAGTTATTTATTAAATTTGCAGCATTTATAACCATTATGCAAAAACCGGGATGAACATATATATAGATATATAGATATTTTTAATATCATTTTATTCTTTGACTGTACTAAATAAGTGCTTAACTCAGTGTTCTGGTCGGCAAGCATGATTTTTATGAATATTTCACATTTGGCATTATTTTCTTCTCTTTGAAGCCATACACAACAGGAGCATGGATTTTTCCGGAACACTGAAAGAAATGTAACTCTTCTACACCTTAAAAAAAGATCCGTTTTGACAAGGTGTAGAAAAGTTAGTGTCATTACCTTGTCCCTGTGTTGGTATTGTTTGCTTTGCCTAAACACAAAGGAATACTTTAAAATTCCTTAAAATGTCGTTATTGTCACCGACACAGTTTCTATTTTTGTTACCATTTATTAAATTTCTCATAATGCCCATTGTTTATAATGTTTTAAACACCGTAATAAATTGAGTTGTGGCAGGGTTTGGGTTCGAACCACAATTACTTCCAATACACTCGAAACAGTTTTCAAGAGGGTCTTGGTTATGCCTTCTGACCGCTAATGTATTAGCAAGTCCTTAACCATCCATCTTGGGATGAATGCTTACTCCTAGCCCCCAAAAATTTCATATCCATGAAAAACTTTTTAATTTTTTTTAAATATATCAAGGTGAGGGCTGGTTAAGGACATGTTTCTTAAAATATTTTCCATTTAAAATATTTTAACAATAGAAGTATTAACAAAATTAGCCATTTTTGTTGTTATTGAAAATATTTTTTATTACTTAATACTTATATGTATACATATTTTTTTACTGTTACTTCGTCTATATTTTGCATACCAAGAACCTAGAATAAATAAAAATATATATATATATATATATATATATATATATATATATATATATACAAACAACTATGACCCTGTTTTCATCAAATTAATGCAATAAATAACCAGGACTTGAACCAGGGATCCACGGCGTATGAATGTTTTCAAAGTTTTTGTCATCCGATCGGGATGGCCGGTGTCTCAATCGATGCGGACGGTTAAAACAAGCTATTGAAACTAAAAAATGGGAAGTCTCAATGGACAATTTTGAAAATATTCAAGATAAACACAAATTTTAACCAAAAATTGCCGGATTTACACTGAGTATTGCAATGGAGGGGTCTTTAGTATCTTCAAAGACGCGCAGGAATACGGCGCAGATAATGTTATAACAATTTTGAAGAATATTTGCAAAATAAGTGATTTATAAAATTTTTAAAATAAAAACTACCAAAAATCGACTATTTTATATGAAAAACAAATGAAAAATTGAATTTTCTGTAAACAACGATGTACCAAAATGTGTTATTTAACAGCCTGATCAACAAAAACCTAAAAACAAACATTCCAACACAATACAATATATTAATACCTATTATAACCGGTCAGAATGGTATTTTGTCTATTAAATTAGTATCAAAAAATGAGCTTTCCGGGATTTCCACGAGATTCAAAAAAGAAAATTTTACCAGAACCTTATCAACAGGTGGGCGTCAATAAATCAAAAATTTTAGTGCAAAATCTCGAAAATCGGCCAGCAAAAACTCAATAAATTAATTTTTATATACATTTGTATAATAAAATTCTAAAATGAGCACCGCTTAGGTAAACTATTGGGTGGGCGTGGCAGGCGATTTTTTAAAGTTTTCAAAGTTTTTGTCGTCCGATCGGGATGGCCGATGTCTCAATCGATGCGGACGGTTAAAAACGAGCTATTAAAACTAAAAAATGGGAAGGCTCAATGGGAAATTTTGAAAATATTGAGGAAAAACACAATTTTTTTTAATATGAGTAAATTATGAGGGACGGCTCTCTCGGCCGTCAAATTAAATACGAGTTGATGCGTGAGTATTAAAGTATTAACTTAAACAGTATTTTGCACTATTTGTAATACTATATACTACACGTGCACGTACATTCGTAAAAAATTTATGACATTATAATTTTTTTTAATTATTTCATTAAATTGCCTACTTTCGCAAACATTAATGCTGCAAACATTAAGCCATTCAGTTGGCTTAATATTTGTGCGGCTAATGTAAATTCATTTTCTGCTTTTCATTTGGCTGAAGATGTTGTTGAGTCAATGCAGGAGCAAAAACGAACTTTGTATTTTTTTTATCAGGGTTGTACAAATTCTCAAGGTGGTTCCGTAAAAATTTTAAATTCTTAAATTGTTTTGTAAAAGCAAACAAAGTGAACCTCTTCATCTAAATATAATCTATTCAATTCTGCATTTTTTTTGCTGTTGAATTTTTTTTGCAGTCTTGTTATATCTGAGAAATTGTAAAGCTTTTTCTTTCTAGAAGACCACTCTGTCACTTTCCTTACTTCAAGATCCCGAAGTATTTTTATTTTATTGAAAAAGGATGAGACGTTTGTCTTCTATCTCACCTGATGGAAAGTGACGATGAAGGTGAAGGTGTTACCTTTACTTTTCAAAGATATTATGTACTCCAATTGGTATTGCTAACTTATTTAGTATTTTTCGTTCACCGTTTGTGAATGATGAATCGTTGAAATCATCATCAGCATTTTGTGCTGATGTGCATTGTGTGCACCTCACACAATGCACATCATTTGTGCTATGCATTTGACCTTTCTAATGATGAATGTGGTCCAGTCACCTTCATAGCTTAGACATTTATAGCCTGTTTTCATTATAACTAAGTATATGAATTTAGAATTTTTTTTAGAAGGTAGAGATGCCATGATTAATTTGAATGCATCTGACTAACAATGTCCACCTACACCAATTCGTGTACCTAATGTTATTTATAATCTATCCACGATTACCAATATTTTGGATTATTTTTTGAATGAGATCCTATAGATCTGACCAAGACAGTTGATACTTATACCACGTAGAATTATTGTATATATTTTTTGTGTTCTCCATATATTTGTTTTAATCATTTATCTGCTTACAGATATTTGTATTTTGTGTACAGTAAAATTTACTTCATACAAATCAACATGGTGTCATTTATTTGTCTAATACACCAGACTAAGATGAGTAAATGCATCAACAAAAAATTAATTGTAGATAATGTGTCTACATCAGCTGTCTACAATTTACAGTATTTTTATTTATATAAAGATTGGTCATTATAACCCATTTTTTTTTGTTCCCCTCCGCGGGAAGGTCAGGAGGACAAAAATGCCCTGACGCATACTCTGGCGCGATTCCAGAGTTATGTGGGACTCGTCCCGACGCCTACCAGAACCATACCCACTAAAAACCCCCTGTCGGCTCGTGCATTTTTGCCACTCAGCCTTCATCTGAGCGACGGCCAATTGGAGAAAGAGGCCGCGCTAGCGGGGACCAGAAGGGGTCACCCGCTGGGATTACATAGCAGTGAAGGTGCTCAAAGCACTGAAGGTGAATACATAGCACTGAAGGTGCTCAAAATGAAAATCAAATAATAAAAAAAATTAAAAAATTAAAAATTGCAAAATAAACCACCACAGGAGGGAGGGTTTGGCGTGGGCAAAGATTGGCGAGGCATACGTCATCACGGGTCTAACGCAGACCTTGTAAAGTGTACGTTTGTTTCTGAAGGACATTTTACTTTTTCTACCTAACATGCTATTTAGGCGGCCTAAGTAGTGACGAGCGAGTTTCGAAACTCTTTCGACGTGTGGCTTGAAAGAAAGCGTCGGATCTAATGTGACGCCTAAGTATTTAGTACTGCGCTTCCAGGGGATGGGAATGCCTAACATTTGAACGTGGGGATCGCCAGCGGGACGACGGCGTTTGTGGTCGAAGCGCATCGCAGAACTCTTTTCAGGGTTCACATCGATGCGCCATTTTTGAAACCATACACCAAGGGCGTTTACGGCCTTTTGGAGTCTGATTACAAGGTGCCGAACACTGTGGCCTTTGGTATAGAGTGCGGTGTCGTCAGCAAAGAGGGCGAGTTCGACGCCTTTCGGTGGGATGGGAATGTCGTTGGTGTACACGGTGTACAGCAGAGGGGCGAGGACTGAGCCTTGAGGGACTCCAGCCTTTATGGGACGAGGTGCAGAAAGCGTGCCTTCGTGTTTAAATCGAAACGTACGGTCTTTGAGAAACGACGCTATTAACCTGACTAGGCGATCCGGTAAGCCTATCTTGTAGAGTTTATAAACGAGACCGCTGTGCCAGACTTTATCGAAAGCCTTGGCTACGTCAAAGAAAACCGCGACTGTTTTATAATGACGCGGATAGAAACCGTCAAGTATATACTCGACGATTCGGTGGACTTGCTGAGGGCAGGAGTGTTTAGCGCGAAAGCCGAACTGATGGGGAATAATGAGAGGATCGCCATCCGTTGGAAACAGATGGTTCCGCATTCGAGAGAGTATGACTCTCTCGAGAAGTTTAGACATTGCCTTGAGGAGGCTGATGGGTCTGTGATTAGCCGGGACGTTCAGAGGTTTGCCCGGCTTGGGAATGCCTATGACTGTCGCTTCTTTCCAAGCTTTTGGAAAGTAGCTATGGTCGAAACAAGCATTGAAAATGATAGCTAACAAGGTAAGCATCTGTTGAGGTAGGTGCTTAAGTGCGTGGTTGGAAATTCCATCCGCACCCGGAGCCTTTTTGGACTTTTGATTTCTAATGAGAAGCAAGATTTCGTCATTAGAGACTGTGACAGGGTCGGCGGTGATGGGGAGAGAGTCTCTGCGAAGGACTTCGTCCTCCACCACCTGGACGTGTGAGGGATCAGCAGGTTGCGTGCTGGGCGAGCATTGTGCGGCAATGCTGTCGGCGAAGCATTCGGCTTTCTCTTCGACTTCAAAGGCAGTAGTGCCATCGGGACGAGTGAGAGGAGGAACGTGAGAGGCGGTGTCTACGCGTAAGGCTCGGGCCATGCTATAGTACGCTTGGTGGGACGGAGAGATATTCGCCATGAGATCGTTCGTCTGAGCGTCTCGGAGTTCCGCGAGGCAAGACCTAACTTTACGTTGAAGCTGATTCGCAGCTGTTCTATAGGCGGGCGTGGGATATTTCTTGGCTCTCCGGAGAGCCGCGTTCTTAGCTTTAATAAGATTGCTAACGGCTAAGGGAAGCGTGGGTTTGCCTTGCTTAGCAACCTTTTCGTTGTCACTGATGGCTGAGTTGATAGCATCAGTGAGAGAATTTACTAATGAATCAATTTTATCCGGGCTATCTAATTGTTCGGGAGAGATCGCGAGTGGAGAGTTCGGAGCCTCTAAGGCTGAAACTAACGTATTTTTAAAGCCTTTCCAATTGGTAAAGGTCTTAGGAGAGGAGACGTCATCGTTCGGCGGTCCTAGCACGAGGGAGACGGGGCGATGGTCAGAACCTAGGTCATCGAGACGTTCGATAGACCTGAGGTCGAGGTTGATTCGCTTGATTATTGCAAAATCGAGGATATCAGGAGAGTGGTTCGGGTTGTCGGGATAGTGGGTGGGAGTGATGGGGGAGATGACATCTAAGTCAAGTGAATTTGTGATGGCGAGGAGAGCGATACCGCTGGTGTTGGTTGATAGGCACGTCCAGTCAGTATGTTTGGAGTTAAAGTCTCCGAACATAATGACTGAATGGCCGAGGGCGAGAATGGCCTCAAAGTCGCTGCGGATTGGTCTGGTACCACTAGGTATGTAGATTGAAGCTATGATGATGGTCGGATGACCGGTCATAGCCAATCTACACACAGTGGCTTCCATGTTGAGGAGAGGAGGGGTAGGGAGAGGACAGCAATTGAAGCCTCTTTTGTAATATATAGCAGTGCCACCGAAACCGTCGGAGTTGGGCCTATCGTTACAAATAAACGCGTACTTAGGTATAGCGAATCCCCTGGAGCGGTTTGGAGTAAGCCATGTCTCCTGGAGAAGGAATAAGTCAGGTTCTTTGTTCTGAAGGAACAGTTTAATCTCGGGAAGGTTGGTGTTAAGGCTACGAGCGTTAAAAGATACTAGAGAAAAGCCCTTGGGTTTAATACGACAGGTCGCGGGATTCGCGAGTCTAGACAATAAAATTTACTTATTTACGAATTTATACAAAAATAAAAGAATTTACAACGAACTTAGGAGCGAGTGATGCTCGGCTAACGCGAATAAACGCTCTTGAGGAGAGCGGGCGGCTCGCAGTTTGCGTGCGAGCACGGAAATTTCGTTAATATCGACGTTTTGAATAACGTCGAACACGGTCTTCATGTCCTCAGCCAACGACGACTGAGGTGCGGATGACGGAGCAGGACGCGGCCCTACGGAAGCTACGGGAGCTGGGATGGGTCGGGAAGGTGCATGCGGAACGGCCGGACGCTGCCTCCAAGACAGAGCCTGAGTAGGCGTCGGCTGAACGGGCTTTGCTTCCGGGGGACCCCGGTTGCGCAGCGGCGGGAAGTGAGCGGGAGTTAGCGGCGGCGCCGGTTTAGGCGCGGCCCTCTTAGCGGTGGAGCGCGGAGCGCGCGGGCAACCCCTGTAGGTAGCTGTGTGGCCGGACTGACCGCACAGCACACAGGCAGGGGGGGAAGTGGATTCGGGAGTGCGAGTGCACTCCTTCGTTATGTGCGGATCCAGGCACTTAACGCACCTGGGGGGAGCTGAGCAGTTAGCCGCTGCGTGGCCATAGAGCTGGCAGCGGTGGCACTGCCCAGGGTGACCGCGGGGGTTGGGACGCTCGACGGAGATGTTTGAGAGTCCGCAAATTGTGCGAGCCTCTCTGAAAATCTCCTTCGAGTTGGGAGTATTGGACAGGATTACTAGCGCTAACGGAAACCGCCTACCGCGGTTGGAGTGCATCTTGTGCACTGCTACGGCCGGGAAACCCTGGGACTTAAGGTCCTCGAGGATATCTTCGTTCGCGAGCTCGAACGGGACGCCCCGTAGTACTGCGCGGGTCTTATGCTCCTCCGGGAGGGCGTAGGTATGGTAAGCGATTTGTTTCAGAGAAAGTAACCTGGTGAACACGCGGAAGTCGTCGATGGTCGCGACCTGAATTTTAATTGTGTCGCCTGCGTTGGTTGCTTTTGGATAATTGATTTTGTGCTCTCTGCACAGGTTAGAAACCGCGGTGTAGCGCGCTTTTTCGCGGAGGAAGACGGGCGGAGGGAGCTGAGGCTTCGATGGGACGGGAGCGCAGCGCGTCGCTGGCTTAGACGGGACCGACGGAGACGCGGTCACTTCGAGTGACATGAGCGGCGCGGGGACGGGTGTAGAAGATACCGGGGTTGGCTCGGGTGTTGAGGACACCGCGGCTTTTTTCGAACGCTTCTTAGAGCGTTTGGCAACTAATTGGAACTCGGGCTCTGGAGAGCCGGTTAAGGTGGCGGCGACCGACGAAGCTACGGACGCGGCGGAGTCTGAATCGCTCCCGGGAGCGGTACGCTTCCTACGAGATGAGCGCGAGGATGAGACCGACGCGCAGTCCATATTGGATGGAACGGGAGACGCGGGAGAGCTATAGACCTGAGGGGTCTAGACGTTAGAGGCCTGAGAGGCTGGGGTTGGGGCCTGAGGGGCCGGGGACGCGTTAAGCACTAGTACAGCTTGCGTAAATATGTCGTCAGAAATTGAAACACCCGACGCGGCGAGTGCTTGGGCGAACGCCTTCGCAATGTTAATGACGATTTGCTTATCCATTTGGGAAGGGGTTGGGATTGTGATAGTATATATAAATATATAACAATGCCTAGAGTTCCTAAATAAAAACCTAGCGAACCCTAGCGGCTAACCTCCCTACCAGCGGTAGGGGGGCTGGGGAGAATAACTTAAAACTAACCGTAGTACGCCGAGGGCCGCTACCTAGAAACCTAAAAAGGGTACGCAGGTAAAGAGTTGACCGCGTTAGGGTCAACCTTTACCGACAGAAAGGACAAATACACACGAAAAAACACAGATATGATGAAATAAATATGAAAAAAGTAGAAAATAAGTGAAATAAGAGAAATTAAATAAAAATAATAAAAGGACAGGTTCAATACAAATTCGTTGTCACCGCTACCTGGAAACCTAAAAAGGGTACGCAGGTCAAGAGTTGACCGCGTTAGGGTCAACCTTTACCGACAGAAAGGACAAATACACACGAAGAACACACAGATATGATAAAAATAAATATAAAAATAGGAGAAAAATAAAGAAGAGAAATAAAATAAAAATAAAAGGACTGGTTCAGTACAAATTCGTTGTCACCGTTAAGTATCCTTTGTACTGAAACCAGACTACTTACGCTGGGCACAACACTGCACTCAGCACAAGCACAACACAACTTAGCACAGCACTTTGAAGACTAAGGGGCTTAGTCGCAAAGAAAAATCGCACTTCGATAGCACTCAGAGGGAGAAGAAAGACCTTGGAAACCGTAGCACGGGACCAACACGCTAAACTGTGACGTCAGTAGACTGAGCGCCACGGAATATCGGGAAGGGACCGATCAACGGAGAACTGGTGATCTCCTTACCCTCATTCCCACAAGCACTCTGCTAAAGGGTCCCCTTTTCGTTATTGTATTACAACAATTTGACCAATTTGACCAATAAATTGAGTTTTTATATGATGATATTGATAAATTTAGTATATTGTTCAGACAAAACACAACTAACCCAACAGTGCAGATTTTTAATAAATCTAACGCAGTTGAAGTAAAGCAAAGGAAAATTGTGAAAGATTCTGGAACTTTTAAATATTAAAAAGTATCCAGTACATAATTCAAACTAGGAATATTTGAAAAAATTTTGCATCTCAATGTTATTTTTGAAAAAAGTTGGGAAAAATTTCTTTTAAAATGCATTACTTTTTAAAATTCAAGAATCCCCAAAATATATATATATATTTTTTTTTGATTTATCAAACTAAATCAAATCAAATCAGAAACAATTTATTTGTACTTACATTTCATTGCTTCATTCTTCATATATAGTTAACAACGTAGTACTCCTACCCTACAAGGCAACTTCGCACGTTTTAAAAAAATATAATTTAATTGACTTTTACAACTACCCACCCTGCCATCCTCTACCTGGCCTCTGTTACTTAGCGTCATTCTTTTTCCGTGCGTGGCAACGTTTGCACGAATACTTTCAAATCACTTTAGTATTTAACTTTTTATAATTATTTTACTTGGTGTGCATCTGAAATATGCCTAAACGCAAAATTGAAGATAAATTACAACACTATCAAAATAAAATTCGTAGATTAGAACAAAAAGTTCGTAAAAGAAATCGAGAACGTTTATGTTCATCTTCCGAATCGGAAACCGATAACAATGGTAAGTAATTAAATATTTTATCAGTGCTGACATATTCATCTTCGTAATTTTTATTTAGTTGTTTTTAGAGTTAAAAATGAGTCTTATTGCATAGATATACATATTATATTGATTCTAAACTGTTGTACGGCACCTTTAAAGTTATAATTTTAGAAATTGAACATTACTTACCTGGGGGTTGGCCGAGAGTCAACACGAAGGTACATGACGCACCTTACATGAGGTCGTTAACTAATTTACTATTCATTTATGCCGGGGGCCTATCCGTGAGATAGGACGATGGTAATTGTGGTTGTTATGCCAACGTTAATCATATAATATTATATGATTTCAGAGGCCGATATTATTGCAACCCAACCGAATGCAGCAGTGGAACCGGATGAACCGTTACCCACAGATATATTAAATGAGGGCTTGGAAACGAATGTCGCCACCACGTCTGAGAACCCGGAGGTGCCATTGCATCCGGATATTTTATTGGCGTTGGGAGACGGTGACGATGATACGCCAGAGTTGGGTGAAAATATCCATGAAAATTTGGCACAAAGATGGCAACCTATTCTTAAGAAAGGTATGTCAAAAGAATGCAAAGACAGTTTAATAAAAGAGTACCGAATCCCTGCTAATTGCACCCTTTTACAAGCGCCAAAACTTAATCCAGAGTTGTCGGCAGCTGTCACCGATATGACGCGAAACCGCGACAGAAAAATAGAAGCAGCTCAACAACAACTAGGTTATGGCATAACAGCGGTAAATAGAGCAATGTCCCTCCTCATTACTGGTGACGCTAAGCTACGGGCCATAAAGCTGCTTAGCGATGGATGCCGTATTCTAACGGACTTACACTATGTTGAAACTCAAGCCCGGATAAAAATGCTTACTCCTGGACTTGACAAAACCTTTTTCAATATGATTAAAGATACAGAGAGAGACAGTTGGTTATTCGGTTCGACATTATCTGAAAAGATAAAAGCCACTAGGGCCATTGAAAAACAAGGTATACTAATTAAAAAGGCTAGTGCCATACCAAAGGTATCTTTTCCAACATCAACACTGAGACTCCGCTTCCAGGAAAACTGGGCAGGTCCTTCGCGTTACCAGTCGAACAGGGGGGGGGGCGCGGAAGCCTGAGAAGACAGCCCCCTGCAGTGCACAAGAATGTGTCCAGCTTTCAAGGGAAGCCCTCGAACCTGAACAAAACATGTCCGCCGCCTACATGCTGGCCGTATACAATATTTTTATAAAGAATGGCTAAAGGTTACATCTAATAGTGTCGTCCTCGGTTGGATTCGAAACGGGTTTTTCGTAGTTCCTAAAAATAATTTATCTTTAAAAGAAAAATTAGATATGTCAATAGCCATTAAAAAGTTAATAAAATTAGGAGCTATTTATCCGTGTTCATCACGTAATGATCAATTTTTGTCAAGAATATTTCTTGCCCCGAAATCTAATGGCGAGAAAAGATTTATATTAAATTTAAAATCATTAAATAGATTTATTGAACATTAACATTTTAAGATGGAAGATTACAGAACGGCTTCCAGCTTAATTCCGTATAATGGCTATATGACCACCATAGATTTAAAAGAATCATATTTATTAATACCTATTGCTAAACATCATCGTAAATACTTACGTTTTCAATTCGAGGACGATAACGGTAACACAACAACTTTCGAGTTTAAGGCTATGCCTTATGGCTTATCGGTAGCACCTAGAACGTTTACAAAGATAATAAAAGAGGTAACGACCTATTTAAGACAAAAGGGTTACAGCCCAGTTCAATATCTTGACGATTTTTTATGCATTGGGAATACTTACCAGCAATGTCTTGATAATTTAACAACAACAATTAAATTATTGCAAAAGTTAGGTTTTGTTATTAATTTCTCAAAAAGTTCTATAGAACCTCAAAAAACTTGCAAGTTCTTAGGTTTTGTGTATAATTCTTCGAAACTAACAATATCATTACCTATTGAAAAGCGAATTGGCATAAAAAATTTACTTACAAAATTTGTAAAGTTACCACCTTGTACAATCAGAGAGTTTGCACAACTTATAGGGACACTTACATCGGCTTGCCCCGCAGTAAAGTATAGTTGGATGTATATTAAGATTTTAGAACGAGAAAAATTTCTTGCTTTACAGAAATATTATGATTTTGATAGAAAAATTATATTACCTAATAATATATTAGAAGATTTAAATTGGTGGATTACAAATATTCCCATTGCATATAATTCGATTAAAACAGAGGACTATATATTAGACATATTCACGGATGCTTCTAGAACTGGTTGGGGTGCCTTTTGTAACGGTGAAAGAAGAAATGGTGGCTGGAAAAATTCTGAACTTACATTTCATATTAATTACTTAGAGCTGCTTGCGGTTTTTCTCGGATTAAAAAGTTTCGCTTCCAATCAGTCAAATTGTTCCATATTATTAAGGGTTGATAACACAACAGCGATAAGTTACATAAATCGTATGGGTGGTATTCAATTTCCTCATTTGAATAATTTATCACGATCCATTTGGCAATGGTGCGAGAAGAGAAACATCTGGATTTTTGCATCATATATAAATACTAAAGAAAATACAATAGCAGACGAGGAATCTCGAAAATTAAACACAGATATAGAATGGCAATTATCAAGTACAGCGTTTAATTCAATTATTGAAAAATTCGGTACCCCAGAAATTGATTTGTTCGCTTCTCGTACTAATGCCAAATGTTTAAAATATGTATCTTGGCGTCCTGATCCAGACGCCGTGCGGATTGATGCCTTTACCTTTAGTTGGGCTGACCTTTTCTTTTATGCGTTCCCGCCATTTGCGTTGATTTTAAAGTGTCTTAATAAAATAATATCCGATAAAGCTAGGGGTATCTTAATTTTCCCACTCTGGCCTTCTCAAGCCTGGTATCCTAAGTTAATTAATATGCTGTCAAGTGATTTAATAGTTTTAAACCCCAATAAAAATCTGTTGCATTCCCGTTCCAGAGACAAACATCCACTCCACAAGACGCTTACCCTGGATGCCGCAGTACTCTGCGGCTCGCATTTATCCAGCGAGGGACACCGTCCTCCGCCCTCGATCTCATTATAGCTTCTCTGTCTAATAATACTGTGGCTCAGTACAATGTTACATATAAGCTATGGTGGCAGTTTTGCTTAAATCATAATGAAAATCCATTTCAAGTATGTATTCCCCTCATTTTAAGTTTTTTATCGGAACAGTTTGATAAGGGAGTTGCCTATGGATCTTTAAATTTCCATCGATCTGCCCTATCGCTACTCTTAGGAAGTAATGTTGGAACAGACGATAACATTAAAAGGTTGTTAAAAGGCGCATTTAAAATAAGACCTAACATACCAAAGTACACTAGCACGTGGGACCCTCAAGTAGTGCTTGATTTAATATCTAACTGGTACCCTAATCAAACACTTCCAATAGAGAAACTTACAAAGAAACTAGCGATCCTTTTAGCTCTTTGCACCGGTCATAGGGTGCAAACCCTGTCTTTAATAAAAACTCGTAATATTAAGTTTACAGTTAATGGTGTAGAAATTGTCATCACAGATATTGTAAAAACATCTGCTCCAGGTCGAGAACCGCCAATATTAAATCTTCCCTATTTTATTGATAAACCCAGCATTTGTCCAGCTACTATAGTTAAAGATTATCTTTCCGTTACTGAAAATATAAGACCCCAGACAGCAGCTTACTTATTCTTGACTTTTAAAAAGCCCTATAAGTGTCCTTCTGCGCAATCTATCAGCAGATGGATTAAGCAAATGATTCAAGCGAGCGGCGTGGACGTGGCGACGTTCAGCGCGCATAGCACCCGGCACGCCGCCACGTCCAGCGCTGGTCGCGCAGGCCTCTCCGTAGAGGCTATCAGGAAAGCTGCTGGCTGGACAGCAACATCTCAAACTTATGCAAAATATTATTGTCGACCACTTCTAGAAATAAATACATTCGCAAGCTCTGTTTGTAACTCTAATATGACCTAATTAGTTTATTTTTTACTTTTACTTTTAGTTGATTAAAATCAAGACTGTTAAACAGAAATCATGCAATAAATAAGTATGTTGTACTTTATTTTATGACTTTATTTTTAATTACCTGTTTGCCAAAAACCTGAAACATTTAAGTCTTTAAACATCTACGTTGTTAACTATATATGAAGAATGAAGCAATGAAATGTAATATATGATCAAACGAACTTACTAAAGTGAAGTTCGATCGATATTATATGAATTGCTTCATTCGAATATATAAACACCCCCCCTCCCAACGCCCAAGAGTTTCAGTTTTTTTTTTTTTTTTTTGGATCAACTCTAAAAGAATGATGCTAAGTAACAGAGGCCAGGTAGAGGATGGCAGGGTGGGTAGTTGTAAAAGTCAATTAAATTATATTTTTTTAAAACGTGCGAAGTTGCCTTGTAGGGTAGGAGTACTACGTTGTTAACTATATATTCGAATGAAGCAATTCATATAATATCGATCGAACTTCACTTTAGTAAGTTCGTTTGATCATATAAAATATGGCTTACTACAAATGTTGGATTATAATAGGTGCAGTTAACTCCATATCTAACCTAGTAGGTATGTTTGAAGGAAGTAAGTAACATTCTGTATAAGTACAATACTTATAGAGAAAGTTATTCACTTGTATATTTATATGTTAATATAATAAAAAGAATGATAAAGTATTGTTTAAATAAGGAAACGTTTGTTCGTTTCTTTGATTCTTTATTTGTAATGTAAACCGTGAACCTAAACTAACTATCCAATTTTATAGTAATTTCATTACGATCGATGGTTTTTCAAACATTACCCATAACTTATTAAAAAATCCAACGGTATCCAAGAAATTCAAAAAAATCTGCTAGTATTTATGCAAATTATTTTTTATAATTATATTTAACATTTTACGGGGATAAAATGTAATTGTTTAAAGAACATACAGATATCTATATTAATTATGTTTATTAGTCGAATTTGATAATCGCGAAGACGTAAGACGCATTCGTAATTCTCCCGAAAGCAGTAGAATAAGACATCTTTCCTTTGTAGTCAGCTCCAGTTATTGTGATGACAACGCCAGACAACGTGATGTGGAGACCAAAGTACCAGTAAACCTTGTTAAGCCTGATTCAAAGCAGGATAGCATCTATGGTATATCTACAAGCAGTTACGGTGCTTCCTTTTTCAGTGTTAGATTTAATATTTCAAGTAAAAGTTACTATTTAGAAAAACACATTACGCGGGTTTTTAACTATGAAGACTTTCTGTTGATAAGTACACGTTCAATTAAAATGCAAGCATATTTATCCTCTTCAGGTTTCTATAATATTTTTAAACACTATATTTCCAAATTCAATAAAAAAATACTTAGACCAATAAATATTAAAAAGTTTTGTTATGCAGTTCTTTAACCTGTAGTACTTAAATTAATAAAATAATAACAATCCATGAATTACACAAAATGATAGAATAAACGTTCAACAAAGAAAGGGAAATCAAACAAACATTCCTGATTTAAAAATAGTTAAATTCTATGCAGATGTATTCGTGTGTATGTGTATAACACACTTCTCTGATCGCTCTTTAATTTAATGCCTCATTAACGTTGAATTTTTATTTGTGTAGTGAAAGGGTGTAGTGTAGTTGTTCACGTTTTTAAGTGCGACATTCACAATGTCTGATAATAGGTCTTTACCTATGAAACTGCCGTTTTGCCGTACTGGCCATGTCAAATGAAAATATTTTTTTTTTGACTGATAATTCTAATTTCAAATTAATTTTATTTGACAGACATGGAATTATTTTTCTAAAATCGTCATTTGTTTAATAGTTAGTGTTTTGTTTTCAACGCACTCGAACATTTTTCGTCATCATGGATAAGTTAAAAATGCGAGTAATTATGGAGTATGAGTACCGTCGTGGCAGCAAAGCGGCACAAGCGGCACGCAACATCAACGACGTTTACGGAGCGAACACTACAAACGAACGCACCACCCGTTATTGGTTTACCCGCTTCCGTTCTGGAAATTTTGACCTGAAAAATGAACCCCGTGGTCGTCCGAAAACTTTGGTCGACAATGACGAATTAAAGGCAATTGTGGAAGCTGATGAAACTCAATCCACGGCTGAATTAGCAGCAGCTTTCGTCGTAAGCATCAAAACAATATTGGTCCATTAGCGTCAAATTGGCAAGGTAAAAAAGCTTGACAAATGGGTACCCCACGAACTCAATGACCGCCAGCGCGAAGTACGCGTGGAGACGTGCCTTGCACTGCTCAGCAGGCATACAAATGAAGGAATTCTGAACCGCATTGTTACTTGTGACGAGAAATGGATCCTGTTTGACAATCGTAAGCGCTCAGCAAGTTGGTTGGACCCTGGTTCAGCACCCAAACAATGCCCTAAACGAAAACTTACCCCTAGAAAAGTGATGGTCACTGTTTGGTGGTCTAACGCGGGTGTAATTCATCACAGCTTCTTGCCGAACGGGACAAGCATTACTGCAGATGTGTACTGTGAAGAACTGAACACAATGATGGAGAAGCTCGCACGTCTCCAACCAGCTTTGGTCAATCGTTCGGCTCCACTGCTCCTGCACGACAACGCGCGACCTCATACTGCACAGCAGGCGGTCTCCAAGCTACAAGAGTTGGGGTTGGAAGTTCTCCGTCATCCGACGTACTCACCAGACCTTGCGCCTACAGACTTCTACTTTTTCCAGAATTTGGATAACTTCTTGGCGGGAAAAAAATTCAATACCCGAGAGGCAGTACAAAATGCCTTTGAAAAATTTGTTGCCTCCCGTCCAGCTGATTTCTTCAAGCAAGGCATCAATAAGCTACCAATGCGTTGGCAAAGATGCATTGATTGCATAGGTGATTATTTTGATTAACAGAAATAAAAAATATATAAAAAAATTACGCTTCATTTATTTCGTGAAAAACGGCAATTTCATAGGTAAAGACCTAATATTATATACAGAGTGCGTGTAGCTAGATTAAGAATATCACTTTTACTAACTAATAAAGAATTCAAGACAAAAAACCCTTTAAACGTGGCGTCGCTCAAATTCAACTTACTTACACTTTTAGGTTCAGTACTTTAAAGTACGGAGTGATGCTTAGGTAACGAAGTTACAAAATAATAAGAAAACTAAATTTCAAAAGGTTTATCTGTAAGCAAGTAAATGAGTCTAAATATTCCTAAAGTCTTAAAGGGAAAATTGCGGGATCCCGATTGTTAACCTATTACCAAACATGTAGGGCTTGACCATCTATCATATCGAAACATAATTTTGTTCATAGATTAACTATAATCGAACTTATAGTTGTTCATAGAAAAATTTTTATGCAAAAAGCAAAAAGATGGATTATGTGTTGTTTATTAAAAACTAAAACAGTTACTCTTTCATAATGTTTATATACACATCAAAAAAGTCTAAGCTGCTGCTTAAGACTATACAAATTTGAATTTTACAATTTATTTTCATATTAAATCGTTATTTTTTTTATTATTTATATTATTCTTTAGTGTCTTTTCAAAGTAAAAAATAATTGTCTTTTTATAATTTTTATTTTAATAACATAAATAAACAATGTTGCCAGTACTGTATTATACGTAGTACAAACTAAGATGTCTAAGCAACAAAAATTTTTATAAACATAATGAAATTGTTAAACAAAATTAATCTATTGTAAAAGAAATTGGATAACTTAATACAAAGAGTGGCCGCCTCTGTTGTTGAGAACTTGCTGACACCGATTATTATAGAATCGATGAGACTGTTTATGTTATCGTGCGGCAATTGCTCCCAATGACATTTTAGTAAGTCCATCAATTGTCGGGATTTTGTCACTCCGTCCAAGTCCTCTAAAACACGTCCCTGGAGCATGTCAAAAAATAAAATTTATAACAAACTTAGAAGCGAGTGATGCTCGGCTAACGCAAATAAACGCTTTTAAGGAGAGCGGGTGGGCGCAGTTTGCGTGCGAGTACGGAAATTTCGTTAATGTCGACGTTTTGAATGACGTCGAACACGGTCTTCATGTCCTCAGCCAACGACGACTTAGGTGAAGACGACGGAGCGGGACGCGGCCCTACGGAGCTACGGAAGCTGGGATAGGACGGGAAGGTGCAGGTGGAGCGGCCGGACGCTGCCTCCAAGACAGAGCCGGAGTAGGCGTCGGCTGAACGGGCTTTGCTTCCGGGGGACCCCGGTTGCGCAGCGGCGGGAAGTTAGCGGGAGTGAGCGGCGGCGCTGGTTTAGGCGCAGCCCTCTTAGTTGAAGAACGCGGAGCACGCTGCAACCCCTGTAGTTAGCTGTGTTGACGGACTGGCCGCACAGCAGACAGGCAGGAGGGGAAGTGGATTCGGGACGCCCCGTAGTACTGCGCGGATCTTACGCTCCTCCGGGAGGGCGTAGGTGTTATATGCGATTTGTTTTAGTGAAAGTAACCTAGTGACACGCGAAAGACGTCGATGGTCACGACCTGGATTTTGATTGAACGCCTGCGTTGGTTGTTTAGAGGCTCTCGTGTGAGTCCCTAAATAGAAGGTGGTGACCCATAAATGAAATGCGTGTTCTTAGTATGTCGGTTTATTTTTGACTCTCCATACAAGTGGTCTAATGTATTAACTTAACGTATTCGAATGTTTTATAAAATACAATATAAAATGCTAATATGCGAAATGCTATAGGTACGTAGTACCTATGTGTGTTTACAATGCTGTTTGTTTGTAGGGGTGAGCGCCTACAATATTCCCCCCTTTTTTAAAAATATTTGGGAATCTACACAAACATTATTTTAAAATTACAATCTTAAAGAAATACAAAAGTGGAATGATTTCTGAGAAAAAATGAATACCGTTGAATACAATAACAACTTATCATATTACATTCTGATGATACGGCATTCTGCGTTGCAAATTATAGTTGATGAAATATAAACCAAAAGATGTTTTAAACTTTTTAAAGTTACACTATATTTAGATTAAGTTACGATTATATTAAATTAAACTTACATTAGTGTTAGCACTTCACTTCACTTCTTAAATCTAAATTTTAGTATTTAATATAGTAAATAAGTAATTAATGTTAGACATAGCCATTGGGTACAGATTCAGGGGATACATTATTTTGTTTGGGCTGACCTTTCAGTTGAACCTGGACTTGTTTCTGCATGTAACCTCTCAGCGCTTTGCGACCTTGTTTCCACAGTAAATAGAATATTACAATGGCAAGTAAGGAGATTATTACGAATAATCCAATATTAAGACGGTTGAAACGTTCTTCGACTTTAGTGAAGTTGACGTCTGCCGTGCCTTGGGCTTGCGCGAGTACGACTTCTTCCGTGGTTTGCGAGTTCCCCATCGTAAAAAGTTATGGTTACGTATGCTTCAATTACAATGGATAAATTTGAATTGAAAGTATTAAGCCTAAGTTTATATAGTATGTACCTACGTGTTATTATGTACGTACGTGTTACTATTTACCTACGTTGTATAATGTACCTACGTGTTATAATATTAATATCGCTCTAATTGCTATAAAATACATACTTATGTATAAACAGATCTAAACTACTTTTGCTAAATAATTAAAAATATTATTAGAACATAAAACGCGTAGTGGGCTTTACAATTCGGCCACTGCGTGTTTTATATTGCCTAGTTGCAGTTTGCTGTTTCGAGAACGTTGGCGGTGTGCTATCCGGTGGCGTCTCGCGAGTAACGTCATCGGATGCCAGCCCAACGAATTCGTAGTCAGATAACACGTATGCTGGCTTTAGCCTATCGATTGATATTGATACTGGCTTGTTATTAATTTTTATGACGTAAACTTTTGAAAACCTTTTTAGTACTTGGTATGGTCCATTGTATGGGGGTTTCAAAGGTTTACGTACCGAGTCATCTCTTACAAATACGTGATTGCATTTTTGTAGATCCGGATGTACAAAAATGGATTGCGTATTAGTATGTGAACTAGTTGCTACTCTTTATTAATATTATCCTTAATTTTATCTACTAAATTATAACTATCGCTTATCAATAATGGAGTCGTATTGCAAAAATCTCCGGGTAAACGTAGGTTGCGCCCGGACGTTAGTTCGGCTGCGCTAACACCTGAATCACTGCGGGCAGCAGCTCGAAGCCCTAGCAGGACCGTTGCTAGTTGGTCGACCCACGTGCTGTCGCATGTTTGCAGGCGAGCCGAAAGTGCAGCTTTAAGAGAGCGGTGCCAACGTTCAACTGCGCCGTTGCTTTGTGGGTGATACGGAGAGCTATGTATCCTATGTATACCTAGGAAAGTCATTAATTCTTTGAAAAGGTTGCTTTCAAATTGACGACCCTGATCGCTCGTCAATCTTGTAGGGCAACCGTAACGGCTAATCCAGTTTTCAAAAACGACACGGGCTACTGTATCAGCTGTGATGTCACGCACCGGAATTGCTTCCGGCCATCGTGTACATCTATCGATGATGGTAACCAAATAGCAAAATCCGTCTGGAGAGGTTGGGAGAGGTCCCACAATGTCTACGTGTATATGTTCGAAACGATCTGCGTATTGAAAACTTTGAACCGCTGAAAAAGAATGTATGTTGACTTTCGCGCGTTGACATTGCAGGCATGTTTTAGCCCATTGCGTAACATCGTGGTTCATCCCCTTCCAGAAATATTTAGACGTTATCATTTTCTTAGTAGTGCGTATACTCGGGTGACTTAAGTTATGAAAAGAATCAAAAATACTTTTTCTAAATTTGTTCGGTAAGTATAATCTGGCATTTCGTGTAGAAATTTCGCAATACAATTCTTTATTACATACTGGCATAAAAATATTTTTAAATCTTATTTTACTGTTGTTGTCGTTGTTCGATAACATTTGCTGTAAGTAATCGTCACGTTTCTGCGCGTCAGCTAATTCATCGTAATTCAATGTAGGACAGTTTATTGTTTCTACACGTGATAAGGCGTCGGCCACATTATTATCGCTTCCGCTTATGTGCCTTATATCGGTTGTAAATTCGCTAATATATGACAACTGCCTAGACCGACGAGGAATTTCATTTTCTTCTCTACTAACTTTTTTAAATGCAAACGTCAATGGTTTGTGGTCAGAATATACTATTAAAGGTTTACCTTCAAATAATTTTCGAAAATGTTTAATTGATAAATATATAGCTAGTAACTCTCTGTCATACGTCGAATATTTCTGTTGAGCCTGTGATAATTTCTTCGAAAAAAAACCTAACGGTTTCCAAACGTTTTTACACTTTTGTTGTAAAACCGCGCCTACACTTGTGTTCGAGGCGTCTGCCATTAAAGCGATTTCCGCGTCCGCCTCTGGATAACATAATGTTACAGCCTGTTTAAGACCAGATTTGCATTGTTCAAATGTCCTCCGCTCTTTTAGACCACACTACTGGCGACTTATCGTTCTTTTTAGAACTACACAGATATTTATTTAATTCGGCTAAATAAGTTACGGCGTTTGGTAGATGTGAACGATAGAAGTTTACCATACCTAAGAATCGTCGTAAATCTTGTATTGTAAGCGGTTTTGGATACTTTGCTATGGCCTCAACCTTATCTCCTAACGGTCGAATACCGTCGACTGTAATTTCGTAACCTAAAAATTCCAATTTTGACTTGCCGAAAACACATTTCGATAGGTTAATAGTAAGACCGAATGCTTTAAAACGCTGAAAAACGATTTCGAGATGTTTCCTATGTTGTGTCTCATCTTCCCTAGCTATTAATTGGTCATCAATATATGAATAAACGAAGTCTAAACCGTTCAGTACATGGTTCATAAAGCGCTGGAAGGTTTGAGCTGCGTGGCGTAAACCGAATGTCATTCGTGGAAACTCGAATAACCCGAATGGAGTTATGATTGCTGTTTTTTCAATGTCTTCCGGGGCGGTCAAAATGCAATGATAAGAACGATTAATGTCTAATTTTGAAAATATTTTTTTATTTGATAGTAAATATGTAAAGTCTTGTAAGCGAGGAATTGGATATCTGTCGGGCTTGGTTATTGCGTTAAGTTTTCGGTAATCACCGCAAGGTCGGATTTCCCCGTTCTTCTTTGGGGCAATGTGGAGTGGACTAGCCCACGCGCTTTTTGATGGACGACAGATGCCCATTTCCTGCATTACGCGAAATTCTTCTTTAACTTTTTTGTACCTTTCCGGTGGTAAAGGTCTCGCCCTTGCGTATACTGGCGGTCCGGAAGTTTCTATATGATGCACTATATTATGCAATGGAGTTTCCTCGTATGATGGCGGTTTTGTTATCTCGGGAAATTGAGATAATAAGTCATAGTAGGGATTGTTACAATCGATAGACTTTATAGATGGTTGTTTAAGGGTTGCTAAGGGTGCAGTTACCTTTAAATCCGTAACTTGATCTATTAACCTACGAGTACTAATATCTACGAGTAATTTATGAAAACATAAAAAATCTGCGCCTAAAATTGGCTGTGTAACGTCAGCAATTATGAACTCCCATCTATAAGGTCTACGTAGTTTTAAATTTAAGTTAAGTACTCTAGTACCATAAGTTTTAATTACAGTGCCGTTGGCAGCAAAAAGTTTATAGTCCGAACTTACGTTAAGTTTGTGTTTCCTCGATGGCGGTAATACAGAGACATTGGCCCCAGTGTCGACTAAAAATCGAAGTCCTGAGTCCACGTCGGTAACGCATAGCATAGCATAACGACGGCAAGGTAGCACGGCGCCAACCTCCGCCGTCGTACTCGATGGACCTTCTAGTTTCCCTGCTGGGTACTCTGCTGCTTCCACGTGCATGGCGGTCGGCACCTTCGGGCAGCCGGACCGAAGCGACGATGGTAGTAGCACTTCTCCGAGCCTTGCTGCTGGCGATATCGCGAAGAGCTGCGATGGCCCCTCCTGAAGGACCTGGATGCCGATCGCGAACGTAATCCATGGCCGTGGAAACTGCGATTTTTTTGTCTCGATCTAGAATCTCCAAGATCTTGTATCTTCGTATGGAGACTTGTTATTTCCTTCAGTAGCTGCGTCACGTCAAAGGTATTTGGGTTGTCTGGCCGGTGCTGTGAAATTTCGGCGACAGTATTTGGTCTCGACACCTCCATGACTTTGTCGGCGACAGTAGCCAACCCTTCCAAGTCTTTATTTTCTGAGACGGCGAGGACGGCACGAACTTGAGTTGGAAGCCTATTCTGCCACAAAACTCGAAGAGTTTCATCCTTGAACTTGTCTGTGGCGAGTTCCCGCATGCGGCGTAACAACTGGGACAGCTTTTGATCTTCCAGTTCTAACTCACCAATGAGCTTTTCTATTTGCCGGTTGTGCGACTCTTCGTAAATCGTCAATAGGCGATTTTTAAGGAATTCGTACCTTCCTGTTGCGGGTGGGTTGATGAGCACGTCGGTAACCTGCGCGATGACCTCCTTGCTGAGTTTCGACACAACAAGGTCGAACTTGGCGTCGTCTCCCAGGCGTTGCGGAGTTAGTACGGCCTCGGTTCTGATGAACCAGACCCTGGGTTGATCGGGCCAAAACTCTGAAAGTCTGGCAGCCAGAGAAACAGAATCGACCTAGGGTTGTGCTGGTGACATCGTGGGCACGTTGCTAGCTGGCGCAGCCGACGTCATCGTGATTGATGACTATCACTTCATAAAGTCACTTGTCATGTCGAAATCACATTAAAATCGTTGAAAGCACGTTAAAATCACGTCGGGGTCACCACTTTAGAGGCTCTCGTGTGAGTCCCTAAATAGAAGGTGGTGACCCATAAATGAAATGCGTGTTCTTAGTATGTCGGTTTATTTTTGACTCTCCATACAAGTGGTCGCGACTGTGTCGCGTATTCGAATGTTTTATAAAATACAATATAAAATGCTAATATGCGAAATGCTATAGGTACGTAGTACCTATGTGTGTTTACAATGCTGTTTGTTGGTAGGGGTGAGCACCTACAGTTGCTTTGAGATAGTAAATTTTTTGCTCTTTGCAAAGATAAGTTACCGCGGTCCGTCACGCTTTTTCGCGGAGAAAGACGGGCGGAGGGAGCTGAGGCTTCGGTGGGACGGGAGCGCAGCGCATCGCTGGCTTTGATGGGACCGACGGAGACGCGGTTACTTCGAGCGACGTTAATGGCGCGGAGGCGGGTATTGAAGACACCGGGGAGGGCTCGGGTATTGAGGATACCGAGGCTTTCTTCGAGCGCTTCTTGGAGCGTTTAGCGACCAGCTGAAACGCGGGCTCAGCAAAGCCAGTTAAGGTGACGGCATCTGACGATGTATCAGACGCGGGTTCGGAGTCGCTCCCGGGAGCGGTACGTTTGCGACGCGACGCGCGAGAGGATGTGACCGATTCACGGTCCATCTCGGACGGGACGGGAGACGCGGGAGAGCTATAGACCTGAGGGGTCTGGACGTTGGAGGTCTCAGGGGCCGGGGTTGAGGCCTGAGGGTCCGGGGACGCGATAGTTGCTTGTAAGGCCTGCGTTATTACGTCATCTGAGATGGGGACGCCGGAGGCAACGAGCGCCTGGGCGAACGACCTAGCAAAGTTTACCTGGCGTTGCTGGTCCATTGGAGGGCTTGAAACTACAATATATGATAATGCCTAGGTTCCCTAACAAACCTAGCACCTAAACCTCCCTACCCGCGGTAGGGGGGCTGGGGACGACGCGAAGTGGTGCCCCTAATTCGGACAGCAATTTACCGTTACCCTGAGAAAGGCCCAAGTGCAATGGGATCGGGTCAGCCGGTTTCTTCTTGGCCTGAAGGGCCTTGGAAGCGCACCGGGGCAACGCTATCAGGCTTAGTTGTCACCGTTAAGTATCCACCTGATCAAACGCTAGTCTACTACGGAGTGTGTTGTCAATAAATTGACAACAAAAACCGGCCGTAGACTTGACGAGTTGGGTTGCACTAAAAGTGCGGGATTGACTACGTTACGACTGGCTGAAGCCGGCCGCAGAGCGAGTCTTTGACTACGTATTAGGCGCCAAGTGTCAAGTACGTAGCCAGAAAAGTCAGCCCGAGCCTTGCAAACTACTATCGAATTTAATCGACCGTAGTAAGCTCATCTCTGTTGTTGCTGCTCCCACCGAGGTGAGGTATCAATTCGAGGGGTGCACAGAGTGCGGGACTGACTACGTTACGACCGGCCGGAGCCGGCCGCAGAGCGAGTCTCTAAGTAACGTAACAAGCGCCCAGCGTCAAGTACGTAGCCAGAAAAACAGCCCGAACCTTGCGAACTACTATCGAATTTAATCGACCGTAGTAAGCTCAGCTCTGTTGTTGCTGTGAGACCGACTTAGTTGCAGCCGATTGAAACCGGCCGCAGCGTAAGTCCTACAGAGGCTTATCTCAAGTCGTCGAGGACGAAGCGAGATTTGTATGAATCTCAGCGTATGAGTATTGCTACGAGTTATCGTCGTGAGAAGACAATCGTCACTCAACAGCTGGTGCGATCGCGAACACGTCCGAGCGGGGCCTGAAGCAGAACGGATCTGAGAGTGGCGTTTGAGTATTGCTACGAGAGAAGTTGTGAGACAACAATCGTGACTCGGCAGCCGGGAGCGACCTCCAACACGTCCGAACGGGTCCGGACGCAGATCGGGTCTGTAACTCCGAGCACTATTAGCTAGGGTTTTTTGATACAGTTACTGATTTGAGTTTTGATTTGAGATTGAAACCATTGTACAGACAGCTTTAAAAATATTGGGAGTCATCGCACTGGTTCAGAGGTAAAGCTCAATATGTGCACAGGTTCGGTCTTGTTTGGAGTACTGCATTCTTCTTTGGGATGATTTTGCGAAGTATGAATTTTAAGGGTTGGATTCTGTCGTCCGAAGAGCCGAATAAATTTATAATATTCGACTCCGTTAACAAAAACGTATCAAAGAGCTGTAACAGTAACCCAAAGTTTTATTCAAAGAAACAATTTATTTTTCAAGTAAACGAAGTTTCTTTAGAACAATATTATGGACACGGTAAAAACATTTTCGGCTTTAAGTAAAACGTATTTAAAGATCCTCCTACTCCTTTCTCCAGGGACAATGTTTGCTAAAGTTACAGATGATACGAACGTAAGTTGATGTTTTATATTCTTTTTAAAAAGACTCTTTTGTTCCTAAGGGATATAATAACAAGTAAGATATTTTTCATTTCAGCCTCTTTTTTAACCTCATTTTGCACTTTAAACCGAGAAAAGAAATTTCAAATAATTTGGAATTTTGTGAAAATCATGAGAATCACCACACTAACTACAAAATATTGCATCTTAACTATGGTATTATCACCGTAGAAGATAATTCGAAAAACATCGCCAAGAAAACCAACATCCAAGCAAATCTTCCTTCGTTAGGACTTCTGGCCGCATGGAGTGGTGTACCGACGATTCCGGGGAAAACTACCAGTAGTTACTATTTTGTTCTGTCACGGATCTGTTTTTTAAATGATTTTTATTTGTTTGTCTTTATTTTTTTATTTTTTCATTTTAATTTTGATTGTTAAAATATAGTTACCAATATTTGACCTTTCGAAATAAAAGTGAATGAACAGCATACAATGTGGATTTATTTACATTGTGATACCTAGGTAGTTGCTATAGATAGTATTATCAACAGCTTGTAATGATGCTACCTTGCGGCCCATTATAAAAACCTCATACCTTATGAAATATTGACGTGATGGAGCTGAACTACGTTGTACTGTATATGAGTTACGTTTGAAAAAAGACATTAAAGACTTATTTCTTAAAACCATTATAATGGTGCCCTAACAGGGACACCTAGAACCTTGGATTCACATAAACTTTATTTAATGCAAACTCTGAATTTGTTAAAGAAATAAAAAAAATAAAAAGTTCAAATTATTCGTAAGAGGAAGAAAATATTCCTGCTAAATTTGGGGTGAAAATTTTTTTTATGCATTCCTGTAGGAAAAATAACATTGGGATTCATAGTATTATGGTGGCGCATGAGCAAAAAAAATTTTATCCACAAAAAAATTACAAAATTTAACAAAACTTTTTTTTTATTTTATTGAAACTCAATGAGCTTGAAATGAAATGAAATGAAATGAAATGAAATGAAATATTTATTTCTCAACATTGACAATTAGTTGTTCTTATTGACGTCAAATAAAACATGATTCTACCACCAGTTCGAAAAAAACCTTCGTGAAGAAGAACTGGCAAGAAACTTCACGGGTATATTTTTATATTTTCTGCATCTGTTAGCTCGGCAAGTCTCCCTCCCCCCAAGTATCCAAACGACGAACACCCTCAAACGGCACCCGTTCACGAGTTAACGCGGGATCCAGCCATCGCCCTCCACAACCATATTAGAGGAAAGTGAGCGACCCGTCACCCGACGCTACCATAAGAAGACGTACTTTAGTGACAATGACGCTTTAGATATTCATCGGGACGAAGAACTCATCGCACATACAGACACATTACACATGCTTTGTTACAAATACTAATACAATCCTGTTAATGAGGGGATTATACCCAAGGGCTTTTATCATCCAAATAATCGGATAGTTTATAATATGCTCTAGCACACAACTTCTCCTTTATAGTTTCTTTGAATTTGTCAATAGGAAGACCTTGAATATCCTCAGGAACCTTATTGCAAAAGCGAATACATTGACCCATGAATGAGTTAGTGACTTTATGAAGCCTACTATTATGAGTTGGCAGCATATTTCTTCCTCTTGTGTTAACATTGTGCAGATCTTTTTTTCTTTTGAACAAGGTTATGTTCTTTTTAACATACATTAAATTTTCTAAAATATATTGTGAATGGAAGGTAAGAATATTTATTTCCTTAAATTTACTTCTAAGTGACACCCTTGGACCGAGCTGATAAGCGCGAACAGCCCTTTTCTGCAGAATAAATATAGCATCGATGTCGGCAGCACTCCCCCACAACAGAATACCATATGTCATTAGGCTGTGGAAGTAACCAAAATAGACTAATCGAGCAGTTGTTTCATTTGAAATTTATCCAATTTTTTTAACAGCATATGCGGCAGAGCCAAGCCCTTTCGCTAAACCATCAACATGCCGTCCCCACTGGAGTTTGGCGTCTAAGGTTATGCCCAGAAATACAGTTGAGTTTACAGGAGTCAGTTCCTGGCTCTTAACTACAATGTTTGTGTTTACCTGTTTGACATTTGGCAATGTAAATTTAACACATTTCGTTTTTTTTTCATTGAGGAGCAAATTATTAGCTGAGAACCACTGCTCTGTGTTGTAGATGCATTTGTTCACCGCTCGATAGTCAATTTCTTGTCTTTTGATTTTAAACAAGAAGGAAGTATCGTCAGCAAACAATATAACCTCGCATTGATTCTTAACGGCCGATGGCAGATCATTAATATAAACTAAAAATAGGAAAGGACCAAGAACTGAGCCCTGGGGCACACCCATTGTCACTGTCGATCCTGATGATTTTGCTCCATTTATTGCAACTTTCTGTTTTCTATTAGAAATATATGATTTAATCAAGGCAAGCGCTCGGTTTTTAATGCCGTAATGGTGCAGTTTCATGAGTAGAGTAGTAAGATCCACACAGTCGAATGCCTTGGACAAGTCACAAAAGACACCAATAGCATCACACGACTCCTCCCAGGTGCTGAATACGTGTTTTATGAGCTCTACACCGACATCGGTTGTTGAGCGACCCCGCGTGAAACCAAACTGCTTAAAATTCATTAAACTATTACCGTAAAAATGAGAGAGTAATTGATTTAAAATTAATTTTTCAAAAATCTTACTGAGCGTTGGAAGTATAGATATAGGTCTAAAATTATTAGGGTCAGACATACTACCTGCTTTGAATATTGGAATGACCTTACTCAATTTCATTTAATCAGGAAAAACACCATTATCAACACAGTCATTAAATATACTGGCTAAGTACGGGGCTATACCATCAATGACAGATTCAATAATTTTAACAGAAATCTCATCTAAATCGGCAGTATTTTTTACTTTATTGCTTTTAAATGCATTTAAAACTTGTGGAACAGTAACATGTTTAAAAATAAAATCAATATCGCATGAATTTACATTTTCCGATAGCAGTGACTGTGCAAGAGTGGAACATGAATTAATACTCGAAGTAGTTGACACAGGGATGGCAGTAAAAAAAATTTTCAAATGCTTCAGCAACTTCTTTGTCAGTTGACAACACTTTATCATTAGTTTTTAAATTATATTTGGTGTGTGGTTCTTTTGCTTTCCCAGTTTCCTGATTAATTATATTCCATGCAGTTTTTGAAATGTTATTACTATATTTAATTTTATTATTAATGTAATTAGATTTAGCTACACTGCAAACTCGTTTAAATAATTTTGAATACTTTTTAACATATTCATAAAATGTCTTATTATGATTATAAGTTCTTTCACTGTACAATTCATATAATCTATTTCTACTTCTGCATATTCCCACTGTTGCCCAGTCACTAAATCTAAATAAATTATTATTTATACATATTTTCTTTTTTTTAAAAACAGAGTCATATTCATTTCTAATTATATTATGAACAGAGTTATATTGAGTAATAGGATCTCCACAGTAATCTAATTTAAATGTTTTTTCAAATACATTTTTCCTAAATGTTTCAAGCCGTCTCTCATTAATGGGTATAAAGGTAATTTCTCTTTTTAGAGTCTTTTTTAGCCCAATATCAAAAGTGGCCAACTGCCCACTATGATCTGATTGTAGTTTATTAATTACTGACTTTGTACATGGCATTAAATTTGTAAAAATGTTATCAAGACATGTGGCTGAGGTCGCTGTATTTCGCGTAGGCTCTAAGAAGAGATTTTTTAGGTTGTAACAATTAAAAAGATTCAAGAATCGTTTACTTTGTGACGTCTCTACTAATAAATCAATATTAAAATCGCCACAAATAATTATTTCTTTGTTTTTGTTATTTACTCTATGTAATACCTCATCCATAGTGCTCTCAAAGACTTCATATGGTGAGGATGGGGGTCTGTATACACTTATTATAACAATATTCCCTATCTCAATATAACGCCTACTCTTAAAGAACAACCATTATTTTTATATGAATACTTACACAATAAACTCTATTGGCGCACCCACACAACAACAGAAATATACTTTAATATTTACATTGAAACAATCAGCAAACAAGTAATAGGTTATATCGTTATGATTACTAAACTAATACATTTATTTATACATGTACAGTTTCGCATGATTTTAATACTTAAATTATTCTGTATACTAAATGTTACTTACTATATTCGTTGCCGTGCCTTCTTTTTGGGGTGTTTATCATGTTTAATTTATTTATATGTCTGTATTATATCTGAAATTTATCATGGTTTTTGTTATGAATTATCGATAGGTTCAGAAGAATACTGTCGTTTTTTTAGAATACGTTTATGCTATGATCAACAATGCATCGCAGGATATACTTCTACCTATACACTAGTGTAGTATATTTAAGTGGGTACTTGCTTGTAATATTATTGTACTACCCTCGATCATCAATAAACAGTGTTCAACCAGCTGCTTGTGTTTCACTACATGGTGACAGCGGTGCTACGAAAAATAATCATTTTAATTAGTATTTTCGCTAAATAGTAACTGTTGTGTAGTGTATTACTTAGCAAGTGAACGTATAATAATAACTACGCAAGTATGGAACACGCACGACCGCCAACAGAACTAAATATGGAAGGAAGTCCCGCGACGCGCGCCGACGCAGAGCAACAGGTAACTAGCGACTCATCCGAGCATACACAATCTGAATCGACAAAACGGATAGGTCCGCGTACGAGAAGTAATACTCGTAAACTAACTCATTTTTGAATTTGATTTGGAATTTGATTAAATTTAAAAACAATATACCTAGGTATAGACCTACATTAGTTCAAAGGCAGTAAAAATGGAAAAGTATTATATCTTTTAAGTTAACTATAGGTATGTACCTACTCGTGCGTCTACTTGCGGATCTAGTTAAGGATGCTTCTAATTAGTTTAGTTATAAGTTAACTTCAATTGTTATTGATTGTAAAATTATGTACCTGTATAACTCGTAACAATTTTTTTTAGAATTTTTTTTTCTATGTTCAGTAAAGAAGGATTTGTAATTAGTTGATTAAGCAGGTAGTTTACATGATGCAGTTCATTACTTTGGTGTAGGTATTTTTATTAGTTTTATATCCATTTTGGAAAGGGAAAGATGTAGTATATTTAAGTGGGTACTTGCTTGTAATATTATTGTACTACCCTCGATCATCAATAAACAGTGTTCAACCAGCTGCTTGTGTTTCACTACAACTAGTACATAATACACACCTACAGCGAAACACACATTACTCACTTACTCGGATAAACTATAAAGAACCTATTTACACAAACAAAACACTGAAAATAACCTACAATGCGTGCTGCAACTATGTCTGTTTGAATATAATTTTAACTATGCTTCAATTGCTCCACACATACTATAGCCATAATACACACCTACAGCGAAACACACATTACTCACTTACTCGGATAAACTATAAAGAACCTATTTACACAAACAAAAGACTGAAAATAACCTACACCGTAAGCTGCAACTATGTCTGGTTGAATATAATCGTACCTATGCTTCAATTGCTCCACACATACTATAGCATACAAACAAGTTTAACAAGAATTCATTATGAACTGGCTCCATTTACTTGTCTTTATAACGTCTCCAGTTTGTCCTACATACACATAATTATAAATATCTATCCTTTAATAACACAACTATGTGATTTAGACTTACTTTTTAAACATAAAATTCAATCCAATTAATATTACAGTTATGAATGATGTTGACAGGGAAAACATAGTATGCAGTAGAATAAGTGAGCCCACAGAGTGTTTACAACACGTATCGTTTAATAATAATTCTTTGTCGATATTGAGTGTAAACATTAGAAGCATAAATTCTAAATTTGACTACTTTCTAGCATTTCTAGCAAAATTCTGTAAACTTGTGGATGTTTTAGTACTTACCGAGTGTTGGACCAACGAGCACTTCTCGCCACCAAGAATTAACAACTATAATTTGTTCAGATCGAATATTTCCTTGAACCAAAATGATGGAGTGGAGTGGTGTACGTTCGTGAGGTGATTGAGGCGACGTCTTATGAACTGGAATGTGAGGATGGAAATTGCATCGTAGTTAATCTAAAGGATGACGTGAGTATTATATGCACGTACCGTCCACCTTGCTTCAAAAATCCGTCGAGGTACATTAATTCTCTAGGCAAAATATTAGATTCCTGTAATAATAAGAAGACTTTAATTTTGACAGGTGATATTAATTTGGATATTATGCCTGATGTTCTAAGTCCTAACTCTTCGACATACTTAAATTTAATGGCAAGTTATGGTTTAAGGCAAGGTGTTAGCCGTCCAACCAGACAAAAAACCTGTCTGGACCATTTCATGGTTAAAACCATTTTCAAAGTTCAAACTTTTGTGTTTGATGAATTGACAGATCACTCACCTATTTTACTTTACATAGATCGTGCCTGTGTTTCCAAACCTACAGCTTATATAAATAAAGTTACCGTGGACATTGATGGTATAAATAAATGTCTTAAAAGCGAGTCCTGGAATGATTTATACTCAACAACAAATGTGGACCAGGCTGCATCAATATTAACCTCAAAACTTGGCAGGATCATTAATGCACATTCCACTATTAAAAAAATTGCCAAACGAAACCAACCTTTAAAGCCCTGGATAACTATTGGAGTAATTAAAGCTATTCGAAAACGTGACCTTTTACATAAAAAAATCTAACAACTATCCTCTTAATAAAGAATTTAGAAATAATTATTTAATATATAGAAACAAATTGAACAAGATTATCAAATCATTAAAAAAGAATTACCATGCTGACAAACTAAATAAAAACAAAGGGAAAATTAAAGAAACTAGGAACACAATTAGGGAAGTATGCGATTTGAACAAATGTATCGTCTTCGGAATTGATAAATCATCCCACAAGGACTGTATCAGAATCCCTTGACAAAGTGAATGAGTTTTTTACTTCGATCGGGTCAAATCTTGCAAAAGAAACTCTTAAAAAGCTCAATATCGATGAAGCTACCCTAGCTAAAAAAGCTAGAACAACGAACCTGCCAGTGAAATCCATGGCTCTGTATCTGACCGACCCTTTGGAGGTCCTTAGTACCATTAGTAGCCTAAAGACCCATAGCGCTCCTGGTATAGACAAAATAACATCGTCTATTCTAAAAACATGTCGTTATTACCTTGCAGAACCAATATGCTACTTAGCTAACCTAAGCTTTGAACAGGGAATATTTCCTAACATATTCAAAAGCGCAATTGTTTGTCCCTTTTACAAATCCGGAGATAAGACTCTTCCAACAAATTATAGATCAATATCTCTCCTAAGCATTATATCTAAAGTAGTCGAAAAGCTTATGAATAAAAGGTTAGTCAAATATTTGGAAAATAATAAAATTCTAGGTTAGAACCAATATGGCTTTCGGGTTAACCGCTCCACCGAAGATGCAGTGTTGCAACTGACTTCTAAGATAACCGCACACCTGGACGGAAACCACAAATGTGTCGGAGTGTTCCTGGATCTGCAAAAGGCGTTCGATACAGTTTCTATCCCAATCTTACTAACTCGTTTAGAGAACATCGGAATAAGGGGAAACGCACTTTTGTGGTTCCAGGATTACCTGACTGATAGAAAACAATGTGTCAAGGTTGATGATCAGGTTAGTAGCTTCAGTTTGGGGAGGTATGGGGTGCCCCAGGGCAGCACACTCGGCCCCACATTGTTTTTAATATATATAAACGAATTATGCAAATACCAAATTGAAGGTGCTGAGATACAAATGTTTGCTGATGACACAGTTATACTTTTCCACAGTAACACCTGGGAAAGTTTACAAAAATTAACTGAAAAAGGCATGTCCTCTGTGACTGCATGGCTTGAAGACAGCTTATTATCACTTAACACCAACAAAACAACATTTCTCTGCTTTAGCAAAACAAAGGCATCATCGCCAAATGACTTTTGTCTACGTATGCATTCCTATCCCTGTAACCGATCCTATAATGCTCTCACAACAAACTGCAGGTGTCCTATTTTGTCACAATCATCAGATGTCAAATTTCTAGGTATCGTCATAGATGACAAACTAAAATGGAAGAAGCACCTATCAACAGTTAGCAATAGATTGAGAAAGTTTATCTATATATTTAAAAACCTACGAATGATATCAGACTTTGCACTTTTGGTACAAACATACAAAGCATTGGTAGAATGTATTATCACCTACTGCATTTGTTCATGGGGATGAGCAGCTAAAACATACATGCTTGAACTAGAGAAAGCGCAACGCTGTGTGCTAAAGGTTCTCCTTAACTTACCATTTAGACATCCAACACATCTGGTTTATGACAAAGCTAATGTTCTCTCGGTGAGAAAGTTATTTATGTACCAATGCATCCGTAAATACCACAAAAATGCAATACCCTTTGCACAAAACTCAGGTAAAAGAATAAATAAATGTCCAGTTCCCAGAGTTCATAGTAAAATTGCCCAACAACACTATAGTAATGTAGCACCTAGATTATACAACAAAATTAACACTACATATAAAACTAGAAATTTAACAAATTTTGAAATCAAGCATACAATAAAACTTTGGCTAAAGGACCTAAAATATGAAGAAACAGAAAACCTGTTGCTAATTCTGAATTGAAAACCTCCAACATTCAATGTTTTTAAAATACAAACATTAGAAACACACACGCACACATACACACACACACACACCCACACACACACACACACACACACATACACACCATACATACGTTACACATACCCTTTTATATTCTTTTTACAAATACACATGCATTCGTACTCACAAATGCGCATATTGTTAAATCATATTTATTTGTAAAATAATGTATTGATTTTCTATATATGTTTAAACTTAGTATAAGTGATAAGTTTCTCTTGCCATGTGAATTAACTGACTGCCGACAAACAGCTTACGCTAGTTCAGCAGTCAGAGTTTGTACCCTCACTGTATTATTTTTTTTTGTTACAATAAATAAATAAATAAATAAATACAGGCTATTTCAACTGATCGCTCAACAGACAGACTTACAATATCAGTGCGTTCTTTAAATGTTAGGCTCTTATGAGTGATGATCATTGAGCCGCCGCAAGTTGTTTGTTCTCTGTTAAATGAACTAGCAATTACATGATTCTTATAAGAAGACATAATTTGACACTGTGTGAGCCAGTGCTCTGTGATACATAGTATATGAATATTTTCACAGTTTATGAAGAGTTCAATCTGTAATTCCTTACCATCAATGCCCTGCATATTTTGATGGACTATGTTCAGAAAATTATTTTTTACATTTTTATTGCTTAAATTACTACTTAGAATACTGGTGCTAGATGTATTATCTATTGTCACTAACTAATGTTTAAATTATTTCTAATACTATGTTTTGGAATATTACATTCCAACGGGTCAAAAGTATAAAGTGACTGCTCAATAGAAGCAGCGGTTGTAGTCAATAAAATTGACTGTTATGCATAAAATATATGATAGCGAGTATGCTATATGTCGTAGGTCATTACTGTACAAATTGTACCTATCATTGGTCATATATGGCTTGTTAATAAATGTATTTAAATCAATAAACTGAAACTTTTCACTATGACGACATGTCATATTTTGTACATCTATATTTAGTCGATGCTTCATATTATTTTCTGAGGGGTTCTGGGTAAATGGAAATGCAAACAAAATAATTTTACTAATATTCTGCCTGCAGTTCAATCTAGCAAAACATGCTGTCATTGTTTTCCTACTTAGTTGCTTACATCTGCCTACTAATATAATCAATATTGTATTAGGGTTAAATGTACGGGATGTAATTTTATCAACTATGTCATAATATGAAGCACCGGGGTAACAATAATTAGTTATCGGCCCCCCAACACACCGAGTAAGTTGCAATCTTATGTTCTTACCAAGTTCATCGCTATACATAATTATATTTAATTCACTTTTATTTGACTTATTATCTAAGCTACTACCTGAGTTTGATACTACATGCTCAGTGACATATGGCTCCTCAGGTTGACTGGATATTGGCAGAGGGCAATCTGATGTAGTATTATTTGAATTACTTTCATAATAATTGGTAAGGGACTCAACTTCTGTATGCAAGCCCCCTTCTGGCGTGACCTACACACTACTAACTTGCTCCTCCTCGCTACGCTCGTCGTCGCACCTAATATTATTTGTTACTTTCAAGACTCAACATAACTACGCGACACCTTAATTTTGCTTCCTCTCATGTTCTTTATGCATAAAAAATGTAGAAATAATTTTTTTACCCCGATTTTAGCAGGAGCCCCCACTTACGGATAATTACCAGAGTCCAAATTAGAAATCTAAATCATCATTTTTTACTTCTGAAAATAAGTTAAGAATCGAAGTCTTATAAATAATTCAAAACCAGTTTTACTTCAAATACAACATTTGATGAATTTCACTGTCAAATATAGGTTTTATAAAAATTATTTATAAATTTCTTATTAATTTAAAAATTAAAAAAATTGGATTTTAACCTTGCTTTGATTTTTGTGAACAAAATTCTTTAATCACCTTTGACAGGGTGGCAAAGAAGTTGAACATGAATGTAATATTTTTCTGTTATTTGTCAACATTTTACTTTTGATTATTAATAATTAAATAAATTAAACTGTAGATGAGACAATCATGAAGCACTTTAAACAACATAGAAATTAAATGTTACTCTGCATTTCTTGACCAGTCTCACATATATAGACCTGAGCAAGCATCTTTGAGACTTTAAAAAAATATACAATAAAACCACGTTATTGCTGCTAAACTAAATTAATGTTAATAAGAGCCCCAGCATCGATCAAGGCAACGGATCAAAAAGTTATGTATTAATGTTTGGGCTTTAGTATATAATTAATTTGTATAAACTTTAAATCAATTTTAAGTTTTTCATTTAAATCTTTGAATCTAATAATGTATGTTCACTTACTTTAAAACGTCAGTCAATGTAGTAGCTATAAATCATTGCTATTTAATTTTATTAGGCATATCTATTTGTATTTCGATTAACCTACCGTCAACTCACTTGCAATATATTCATTGAACCGTTAACATCAGCTCTTGTAATTTTCGTTTATAAATCGAATTAAAGCTTGTTTTATAACAACATTCAACATTTTATTTTATGGTTTCTTACCATAAAAATTGGCGACCGTGACAGGACCTGCAATTAGAAGATTTAGAAGAACAAAAACAAGAAATTTCTACTGCGTCATACAAAGAAGAATATCGCTGTGTTGTCGTTTATAATTTTGCTTGCTCTAATTGAACATCATTGAAGATCGCCGAGCTGCTAACATAACGACGAAGTGCTGGTAAATACGAGAAGGTGCTGCAGAAATATCATCGAGCTGCCACGCGCCATGCCGTGACGTCATAAAACCGTTGTGTCGCGTCATCGGAAGATCCAGCCGCCGGGAGCAGTTCTAACAGCATAAAAGGGAGTGTACCAACTGGAACCACAGCCAACTAGCGGCCACATCGAGGAACCTGCCAGCGGGGAACAAATCTTCGTGTTAACACCGCCGTGCAATAGGTCCAATTCAGTTAAGTGCTCTGTTCCTTTATCCATCCTACCTAATCATTCATTGCATTTAAAGTAAATAAATTCATACTTTTAAAACTCATTTACCAATATTTACCGCCAGGTTGTGCTATCAGTAAGACGCGACGGGTAAATTATTGTAACATTGAATCTTTTCTTTTACACTCCATTCATACATTGATTTCTACCTATTCATTAACAAAATACTTTACTTTGCGCATCTAATAAGACGCAGAGTCAATTTCAACTATCTATTGCCTCCACTTTTGCATTTAAAATACGCAATAGGTATAAATATAAATTTAACAAATTATGCATTTACCATTGATACTTTTACCAATTCAAGAGCTGATTCATTATTATTTACAATAAAATCTACACTTGCAAGCTTACCTAAATATAACAAAAGACAATTTGTGAACTTTTTTTTTAATTTTAGCTGTTAAACATTCATTATATACCCACATACTTTATAAATTAATCTAGCAGCTATTAGTTGGCTTGAATTCTCAAAGTTGATAATTTACAGTAATTATCGTGCTATTTTAACTACCTAGTATATAAAAAATAACCTTTAAAATAAATAAAAATCCCCATAAGTACCTAAGACTTAATTAGCATTTTTTGTCTTTTTTCAAAATTATTTGCCGACTATTCCAGCGCCTGCGTTCGCGCCTTGTGCGTGCGCATTGTTTAACGTGCGTCGAAGTAACTCGCGCGTAGCTACGTGTCGCGAGCAGCGCCGGCTCCCCGGTTACCGGCTCAGCCTGCGCAGCCTGCATAACGGTAACTTCGCCTCCCAGGTGGGGCCTTCCAAGGAGCGTCAGCTAAGCATTTCTGTTTAATATAATATACACTCATTGGCAAGAAAATTGTTTGAACTTTAACAACATTTTAACATTTAATCTTTAAAAATGCCTTTAATGCCTTACGAAGGTGACAATTTTCCGGCCAAGGAGTCCTCTTCAAAGGAGTATTCTAATAAGGATCCTCTTATGAAGGACCTCCATGTCAAACGTAGTTCAATCAAAGGGCAAATAACAAAGTTTAAGAATTATCTAGATAAAATTAATTCAGATAATCAATTAACGAAGGTTCACTTAGCAGAATTAAGTCTTAAACTGAGTAAAATAGAACTTTTATCTACAAAGTTTGATGAGTTGCAAAGTCAAATTGAGGTTGTTAATTCGCAAAATATTGATACAGAGTTAGATGAGCGTGAGAGCATTGAACAAGACATTATTCTAAGTATTGCGATTGCAAAAACTATAATCGAAAGCCAGTCTGCTTCTCAAAACGAAGCACGTCGCGAATCTTTGTTTCAAAGTTCTCATTGTCATCATGATCATGTCGATTCCATTAAGCTGCCACAAATTCAAATATCCAAGTTCAATGGAGCGTATTTCCGATGGCTTGAATTTAGAGACACTTATATTAGCCTAGTTCATAACAATGACCGCTTATCCCCGATTCACAAGTTTCATCTTTTAATTTCGTATCTAGAGGGAGATGCAGCTCGTATAGTTAGCAATCTGGAAGTGTCATCAAGCAATTATATGGAGGCATGGCAGTTATTGTGTAGTCGATACGACAACAAAAGATTATTAATTAACCATCATTTGCATTCATTATTTAACATTCAAAATATTCAGCGAGAATCAGAACAAAGCCTAAGATTTTTAGTAGACCATGTTTCAAAAAATTTACGTGCTTTATCCAGTCTAGGACAAAACACTGATAATTGGGATATTTTAATTATATTTATGATTTCTGCTAAATTAGATAATCAAACACTAGCAAAATGGGAAGAGTGTCGCAATAGCATTAGTGAAATCCCAACATTGAAACAATTCAATAAATTTCTGACGGACAGGGCCGATGTACTTGAAGCTCTGCATAGGAATAAATCTAATTCATCTTTAAATAATTCAAATACAAAATTCAACCATAATCACAATAAACAAAACTTTAACTACAAGCGTGAAAATCTAAATCAAACAAAATCATTTACTGCAGGCACTTTGACTAATCATAATAATTGTTATCCCTGTCTTATATGTAATTCAAATCATAGGATATATGATTGTCATTTATTTAAATCAAAGTCAATCCAAGAAAAATGGGCAGATGTGCGTAGACTTGGACTTTGTACTAACTGTTTGAGAAAAGGTCACGCTATAAGTGACTGTCAATTAGGACCATGTAAGATATGCAAGAAAAAACATAATTCAATACTCCATAATTCAAATAACTCAAATGAACCCATTGCAAATGCTAGCACATCCAATACAATATCAAATTATTCTAGTAACTTTAATAATCACGTAATTTTATCCACTGCTATAATTCAATTAACCAATACAAAAACAAATCAGTCTATCCAGGCACGAGCCTTACTTGACTGCGGTAGTCAATCAACCTTTATTAAAAGGTCGATAATGGATCAATTATCATTAACTGCTAAAAGTACAGATATAGTCAAGGTTGTAGGCATCGGTAATGAAAGCTCATCGAAAATTTTAGATACCTGTGTCATTCAAATAGGTTCATTAAATAGTTCTTTTAAAGTTACACTTTCATGTTTGGTACTTGATGAGTTAACCAGTGAAATACCTAGATTTTCTTTTGACATTTCCGATTTAAATCTTCCAGAAAACATTGTACTTGCCGATCCTAACTTTAATCAACCAGCGTCCATTGATATAATCATCAGTGCTGATATTTTCTGGGATATTCTGAGCAGTGAGCAACGCTCTCTAGGTCCAATGAAACCTACATTAAGAAACTCAAAGTTAGGGTGGTTGCTGGCTGGACCTATTAATATTCAATTCTCAAAGCAAAATGTCCATTGTAATTTTGCGAGTACAAATAATATTGAACAAATTTTAAAATTATCTAAAATATACGCGATAATATCCGGTAAAAAGTGTTTTATTTAAAGAATGTATCGTGAAAATTTAAGAAAATATATAATATTGAACAAATGTTAACAAGATTTTGGGAGTTAGATGACTTACCACAAAAAAGTATTCAATCCGAAAATGATATTCAGTGTGAAAAACATTTTATTCAAAATACATATCGTTTAGATTCAGGCAGATTTTGCGTTAGTTTGCCATTCAATGAGACTCCAGATTGTTTAGGAGATTCATATAATGCAGCCAAAAAACGTCTTCTCCACTTAGAACGACGTTTTCGTAAAAATCCAATCCTAAAATCGCAGTATGTAGAGTTCATTAGAGAATATTCAAATTTAGGTCATTTATCGAAATCTGACATTGCCAGACCTACTCCATCATACTTCTTAAGTCACCATGCGGTTTTTAAAGACAATAGTGAATCCACTAAGGTTCGGGTTGTCTTTGATGGATCATCTCCAACTTCATCAGGCTTTTCACTAAACAGCATCCTTAAAGTAGGCCCAAATATACAGAATTCTCTCTTTTCAATTTTAGTAAGATCGCGTCAATTTAAATATTTATTAACAGCTGACATCGAAAAAATGTATAGAATGGTCCTTGTAAATGAAAACGATCGTAATTTACAATTAATACTTTGGAGAGAAGATGAATCCTTGCCTGTGGAAACATTACGTTTAAACACAGTTACTTATGGAACTGCAAGTGCCAGTTTTTTGAGTACGCGATGCCTGTGGCAGTTAGGTGAAGAGTGCCAAGACAGTTTTATAAAAACTATAATACAAAATGATTTTCTAGTCGACGATTTGATTACAGGGTCAAATGACGAGTCAGAATTACGCTATATACAGTCATCAATTACAAATGAATTGAAAAAAGGTTGCTTTAATTTAAGAAAATTTAAAACTAATTTACAATCAATGTTCGATAATTCAAATGTACAAAATACAAATTTAATGTTTAGTGACTCTACAAATACTTTAGGTTTAGGTTGGAATCCGCAATCCGATACTTTAACTTTTCCAATAAAAAACATTGACAACGATGCCATAGTCACAAAAAGAACAATTACTTCAAACGCTTTTAAAATTTTCGATCCGTTGGGTCTACTGAGCCCCACAATAATCATACCTAAGATGATGATTCAATCTTTGTGGTTATCTAAAATCGACTGGGATGAGCCAGTACCTTTAGATCTCAATGAAAAATGGCTTTCATTTGCTATTAAATTTCAATGTTTGGCTAATTTAGAAATACCTAGACATATTTTATGCAATTTACCTAAAACTGTGGAAATACATTGCTTTAGTGATGCATCACAGAGTGCTTTTGGCGCTTGTATTTACATTAAATCCACAGACGAAAACAATCAAATTGTGGTAAACCTACTGTGTGCCAAGTCAAAGGTTTCTCCTATAAAACCGACAACGATACCACGTTTGGAGCTATGTGCAGCCCTATTATCTGCGCGTCTTTGTAAGAGTGTCTTAAGCTCAATTAGATTAACTCCTGATAGGATAATTTTTTGGTCCGATTCAAGTGTGGTGTTGAGTTGGCTGCAAATCGAACCCAGGAAACTGAAAACATTCGTTGCTAACAGGATCGTTGAAATTCTAGAGCTTACCCATGGTGCTTCTTGGCGATATGTACCTACTGCTGAGAATCCAGCTGATTTTATTTCAAGAGGTGTAGAGCCCGACGTGCTGCCTTCATTAAATATTTGGTGGCACGGTCCTCAATTTTTAAAAGGTAACGAAGCTACGTGGCCTATTCTAAAAACAAAACACTCTGCAGAACCATTAGACCTTGAAGTCAAAGCGCATCCAGTAGCAATCACAGAACATATTATCAAATTCTCTAATTACTCTAGTTTTCCAAAATTGCAAAGAATCTTAGCATATATTAAGCGTTTTATACACAATTTAAAAAAACCGAAATGTAAAACAAAGGGCTACTTAACAATAGATGAACTACAAAATTCATTTCAAACTCTATGTTTTTTAGCACAACAACAATCATTTAATAGCGAGTATATTACATTAAAAAATAATAAATCTTTGAATAATAAATCTAAAATTTTAACTTTATCACCATTTATTGATGAACATAGTTTGTTAAGGGTAGGAGGTAGAATAAATGCTGCTGACTATACTTATCAGAAGAAACATCCAATATTATTAGATGGCGCTCACCATTTTACTAAAATTATATTCGAACATGAGCATCGCAAAAACCTTCACGCCGGTCCACAACTACTTTTATCTATAACTAGAGAAACCGTGTGGGCTACAAATGGCCGCAGATTGGCTAGGCAAACAGTCTTTAAATGTACTCGTTGCAGACGCGTAGAGGGCGCTACACTTTACCCTAAAATGGGCAATTTGCCTTCACAAAGAATTACTCCAGACTTCCCCTTCTTATCAGTTGGTTTAGACTTTGCTGGACCATTTTTAATTTTAAATCGTAGAGGCCGTGGTGCCAAACTAATAAAGTGTTATATGTGCATATTTGTGTGCCTACGTTATAAATGCATACACATTGAAGCAGTCAGTTCATTGTCTAAGGAGGATTTCTTGATGACACTTCGAAGATTTATAGCTAGGCGTGGCAAACCTTTCGAAATCTTCTCCGATAATGGGCGCAACTTTTTAGCAGCTTCCACAGAATTAAATTCATTTTTTAAACAAAATTCCAAGGCTTTTATTGATTTTGCAACTCAGGAGGGTATCAAGTTCGTTTTTATACCGGCTTACGCTCCACATTTTGGCGGCATTTGGGAGGCAGGAGTCAAATCGGCTAAATATCATATTAAACGCGTAATGGGGAACTCGCATCTTACGTTTGACGAAATTTCAACTTTATTTGCACAAGTCGAGGCAATTTTAAACAGTCGACCCATAAGTCAGCTCTCTAGTTCACCTGATGATTTCCTTCCCCTCACCCCAGGGCATTTTTTGATTGGAAGAGCTTTAACTACGTTTCCATCATTTTCATTAATTGACAATAATTTAGGACCTCTACAACGCTATGATCGTCTTCAACAAATCCATGAACATTTTTGGCAAAGGTGGCAACTAGAGTATATTCATGAGTTGCAAAACCGCATCAAGTGGAAGACCAACAAAGCAAATCTCAACGTGGGAGACTTGGTTCTCATTCATGAAGATCACGTTCCACCCTTAAGTTGGCGACTGGAACGAGTAACCAAATTATTTCCCGGGCCAGATGGTATCTCTCGCGTTGCAGACGTCGATACAATTAGAGGTTCCTTGCGAAGACCTTTAACACGTCTTTGTCCTCTACCAAAGGGAGATGAAGACTTGGAATGTTGAAAGACGGAGCCTTTCAACGGCGGGGAATATGTTTGGGCTTTAGTATATAATTAATTTGTATAAACTTTAAATCAATTTTAAGTTTTTCATTTAAATCTTTGAATCTAATAATGTATGTTCACTTACTTTAAAACGTATTGTCAGTCAATTTAGTAGCTATAAATCATTGCTATTTAATTTTATTAGGCATATCTATTTGTATTTCGATTAACCTACCGTCAACTCACTTGCAATATATTCATTGAACCGTTAACATCAGCTCTTGTAATTTTCGTTTATAAATCGAATTAAAGCTTGTTTTATAACAACATTCAACATTTTATTTTATGGTTTCTTACCAATTAATGAAATAATAAAATCAGTAATTTAACCAAATAATAAACTATTGCATAACTACGTCGAGTTTTCCGAATGGCTTGAAAATTGGCCTAATCAGGCCGATATTTAAAAACGCAGCAACAGAAACTACAATAACTACAGACCAATCAAAATATTATTATCTTGTACACACATAGTTTTTGCGATTTACATTGGAAATTAAATAAATGTATTCTTAAATAAACATTATATAACAAATGAAAACCAGTATGGATTCCAAAAAAAAAAGAGTACTTCTTACTTTTGTGCATATTCTCTAATGAAATCAATAAGAACTTGAATGAACAAAAACATATTCAAGTTGCCTTTATTAATTCAGCAAAGCGTTTGACTTATTAAATTTATAAAACAAATATTAAAGAACTTGAGCAGTGTGGCCAACAGAGACCATTGTAAGAATTTTTTTTTTTAATTACCACACAACCTTTGTACACTCATGTATAAAATACATAATACTATTAGTTCAAGTGTAAATACAGATAAAAGCACTGCCCAGGGCTCCATCATAGGACCCGCTGAATACCTTTTATATGTCAATGACATGTGTAATCTGGTCAAGGAAATCACGATTTACCAATTTGACGATACATGCATTGTAGCGGCAAAAACCTATATTTTGTATATATCTAACCTCCTGGCCCACTCGTATTACTGCTTACATGGTGTATTGGACTTATGTAATTGTAGTAAAATAGAACTAGTCAAAGAACACATTTACAAAGGTTTAACTATGATCACAGATTTAATTGGGTTCCACATATTAATTTTGTTTGTGAAAAGTTAAGAGCCGCATTAAGTAAACTTACTATACCTTTATACAGATTACCTTATAAATCACTTAGGTAATTGTATTTAGCTTCGGCAGACTCAATAATTCAATAATTGCCTGTCCTCATATGACATGACATATAACATTATTAATATATGGTTTTTACAAATACGATTACTTAAAACAATTATACCTCGTAAAATAAAAAATAAGTATTTTCCAATACAATTAAGTTTTGCTGGTACAACGCAGGATTGAATTATAAATATAAAATTTGGAATCTTGTAATGTTAAAAACCTCATAGAATATAAGCGCAGTAATAAATTAAAAAGCATATAAGAAAAAATTTACATAAAAAAATATGTACAGAAAGAAAAAATGGCAATATGTATTAAAAGACATCTTAAACAAATTACCTTACTACATTGGTAATAAGTATGTATCAGGAACGAAATGCAAAACTTTTTTTTTTGTTCCCCTCCACGGGAAGGGCAGGAGGATGAAAAATGCTCTGACGCATACTCCGCGCGCGCGATCGTAGTTATGTGGGACTCGTCCCGACGCCTACCAGAACCATACCCACTAAAAAACCCCCTGTCGGCTCTTGCAATTTTTTGCTACTCAGCCTTCTTTTGAGCGACGGCCAATTGGAGAAAAAGGCCGCGCTAGCGGGGCCCAGAAGGGGTCACCCGCTGGTATTTACATAGCACTGTAGGTGCTCAAAGCACTGAAGGTGAATACACAGCACGGAAGGTGCTCAAAATGAAAAGTAAATAATTAAAACATTTAAAAATTTAAAAATAAAATTGCATTAATTCGAATTTATGTTAGAATTAGAATTTACGTAAGAATTAGAATTGACGTTAGAATTAGAAGTTGCGGCCTGAAAGGCTAAGAGATCTAGCGTCAGCTGCGTTGCTACGTTCGTGTGCACGTTTCTCGGTCTAGCGACTTTGAATTTCGAGTCTAAAACAGGATATGAGACTGAATCTCGAACTACAGGATTGGGATGGGATTCGGCGCGTTTGAAGAACGATTCTGAGAGTGTTTTGAGGTGCTGTTGCACTGTAGGTAGTTCAAGATCTCTGTGCAGGTCTGCGTTACGCACGTACCACGGTGCGTCTGTGGCCCTGCGGCAGAAGAGATTTTGAACTACCTGCAGTTTTTGCAGTACGGAGGGTTTGGCGTGGGCAAAGATTGGCGAAGCATATGTCATGACTGGCCTAACGCAGACCTTATAAAGCGTACGTTTGTTTCTGAACGACATTTTACTTTTTTCTACCTAACATACTATATAAGCGGCCTAAGTAAAAACGGGCGAGTTTCGTTACTCTATCGACGTGTGGCTTGAAAGAAAGCGTCTGGTCTAAGGTGACGCCTAAGTATTTGGTACTGCGCTTCCAGGGGATGGGAATGCCTAACATTCGGATGTGGAGATTGTAATCGGCGATACGACGGTGTTTGCAGTCGAAGTAAGCCGCAGAACTCTTGTCTGGATTCACATCGATGCGCCATTTTTGAAACCATGCACCGAGGGCGTCTACAGCCTTTTGGAGTCTGGTGGTGAGACCCGGGACACTTTGGCCTTTAGTGTTAAGGGCTGTGTCGTCGGCAAAGAGGGCGAGTTCGACGTCTTTCGGCGGAATGGGAATGTCGTTAGTGTACACGGTATACAACAGAGGGGCGAGGACTGAGCCTTGAGGGACTCCAACCTTTATGGGACGAGGCGCGGAAAGCGTGCCTTCATGGTTGAAACGAAACGTGCGGTCTTTGAGAAACGACGCGACTAGGCGATCCGGTAAGCCTATTTTGTAGAGTTTATAAACGAGACCGCTGTGCCAGACATTGCTAAACGAAAAGGTTGCTAAGCAAGGCAAACCCACGCTTCCCTTAGCCGTTAGCAATCTTATTAAAGCTAAAAACGCGGCTCTCCGGAGAGCCAAGAAATATCCCACGCCCGCCTATAGAACAGCTGCGAATCAGCTTCAACGTAAAGTTAGGTCTTGCCTCGCGGAACTCCGAGACGCTCAGATGAACGATCTCATGGCGAATATCTCTCCGTCCCACCAAGCGTACTATAGCATGGCCCGAGCCTTACGCGTAGACACCGTCTCTCACGTTCCTCCTCTCACTCGTCCCGATGGCACTACTGCCTTCGAAGTCGAAGAGAAAGCCGAATGCTTCGCCGACAGCATTGCCGCACAATGCTCGCCCATACCGCAACCTGCTTATCCCTCACACATCCAGGCGGTGGAGGACGAAGTCCTTCGCAGAGACTCTCTCCCCATCACCGCCGACCCTGTCACAGTCTCTAATGACGAAATCTTGCTTCTCATTAGAAATCAAAAGTCCAAAAAGGCTCCGGGTGCGGATGGAATTTCCAACCACGCACTTAAGCACCTACCTCAACAGATGCTTACCTTGTTAGCTATCATTTTCAATGCCTGCTTCGACCATAGCTACTTTCCAAAAGCTTGGAAAGAAGCGACAGTCATAGGCATTCCCAAGCCGGGCAAACCTCTGAACGTCCCGGCTAATCACAGACCCATCAGCCTCCTCAAGGCAATGTCTAAACTTCTCGAGAGAGTCATACTCTCTCGAATGCGGAACCATCTGTTTCCAACGGATGGCGATCCTCTCATTATTCCCCATCAGTTCGGCTTTCGCGCTAAACACTCCTGCCCTCAGCAAGTCCACCGAATCGTCGAGTATATACTTGACGGTTTCTATCCGCGTCGTTATAAAACAGTCGCGGTTTTCTTTGACGTAGCCAAGGCTTTCGATAAAGTCTGGCACAGCGGTCTCGTTTATAAACTCTACAAGATAGGCTTACCGGATCGCCTAGTCAGGTTAATAGCGTCGTTTCTCAAAGACCGTACGTTTCGATTTAAACACGAAGGCACGCTTTCTGCACCTCGTCCCATAAAGGCTGGAGTCCCTCAAGGCTCAGTCCTCGCCCCTCTGCTGTACACCGTGTACACCAACGACATTCCCATCCCGCCGAAAGGCGTCGAACTCGCCCTCTTCGCTGACGACACCGCACTCTATACCAGGGGCCACAGTGTTCGGCACCTTGTAACCAGACTCCAAAGGGCCGTAAACGCCCTTGGTGCATGGTTTCAAGAATGGCGCATCGATGTGAACCCTGAAAAGAGTTCTGCGATGCGCTTCGACCACAAACGCCGTCGTCCCGATGGCGATCCCCACGTTCGAATGTTAGGCATTCCCATCCCCTGGAAGCGCAGTACTAAATACTTAGGCGTCACATTAGATCCGACGCTTTCTTTCAAGCCACACGTCGAAAGAGTTTCGAAACTCGCTCGTCACTATTTAGTCCGCCTAAATAGCATGTTAGGTAGAAAAAGTAAAATGTCCTTCAGAAACAAACGTACACTTTACAAGGTCTGCGTTAGACCCGTCATGACGTATGCCTCGCCAATCTTTGCCCACGCCAAACCCTCCCTCCTGCACAAACTGCAGGTAGTTCAAAACCTCTTTTGCCGCCGGGCCACAAACGCACCGTGGTACGTGCGTAACGCGGACTTGCATAGAGATCTTGAACTGCCTACAGTACAACAATATCTCAAAACACTCTCTGAAGCGTTCTTCAAATGCTCCGAAACCCATCCCAATCCTCTAGTTCGTGATTCTGTCTCATATACTACTCCTGTGTTAGACTCGAAGTTCAAAGTCGCTAGGCCTAGAAATGCGCAAGCGTACTCATCCATGTCACGCGATGTCAAGGCCCTTCTGGCCGCAAATTCTAATTCTAACGTAAATTCTAATCCTAACGTAAATCCTAATTCTAACGTAAATGCGAGTTAATTCAATTTTATTTTGCAATTTTTTAATTTTTGTTTTAATTTTTGATTTCATTTTGAGCACCTTCAGTGCTACGTATTCACCTTCAGTGCTTTGAGCACATTCAGTGCTATGTAATCCCAGCGGGTGACCCCTTCTGGGCCCCGCTAGCGCGGCCTCTTTCTCCAATTGGCCGTCGCTCAGATGAAGGCTGAGTGGCAAAAATGCACGAGCCGACAGGGGGTTTTTAGTGGGTATGGTCCTGGTAGGCGTCGGGACGAGTCCCACATATAAAAAAAAAAAAAAACCAGACATTGTCGAAAGCCTTGGCTACGTCAAAGAGAACTGCGACTGTTTTATTACGACGCGGATAGAATCCTTCGAGTATGTAACGATTCGATGGACTTGCTGAGAGCAGGAGTGCTTAGCGTGGAAGCCGAACTGGTGGGGTATAATGAGAGGATCGCCATCCGTTGGAAGCAGATGGTTCCGCATTCGAGAGAGTATGACTCTTTCGAGAAGTTTAGACATGGCCTTGAGGAGGCTGATGGGTTTGTGATTAGCCGGGATATTCAGAGGTTTACCCGGCTTGGGAATACCTATGACTGTCGCTTCTTTCCAGGCTTTTGGAAAGTAGCTGTGGTCGAAGCAAGCATTGAAGATGATGGCTAACAAGGTAAGAACCTGTTGAGGCTGGTGTTTGAGAGCGTGGTTAGAAATACCATCCGCACCCGGAGCCTTTTTGGACTTTTGACTTCTAATAAGAAGCAAGATTTCATCACTAGAAACTGTGACGGGGTCGTCGGTGATGGGGAGAGATTCTCTGCCGAGAACTTCGTCCTCCACTGCCTGAATGTGGGAGGGATCCGCGGGTTGCGTGCTGGGCGAACATTGTGCCGCTATGCTGTCGGCGAAGCATTCGGCTTTCTCTTCGACTTCGAAGGCAATAGTAACGTCGGGACGAGTGAGAGGAGGAACGTGAGCGGCGGCGTCTACGCGTAAGGCTCGGGCCATACTACATTAGGCTTGGTGGGACGGGGAGATATTCTCCATGAGATCGTTAAACTGAGCGTCTCGAAGTGCCGCGAGGCGAAACCTAACTTAACGTTGTAGTTTGTTCGCAGCTGATCTATTGGCGGGCGTGGGATATATCTTGGCTCTCCGGAGAGCCGCGTTCTTAGCTTTAATGAGATTGCTAATATAAGTATACTTCGCTTAGCAACCTTTTCGTTTACACTGATGGCAGAGTTAATAGCATCAGTGAGGGAGTAGACTAATGAATCTATTTTGTCCGGGCTATCTAATTGGTCGGGCGAGATCGTGAGCGGAGAGTTTGGGGCCTCTAAGGCTGAAGCTAACGTATTTTTAAAACCTTTCCAGTTGCTAAAGGTCTTAGGAGGAGTAACGTGATTGTTAGGCGGTCCTAGCACGAGGGAGACGGGGTGGTAGTCAGAGCCAAGGTCATCAAGCGGTTCGATAGACCTGAGATCGAGGTTGATTTGTTTGACGATCGCAAAATCGAGGATGTCAGGAGAGTAGTTAGGGTTGCCGGGATAGTGAGTGGGAGTGACGGGAGAGATGACGTCTAAGTCGAGTTGCTGAGTGATTTTAAGGAGTTCTCTACCGCTTTGGTTGGTCGATAGGCACTTCCAGTCAGTATGTTTGGAGTTAAAATCTCCAAACATAATGACTGAATGGCCGAGGGCGAGAATGGCCTCGAAGTCGCCAAGGATAGGTCTGGTACGATGGATGTCACTAGGTATGTAGACTGAAGCTATGATGACGGTTGGATGACCAGTCATAGCCAATCTACACACAGTGGCCTCCATGTTGAGGAGAGGAGGGGTAGGGAGAGGAGTGCAGTGGAAACCTCTTTTGTGAAAGATAGCTGTGCCGCCGTAACCGTCGGGCCTATCGTTACGAAGGAACACGTAATTGGGAACAGCGAATCCCCTGGTGCGGTTTGGAGTAAGCCATGTCTGCTGGAAAAGCAATAAGTCTGGCTCTTTGTTCTGAAGGAACAGTTTGACCTCAGGAAGGTTGGTGCTAAGGCTACGAGCGTTAAAAGATACTAGGGATAAGCCCTTTAGTTTAATACGACTGGACGCGGGATTTGCGGGTCTAGACATTATAATTTACTTATTTACGAATTTATACAAAGAATAAAATTTATAACGAACTTAGAAGCGAGTGATGCTCGGCTAACGCAAATAAACGCTCTTGAGGAGAACGGGCGGCTCGCAGTTTGCGTGCGAGAACGGAAATTTCGTTAATGTCGACGTTTTGAATGACGTCGAACACGGTCTTCATGTCCTCAGCCAACGACGACTGAGATGCGGATGACGGAGCAGGACGCAGATCTACGGAAGCTACGGGAGCTGGGATAGGACGGGAGGTGCAGGCGGAACGGCCGGACGCTGCCTCCAAGACAGAGCCGGAGTAGGCGTCGGCTGAACGGGCTTTGCTTCCGGGGGACCCCGGTTGCGCAGCGGCGGGAAGTTAGCGGGAGTGAGCGGCGGCGCCGGTTCAGGCGCGGCCCTCTTGGCGGTGGAGCGCGGAGCGCGCGGGCAACCCCTGTAGTTAGCTGTGTGGCCAGACTGGCCGCAAAGCACACAGGCAGGGGGGGAAGTGGATGTGGGAGTGCGAGTGCACTCCTTTGTTATATGAGGATCCAGGCACTTAACGCACCTGGGGGGAGCTGAGCAGTTAGCCGCTGCGTGGCCATAGAGCTGGCAGCGATGGCACTGCCCAGGGTGACCGCGGGGGTCGGGACGCTCGACGGAGATATTCGAGAGTCCGCAGATTGTGCGAGCCTCTCTGAAGATCTCCCTCGAGTTGGGAGTATTAGACAAGATAACTAAAACTAACGGAAAACACCTACCGCGGTTTGAGTGCATCTTGTGCACTGCTTCAGCCGGGAAGCCCTGAGACTTAAGGTCCTCGAGAATGTCTTCATTACTGAGTTCAAACGGGACGCCCCGTAGTACTGCGCGGATCTTACGCTCCTCCGGGAGGGCGTTGGTGTGATACGCTAATTTGTTTGATCGACAGAAGCCTAGTGAAAGACTGGAAGTCGTGGATGGTCGCAACCTGAATTTTAATTGATTCACCAGCGTTGGCGGCTTTTAAGTAATTAATTTTGTGCTATTTGCACAAGTTAGAAACCGCGGTCTAGCGCGTTTTTTCACGGAGGAAGACGGGCGGAGGGAGCTGAGGCTTCGGTGGGACGGGAGCGCAGCGCAACGCTGGCTTCGAAGGGACCGACGGAGACGCGGTCACTTTGAGTGACATGAGCGGCGCGGGGGCGGGTGTAGAAGACACCGGGGTTGGCTCGGGTGTTGAAGACACCGCGGCTTTTTTCGAACGCTTCTTAGAGCGTTTGGCAACTAACTGGAACGCGGGCTCAGGAGAGCCGGTTAAGGTGGCGGCGACCGATGAAGCTTCGGACGCGTCGGAGTCTGAATCGCTCCCGGGAGCGGTACGCTTCCTACGAGATGAGCGCGAGGATGAGACCGACGCGCAGTCCATATCGGATGGTTCGGGAGACGCGGGAGAGCTATAGACCTGAAGGGTCTGGACGTTGGAGGCCTGAGGGACTGGGGTTGGGGCCTGAGGGGCCGGGGACGCGATTGATGCCTGCAAGGCCTGCGTTAGGATGTCTTTCGTAATGGAGACGCCTGCCGCAGGAAGCGCCTGGGTGAACGCATTCGCGAAGTTAATAACGCTTAACGAATCCATTAGGGAGGGTTGGGACAATAATTTGTATGAATAAGTATATTAAAAGATGCCTAGTTCCTAAAAACCTAGCAAAACCCTAGCGGCTAACCTCCCTACCAGCGGTAGGGGGGCTGGGGAGAATAACTTAAAACTAACCGTAGCACGCCGAAGGCCGCTACCTAGAAACCTAAAAAAGGGTACGCAGGTAAAGAGTTGACCGCGTTAGGGTCAACCTTTACCGACAGAAAGGACAAACACACACGAAAATACACAGATATGATAAAATAAATATGAAAATAGGAGAAAAATAAATAAAATAGAGAAGAGAAATAAAATAAAAATAAAAGGACTGGTTCAGTACAAATTCGTTGTCACCGTTAAGTATCCTTTGTACTGAAACCAGACTACTTACGCTGGGCACAACACTGCACTCAGCACAAGCACAACACAACTTAGCACAGCACTTTGAAGACTAAGGGGCTTGGTCGCAAGAAAAAATCGCACTTCGATAGCACTCAGATGAAGTAGAAAAACCTTGAAAACCGTAGCACGGAACCAACACGCTAAGCTGTGACGTCAGTAGACTGAGCACCATGGAATATCGGGAAGGGACTGATCAACGGAGAACGGGGTCTTGCACGTTCGTACCGGACGGCGATCGGAGCGAGAATGATGCAAAACTTATCTCACACAATATTTTATAGAACTAGCTGGAGTGTTTTAGCTAAGTAAGTTTATTTAAAATCCATAATGTTTCTCGAACCCCACCGTCGCCAGTTAACCTAGCAATATGTTTTGTGTGATGGTGTTGTATAAAAAATACCTTTGTTTCTTTTGTAAGTGTTGAATAAAAAAAAATAAAAAAAAATTCTGCTCATTATTTAAAAAGTATTATTAGTTACAGTACAATTTTCAGTAAAGATTTTTTTTCTAAAAAGTAAGCCTTCAAAAAATTTACAAGAAATAATTTTTTTTTTATTTGTTTTATTTAAGGTCGCTTTTTAACATCAAGGGTCATCAGCTACCACAGTATTTTACAATTGTTTATAAACATCTATTATTTTCAAAAATTTAAGGGTTCGTGTACATCCTTCTTCAGTTAAACAATCTTTCAAGTTATTAGGGAGATTACAATAAATTTTTACACTATCATACGAATTACAATCAACTAAGAGGTGAGGCACAGTTAAGTCCAGCCCACATTTGTTACATTCATTTCTTTCAGACTTCGTTATTAAATGAATATGAGTTAAATTTGTGTGCCCGATACGAAGTCTAGTGATTGCCACTTGGTCTTTTCTGTTTGAAAGGGTAGTTGGTGGTTTTTCAAAAATAGATTTTCTTATATTAAATAGACTACTTGTGTTTTCTGTTTTCCAATGTTTATCCCATAATTTCCTAACTTCTAACTTGAACATTTTATTATTTCGGTATGACTTGCTTTAACTGATGTATCAACATGAATAATACTAGTTGCAATTTTGGTTTCGCTATCAGCTTTCTCGTTTCCAACTATTCTTTGGTGACTAGGAATCCAGATTAGTTTAAGTTGAAAGTTATTTTTATAAGATTTAGTACTTTTTGCTTGATTTCTACGATAAGGGGTTCTATGTTTTTTATATTTTGTAATGCTATCAAACATGATTTGGAGTCGGAATAGATTACTGCTTTCTTTAATTTTGGTTCATTTTGGATTAATTCTAAGGATTTAAGTATAGCAATAGCTTCACAACTAAAAATCGAGTGGCAATCCAAAAGTCTGTATCGGTGCTTTTCACCTCCAGACACAATGGCACATCCTGATTTACCATTCATGATTGATCCATCTGTATAGTAACTCTTATAATTTTTATATTTATCATTTATTTCGTGGAATAAGTTTTTGTAGATATATTGAGGTGTATCGTCTTTGGTATTTTCTGCTAATTTTAAATTAATGGGAAGATCTATCTTTTCCCAAGGTGGTAAGGTAAATATTGTTTTGTGAAAAACAGGAGGAATAACCAGATCTACTTCATTTAAATATTTTGCTACTCTGATTCTCAATGGTTGTGGCAAACTAGGTCGAAAGTGATATTCTAAATCAGAAGTTGGGTTTTTGGTGTAAATTTTGAACGTCGGGTTTTCAGGTTGAGCCAATATATTTGCTGCATAGACTATGGCAAGTTCTTTCCTTCTGAGATGCAATGGTGTTGCTCCGGCCTCAGCCAAAATGCTTTGAACAGGGCTAGTCTTAAAAGCACCTATACTAAGTCGAATATCTGTATTTTGTAAGCTTTCTAACGAATTTAAGGTACGTCTTTTTGCGGAATCATAAATGACTGATCCATAATCCAACTTTTGTCTCATTATTGCGCGATAGGTATTTAGCAAACAGTTTCGATCAGCCCCCCATTTTGTTGATGACAATATTTTTATGATGTTTAACCTCCTATGACACTTGGTTTTTAATTTATTTATGTGAGAGATCCATGATAGCTTTGTATCCAGTGTTAATCCCAACATTTTTACTGTTTTAACTTCTTTAATTGAACATTCATTAAATGTAATTTTTAATTTTCTTTTTTTTTATTAGAAAAAGCAATAAACTCAGTTTTAGATTTTGAGAATTTGAATCCAGACCTTTCTGACCAACTTTGAAATTGATTTAGAGTATTTTGAATGAGTTTCAACGTAGGTTTAAGACTTTTACCGCTACATGTTATAGTTAGGTCATCAGCAAAAAGAAAGCCTTTTACTGGCTTAGCAATATTAGAAAAAACGTCATTAATAGCTATCAGGAATAATATCACACTAAGAACTGAGCCTTGAGGCAAACCATTTTCAACAGGGGTAGATTTAGATAGAACATTGTTTACCCTAACCTTAATTGTTCTTTCAGTCAAAAAAATTTTAATGAATGCTAACGTATTTCCTTTAATATATGTTTGTTGTAACAACTTTAGAACTCTGTGCTTCCAGACCATCTCATACGCTTTCTCGATATCCAATGCTACAGCCACCAAGATATTATCATTCGCAAACGCTTCAAGTATTTCATTTTCGATACACATTAAATGATCAACGGTTGATCGAAACTGTCTGAAACCGTATTGAAATGGGGAAATGTACTTGTTTATTTCTACATACCATCTAATTCGTCTACTTACAAGTTTTTCAAGTATTTTACAGAGGTTACAAGTGAGGGCTATAGGTCTAAAACTGTTTTGTGAAGTAGGTATTTTCCAGGTTTCAATATTGGGATCACGAAAGCCTCTTTCCAAGTGATTGGGAATACTTGTTTTATCCAAATATAATTGTATATATCGAGTAAATAATTGAGACCACTAATAGGTAACTGTTTAATTATTGTATTGGGTATGTTATCTGGTCCGGGACTGGTATTACCTACTTGGGAGAGCACAAACGATAGCTCGTGCATTGTTATTTCTTTATTAATTGAGTTCGAATTATTGTTTAGTTCAAAATCAGGTTGGACAGCTTCTTGTGAGGATCTGTGTCTAAAAAAACTTTCGTCATAGTTTTTGGAACTGGAATTTGAAGCAGATGTTTCTGCCAACATGTCAGTGGTGGCAATAGGGTCCGATATTAGTGTACCATCTGGTTTTTCAAGTATTATATTATTACAACTAGTTTTGTTGTTATTAATCTTGTGTATCTTTTTCCACATTTCACCTGCTGGTGTTTTATTAGAAATAGATGGTACCCAGTCCTCCCAGTCTTTTCGTTTACTTTCTTTAAGTATTCTTCTACAGTTGTCTCTCTTTTTTTTATAATCGATTTTCAAATCTGTATCTGGATCGTTTCTTGCATATTTTTTGTATGTTCTAAAGGCTTTCTTTGTTTCTTTAACAGCTTTATTGCATTCTTCATTCCACCACGTCAGACTTTTTTTTTATAGATACCAGACGTCTTTGGTATTGATTTGTTGGCTGCTTCACTAATTATTTCAGTGAACTGATGTACAATATCAGAGATAGAAAAACCCATGCCAGATTTTAAATCATTTAATCTACAAATGCTCATATCAATCTCATCTCGAAACTTTAACCAGTCAGCATCGTGGAGCTTCCATTTTTGGGGAAATTTAATATCTTCTAAAGGGGTTATCGGAATTTGGGATTGAATCAAAATTGGAAAGTGATCTCTGTCATACAGATCTTCTAGTGCGTTCCATTCAAAATAATATGCTATATTTTGTGAAGCAAAAGTTAGATCTATAGCACTCGTCAGTCCCGTGTTACTATTGAAATGTGTTGGTTGCCCGGAATTAAGTGAAAGTATATTATCATTGTTACTATCTAACCAGTCCGCTACTAATCTACCTCTAGTGTCACACTTTTCAGAACCCCAATAGAAGTGGTGGCTATTAAAATCTCCTATAATAATAAAAGGTGTCTCAAGTTGAGAGATCAAATTATTAAGATCATTTATATTTAAAAGAGTACTATTAGGGAGATAGATATTACATGTAGTGATATTTAACGGGAATTTTATTTTAATAGCTACTGCCTCCAATTGTGTATTTAATAGTACTTGGCTTGGAATGGTGTATGCTTTTATAAAAATTGTTACACCACCACTAGCTTTACCACTTTGAGTTCGATTTTTATAGAATGATTCTTAACCATTTAATGATGCACAATTGTTCGATGTGAAATTAGTTTCTTGAAAACAAATGCAGGCTGGACTTACCTTGTTGATCAGTAGTTTAATATTTTCTAACCTTTTATAATATCCATTTATATTCCACTGTAAAATATTCATTATAGTATAAATTATTAAAGAACTATATTATCTATATATGATTGTGTAAACAAAAAAAAATTAAAAAAATTAGGTTAGTTTAGAGTTAATGGTGTCGTTTAATATTTCGTGCAGTTTTCTCGATAGGCGGGAGCATCTGTTTTTGAGACTTTTATTCATTTTAGAATGTTACTTATTGCACATGGTAATAAGGTCTTTAATGTTATCCGTATATGAATAAACTACTTCTTTTATATTTTGTTTTCCTTTTATATTATCCATTGAACTTATGAACTGATCCAAGTTTAAGGGTAAAGTTTCTTTGTCTAATTCTGTTAATTCCTTCTGTATATCTGTCCAGACCTCTGCCTCTCCTCTAGAATCAATTATCTTTATTTTCTTTTTGATTCTTGTACTACTCTCAGCATCTTCCAGTGAGATGTTGCTAGAAGAGTCATCAGTTTCGAAATCCATTATGTTATCTTCTTTTGTGTATTGATTCCTTACTTCATACGATGGTTTTACGAAGTCTGTTGTTGAAGATTCTGTTGTAGTAGGTGAGTGGATACGTTTTACGCCCTTTGTATTAACTTGGCGCGGTTGTGGTGTCGTCTCTGGAGCAGGGGTTAATGATGTTTCTGGGGTTGGAATTATGTTCAATTAAAAGTAAAGTAAAAGTAAAAAGTAAAAACAAATTTATTGTTCTCACACAGTACACACTATGACACATAGTAAAAACTAAAAGAACATTATGTATTTAAAATCCAATGTGCACTGCAGTAACAAAAGGTCACACAACTCAGCTAGTGCTTTGTAGCTAGGGGCAACAAAGCGCTGATTTTCAGTTGTGGCCTAAACAAAGTGCGCTGAAACTATGCACACAATATTATTTTGGTGCTACTTAATTAATATGAAGGTACTTAAGATAAGGAAATACATATTATATAAATAAAAATAAGTAAATAGTATAATATGAAATACATGCTATTGAAATAAAAGTATAGCAAATAAATAGCAAATAAATAAATAATAAATAAATAAGTCATCGTTTCTATCAAAGGTTTTCATTATTTCCTCCTCTAGTTGTGTATTCGTTTCTAAGTTAGTTACTCGTACATTTTGTGGGCAATTTTTTGCCAAATGGCCCATACTATTACAGGAAAAACATTTAAGGGAATCTGTGGAGCTGTAGATCCAATAATTCGTATCCTCGAAAGTTATTTGGAATGACTCTGGGAGACGTTTCTCATCCTCAGGAGAAACATATAACTGTCTCCTGAAACTCAGCACGTGTGAGAAGCCGGGATCTGTTACTCCAATTTTCATGAAAGTTATTGGTGACGTTATTTTTACATTTAATTCTTCAAATTTCTTTTCAATTACGTAATGTGGGATGACGGGGCAAACATTTGATAGTACAATCCTTTTATTTCTAGTTATTAAGGGTTTTATTTCGAGAGTTTTACCTTGCACAGTAATTTCCTTTTTCTTTTCTATGAGATCATCTGCTGTTTTTTTTGAGTCCGTGTAGATACATATACAAGCATTTGATATGCGGGGGATAAAACGGATAGATGTCGTAGGTATCACAGAGGATAACGCAAGTAGGTAATCCCTGAGTGTAACTCCATCTATTGAATCTAAAATTATAGCTTGCTCTTTCTTTGGGAAACATGTAGTGGAGGTAACGTTAGCATAACTTGTTGTTTTTGTGGAATTATTAGACATTTGATGTAACTTTGAGGATTGTTGAGACGTTGGGTTTATTTGTGACATTGGGTTGAGGTTCATTTAGAATTATATAGGGGCTCCTGATTAACAGGAGTTCCCCTTTCTCTTTATATTAGATCAACGCTATTATTATTCACTCACTCACGAAAGTAAAACAATGGGCACAATAATACGACCGTCACGAAGCGAGCGAGTAACGAGTACAAACGCGCGTCCGCGGTGCCTACCGGCGTGAGACTCCAAAGACATAATTTCTTAAGTGAAACTCATTAAATTTGAACACAACCGAACACAGCTCTTCAAAGTCAAATATTACGCTCGTGATAACTGCAGGACTACTTTGATAAAGTTTTAAATTAGATTCCACAAAACATCAATACGATTTCCTGATTTTGTCAACTAAGAGAGCCTTACTTATCTCACATCACTTGTAATGAAAATATTTACTTTATGATTTAGGCGTGAGAGTGGTTACTTGTAAGAACTTATTTTCGGTCTTTATTCAGGAATTGGTTTTCAAAATTAGCAGAAGACAAGTGAGGTTATCGTAATTGGGAGCATTTTTTCTTTAATCATCGAAGTTTTCGTCGAATACCTTAATATAATTGAGGTGAAAAGTAATGAGATTACGTATAATTTGTCTTTACAGTTTTTCTAATCCAGTTAAAAAAGTATTTTATTAATGAGTGGATTATTTTCTCTCTTTTTAATACAGTCATTTTTTTTTAAAGCAAAGATGATCTTGACTAGTTTGTCTATGAGCATACAGCAGCATACATTTTTCTTCTTCTTTGATTTACCAAAATCGTTCATCCGTCCCACAGTACAGTTACCACTGGATTGCGTTCTTTAAAAATATTTAACTAGCAATTTTCTTGGCATCGCTCGCTTGTCCCTGGGGCACAGTACCTTTACTGGAGCTTATGGATTGAACAAACAAATCAACAATAGAATCATTTCGCAATTAATCATGTGGTGTTGATGTTTTAATGAAGAATTTTCAAATAGTATATATCGAAGACCGAGTGGTGTAGTGGTAAGTAGCCTTGCCTCATACGCCGAAGGCCCCAGGTTCGAGTCCTGGCTGGGTCATGGTTGTCTGTATTTATATACGTATGTTTATTCTGGGTTCCCTCCAGTTCGCTGTATGGTCATCCATAACACAAGCTCTGCTTACTTTGGGGTCAAACAGTTGGTGTGTTTGTCTGGGGATTTATTACTATTACTATTATAATTTTTTTTACCATATTCATAGCCGGCAAATCAACACGCAAGCCACCTGATGGTGAGCTTCCATCCGTACCCATGTACCTCGTTAGTCGCAGGGGTTTTATTCAGAAGTAAGGATTGTAATTATGATATACTAATATTGCGTTGCAGACCGTAGGGTTCAGATGAAATTGCCTATGTTTCAGTAATCGCACTGCCTGTTCGCTTCTTTTGAGCGAAACACAACCACAAAAACGTGATTATTAGGGTGGTCAAAATAGGAAGGAAACCGCCCCAGACGTGATCTAACTACCACTTGTTTGTAACCCAGTTTTGTGTCACGAATAAAGTTTAAAAATGTTATTAGTACTGAAACTAAACGACTACCAAAAGAATCACAGAAAACTTACCAATATAAAGTATTTTTCTAAAAATATAAAATTTATTCAAGTTTAACTCTTACAAATAAACGTGGCATAAGTTATTAAACTGTAAAGTGTAAACTGTTAACTTTTGATACAACTACGAGTATATGATACAAGGTAAGTTAGCTTATACGAGGCTTAGTAAAACCCCATAGGGCCATAAAAGCAGGATTTTTCTTAATTAAACATTTTTATTTTAAAATATATCATATTTTATTTAATGGGCGTGATTTCAGTGGCATTTCAAAACTCTTTCGTTAGTTTTAGATCCTTTAAAAAAAAACTTTGTCTTTGTCAAGCCTGTTATTAAAAGCGAGCATTTCTTTTACAAATCAATGTTTTTTCTCACTTCATTTCAACACAAAAGGTAAAAATAAATATTGTTTCTAAAGAATACCGACACAAAGAGAAAATAGAAAACTTTCAACGTCGAGATAACTAAGGTTCTACTTGTTTTCGTCGAGTCTAAAAGCGCTTTCTTTTAATTGGCATGATTTACTTCAGACCATCACGAAATGTAGCTGAAAATTCACGAAACACTTTCCTATCCACAGAAGCTTTAATTCATTACTTTTAAAGAAGGTTTTCACAAAGGAGTACGAAAATAAAATGGTCTTATAAATTATGTTTATTTTTCTTTGATGACGAAGTCTTTTTTTCAAACTTTGAACGGAGCAGAATAAGAATAATCCACAAATTTGAAAATTTAAATTAAGTTGAACAACATACTGTAAGTAAAATCAATTTGTATTTAAATTTTTTGCGAACGCTCATTTTATCCTGTGTTTTTAAGTTATTTGAGCAAAAATATAAAAAAGGTCAAATTGAATTGTTTCTGTCAACTGCCAGGAAAATTGCAGGCGCCTTAGAATTACAGCCCGTAGTCTCGGGAGTGATTTAACTTTCGAATAAAACAAGGTATTTGAATCTACGTGAATTTTACTGAAGTACAACTTCCACGAAGAAAGTTCTGATTCTCCTGCATAACGAAGACTCAGACCCTCAGATATATTTACCTTTCATCACAATATATTTATAAAAAGATTTTGTATATTGACAAGGATATTAATAAATGCAAATCTAAGAAAGATAGCTGTAATAATGGTTATTCTGTAAGGACTAGGAATGACCATAAGTAAGCGTTTGCAAAGTTTAGGCTGGCTAAAAGCAGTAAATGATTAATCGGAATCTCAATACTATACAGAGTGTCTTAATAATTTCACTTGTTTGGATAGCTAATAGGACAAGGAAGTTTTTCGAGTAGTTTGTATGGTTAATGTACTGTTGATTTTTCAAAATAAATCCAGTTTTCTATTGACCAAATTAGTGAATCAAAACAAAATTTTATAAGAATTCACTTGCTATTTCAAAATGTTCTTCTTGATGAAGAAATACTCTGAAAAAATTATTCGTGAAGAGAAAAATCTTATTTAGATGTAAAAAGAACATCAAATAAAAAAACATCGATTTTGGAAATAAATAAAAAAAGATACATTATTTAATTTACATAAGAACATTATTTTTATGGTTTTACTGACATATTGATATATGTATATTGACTTAATGCAAGAAATCATAAAAACTAAGTGTTTTTCATAAATACTTTTCATTCCAAGTTAAGAACAGTATTTGTGCTGGTTTTGCTTGCAGCAAGAAAAAGGACCTATAATAAGTAAGGTATCTGTATTGTTAACTAAGAACTCTATTATAATGTAAATAAATTCTTATGCACCTTTTTATATTGTTTTTATATTTCTTGATCCAAATAAATAAAATAAATAAATATATATTTATGAACCTCTCTTTCCACTCACTTTACGAGCAGTAGTAAACCGTCGAGTAGTTTCATTTTAATATCGTAATATATTTGAATCTTTAAATAAAACAAAAAGTAAATATGGAAAAATACCAGAGTGCCATCTCTTGATAATGATAACACTAAACTGAATAATCCACTACCTAGCCTACTGGAATACCGCATATTGCAACGATTTGATGTGAAATAACTTCAATAACTGCCAAGAGGGTTGTCTTTGAGTATTTTTTATAGTAAGTGCATTGTTCTGCGCGTAATTAGAATATCGTATCGTTTTCTTTGAATTTATCATCTGGACGTCGGTGGATTTCGCACTCAACTAATTAAAAACGATTCAAATTAATAAAATTAAAATAACTCAAACATTTTTTTTGTTCTTTTAAACAAATTAAAAATCATTGAAAATCGTAAAACCCCTCTGATACCTCAAATTGTAATCTGACAAGTTTGAAGCAAGGATGCTTATAATCTAACAAGTTGACAACTTACTTGTCATGCACCTTATTAACTTTAGCAGCAAGGATCTAAGTAAAAGAAATGTTTTAGCGATGACTAAATTCAAATAATATTACAGTACAGCTTCTCATGATTGGATCCTTCTTCTTCTTTTTAAGGTGCCGCTCTATATATTACTGGCGGTTGGTCGTCAATATGAAACTGTACTTTTCGCTGTCCATGGCTAAGCAGAACAGTTCTTCTACGCTCGCGATTCCAGTCCACTCCGTATATTACATAACCTAGACTTTTACTTTACCTTTCCCATCAAAATAACTTGAAGAATTTTATATTCTTCTACTAAAACTATTCGATTACTGCTGTCATGTCATTAATCTTCATCTTCGTTCAATCAACACTGACTAGAGATCTTTACACTAGACCATTTTCAATATGTTTATATTTTAAAATGCATTTGGGTTTCCGAAATGAATTTGAACCTTAAATCAGAACGCATCCATTTTCAATCAACGCTCAAGGGATCGAATACAAGAATGAATGTACATAAGCTGAATTCAGATAATAGTTATAATAATAAATCCCCAGACTAACACACACCAACTGTGTGACCCCAAATTTAGCAGAGCTTGTGTAATGGATACAGCGAGCTGGGAATAATCATACACATATAAATATCAACAACCATGCCCGAGAACAAACATCTGCGTTCATCATACTAATGAATGCCTTGGCCAGGACTCGAACCTGGGACCTCCGGTGTTTGAGGCAGGGCCACTTACCACTACGCTACTCAGTTGTCAAAAGTTTTCTAGGATCCTGAACTAGGTTTATGTTTCCGCCTTTGTCATGTAAGTGTTAATTGATCAGAACATGGAAACTAACAAAAGGCAACTAACTCATCGTGCATGTCATGTTGCAGATACGCCCATTGAAAGAGTATTTAATTTTATAGTAAGATTAACGACGTATACTGCTTTTGCAATATTTAAATTTACTTTAGCAATTTTTTACTCTCAGTCAATGCAATATCGAAGTTTATCCCAATTTTCTCCATTTCGAACCTATATCAACTTGAATGTCAGCCGCAGGGTTCTTTCAATAAAGATCAACTTTCATAAAACTTCAAAGTCCGCTTGGTCCTTTGCGTAACAGAATTGTCAACGAAACTTTCGTGCGTTTGACTAAGTTTCGTATTTCGTATTTCAAATTGATATTCTGGAGATTTCTGGCGTGGCGTCGAGTGTAAGGATTCCTCGGGTCAGGGTGTCCATATACTTTTATTCTGAAGTGTCAAAATGATTGGGGGTGAAGCTTGGTACTTTATTGAACGAAGCTTTTGAATGCGATTCATTCTGGTGATTCTGCTAGTATTTTTACCTCTTTATGAATGTGCAGTGTGAATTAAAATTTGTTTTTATCCGTAGTCACTTTTATTATATTTTTTACAATTAGTAAATATTGTTTATAAATTAATACATTTTGAATTTAAATCAATTTTTTTTATTCCACATGACTTATCAGATTATCTTCAAAATTGAAGAGTAAATTATCTTTAATTTTTTTTTGCATTGCTCTCATTGATCATTCTACACTTTATTTCATATTAAATATTTAAATAAACTATTTTAAATATTATTTACAAACTATTAAAGATATTTACAATTCTACAATGTACATACTCGTATAAGTGTTTTAAATTAATAATTATAAGATAAAAATATGCTACAAATAAAAAAACTAAATTAGAACTAGACCCTATTAAAGGCAACGTAGCCAAAATTACCTGGCCGAGTTACCACGCTGGGTCGCAATAGAAATTCGTTGTACGAGTTAGGTCTAGCGACCCTTAGGGTCACGAGCTTCACTCACTAATCGCCTGGCTACGTCCGAATAGAGGATTAATAAATGTCTTTTAATTATTCTTTTACACCACAGATACGTTTCAAAAATATTCAAAATGGATGTACCCATCAAAGATCTTGAATCAGACTGTTACCAACTTCTGCAATAACGTGCACACTCGTTAGTAGAAATACTGAGAATAATTTCCTGCAAGAAATCTAGGTTCCGATCATCAGGGAAATTGAAATCGCGTGAAAAAAAGCTTTTATGTTTTTTTATCATAAATTGTTTATTTCACTAGGATCGCGTGTTGGCAGCAGACCTCCGGCAAATGTGAACTTCCGAAGTTGTTTAGTAAGTTTCAGCACATCTTATGAATTAAACGTAATAGAATGCACTCTATTTTACTTTTTCCGCTTGATTAGAGCGTTTGTAAATTTTCCCCATTTACTAAGGCTGACTCGAAATTTTACATCTTGTGTTCTTGGGGGAAAAAATTATTATTTTTATGCTGGTATATAAATTTTATATTGCTTCAATAAGGTTATTTTATTCAGTGCAATATGCTATGTAAATTGCTATACTAAATTTGCTTATTTCGCTTTCGATTACGCCTTTAAGTAGGTCGGTTTTAGATACTCGTAGATATCCAATTTTAAATATTGAAGCTTAATAATGAAGTGACGAGTCCAACTCGAAAATGTCGTAAGAGTTATCTACCAGATGTGAAATTGCTGTTTCCTTTTTGCATCATTAGGTAATTCAACATTTAGGAATAAGGCATTGCTAAATGTTGAATTTGATATCAGACCTGGATGACTAAGACTAGCTGACGCATTTATGGACAATTCTCTTCTTTTAAATGTTTTATGGCTTTTGCAGTTTTCGACTTCGAGTCCGCTGTTGGGCTGAACAACGAAATAAAATCAAAATTGTACGTTTATGGCGAGATAGATTAAGGGTTGTAATGAATTGGACTTAAGTTTAAGATCACCTTTGAAAATGCAATGGACCTGCGGTTTTAATTAATCCTAATACATAGGTCTTTCAGAAATTTAAAAGAAGTGTTGAGTTATAAATTTAATTTAATTTGTAATTAAAAATGTAATATTCTAGAGCATATATTTAATACAAGAGATACATATTTTCACTCCCCATTTTTTTCTTCGTCGTTTTTTAGATCGGAGATTGAAGGTTTTTCAGACCTCTTGTATACATAATATAGACGATTTACAATAAAATTATAATCAGAAACACAAATAATGGAAAATGGAAGTGGAAGTGGAAATGGTACTCTTACACCCATTCTTTATCTATCTTGGTTCTGTCTAAAACAGAGACACGGATATCAAGTGAAATATTAGATCTCAAACAATAATAGGAATAATCTAACATGAATTAAAATATTTTCTTAAGTATCAATTATTGAAATAAAAACATGTCGAGCAAGAAAATTCGAAAAAATTTATATTAGTACAAATAATTATGTTATAAATACGTACCTGTTATTATTTTAGGTTGTATACAGAACCCCCCCGAATAGGAATGTGCCTTGTCGTGGCGGGGATGCTCAGTACCCCGTTGCAATCAAGCAACGGGCGAAGCCAAAACATTCCTCTGCTTTTTTTTTTTAGTACCTCCACCAGCAATGGCGCAATCTTTTTTGTCTCTAATTTCAGTTCTCACTTTTATGCCTCTCACACTTTTATTCAACATACTGTTTCTTTCTTTCATTCATCTCTTTTATACTCTAATACGGGTGGGATTTCCTGCATGTTTTACAGTGATGCTAACCTACTTTACAGAATCTTTTTTATTTTAGGGACTTATAATGGACCAACACGCAGACGTTACTTTATTTGAAATCAATTTGCTTCTTCTACAGACAACTTATACTAGACATATTTACTTATACTTTCTTTTTACATTTCTTACTTAGTAAATTTTCTATGCTATTTTAATTTCTAAATATTACATTTTTAATACAACTTATTACTTAATTTAATATTGACAATTTCTTACTTGTATTCATATGTCTATATTATGGTTCTTTACAATTATTCTGACTTATGCTGCTCCAAATATTATCCACAATATTTGTTTTACATAATGTTGCTTAATCTTTATTTCTTTTAATTACCTTAAAAATTATAATTTTTGCATACTCTAAGAAGCACTCTCGATTATTGCTGGCAATGATATCTGCAACGTTTTGTTTGCTGATTTTTGTGTCAAGCTTTTGTTGTATGTCGTGCCGTAGTGATGCATAGATTGGACAGTCGAATAAAACGTGCTCAACAGTCTCTTCTCTGCCGGGTTCTCAGAGACAGGAGGGATCCTCTTTGCGCCTGTAACGGACAAGGTATTCGGAGAAACCCCCATGTCCCGTTATCATTTGTGTGGTGATGCTGCAAAGTTTCATCTTCCTGGTTGTCCTGCATGCTTCTACAGCATCTGAGAAGAATAGTTTAGTGACTTTGCCTGTCTCCTGGGATCTGTATCTATTGTTCCATTTGTCAAGCAAGTGAAGCACGAATGCTTCACTTGACGAATGAGACAGGACACAGATCGTAATCCGGCTTCCGCTTTGTGTATAGAGCTGCCTCTTTGGCCAGTTCATCGGCACGCTCATTCCCTTCTAAACCAATATGGGCCTTGATCCAGAACAAAGCCAATGTTTTGTTCATCTGAGATAAGGTGTTTATGTTCCTTCTCGTGTTTAAGGCTAAGGGATGAGTGTTGTTAAGGCCAACGACTGATTGGAGTGCGGCTCTGGAGTCACTATAGACCGCGAACGTGTTTTGTCTGCTTTTTAGAGCTTCCCCGCTGGCCCTGTATATTGCCAGGAGTTCCGCCTGGAAAACGGTACAGTACGTCGGTAAAGCAAGTTTGACGGCCTTGGTTTCGGAGTCTCTATTCCATAAGGATAGTGATGCTCCGACCTGGCCGTCAATCTTGCTTCCGTCAGTAAAGATTCGGACGTAGTAGCTGCTATTTGCGTCAAGTTGATCTTGGTTTTCCAGGGTGAGGAAATTCAGGCTTACCTGTTCGACTGGGTGGAGAAGATCCGTAAATAACGCCCTACTTTTGACTTCTCTATCGGCTAGTTCCAGATTTGCTATTCTTGTTCTCGCCTCGAATAATAATTCTGTCTCTTTTACGCGTAGATCGAGCGGAAGGATGCCTGACAAGATAAATGGGGAGTTCAGCGATACTGTGTGGTAGGCCTTACAGTTCTTTTGAACGAACCCTCGGTGCACGCTATTTAATTGGTCCTTTATGTAAATTTTGCCAACGGCGGGAGCCCACACGCTTGCTGCATAAAGTAAGAAGGGTTCTATGGTCGCGTTTTTTCTGTTTTAATTTGGCTCGAATATGCTTCATCAGAGCATGGAGGGCGTCTTCGGTGCTCTTTTGGGGCATGAATCCGTATTGGCGAGTACTGAGCCTGGGGACCAAGTGGTATTTGAGTCTTGTCATCAGCAGCTTCTCGTAGATTTTACCCATGACAGGTAAGAGGCCAATTGGTCTGTAGGACTTCGGTGCGTGATAATTATCCTTGCCCATTCCAGGCACTCCTCCTGGCACCTACCCCTGTGATATTGGGTGTGGACAAATGCGTATATTGTATAATATCAATTTTTTGCTCAAAAACCGCTATTGCAGCTTTGGTTGTGCCAGGACCAGTGAACTGGAATATTCTAGTTCCCCTATAGCCCTTTAGAGAGCCGGTATTGCCCACATACGGTTCTTGTAGCAGTGCTATGGCTGTTCCTCGTTTGGCCACCTCGATTATGAGGTCCCCTACAATGACTGCACAAATCTGTGGTTGTTTTGTAGAATTTCTTGCCGTGTCCGCATTCGAGGCAGCGTGTGCACTGGACAAGTGGCGATTGATCCTCGACCCTTATTTGCTTCAGGTCAACATGCAAGGTTCCAAGATCAATTGCTCTCCTCCAAATGGATACTGCTACACTTAATATTGTGTGTCTCGTCCACGGGTTACGGGCTTTTCTTTGGTACTTAACCGTGATTCTCTGTTCTTCTGGGCTTAGTTCTTTTATTAATTCCTTATCTGCTTCTTTATTGCTCTTGTTATGTCCTCCTCGCTATGGCACGCCAAGACATTTTTGAGGATCAACAATGGATCCTTGTTGTTTATATCCTCACAGGTAAGTTTATTACCTGCATTCCGAATCCTTTCCTTCACCTTATTTCTCTCTTCCTCTGTTCTGCAACTAATAATTACTTTCCTATCCTTGGCTTTCCTAACTCGTTCTACCCTGACCCAGCCCTCCGTTGCGTCCTTCTCCAAAATATTCTCCCCAGTTCCGCGACCTCCAATTTACCACTAAGAAGTGCAGCGTAGTCCGTTGCGGTTGCGGTTGTCCTTTTTGTCTAGCTGCAGCCTCTGAGTATCATCATCGGGCTTGGGTACCCTATTCTGTATTTTTGCTTATCTAGCTCCTCCCTGAGTTCCATCATTTTTCTATTATTTTCTACGATATTTTTATTTGCTATTATTAGCTGTTCGATGAGTTCAATGTTCTTATTGTCTTGTGATGGTACCGTTTGCGGTGTATGAGTCTCCTCATTATTTTTGCGACATACTTCATTTTTACCACTCTTTTGTTTGTTTTCTAACTCCTTCACTATTAGGTAAAGTCTGTCTATTGCTTCTGTAACCCCTGTTTTTATATCAGTCTTTATATTTCTAGAAGCCGCTAGATACTTTTTGGCCTTGTTTACGCACGCCCTTAATTCCGTCGTCATATCTTTATATATCTGCACAGGGCTTGCCTGCGTTGTCTTAGTCGTTAGTGGGGTCTTGTTAGGCTGTTCTGTGCCAGCCGCTTCCCACTCGTTAATGCTTTTTCTCACAACATTTTTGTCTATGTAGAGCTCCAGTTGTCGCCAATAGCTAGAGTAGGCAAGCGCAATGTTCACAGAGAAAACCGCAACGTTCACCGACCTCTAGAACCGGAGATAATCAAGTTCAAAGAAATTCAAGATGGCGGAATAAAATAGCCGCCAAAACTAAAACGACGATATCCTTAGCTCCAGGAATCTCCTGAAGTCGTGCGATTGGTCTATGCTCTCCCCTTGATTGCCTCTTGAAGATATTTCAGGAGGAATTCAATTAATAACTTATATATGAACGAACGTATTTAATTTTGTATAGTGCACACGGTACATGAAATGCAGGTTACACCAAGAGAAGTGTTACCAACCTAACGCAGTTCACAATAGTCAACATGAAAAAATATTATGGCTGCGTTCTCATTCACTAACACCTCTACACTCCCAGCGGGTTAAATCCCCAGTGTAGAGTCGTCACACGGATTTGGATTTGCAGGGAAGGGGAGATGGGGGGATTTTGTGAAAGTATATTGAAAACCCCACTGTTCTGCGACTTCCCGTTCCCGAGATATACTCGATTTAATAAACTCAAAATGGCAAAACAAAATGGCCGCCCAGTCACTTTCTACACTAGATCTCGAAAAATCTCGGGAACCAGACGTCGTACAGAAGTGTGCGATGGCTCCCCGTTCTTGCCGTGACTTGCTCTACAATCCTGTGCTCTCTACTCTATTTGTAAAGTCGATTTCTCCTATAGTGATGAGAGGTGGTGGAGGGTGTAGAGATACACAAGGCAAGACAGATACTGAAAACCCTAGCTCTCTACGACACCGCAGTCCAAAGTTATACACAATTTAATACGCTCAAACAAAAACAAGATGGTGCCCAAGATGGCTACCAAAATCGAAAAACTTCGATTTTTGGTTTTTTTTTTAGCCAAAAATACCTGAGTTTGGGCTTATATGAAAGACTTTTTTTATTTTCTATTTAGTTTTGACCATAAAATGATGAAATACTGTACACCCGATATTCAATTTAAAAAAAAAACATAACATTTTTAATAAAAAAGAAATATCCAATAAAAATTCTGAAAAATTTTTAACGAGCACAATATACACAGAGCTATTTTTGCGAAAACTTAAAATTATAGAATTATTATTATAAGTACATGAAACTGATGTACCTATGTTCGTGGAAAAAATCTAACTCCTAAAATATTAAATATAAAAATCTGGAATTTACATTTGTTGTAAAATGTGTTAAAACTAAGTTAAATCAACAAGAAGTTTTAAAAAAATTATAATTGATTTTTTGAGAGAATTTTTTGAAAATATGTTAAATATTTAAAATAATTATATCTTAAAAACTATATGACTTAGCTAAAATCTGCTTCTGGTGCGTTATTTGGCCACTGGTACTGCACTGCTCAGGCTCGCAAAGTAAAAGGAAAACCTTCCGGAAGTTGGTCTTCCAGTATTGCGACAGCTTGTTTTTCTGGTGATTTTTCCGCCCCTATATGTGGAAAAGTTGTGAAAGGGTATTCCAGTTTGTAGAGACAGCTAATGCGCTTCCGACATCACACTTTTTATTTTGATAACACAAAAACAGCCACTTGTAGATTTTTTGAAGTGGTTAAAATCACTTTTTTTCACACCGTACTTCCAAACTGTCACTGATTTCCACAGATTTATGCACAACTTGTGGAGGCGATTTTCCCAAGATTTTGTGGGGAGCTACGGTGTACACGTGTTCTCGCAGTGAGGGGCGACTGCGCACATTCCTCTGGTTTGGGTGCGCTGCGTCTGTCCCATAATGGGCGGTATGGATACCTTGTTGGGGGGTGTGGGGTGAACAAATGGGCTGACGATGTTGAGTCATCGGAGTAATCGGAATGGATCCAAGCATTTGTGAATGTGGTCCACAGGTGGGTACGTCGGCTGATGCCGGAGAATCTCACCCCTCGTACTCTGGGGGGCGGGGCGCAAAAAATGCTCCGTTGCTCAGCAGATCGCTGGCTTTCGTAAACACGACCCAGATAGTGTGAACCGGACAACTCATATTGCCGAAACACAGAAGGAGAAGGCAAACGCCGAGGAATCTGGTTCATCGGTAATGAGCGTTACCGAGGAGATCAGAGAGACTGGGCGGCTCTGGCAGCGATCAGCTAGAGCCAGTTCTGAAGAGAACACTGAGCTCTGATGATGTTAATAACTATAGACCTATCTCTTTACTTCCATCCATATCAAAAATCTTTGAAAAATTGTGAATAAAAGGTTAGTAAATTATTTGCAGAAAATATCATATTTCTCAGAAACACAGTTTAGTTTTAAGTCAATCTTACGCGGTCCATCAATTAACTAATCACTTAGTTCAGTAACTTGACAAAGCCAAGCAGACTCTAGGAATTTTCCTTGGCCTCACCAAGGCCTTTTGTACTGTTTCTGTACCTATCGTACTATCCAAATTAGAAGCCATAGGAATAAAAGGATTTCAGTTAAAGTTATTCAAAAGTTATTTAGAAGAGCGTACCCAATGTTTTAAGATAAGCATTGAACAAAATAACACTTATTTGTATTACTGGAAGGTAGTATATTAGGGCACACATTGTTTTTAATTTACGTAAATGACCTCTGAAATCTTAAACTTCCTTATGGTAAAATTATCTCCTATGCTGATGACACCGCTCTTCTCTTGTCCGCGGACTCAGATACAGATTTATTCGTGCATGCTCAAGAGGGATTTAACATTGTAAACATTTAACACTGTTCAGCACCATTTGCTAACACTAAATACAGATAAAATATTTTATATTAATTCAGAAATTTCCAGTTCCAACACAATTATATTTGCTCACTACTGCATAACCCCTGCCTGCACGCAATGTTCTTGCCCATTTATAAAACAACTAGCAATATCAAATACCTTGGTGTTGTATTAGATGAAACTTTATCATTCAAACAACATATTGAAGCACTGACAGGAAGGATACGTAAGATAATATATGTATGCAAAAAATTGTGTTACATTGCAGAGTTTAAATTAGTGAGACAAACTTACCTTGCACTATGCCAGTCAATTCTATGCCTATCTAATGCCTATCACTTCATGGGGTGGCGCAGGACAGACGCTTTTACTAACTATCGAAAGAGCTCAGAGAGCCCTGCTTAGTCTCCACCTTCCACCTTTCCTTTTCCCAACCAGTCGCTTGTATAAGGAATGTAATGTAGTATCAGTTAGACAATTATTTATAATTAACACGGTACTAAAACAGCACAATAATTTCCGTACGACACTAGCTTTACTGACGTAGGTACGAAGAAAAGATATTGTTTGCCCTTAAAAATGTGAATACCAAACATGCTTTCACCAATAGATTCTTAGGACCATTTCTTTATAAAAAGCTCAATAGTAAATTATTAATTTATAAAATAACCCATAAAATAACCACATTTGCAAAATAACTCTTCATAGAGGCCTACAATCTATCTTACGAAGACACTCAGAACTTACTTGTCATACTAAAATATTTCTCATCATTTTACGGAATGCGCAATCTCCTCGTGACCCGGCTTCTTGCGTCCAGATGAAAGCCGCAGTTTTTAACCGGCAGGAATCCGGCATAACCCGACTACAGCCCCCGAACACTAATTGATCCCGGATTAATATTACGAGTTCAGAAATTTATTTTACTCAAATAATTTTTGATAAGAATGGTATACTTAACTCATAACTTTTGTAGTTTTACCAAAAATCTGGACATCATTTCCAAAGATTATACCGGTTTTATAGCCAACAATATGTAGAAGAAAATAAAAAAATCCTAAATCCTGAATCAAATTGAGTGCTTGCAAATAAATGTTAAAATATCTTTCTGGTGGGAAAATCCTCCCAGTTCAACCAAAAACAATTTGCTATGAAAAATTGTTGGCACTTATTAGTTTTTTACAAACAAAACTTTTTTATTTAATCCTGTTTTAGATCTATGCGAATTAAAAAGATGAAAAGTATGATTTCTTTTAATTCAAGAAGTGAATACAGAACCAATAACTATAGGCACAAATTTATATTTACATTTATTTATTAACACGCTTTCAGTCAATTATATTATACATAACAAAGCTAAATCACTATGTTACAGTTAATAACTATTCTACCCTAAGCCACACAAGAAGTAAATGATAAGCAATTAATGAATATTAATGAAAGTACAAAAGACGCAGAAATAATTGTGCAATTTCAAACATCTGCCAAAATAATTCAGAATTATTTTTGAAATTGCAAACCTCGGCCAAAAAGACTCAGTAATTTGTCTAAAGCCGCATAACAATTTAAAATAGAAGTTTCCACAAGCGTATGCTCAATAACAGCTTTAAAACACTCGAACACTTTAAAGGGCATTTAAATCTTGTACGTATACTCCAAAAAATGTTTTAAATCTTTTTAATTAGAGCGACCTTATTAAAATATCTTAAAATATTTATATCGTGAACCAGCGCAAAACCTTTCATAGATTATCAGTCCGCGTCTTTCGGTAATGTTCGGCCCTGAATATTACAAGTCATTTTTCTTTATCGCCAGCTTCTTGGCTATTCATAAGCTGTTTAGTCAATCAGTCACGATCGAATAAATACGGAGAATATCCGTCTGAAAAAATGAGGTAATTTAGCATTATGAATGTGTCATATTAAAGGAAGATATTAAAATTAATTAATGACTGTTAGAAATTACTTCCGACAGAATTTAAATAGATCAATAATTTTTTATATACCTAAGACATGAGCTTTCTTTACTTGAACAATAATTTCGACCTTTATTCATAATATAAATGTATTCAGATAAAATCTTTTCATTTTTTTACAGTAAAAATCATTTAAAAAGCTAGCATTTGAATAGGCTGGAGACCCCAAATTTGAACCCTGGTAGTAGCGAAAGTACGAAAAAGAGTAACTCTTTACGGGGTGGATATTTTATGAACTTAATAACACGTAGAAACGTACTCGTCTTGATCATCGTAATTCAATAGAGTTAAAACGATTCATTCAAAACACAAGAATTCATAGAAAAACATCTACAAATATAAAAAATATACTTATTCGCAGAAATATCAGAGAGTTTTCAAAAAATAAAAGCAAAAATGTTTTAAAGATTGTATTTTTTTCATTACATCTTTCAAAAAAGTCTCCACCTACGTCTATATAAAGTTTCAAGCGTCTGAATTCAAAATTCGCTCGGTGAACGTGTTCTTTTTCTTCATTTCCATCGAGATTTCGTTAATACAACTTTACTTCAGTTTTAAAAGGTATTTTGGGTAGACTAAGAGGAAAAAAGCCGGCAGAAAAAAACCTCTTGGCACCCTGTTATAAATAAACTCTTATAAAATACTTGAGGTAGAAGGTACACAATTTTACAACGACATAAAAGAAACACACATATGGCACCTGATTGTGCGTGCTAATGAAATTATAATCAGATTGTTTGTAATTTTTCTTTACAAACAGAAGTTTCTGAATCAATATTTAAAGCAAATTTTGCAATCTGCGACAGGTGCTTCCGTAACGGCCTTCGCAAACGCAGTCGCGTCTTCTGGCGGCGAAAACTGTATCCCAATGACATGGTTTTTAATTTAATGGAACAAGAAGAAGTTACACAGTAACAATATAGGACTGTACGATCTCATAAAAGTAATATGATGTCAGTAACTGACATTTGGATGATATATTTTTTTTTATGGTAAAACAAAGGCAGAATGCTACAATAATGTACAGTTTACAAAAACATTGTTAAAAAACGTAGGTTTTTTAGTTAATTATGATAAAAGTTCTTTACTACCCTCAAAAGAATGTAAATTCCCAGGCTTTGTATTCGATTCTCAAAAGATGGTAATAAAATTGCCTGAAAACAAGAGGGTAAAAATAAAACAATCTCTTTTAAAAATCTTGGAAGCAAAAACATACAAGCTACGTAACTATGCACAATCGATTGGACTGCTCATATCCGCTTGCCCTGCTTTTCAATATGCGTGGCTTTATACTAAATGTCTCGAAAGACTTAAGTATTTATGTTTGTGTGAGAATCCATCCTATGCACGTCAAATTACTTTACCAGTAAATATACAGGACGATGTTAGTTGGTGGTAAGACAAAATCGACAATGGCTATGCTAGCCTTAGATTTGATATTATAAGATTGATATATACTCTGGTGCTTCTCACACAGGGTGGGGCGCATCAAGTAATAATAATAAATGTATTGGAAGGAATCTGAAATTACACTTCATATTAATGAATTAGAATTAAAAGCGGCATATTGAGGGTTAAAAACTTAAAATTAAAAAAATTTGGGTTATTATATGATTGTGAAATTTTGTTACGGATTGATCACGTAACCGCGATATCTTGCATAAATGAATATATAAGAATGGGCAGCATAAAGTACCCACATTTGTGAGAAGCGAAAAATCAAAGTATTTGCTTCTTACATAAATACGAAGGACGATGTTGTAGCCGATGCAGTGTCTCGAAAAAAGTTTATAGATACAGAATGGGAATTAGGTGAATATGCTCATTGTAATATAACACGACTATTTGGTGTACCATAAATAGATTTATTTGCGGGTAGGTGCAATACAAAATGTCCTTTGTACGTTACATGGAAAAATGACCCCGAAGCATTGGCTGTTGATGCGTTCACAATTAACTGGGCTAACTATTATTTTTACGTATTTCCACCTTTAGTTTTGATTTTAAAGACGATTAGAAAAATAATAGATGATAAGGCGGAGAGTATTTTAGTAGTACCAAATTGGCGACCACAACCTTGGTTTCCATTATTTCAAAAATCTCTGTTTCAAAAACAATTTACTTTGAACCTAATATTAATCAACTTAAATCTCCTCTCAGATCGACACACTACTTATACAAGACACTCGGTTTGATTGTCGTGAGTTACCTAGTAATACTTACAAGCAATACATACAATACAATACATGGTTGTATAAAGTCTTGGGGTTAAGTTGTTGTACTGAAAAACAATATAATGACATGCCGTGCCCGGTTCATGTTGTGATAATTTTTTTTTATTTGAACGTATAATTCTGCCTTGTCTCTATTATTTCCATTGGATAATGTAGTTATCAAACGCTTCATGCAAGGAGACCACAAGCTAAGGCCTACAAATTCCAAATATGATGTAACATGGGATACAAATACAGTTCTTAATGTTTAAGCTCAAAAATGGCCTAACGAAGACCTAAGCTGGGAGACTCTTTCCAAGAAGACTGCAACCTTGTTGGCCTTGGTTACTGCACATCGGGACAAACGTTATCTTTAATACATTTAGATAATATTAAGAAATGTAACGTTGAAATAATAATAAGAATTCCTGACATTGTTAAAACCTCAAAACAAAATTCACCTCAACCTATATTAAGGCTCGCTTTTTATAATGAACGCCCAGAGATTTATCCTGTTCGATGCATATAATCATATATTGAAAAAACAAAACTACTTCGTAAGAATTGCAAATATTTATTTATAATTTATAAAAATACAGGGCAAAATGCAACTTAGTTTTAATTTTTTTGGCTCTCCTGGAAACTCCTCACTTGCATTTCTTTACGCTCTTTCACAGGTTGTTTTTTTTGAGGACCCGACTAAAAAGGCTTTTTTTTTAATTTTTATTCAATTAAATTCATTCGCTAAAAGGATTTTCACAAAGTTCTTTGTTGCTTGGATTTATTGTAAAATTGCAACTTATTAGATCATAAGCATATTTCCTTGCTTTATTTAATTAAGGTAAGAATCGGTTTTAAGTTTTATAATACAAAGAAAAAAAAAACAAAAAAGGAATTCAATAAAAATCATTCTGAGTCCGTCCATTAAAATACTTACTACAAAAGGCTCTCAAATACAACCCTCATTAAAATGATCAAGTTTATGTTACTTTCAAATTTGATTGATATTCAAATCGTTTTCTTATTTATATTTTTAGTGCTTTCAATTGTTCAAGGTTAGCTCATTCAATTAGTCTACAATCGTTCGTATTAAATTTTTTTATGAAATACAAATGATCAAGGATTCAGAAACAAAAATTGTAGCCATATTATTTTTTATTCGAGTTTATAGACATGTTTTTAGAATATGTTTTCATTTTATAAAGACGTTACTTTAAAAAAAGTAGAATTTCATTAATTAATTTCTATACATACCGAATACAGTTTTTATTATTTTCAAATTTTGAGTTATGTTTTAGGTTAAACGTCCCCGAATATTTTGATTACGTAACAGACTTAAGCATTATCACATTTTGGTGACACTTTGATTCAAGTTTTAGTTTGGTGCACTTATAAAAGGATTTAACTAAGATTTTAATCTATAATCGGAAACTGTATAGAAGAACAAAAAGGGGTGAAAGCACGCGAAGCTGTATGGAAGTTAGGCAAAAGAAGCTTTTTCCAGTGGAAAGGAAGTGAAGGGCTTTTGATTCTCCGATATCCTTAGTTAGTTACCTACTTTATCTGATACAGTTCTAAGTTTTGAAAACAGATAACCAACACGCCTTTTTTGTAATACAGAGACCTGCGGTTGTGCTGTGTCCAACTTAGCATGAAAATAATTTTCGAAAGTCATGTTCCAGTGAAGTCAAAATTTAAACCAATTTTATTTTCGCAGTCTATTAAAAAAATTCTTAAAATAGTGTCAATGCAGTAAGTTTTTGGTGCCTTTTCTACCGCTGTTTACTGTAATGTAAATCCTTCCTAGAAAAGATTTGTACTGCAATTTTCAAACATTTGTTCAACCTGTCCCCGGTTGGAGTCCTGGTCGGGCCATTCATTTGTGTGATGAACAGAAATGTTAGTTCTTTTTTTTTTGTTTCTCTCCACGGGAAGGGCAGGAGGATAAAAAATGCTCTGACGCATTCTACGCGCGCGCGATCGAAGTTATGTGGGACTCGTCCCGACGCCTACCAGAACCAAACCCACTAAAAAACCCCCTGTCGGCTCGTGCATTTTTGCCACTCAGCCTTCATCTGAGCGACGGCCAATTGGAGAAAGAGGCCGCGCTAGCGGGGCCCTTAAGGGGTCACCCGCTGGGATTTACATAGCACTGAAGGTGCTCAAAATTAAAAGTAAATAATTAAAAACATAAAAAATTGAAAAATAAAATTGCATTAATTCGGATTTACGTTAGAATTAGAATTTACGTTAGAATCAGAATTTGCGGGCTGAAGGGCCTCGAGATCTAAAGTTAATTGCGTGGGTTCGCCAGTGTGCGCGTTTCTCGGTCTAGCGACTTTGAATTTCGAATCAAACATAGGAGCAGTATATGAGACTGAATCTCGAACAAGATGATTGGGATGGGATTCGGCGCGTTTGAAGAACGATTCTGAGAGTGTTTTGAGGTGCTGTTGCACTGTAGGTAGTTCAAGATCTCTGTGCAGGTCCGCGTTACGCACGTACCAAGGTGCATTTGTGGCCCTGCGGCAGAAGAGATTTTGAACTACCTGCAGTTTATACAGGACGGAGGGTTTGGCGTGGGCAAAGACTGGCGAAGCATATGACATGACGGGTCTAACGCAGACCTTATAAAGCGTACGTTTATTTCTAAAAGACATTTTACTTTTTCTTCCTATCATACTATATAGGCGGCCTTAGTAAAAACGCGCGAGTTTCGTTACTCTATCGACGTGTGGCTTGAAAGAAAGCGTCTGGTCTAAGGTGACGCCTAAGTATTTAATACTGCGCTTCCAGGGGATGGGAATACCTAACATTCGAATGTGGGGATCGTTGCGGCGATTACGGAGTTTGTGGTCGAATTGAATAGCAGAACTCTTTTCTGGGTTGACATCGATACGCCATTTTTGAAACCAAACACTGAGGGCGTTTACGGCCTTTTGGAGTCTGGTGATGTTATACGGGATCGCTTGACCTTTAGTGTAAAGGGCGGTATCGTCTGCAAACAGGGCGAGTTCGACGCCTTTCGGCGGGATGGGGATGTCGTTAGTGTACACAGTGTACAGCAGTGGGGCGAAGACTGAGCCTTGTGGGACTCCAGCCTTTATTGGACGAGGTGCGGAGAGCGTGCCTTCATGTTCTAATCGAAACGTACGGTCTTTAAGAAACGATGCGATTAATCTGACTAGGCGAACCGGTAAGCCTATTTTGTAGAGTTTAAAAACGAGACCGCTGTGCCAGACTTTGTCGAAAGTCTTGGCTACGTCAAAGAGAACCGCGACTGTTTTATTACGACGCGGATAGAATCCTTCGAGTATGTACTCGACGATTCAATGGACTTGCTGAGGGCAGGAGTGCTTAGCGCGAAAGACGAATTGGTGGGGAATAATGAGAGGGGTGCCATCCGTTGGAAACAGATGGTTCCGCATTCGAGAGAGTATGACTCTTTCGAGAAGTTTAGACATTGCCTTGAGGAGGCTGATGGGTCTGTGATTAGCCGGGATGTTCAGAGGTTTACCCGGCTTGGGGATGCCTATGACTGTCGCTTCTTTCCAGGCTTTTGAAAAGTAGCTATGGTCGAAGCAGGCATTGATGATGATAGCTAATAAGGTAAGCACCTGCTGGGGCAGGTGCTTAAGTGCGTGGTTGGAAATTTCATCCGCACCCGGAGCCCTTTTGGATTTTTGACTTCTAATGAGAAGGGGATCGTCGGTGATGGGGAGAGATTCTCTGCGGAGAACTTCGTCCTCCACCGCCTGGATGTGGGAGGGATCCGCGGGTTGCATGCTGGGCGAACATTGTGCCGCTATGCTGTCGGCGAAGCATTCGGCTTTCTCTTCGACTTCAAAGGCAATAGTGCCGTCGGGACGAGTGAGAGGAGGAGCGTGAGAGGCGGTGTCTACGCGTAAAGCTTGGGCCATTCGATAATACGCTTGGTGGGATGGGGAGGTATTCTCCATGAGATCGTTAAACTGAGCGTCTCGGAGTTCCGCGAGGCAAGACCTAACTTTACGTTGAAGCTGATTCGCAGCTGTTCTGTATGCTGGCGTGGGATATTTCTTGGCTCTCCAGAGCACCGCGTTCTTGGCTTTAATGAGATTGCTAACGGCTAGGGGAAGCGCGGGTTTGCCTTGCTTAGCAACATTTTCGTTGTCGCTGATGGCTGAGTTAATAGCATCAGTTAGACTATAGACATCTGTTGACTAATGAATCTATTTTATCCGGGCTATCTAATTGGTCGGGCGAAATCGCGAGCGGAGAGTTCGGGGCCTCTAAGGCTGAAACTAACGTATTTTTAAAGCCTTTCCAGTTGGTAAAGGTCTTAGGAGATGTGACGTTATCGTTAGGCGCACCTAGCACGAGGGAGACGGGGCGATGGTCGGAGCCTAGGTAATCGAGCGATTCGATAGACCTGAGATCAAGATTGATTCGCTTGATAATTGCAAAGTCGAGGATGTCAGGAGAGTAGGTCGGGTTGTTGGGATAGTGAGTGGGATTGATGGGGGATATGACGTCTGAGTCAAGTGAGTTTGTGATGTCGAGAAGAGCGATACCGCTGGTATTGGTCGATAGGCACGTCCAGTCAGTATGTTTTGAGTTAAAGCCTCCGAACATAATGACTGAATGGCCGAGGGTGAGAATGGCCTCAAAGTCGCTGCGGGTTGGTCTGGTACGATGGATGTCACTAGGTATGTAGACTGAAGCTATGATGATGGCCGGATGACTAGTCATAGCCAATCTACACACAGTGGCTTCCATGTTGAGGAGGGGAGGGGTAGGGAGAGGACAGCAATGGAAGCCTCTTTTGTAATATATAGCGGTGCCACCAAAACCGTCGTAGTTGGGCCTATTGTTGCGAGTAAACGCGTACTTAGGAATAGCGTATCCCCTGGAGCGGTTTGGAGTGAGCCATGTCTCCTGGAGAAGCAATAAGTCAGATTCTTTGTTCTGAAGGAACAGTTTGAGCTCAGGAAGGTTGGTGCTAAGGCTACGAGCGTTAAAAGATACTAGGGACAAGCCCTTGGGTTTAATACGACCGGACGCGGGATTTGCGGGTCTAGACATTATAATTTACTTATTTACGAATTTATAAAAAAATAAAATTTATAACGAACTTGGAAGCGAGTGATGCTCGGCTAACGCAAATAAATGCTCTTGAAGAGAGCGGGCGGCTCGCAGTTTGCGTGCGAGTACGGAAATTTCGTTAATACGTTTTGAATGACGTCGAACAAGGTCTTCATGTCCTCAGCCAACGACGACTGAGGTGAAGATGACAGAGCAGGACGCGGCCCTACGGAAGCTACGGGAGCTGGGATAGGTCGGGAAGGTGCACGAGGAACGGCCGGACGCTGCCTCCAAGACAGAGCCGGAGTAGGCGTCGGCTGAACGGGCTTTGCTTCCGGGGTCCGGTTGTGCAGCGGCGGGAAGTTAGCGGGAGTAAGCGGCGGCGCCGGTTTAGGCGCGGCCCTCTTAGCGGTGGAGCGCGCGGGCAACCCCTGTAGTTAGCTATGTGGCCGAACTGGCCGCACAGCACACAGGCAGGGGGGGAAGTGGGTTCGGGAGTGCGAGTGCACTCCTTCGTTATGTGGGGATCCAGGCGCTTAAAGCACCTGGGGGGAGCTGAGCAGTTAGCCACTGCGTGGCCATAGAGCTGGCAGCGGTGACACTGCCCAGGGTGACCGCGGGGGTTGGGACGATCGACGGAGATATTCGAGAGTCCGCAGATTGTGCGAGCCTCTCTAAAGATCTCCTTCGAGTTTGGAGTGTTGGACAGGATTACTAGAGCTAAAGGAAAACGCCTACCGCGGTTGGAGTGCATCTTGTGCACTGCTTCGGCCGGGAAACCCTGGGACTTAAGGTCCTCGAGGATTTCTTCGTTCACGAGCTCGAACGGGACGCCCCGTAGTACTGCGCCGATCTTACGCTCCTCCGGGAGGGCGTAGGTGTGATAAGCGATTTGTTTTAATGAAAATAACCTGGTGAACACGCTAAAGTCGTCGATGGTCGCGACCTGGATTTTAGTTGAATCGCTTGCGTTGGTTGCTTTAAGATAGTTGATTTTTTGCTCTTTGCAAAGATAAGATACTACGGTCCATCGCGCTTTTTCGCGGAGAAAGACGGGCGGAGGGATTTGAGGCTTTGGCGGGACGGGAGCGCAGCGCGTCGCTGGCTTCGATGGGACCGACGGAGACGCGGTTACTTCGAGCGATTTTAATGGCGCGGGGGCTGGTGTTGAAGACACCGCGGAGGGCTCGGGTATTGAAGCGCTTGGCGACCAGCTGGAACGCGGGCTCAGGAGAGCCGGTTAAGGTGACGGCATCTGACAACGTATCAGGTTCGGAGTCGCTCCCGGGAGCGGTACGCTTGCGACGCGACGCGTGAGAGGATGCGACCGATTCGCAGTCCATCTCGCACAAGGCGGGAGACGCGGGAGAGACCAGAAGGGCCTGAAGGGCCTCTAGACCTAAAGTTAACTGCGTGCGTTCGCTCGTGTGCGCGTTTCTCGGTCTAGCGATTTTGTAAATCGAATCTAGCACAGGAACAGTATATGAGACTGAATCTCGAACAAGATGATTGGGATGGGATTCGGCGCGTTTGAAGAACGATTCTGAGAGTGTTTTGAGGTGCTGTTGCACTGTAGGCAGTTCAAGATCTCTGTGCAGGTCCGCGTTACGCACGTACCAAGGTGCGTTTGTGGCCCTGCGGCAGAAGAGATTTTGAACTACCTGCAGCTTATACAGGACGGAGGGTTTGGCGTGGGCAAAGACTGGCGAAGCATATGACATGACGGGTCTAACGCAGACCTTATAAAGCGTACGTTTATTTCTAAAAGACATTTTACTTTTTCTTCCTATCATACTATATAGACGGCTTAAGTAAAAACGCGCGAGTTTCGTTACTCTATCGACGTGTGGCTTGAAAGAAAGCGTCTGATCTAAGGTGACGCCTAAGTATTTGACAGTGCGCTTCCAGGGGATGGGAATACCTAACATACGAATGTGCGGATCGTTGTGGCGATTACGATGTTTGTGATCGAATTGAATAGCAGAACTCTTTTCTGGGTTGACATCGATACGCCATTTTTTAAACCAAACACCGAGGGCGTTTACGGCCTTTTGGAGTCTGGTGATGTTATACGGGATCGCTTGACTTTTAGTGTAAAGGGCGGTATCGTCTGCAAAGAGGGCGAGTTCGACGCCTTTCGGCGGGATGGGGATGTCGTTAGTGTACACGGTGTACAGCAGAGGGGCGAGGACTGAGCCTTGCGGGACTCCAGCCTTTATGGGACGAGGCGCGGAGAGCGTGCCTTCATGTTTGAATCGAAAAGTACGGTCTTTAAGAAACGACGCTATTAATCTGACTAGGCGAGCCGGTAAGCCTATTTTATAGAGTTTAAAAACGAGACCGCTGTGCCAGACTTTGTCGAAAGCCTTGGCTACGTCAAAGAGAACCGCGACTGTTTTTTTACGACGCTGAGAGAATCCTTCGAGTATGTACTCGACGATTCGATGGACTTGCTGAGGGCAGGAGTGCTTAGCGCGAAAGCCGAACTGGTGGGGAATGATGAGAGGGTCGCCATCCGTTGGAAACAGATGGTTCCGCATTCGAGAGAGTATGACTCTTTCGAGAAGTTTAGACATTGCCTTGAGGAGGCTGATGGGTCTGTGATTAGCCAGGACATTCAGAGGTTTACCCGGCTTGGAAATGCCTATGACTGTCGCTTCTTTCCAGGCTTTTGGAAAGTAGCTATGGTCGAAGCAGGCATTGAAGATGATAGCTAACCAGGTAAGCACCTGCTGAGGCAGGTGCTTAAGTGCGTGGTTGGAAATTCCATCCGCACCCGGAGCCTTTTTGGACTTTTGCTTTCTAATGAGAAGCAAGATTTCATCATTAGAGACTGTGACGGGGTAATCGGTGATAGGAAGAGATTCTCTGCGGAGAACTTCGTCCTCTACCGCCTGGATGTGGGAGGGATCCGCGGGTTGCGTGCTGGGCGAGCATTGTGCCGCTATGCTGTCGGCTAACTTGACTTCGAAAGCAATGGTGCCGTCGGGACGAGTGAGAGGAGGAACGTGAGAGGCGGTGTCTACGCGTAGGGCTCGGGCCATTCGATAATATGCTTGGTGGGACGGGGAGATATTCTCCATGAGATCGTTAAACTGAGTGTCACGGAGTTCTGCGAGGCGAGACCTAACTTTACGTTGAAGCTGATTCGCAGCTGTTCTGTATGCTGGCGTGGCATATTTCTTTGCTCTCCGGAGAGCCGCGTTCTTGGCTTTAATGAGATTGCTAACGGCTAGTGGAAGCGCGGGTTTGCTTTGCTTAGCAACCTTTTCGTTGTCGTTGATGGCTGTGTTAATAGCATCAGTTAGAGTATTGACTAATGAATCTATTTTATCCGGGCTATCTAATTGGTCGGGCGAAATCGCGAGCGGAGAGTTAGGGGCCTCTAAGGCTGAAACTAACGTATTTTTAAAGCCTTTCCAATAGGTAAAGGTCTTAGGAGATGTGACGTTAACGTTAGGCGTACCTAGCACGAGGGAGACGGGGCGATGGTCGGAGCCTAGGATCTCGAGCGGTTCGATAGACCTTAGATCAAGATTGATTCGCTTGATAATTGCAAAGTCGAGGATGTCAGGAGAGTGGTTCGGGTTGTCGGGATAGTGAGTGGGAGTGATGGGGGATATGACGTCTAAGTCAAGGGAGTTAGTGATGTCGAGGAGAGCGATACCGCTGGTGTTGGTTGATAGGCACGTCCAGTCAGTATGTTTTGAGTTAAAGCCTCCGAACATAATGACTGAATGGCCGAGGGCGAGAATGGCCTCAAAGTCGCTGCGGATTGGATTGGAGCCACACGGTATGTAGACTGAAGCTATGATGATGGTCGGATGACCAGTCATAGCCAATCTTCACACAGTGGCTTCAATGTTGAGGAGAGGAGGGGTAGGGAGAGGACAGCAATGGAAGCCTCTTTTGTAATATATAGCGGTGCCGCCGTAACCGTCGGAGTTGGGCCTATCGTTGCGAGTAAACGCGTACTTAGGAATAGCGTATCCCCTGGAGCGTTTTGGAGTAAGCCATGTCTCCTGGAGAAGGAATAAGTCAGGTTCTTTGTTCTGAAGGAACAGTTTAATCTCGGGAAGGTTAGTGCTAAGGCTACGAGCGTTAAAAGATACTAGGGATAAGCCCTTGGGTTTAATACGACTGGACGCGGGATTCGCAGGTCTAGACATTATAATTTACTTATTTACGATTTTATACAAAAAATAAAAAAAAATAAAATAAATTTACAACGAACTTAGGAGCGAGTGATGCTCGGCTAAAGATTACTAAAGCTAAAGGAAAACGCCTACCGCGGTTGGAGTGCATCTTGTGCACTGCTGTGACCGGGAAACCCTGAGACTTAAGGTCCTCGAGCATGTCTTCGTTACTGAGTTCGAACGGGACGCTCCGTAGTACTGCGCGGATCTTACGCTCCTCCGGGAGGGCGTAGGTGTGATACGCGATTTGATTTAACGAGAGTAACCTGGTAAACGCGCGGAAGTCGTCGACGGTCGCTACTTGAATTTTGATTGTATCGCCAGCGTTGGCGGCTTTTAAGTAATTAATTTTGTGCTCTTTGCACAAGTTAGAAACCGCGGTCCAGCGCGCTTTTTCACGCAGGAAGACGGGCGGAGGGAGCTGAGGTTTCGGCGGGACGGGAGCGCAGCGCGTCGCTGGCTTCGATGGGACCGACGGAGGCGCGGTAACTTCGAGTGATTTTAACGGCGCGGGGGCTGGTGTTGAAGACACCGGGGAGGGCTCGGGTATTGATGATACCGAAGCTTTCTTCGAGCGCTTCTTGGAGCGCTTGGCGACAAGTTGAAACGCGGGCTCAGGAGAGCCGGTTAAGGTGACGGCATCTGATGACGTATCAGACGCGGGTTCGGAGTCGCTCCCGGGAGCGGTACGCTTGCGACTCGACGCGTGAGAGGATGCGACCGATTCGCAGTCCATCTCGGACGAGGCGGGAGACGCAGAAGAGCTGTAGACCTGAGGGGTCTCGACGTTGGAGGCCTGAGGGGCCGGGTTTGAGGCCTGAGGGGCCGGGTTTGAGGCCTGAGAGGCCGGGGTTGAGGCCTGAGGGGCCGGGGACGCGATTGATGCCTGCAAGGCCTACGTTATGATGTCATTCGGGATGTAGACGCCTACCGCAGCAAGTGCCTGGGTGAACGCGTTAATAACGCTTAGCGGATCCATAAGGGAGAGTTGGAACAGTAATATTAATAAATATAAGTATAATAAAAGATGCCTAGTTCCTAAAAACCTAGCAAAATCCTAGCGGCTAACCTCCCTACCAGCGGTAGGGGGGCTGGGGAGAATAACTTAAAACTAACCGTAGTACGCCGAAGGCCGCTACCTAGAAACCTAAAATAAGGGTACGCAGGTAAAGAGTTGACCGCGTTAGGGTCAACCTTTACCGACAGAAAGGACAAATACACACGAAAACACACAGATATGATAAAAATAAATATGAAAAATAGAAGAAAAATAAATAAAATAGAGAAGAGAAATAAATAAAAATAAAAAGGACTGGTTCAGTACAAATTCGTTGTCACCGTTAAGTATCCTTTGCACTGAAACCAGACTACTTACGCTGGGCACAACACTGCACTCAGCACAAGCACAAGCACAACACTACTTAGCACAGCACTTTGAAGACTAAGGGGCTTAGTCACAAAGAAAGATCGCACTTCGAAAGCACTCAGACGGAGTAGAAAAACCTTGAAAACCGTAGCACGGAACCAACACGCTAAACTGTGACGTCAGTAGACTGAGCGCCACGGAATATCGGGAAGGGACCAAACAACGGAGAACGGGGTCTTGCACGTCCGCACTGGGCGGCGGTCGGAGCGAGAATGTGTTAGTTCTTCGTTCATGGTTGTTTATATATGTATAAGTTTATTCTTGGGTGCCCCCAGTTCACTGTAGGGTCATCCATAACACAAGCTCTGCTTACTTTGTTGCCACACAGTTGATATGTTTGTCTGGAGACTCATTTATTTTTCATTTATTTAACAAATTTGCAAATATTTTTTGTTGTAAATAAATAATATGTACAACCTCAAAAAGATTCTTCCAATATAAAGAAAATAATGTAATCTTTTTTTCAATTGAATCCCGAAAAGCGTAGGCTTTTCGTTTGATGTTCTTTTTACATCTTGATTAAGTTTTTTTATGTTCCTGAATGAACATTTTAAGAGTATTTATTGATTACGAAATTTTTAAGTTATATTGATTTAATTTATGTTTAACATGTTATCAAAGAACAAAGCACTTTGTATGAAAAAGACAAGTGCTTTTAATTTTTTTAATTTTGATAGGGACTTTAATATTTCGCCAATTAGTTTCTCCAAAATAAATAGAATAATCCTATCCAAACTAGTGTAAAATTTATATTGAGAAAACTATTATTGTAATAAAATAATAATATTATACTGTTATCTAGTGAATATATTTTGTAATTACAAAGGAAAGTTTACCTCCCATCCTGTAGGAATTAGGGTCATCACTGAAAGGTGACGGAGTGATAGGCGTCGTGGAAGCGATTTCTTTTTGGATCACAGCCTCCTTCATTTCCGGGTTGACTTGACTAGTGGCAGGCTTGGTGGCGGCCGTAGTGACTGTGGCATTACTGACAGCGTGGACCGAGGTCTTCTCCGAGTAGGAGATGGTAGGAGTGGCAGCCGGTGCAGCCGGACGTGGCAGTGGCGACGTCTTCTTGACGGCGGCTTGCAGCGGCGACGCGTCGTACGGAGGAACTTTGGCAACCGGCTTTTGAATGTTGGGTGCTGTCGGCGGCGTCGTAGTAGTGGGGCTGGTCGGCTCCTCGACGGCCGGAGCGGGAGCGAGAGTGGGAGCTGCGGTGGCGGCTTTGTTAGAGAAGAGGCTAGCCCAGGACTTGCCCGGCGCGGGCTGAGGTTGCGGCTGCACGACGGGTGCGGGTACGGGCTCGCCGCGGTTTCTCGGCGTCGGTGGCGGAGGGAAGTCCGACGCGGTGGGCGCCGGTGGCGGCGGCTGCGGCACCGGGGCCGGCTTAAAGTTTTAGTATTCTCTACTCCAGTATTACAGTATTAGTGCATACACTAATACTGTGAATTTCAATTTGCATGGGTTTCGAATTGAAACGAACGACGTTTGTACGTAATGAAGTAACAGTAATCCAAAAACAAAACTGTGTATTTATAATATTAATAGGAATAATTATGATATCAAATCACTTCTTTAACTTAAACAATAGTCAGAGAGTAAATGCAGTTTTAGCTGCGTCTTCACAAGCACTACGTCTTGTAGGAAGTGTATGTAAACATCTTCATTACGTGGAACACTCAGAAAGTTTTGAGGGAAAAAGATGTTTTCCCTCAAAACAGATATTTCCTCAACGGCCTTCTCAAACGCAGTAAGCGCACCTTTTGGCGATGAAAACTGTATCCCCTTGAGCTGGTTTTCAATTTAAGGCCATCCGTTTTGAACGCGGAGTACGCAGGCGCGTTGTCGTGTTTTAGCAAAATGTCTCGGAGTCCAGTATTAAGGAAAAAAACTGGCGATAAAAAATTTCCACCATTTCTCGGTCGTTTCACTTTCGTAGACATTGGTTCGTTTTTGAACTGCCATTTTGTCAAATGGCGCTTTGTTTCTGGATCATATTGATTAATTTAAGATTCTTCATCTGTTATGATACCGTAAACACGGCGGGAAGTACCTGCTTTAAATATATCAATCATATCATGACACCATTCTACGCGTGCCTGCTTCTAAGCGTCGGTGAGGTTGTGGGGAAAATTACCAGCGCCAAACAATCCTCTTTACGCAAAGTTGGTTGTGTCTAATATCATGAACACTTCCCGATCCAATCTGCTGAATGTTTTGTATCTAAGTACTTATACAGGGTGTCCCAAAAATCGACATAAATTGGAAGCAGGAGATACAACAAGTCATAACAGCTTTCAGAAAAAAATTGTTGACCCTGTGGTTATGAAACTATAGGTATTTAAAAAAGAACAAAAATCAACACCCTGTGATGATCATTTCAACCTTCTTGCTACAAATTGTAACTTTTAACTTTAACCTACTACTGTACTGTACTGTACTGAAAAAAATGTGAAAACATGAATTCTTTTGGCAAGTAATTTCAAAATTATGTTAATTCAGTACAAATTTCATAGTGGTATAAGCGTGAGTGAGTAGGATAGTGTTGCCAATATTGTATGAGTGAAACTGATAGTGCGGCCGCTTAAAGCGCTAGCGAGTAAGATATTGACGCCGGTATTGTGAGATACCTACGCTGGCGTAAATGTAACGTACTGACAAGCAATCAGTACGTTACGCTCGTTCATTTACTGCGCTAGTTTCCGCATTCGTTCACTGTTTTCGTTTTAACATACACTTGTTCGTACTTAACAAAGAAACTCTTCTACCACTCAAATTGTTAAGTTAATATTAAAGTTCGTTGATAAATTAATCAAATTAATCAACTGTCTGACAAACTTAATCAAAATTCACAAAACAAATTAAACGCTTTTTCGTGAATTTTCATTAAATGTTTAAAATGGTCTTACAGACTTTTTTAAACAAGAACCAAGTATTATAATTTATATTACATTGACGGTAACTCATTTGCAAAACTTGATAAAAAAAAAATTGTTTTGTTTTACAGTATTTTGTGTCAGCTCCAGTGTCAGAGAGAGCCAAGACTGGACGGGTTTATTTGTGAATGAATGGAGCGACACCTATCCCGTTATATTAAAGCAATCCTTAACCCAGGCCAATCTTTACCCAATTTTAGTCAATAAATTCTGACACCATGGCTGAAACTTCGTTGATAAAACTGAGGGTCATCTCGAAGGTCCGGCGGTACTTAAACTACTAGAGTAGGAGAATACTGCATTCATCTTTGGGATAAATTATGACATATTAACTAGTAGCTATGGATTTTGTTGACCGAAGAGCCCAAAGATTGATCTATAATTGTTAACTTGCGAATGCGAGATTACTCAGTCTGAATCACCTACAATGCATCGCACGCAAGTCTATCGTTATCAGAGGGAATCCTGGTAGAGGCAGATATTTTATCATATTTGCTTTCTAGTCATGGATGTCTATGAATGTTTATTTAAGTTTATTTCTAATATTTATGTATGAAAAAAAAATTAATTATCTATGTGTGTTTATATATTTTTTAAGTTTATTTATCCGTTATCTAGTGTCCATAACACAAGTTCTTAATGATACTTAATTTGGGCTAGATAATGTGGTGTGATTGTTAGAAATATTTATTTATTATTATTAAAAAATAACTAAGTTACCACTTTAACAATAAGACTTGAAAGAATGTCAAAATTAAAAATGGATTAAATAAAAAATTGTTGCCATTTTCATGGTTTGAGATTTAAATTATGAATTAATTGTTATATATCTTGTAGGATATATAACTATAAATATAACTAAATAGATAGATACACATGTAAGATTTAACTCTTTTATTATGCATGATAATTTTGAGCCACCTTTGTATCATTTCAGCAGAGATAAACCGATAGAAGCTCTTCTTCCGTTACCAAAGGCCACAGCAACAAACCTTGGTTGTGGTAAAGCCTCAGCAAAATCATAAATAAATAATTTGACTACCACATGATACTTAAAAACTTAATAATTTAGTTTTAGTCGGCTCTATTGGTGTTTGGTAAGTAATTATTTCTCCAAAGATCGGGACAACGGACTGTTATTCAAAAGGAGACTGAACGTTTCCTGGGATTCAAACGATTAAATTAACATGTCTGTCATATATTTTTGCTCGAATAACTTTTGAATACATATTTTACTTACAGCACGTCCTTCACCCTACCATTTACTTTCTAATTTCTGGATTATTCTTATTTTGCTCTAGTTTGAAAAAATAACATTCATAAACCACTTTGTATTATTTTACTCACCGTTCTGAATACCTTCTTTAAACGTTATGAATAAAAGTTTTGTTATGAAAATGTTTCGTAAATCTTCAGCTACATTTCGCAGAAGTGGAGTTGAAGTTAATCATGCCAATTAAAAGAAAGCACTTTCAGAGTCCACGAAAAAGGTGAAACCTTGGTTATCTCTACGTTGAAAGTTTTCCTTTTCTTTCTGTGTTGCTATTTTTTAGGGACAGCAATTATTTTCGGCTTTCGTGTAGGGACAAGTAAGGAAGATATATTAAGATTTTTCAAATGGTAGGATTTATAAACGAAGTGCACAATTTTTATAGCACGCTGAACATTGGTATTTCAAAAAAGCCTCGAACAACAGATACGCCATAAACGTTAGGATGATTTTTCAAATGTTCAGAAAATATTGCCTAAAAATTATTATCAAATTACTAATAAAAATCTTTGAAACAACCTTTTCAATTTCTTCTAAATATTCAATTTCTTCTACTTAATTGCACTTTATAAAAATTTGGTAATAAGCCAATGTTTTTGTTCCATTCGAACAAAAGTTTAAGTATGAGGAAATTGAGATGTTCCTATAAAATGTATTACGATAAAGAGCTGATAAATTTAGGATGTTTTTGAAATAATTTTGGCACAAAAGTTTGATAATCTTTTTATTTCTAAAACGCCTTAATTCAAAAGCCATTTAAGAAATGTAAAGGAAGGTTTAAAGAAATGTTTATTTCACTTTTATTCTTAACAGCAATTTTAGTTATGATCAGACGTGTAATTTTGTTATATGACTAACAACTAAAAAAACAAGCTCTTATCTCACTTGTGTACTAAATTATAGCCCGAAGGTCAAAGAATACCAAAACAGCACATAGAAAAACCTTCATAGGTCCTAAAATATATTTTTTTAGGTAACATGTATGGGAGTGATTGGGTATCCTTGGATGGATGCTCTAAAACTGGAATGCCGATTGACTGTCTCTCTTTGGACACCCTGTATATAGTTCGATGCAGGAAATATTACGTGAACATCGTACACGTAAATAGTGTCATTAGATTTAATAAATCCACTAGTTTGAAATATATTGTACGTAACCGTCACCGTCGATAAAAACGGCATAGAATTCGTGAAACAATAAGTTGGTATGACTTAGTATCTAAAATCCACCATTTATAGAAAATGAAGAATTTTCTACCTGTAAAACAATATTTTAAATAATACTTATATGTTTTAGTATCAAAAGTCTATATTCATTAATTTTTAAGTACTTCGTACTCACAATAATATGAACATTTCTTAAAACACTGTGGCTAATATAACTTAGTAGTTACACAAAAGTTTACGTTAATAAAACAATCTTGAGTATTTTGTAGTCATAAAAGAGTAATCTTTGAAAACAATTATAATGTTGTAGTTTTAAAAAAATTACCTATATCTTATTAAGTACCTATGAAATGAAATATTTATTTCTCAACATTGAGAATTACTTGTTCTTATTGACGTCAAATAAAACATGACTCTACCACCAGTTCGGAAAAACCTTCGTGAAGAACTTCACGGGTATTGTTTTTTTTCAAAATAAATTTACAGAGTCTCTTTATGTCTATACAAAATTATTCAGAAGGATATAAAAAATGCTCTGACGCATACTCCACGCGCGCGATCGGAGTTATGTGGGACTTGTCCCGACGCCTACCAGAACCATACCCACTAAAAAAACCCCCTGTCGGCTCGTGCAATTTTTTGCTACTCAGCCTTCATCTGAGCGACGGCCAATTGGAGAAAGAGGCCGCGCTAGCGGGGCCCAGAGGGGTCACCCGCTGGGATTTACATAGCACTGAAGGTGCTCAAAGCACTGAAGGTGAATACATAGCACTGAAGGTGCTCAAAATGAAAAGTAAATAATTAAAAACATTAAAAATTGATAAATAAAATTGCATTAATTCGCATTTACGTTAGAATTAGAATTTACGAGAAGTAACGGCCTGAAGGGCTAAGAGATCTAGCGTCAGCTGCGTCGCTACGTTCGTGTGCACGTTTCTCGGTCTAGTGACTTTGAATTTCGAATCTAAGACAGGAGCAGTATATGAGACTGAATCTCGAACTAGTGGATTCGAGATTCTCGCTCCGATCGCCACGCGGTGCGGACGTGCAAGACCCCGTTCTCCGTTGATCGGTCCCTTCCCGATATTCCGTGGCGCTCAGTCTACTGACGTCACAGTTTAGCGTGTTGGTCCGTGCTACGGTTTTCAAGGTTTTTCTACTCCCTCTGAGTGCTATCGAAGAGCGATTTTTCTTTGCGACTAAGCCCCTTAGTCTTCAAAGTGCTGTGCTAAGTTGTGTTGTGCTTGTGCTGAGTGCAGTGTTGTGCCCAGCGTAAGTAGTCTGGTCTCAGTACAAAGGATACTTAACGGTGTCAACGAATTTGTACTGAACCAGTCCTTTTATTTTTATTTTATTTCTCTTCTCTATTTTATTTATTTTTCTCCTATTTTCATATTTACTTTTATCATATCTGTGTGTTTTCGTGTGTATTTGTCCTTTCTGTCGGTAAATGTTGACCCTAACGCGGTCAACTCTTTACCTGCGTACCCTTTTTAGGTTTCTAGGTAGCGGTAACAACGAATTTGTACTGTACCAGTCCTTTTATTTTATTTTATTTCTCTTCTCTATTTCATTTATTTTTCTCCTATTTTCATATTTATTTTTATCATATCTGTGTGTTTTCGTGTGTATTTGTCCTTTCTGTCGATAAAGGTTGACCCTAACGCGGTCAACTCTTTACCTGCGTACCATTTTTTTTAGGTTTCTAGGTAGCGGCCTTCGGCGTACTACAGTTAGTTTTAAGTTATTCTCCCCAGCCCCCCTACCGCTGGTAGGGAGGTTAGCCGCTAGGGTTCGCTAGGTTTTATTTAGGAACTCTAGGCATATATATATTGTTGTCCCTCCCTTACCCCTCCGCAATGGCTCCCCTAAGCTCTGATGAGTTTAGGAAGAAGTTACTTGAAAGTACCGGTGCTAAAGGCATGTCTATAAATGCTGATAAGTATCGTTTCATGGATTCTCTTATCCCGCATATCATGGCGTTAATTCCCTTAATGGCCCCTCAGGCCACCCCAGTTCCCCAGACCCCTCTGGTCTTAAGCCCTCCAGCGTCCCCTTGCTCCAGTGACATGGAGTGCGAAGTAGACGCCCCTCCGTGCCGCAAGCGCGCACCCGCGACAGAGTCATCCTCGGACGCCACCCCAACTGGCCCTGAGCCTCCCTATTTTACGCTTGTTAAGAAGCGCTCTAAGAAGCGCTCGAAACAAGCCCCGGCGCCCTCGACGCCCGTCCCAGTGTGTCCTACACCCCCTGCGGCGTCTTCAACGCCAGCTGCCCCAGTGTCTTCAACACCCGCTCCGGCCCCAACTTCTGTCAAGGCCAAGGTCCCACCACCCGTTTTCCTTCGGGTAAAGGGTAAATGGGCTGAGGTCTCGACACTGTGCAATGAGCACAAGATCCATTACACCCGAGCGGCCAACTCGGGTGAATCTATTAAAATCTTAGTTTCGTCGATAGACGACTTTCGTGCTTTAACAAAGCTCCTCACCGATAAGCAATATGCTTATCACACTTATGCTCTGTCAGAAGAGCGTAAGATCAGAGCGGTACTCAGGGGAGTCCCGTTTGAATTATCGAACGAGGCTATCCTGGAGGATCTGCAGTCCCAAGGCTTTGTGGCCAGTCTGGCCTCACCGCAAATTACAGGAGCTGCCCTCGTGCACCCCGTTGTATGCGTTCCAATTCCAAGAGGGCGGCACCCAAACAGGCCCCGCCCCTTTCTCAGGAAAACTTTCCGCCGCTGTGTAGCCAGGTTCCTCTGGCTGCAAAGCCTGCTCAGCCAAAGCCTGCTCCAGAAAACTGGAGGCAGCGCCCCGCATCGAATCCCATCCCGGCTCCTCGCCCTTACAAACCCACTCCTCAATCCTCCGTAGCAGACGATATGCGTATCGGTTCACATCGATACGCCATTTTTGAAACCATGCACCGAGGGCGTCCACAGCGTTTGGAGTCTGATGGTGAGACCCGGGACACTTTGGCCTTTGGTGTAAAGGGCTGTGTCGTCGGCAAAGAGCGTGAGTTCGACGTCTTTCGGCGGAATGGGAATGTCGTTAGTGTACACGGTATACAACAGAGGGGCGAGGACTGAGCCTTGAGGGACTCCAGCCTTTATGGGACGAGGCGTGGAGAGCGTGCCTTCATGTTTGAAACGAAACGTGCGGTCTTTGAAAAACGACGCGATTATCCAAACTAGGCGAGCCGGTAAGCCTATTTTGTAGAGTTTATAAACGAGACCGCTGTGCCAGACTTTGTCGAAAGCCTTGGCTACGTCAAAGAAAACTGCGATCGTTTTCTTTCGTTTTGGACAGAAGCCGTCGAGTATGTACTCGACGATTTGATGGACTTGCTGAGGGCAGGAGTGCTTAGCGCGGAAGCCGAACTGGTGGGGTATAATGAGAGGATCGCCATCCGTTGGAAACAGATGGTTCCGCATTCGAGAGAGTATGACTCTTTCGAGAAGTTTAGACAAGGCCTTGAGGAGGCTGATGGGTCTGTGATTAGCCGGGATATTCAGAGGTTTACCCGGCTTGGGAATGGCTATGACTGTCGCTTCTTTCCAGGCTTTTGGAAAGTAGCTGTGGTCGAAGCAGGCATTGAAGATGATGGCTAACAAGGTAAGAACCTGTTGAGGCAGGTGTTTGAGTGCGTGGTTAGAAATACCATCCGCACCCGGAGCCTTTTTGGACTTTTGACTTCTAATGAGAAGCAAGATTTCATCACTAGAAACTGTGACGGGGTCGTCGGTGATGGGGAGAGATTCTCTGCGGAGAACTTCGTCCTCCACCACCTGGATGTGGGAGGGATCCGCGGGTTGCGTGCTGGGCGAACATTGTGCCGCTATGCTGTCGGCGAAGCATTCGGCTTTCTCTTCGACTTTAAAGGCAATAGTGCCGTCGGGACGAGTGAGAGGAGGAGTGTGAGAGGCGGCGTCTACGCGTAAGGCTCGGGCCATACTATAGTACGCTTGGTGGGACGGGGAGATATTCTCCATGAGATCGTTAAACTGAGCGTCTCGGAGTTCCGCGAGGCGAGACCTAACCTTACGTTGTATTTTGTTCGCAGCTGATCTATAGGCGGGCGTGTGATATTTCTTGGCTCTCCGGAGAGCAACGTTCTTGGCTTTAATGAGATTGCTAACGGCTAGGGAAAGTGCGGGTTTGCTTTGCTTAGCAACCTTTTCGTTGATGGCTGGGTTAATAGCATCAGTTAGAGTGTTGACTAATGAATCTATTTTATCCGGGCTATCTAATTGGTCGTAGCGAAATCGCGAGCGGAGAGTTTGGGGCCTCTAAGGCTGAAGCTAACGTATTTTTAAAACCTTTCCAGTTGGTAAAGGTCTTAGGAGGAGTGACGTGATTGTTAGGCGGTCCTAGCACGAGGGAGACGGGGCGGTGATCAGAGCCAAGGTCATCGAGCGGTTCGATAGACCTGAGATCGAGGTTGATTTGTTTGACGATCGCAAAATCGAGGATGTCAGGAGCGTAGTTAGGGTTGCCGGGATAGTGGGTGGGAGTGACGGGAGAGATGACATCTAAGTCGAGTTGCTGAGTGATTTTCAAGAGTTCTCTACCGCTTTGGTTGGTCGATAGGCACTTCCAGTCAGTATGTTTGGAGTTAAAATCTCCAAACATAATGACTGAATGGCCGAGGGCGAGAATAGCCTCGAAGTCGCTAATGAAAGGTCTGGTACGATGGATGTCACTAGGTATGTGGACTGAAGCTATGATGACGGTCGGATGACCAGTCATAGCCAATCTACACACAGTGGCCTCCATGTTGAGGAGAGGAGGGGTAGGGAGAGGAGTGCAGTGGAAACCTCTTTTGTGATAAATATGTGACGGTTGTCTATTTCGACCTCTTTTTGTCAGTAAATTTTATTTTTTAGTTGTTCCCGACGTAATTTTAAACTAGGAATTACGTAGTGTCGGAGAACGGCAATGTTTTGATTTGACAAGTCAGTCACGAAAAATTATCCATCAAAGCAACTTGAATCTATTTATTTATTATTTTCCGAGTTTATTATTCCAAATTACATAGTTAAGATATTTTATTATCGATAATCAAAGTTCTTTTTAAGAAACCTATATTTATTTTTTACGTTCACGAGTGTGCGTAGCCAAAATTGTTGGTAAGGATTCTCATTCATTAAAATTTATTTTATTGTTATTTTTTCTTTTCAGATCAAATTTAATTGTATTAATATTTCTGTTCTATTTTGTGTGACTATTTTTTATTTCAATTTTGTTTATATTTTTCTGTTTGTATTTACAGGCATTTTTGTATATTTTTAATTTTACCGAAAAAATAAACACAGAAGAGAATTTTGTGTTTTATTGAAACTACGCTACATACTGGCGCCCGAATATTCAAACGTAGTTTATGGAGAAGAGAGGAGAAATTGCAACAGAAGGAACAAAAGGAACAGAAGAATTGCAACATTAAAAATAATTTTTTTATAATTATTATTGAGGTCAGGCATAAAACTTTATTTGTTACCATTTTCAATCATTAACATTCACTATAATATATTTATATATGTATCTACTATAATATATCTACTATAATATATCAAAATACTGCTAAATTATTCAGACATTTAAGTTTCTTTAGTTTCTTTCGTTATAATATCCTTGAAGAAATTTTCTGAAAACACAACATTCTATAACCCAGTAATTTCACTATTTAAATAACATTTTCTATTCATTTTCATCACTTGAAAATACGTATATTTTTAAGGCTCTATTCTGCATAACGACTATTAACAAATTTGTTTCACTTTAACATTTTTTTTAATTAACTTCTACAAGCAAAAAATCACCTCCATTTAAGTGGTCTGATGAAGCTGAAATTGCTCTCAAGGCTATTAAGCAAGCTTTAATTAGTACACCAGTTCTGGCATGTCCAGATTTCTCTAAACCATTTGCTGTTCATTGTGATGCCTCTTCCTACGGCATTGGCGCAATGTTAACTCAGGAAGTCGATAATATTGATAAACCTATTGCTTATATGAGTAAATCACTTACAGGCGCTCAAAAGAATTATTCAGTCACTGAACGTGAACTTTTAAGTGTTATTACGGCACTAGAACATTGGCGTTGTTATTTAGATAATGGATTACAATTTACAATTTATACTGATCACGCAGCCCTTCAATGGTTTATGCATTTAAATAATCCTACTGGCAGATTAGCTCGATGGAGTATTCGTTTATCTATGTTTAATTTCGTAATTAAACACAAAAAAGGCTCAGATCATGTCGTACCAGATACTTTATCACGTATAAAGCCAATTGATTTAATTAATTTTTCTACTTCTCAAACTAAAGACACTTGGTATTTAGCAATTTATAATAAATGTTTATCATTTCCTTCTAGTACTCCGGATTACATGATTCATAATAATAAATTGTTTAGATTTTGTAGATCTAACACATTATTTAACTCTGAATTTAATTGGAAACAAGTAATACCATTAGAATTTAGGGAATCTGTTATTACACAAAATCATTCTACTCCCCAAACGGCACATTTTGGTATTTTTAAAACATACCATAGAATTAAAAATCTCTATTTTTGGCCTGGCATGTATAAAGACGTAGCCATGTTTATTGCTAAGTGCGAGACTTGTTTAGCTACCAAGCACCAAAATCAAAACTTAATTGGTTTAATGGGCAAACCCAAACATTGTTCACGCCCTTTCCAATGTTTATCCATAGATTTGATAGGTCCACTTCCTACTTCACGTAAGCAGAATAGATTTCTATTTGTAGTTACTTGTTGTTTTTCCAAATATTGTTTGTTATTTCCAATAAAACATGCAACCGCTTCTATTATTCGCCATATATTGGACAATTTAGTTTTTATGGTTTATGGAGTTCCAGAAACTATTATATTAGATAATGGTCCTCAAATGATAAGTACAGAATTATCTGAATTATTTAAATTTTACAACATACCAAAAATACATTACACCCCACGTTACTGTCCACAGGTTAACACCGTTGAGCGTTACAATAAAACTATTGTAACGGCGATTGCAGCTTTTATAGATAAAGATCACAGAACTTGGGATACCTATATAAACAAAATACAGTTTGCTATTAATACTGCGGTTAATGAAACCACAAAATTCACTCCATCATTTTTAGTATTTGGTAGAGAAGCTGTTACATGTGGATCTATCTACAAAAATAAAGATTCCAGAGATGAACTAATTTACAGTCCTAGGGATGTATATGCTGAAAACATAGGACAATTAATACCTATCTTTTCCGAAGTTCAGAAACGGTTATTTAATGCACATCAATATAATGCAACTTATTATAACAAACATCATCAGAATTTAGAATTTAATAACGGTGATATTGTTTGGAGGCGAAACCATGTAATAAGTTCCTCTAAAAAACATTTTTGTGCTAAGTTTGCACCAAAATTTATTAAATGTAAAGTTTCAAATAAAGTTTCACCATTAATTTACGATTTAGTGGATATGAATAATAACCCATTAGGTCGTTGGCATATCAGAAACATTAAACCTCTACCGCGTTTAACTTCTTCTTTGAGTGACTAGATTGGTTGTTACCAATTACTTTATATAAATTCATATATAATTATTGCTCATTATCTCACGGCGAGCATAAGCCGATTCTTTTTGTCTTATTTTTTTTCTCTATGCACCTCATTATCGTTTGGCTATACCATTAACATTGACGTTGGTCAAAACTTATAATTAATTATCATCATCGTAGTATTAGGTTAACTTTTTGTGTAATTTATTTAATATTTGCAATTCTAATTTTTTCTTCTCAATTTTTTTTTTTTTTTTTTTTTTCAAGCGGTTTGCAACTTGTAAAATGAGGCCTTCTGCACGAGCGTTTATTAAGGTAACTCGTTAAACTAAACCATACCTATGTGTATTATTTATACACTTGAATCACTTTCCTGTGAGAATTATTTTCATATGTTTATTACATAAATATTTTAATTACTTCACAAAAGACCCTTGGATTTTATTTAAAAGTCAATGTTTCACGACTGGCTATGATTTTCTTTTCTTTCCGGCATATTTATTTCAGTCTTTAACTGAAACTTGTTTATAGTAATCACCGTGCGGGAGTTAGCGACACGTTAAAGAAGCCATAAGCTATTAATATTTTCAGCGGATGGCAACTATTAAAGCCTTTTGCCGTTGCGTTCAACTCTATTGAGTTGACTTATTTAGGATACGATTCCTCATAAGCAACTCTAACTGCATGACGTTTTATTTCCAGTAGTTGGAATAAGACTAGTATGATAGAGAATGTATGTTGTAATTATAATGTACGTTGATGGAGTTGAACGATGTATATTAACATTGTATATTCCAGGAACATGTTAAAAATTCTATCATTCATGAACCATGTAATTTAAGATAATTATTTAGGATTTTTTTTTTTTTTTCTCTCTCTCGTCTGTTTTGTTTTCTTTTTCTATTAAATAACTTGTTGATAAGCATTATATCAGTGTTATTTTTTTTTTTTTTTCATATATACAGGATGTTTTTTCAGAAAAATTCTTCTATAGGATGTTAATATTAATTTTCATTTTGCTTTTAATTATTATTTTTTTTTTTTTTTGATTGTTCTTTCATTTAGCAGATAAAATATTAAAATTCGATATGTATATGCGGTTTATTTTGATTTGGTTTGAATTTGAAATTTTACTAAAAAAAATCTTTCAGATTTTTTTTTTCCCGGCCCCCGGGGTATTGTGACGGTTGTCTATTCCGACCTCTTTTTGTCAGTAAATTTTATTTTTTTGTTGTTCCCGACGTAATTTTAAACTAGGAATTACGTAGTGTCGGAGAACGGCAATGTTTTGATTTGACAAGTCAGTCACGAAAAATTATCCATCAAAGCAACTTGAATCTATTTATTTATTATTTTCCGAGTTTATTATTCCAAATTACATAGTTAAGATATTTTATTATCGATAATCAAAAATCTTTTTAAGAAACCTATATTTATTTTTTACGTTCACGAGTGTGCGTAGCCAAAATTGTTGGTAAGGATTCTCATTCATTAAAATTTATTTTATTGTTATTTTTTCTTTTCAGATCAAATTTAATTGTATTAATATTTCTGTTCTATTTTGTGTGACTATTTTTTATTTCAATTTTGTTTATATTTTTCTGTTTGTATTTACAGGCATTTTTGTATATTTTTAATTTTACCGAAAAAATAAACACAGAAGAGAATTTTGTGTTTTATTGAAAGTACGCTACAAATAGCTGTGCCGCCGTAACCGTCGGGCCTATCGTTACGAATGAACACATAATTGGGAATAGCGAATCCCCTGGTGCGGTTTGGGGTGAGCCACATCTCTTGAAGAAGCAATAAGTCAGGCTCGTTGTTCTGAAGGAACAGTTTGAGCTCAGGAAGGTTAGTGCTGAGACTACGAGCATTAAAAGATACTAGGGATAAACCCTTGGGTTTGATACGACCGGACGTGGGATTTGCGGGTCAAGACATTATATTTGCTTATTTACATATTTATAGAAAAAAAAAATTAAAAAAAATAAATGAAAAATTTATAACGAACTTAGAAGCGAGTGATGCTCGGCTGACGCAAATAAACGCTCTTGAGGAGAGCGGGTGGCTCGCAGTTTGCGTGCGAGAACGACGTTTTGAATGACGTCGAACACGGTCTTCATGTCCTCAGCCAACGATGACTGAGGTGAAGATGACGGAGCAGGACGCGGCCCTATGGGAGCTACGGGAGCTGGGATAGGACGGGAAGGTGCAGGTGGAACGGCCGGACGCTGCATCCAAGACAGAGCCAAAGTAGGCGTCGGTTGAACGGGCTTTGCTTCCGGGGGACCCCGGTTGCGCAGCGGCGGGAAGTTAGCGGGAGTGAGCGGCGGCGCCGGTTTAGGCGCGGCCCTCTTGGCTGAGGAGCGCGGAGCGCGCGGGCAACCCCTGTAGTTAGCTGTGTGGCCAGCCTGGCCGCACAGCACACAGGCAGGTGGGGAAGTGGATTCGGTAGTGCGAGTGCACTCCTTTGTTATATGAGGGTCCAGGCACTTGACGCACCTGGGAGGAGCTGAGCAGTTAGCCGCTACGTGGCCGTAGAGCTGGCAGCGGTGGCACTGCCCAGGGTGACCACGGGGGTTGGGACGCTCGACGGAGATATTCGAGAGTCCGCAGATTGTGCGAGCCTCTCTGAAGATCTCCCTCGAGTTGGGAGTATTAGACAAGATAACTAAAGCTAACGGAAAGCGCCTACCGCGGTTAGAGTGCATCTTGTGCACTGCTTCAGCCGGGAAGCCCTGAGACTTAAGGTCCTCGAGAATGTCTTCATTACTGAGTTCAAACGGGACGCCCCGTAGTACTGCGCGGATCTTACGCTCCTCCGGGAGGGCGTTGGTGTGATACGCGATTTGTTTGATTGACAGAAGCCTAGTGAAAGACTGGAAGTCGTGGATGGTCGCAACCTGAATTTTGATTGATTCGCCAGCGTTGGCGGCTTTTAAGTAATTAATTTTGTGCTATTTGCACAAGTTAGAAACCGCGGTCCAGCGCGTTTTTTCACGGAGGAAGACGGGCGGAGGGAGCTGAGGCTTCGGTGGGACGGGAGCGCAGCGCGACGCTGGCTTCGAAGGGACCGACGGAGACGCGGTCACTTCGAGTGACATGAGCGGCGCGGGGGCGGGTGTAGAAGACACCGGGGTTGGCTCGGGAGTTGAAGACACCGCGGCTTTTTTTGAACGCTTCTTAGAGCGTTTGGCAACTAACTGGAACGCGGGCTCAGGAGAGCCGGTTAAGGTGGCGGCGACCGATGAAGCTTCGGACGCGGCGGAGTCTGAATCGCTCCCGGGAGCGGTACGCTTCCTACGAGATGAGCGCGAGGATGAGACCGACGCGCAGTCCATATCGGATGGAACGGGAGACGCGGGAGAGCTATAGACCTGAGGGGCTGGGGTTGGGGCCTGAGGGGCCGGGGACGCGATTGATGCCTGCAAGGCCTGCGTTAGGATGTCTTTCGGAATGGAGACGCCTGCCGCAGCAAGCGCCTGTGTGAACGCGTTCGCGAAGTTAATAACGCTTAGCGAATCCATTAGGGAGGGTTGGGACAATAATTTGTATGTATAAGTATATTAAAAGATGCCTAGTTCCTAAAAATCTAGCAAAACTCTAGCGGCTAACCTCCCTACCAGCGGTAGGGGGGCTGGGGAGAATAACTTAAAACTAACCGTAGTACGCCGAAGGCCGCTACCTAGAAACCTAAAAAAGGGTGCGCAGGTAAAGAGTTGACCGCGTTTGGGTCAACCTTTACCGACAGAAAGGACAAATACACACGAAAACACACAGATATGATAGAAATAAATATGAAAATAGGAGAAAAATAAATGAAAAAGACAAGAGAAAAAAAATAAAAATAAAAGGACTGGTTCAGTACAAATTCGTTGTCACCGCTACCTAGAAACCTAAAAAAAGGGTACGCAGGTAAAGAGTTGACCGCGTTAGGGTCAACCTTTACCGACAGAAAGGATAAATACACACGAAAATACACAGATATGATAAAAATAAATATGAAAATAGGAGAAAAATAAATAAAATAGAGAAGAGAAATAAAATAAAAATAAAAGGACTGGTTCAGTACAAATTCGTTGTCACCGTTAAGTATCCTTTTCACTGAAACCAGACTACTTACGCTGGGCACAACACTGCACTCAGCACAAGCACAACACAACTTAGCACAGCACTTTGAAGACTAAGGGGCTTAGTCGCAAAGAAAAATCGCACTTCGATAGCACTCAGAGGGAGTAGAAAAACCTTGAAAACCGTAGCACGGAACCAACACGCTAAACTGTGACGCCAGTAGACTGAGCGCCACGGAATATCGAGAAGGGACCAAACAACGGAGAACGGGGTTTTGCACGTCCGTACCGGGCGGCGATCGGAGCGAGAATGTCACTAAGCTGAGTTTATATAACTAGTGGGGATTTTTGGAGAAAAAAATAACAATCCCCACTGGTGGGGATTTGATGGTAGAGATTAATGGAATAAACCCCCAGGACGCATGGGCTCAGATAGAGACAATTAAGTTATGTATTGTTGGATAGAGTTGTTTTAGCCTAGAGATTCAATTTATTTGTTTGCACAATACAAAACTTCAATGTATTTATTTGCCAATAAAGACGTTTTAGCTAAGAAACTTTGCTTAGAGACATTTAAGTTATGAAAGTATGCACCATAACTGAAGAACATACTTACCATAAAAGTTAATAAAGTAGCTTTAAAGACTTTATAGCTAACAAAAATTCACTAACAACATTATAGTCAAGGAATTCATTAAAAATCGCTTGCAAGTAACAAACACTAACATTACTTTGAGACATTATAGATTGGCAATGTCAGTTGAATACATTTTTGGTTGTAATCTTTTAAAAAGGTAACCACTTAACGACGTTTTAAAATTTGCTAAATCAAAAACTACACCATATATGAAAAATCTAATTATATAGATCGATAGAACTTTTTGTTTTAAGTAAAATGGCATTAAACACACTAAATTGGCCAGACGTTGGTTAACGACGATTTAGCTTGAGGACGGCAGTATATTAGTTCTGCAGTAACTATTAAAAGTTTTGAAATTAATATTTTTTAGGAGAGTGTAACTACGATATAGGAGCTATATAATTGTAATACATCATTATTTATGACTTCAATTGACTTATGTATGAATTGACGTCATTCGTTTTATAGCACTTCAGTGCATAAATAACAGTAATTATGTAAGCGGGAAAACTTAAGTAACGATAGTCAAAAATTGTTGAAGAATTATCTGATTGAAAATTATTTTCTTAAGGTACTTGTTATATATTTTAGGAATAATTTTACATTCATTTTATTATTTGAGCACTAATATATATATTACGAATATATTTATTGTATTATTGAATTAATTTCGGCTTCTTTTCAGACTACCTATCTTACACTGTGTATTTGGACCAGCTTGTCAAAGTGCCTTATATCGAGCTAATATGAAATAAAAATAATTCTGAATTCGATCAATAAAAATATTATTTCTCTCTTCTCATTGTGTTACTTTTTTGTTTGTTTAGAACGCTTTTTAACATAACTAATCAGACGATCACCCCAACAAGGCACTGTTCGTCAGGGATACGTGAGCGATGCCAGACCAAAAACCAGTTAAATCTTTTTAGAGACTATTTTACTGAATTGAACGCAATACACCCTGCAATCATTGCTGTCATTATCACAAATATACCAATGTTGAAGAAAAATGTATACCGCTGTACACTCAGAGACGAACCAATCAAGGCTACCTTTGCTTGACGAACAAGGTGACTTGCAATCATGAATGAGACAATCGTCCACTTTAACTCATTGCACTTCAATATCGTTATCATTCACTTTGTTTCATCTACGAATATTATGCAGTTATTTTAATGATAAAACCGCAGCGTATATAAAACCACCTCTGCCAAAATCATCGGTTTTTAATACACGATTAAGTTAGTCAAGAAAAAATTCACTTTCTACATAATTGTCGTAAATTAAGATAACGAAAATAAAATGGAATTATATACCTATTAAAATCACTTGTTAAAAATCAAGGTATTTATGTTGTGGAAAAGATTCTAACGTCATTGTGTGTCAATACTTCCCAAATTGAAAGCTAGCCAGATTCACGTAACGTTTAATCACTTTTAATGTCCAAATATAGTCTGAAATTCGATTTGGATTAACCTTCTCAATCTTATATTACTCTTTACAAACTTTAAAGAAAAAGTATTTAACTTCGCATTAAACTCATCGTGACGTAGTATCTCTGAGCTCATGATTACCCTTGTAAATCGGACCGGAACACATTAAGATTACTTCGGTTCTCCCCGGGGCCACAGAGCTACCGCCGCGCTGCCCTAATCAGCTCAGCGAGTGTTACACTCTATGCAGAAGTTGAGGTCGTTTCTCTTTAAGTAAATGGTTTTGGTATTATTAAACAATAATTCTACCTCATTTAATATGCATGTTGATAACTTAAATCTTTTGACACTATTTTCCATGAACCGTTATTTTAACAATAAATAAACCATAAAACTTATTCTTATATTAAGTTTTGTTGCTAAAAAAACAACCTTCTATTGTAAGTGGACACACAAACTCAATTATTAAAAAGTTTCATTAAGACCTTTTTTATAATCATAATATCACGTCGACTGAGTTTCATTGTTGCATGCAAAGTGCAGATTCCCACAAAAATGTATTTATACCCACAAATATGTATTTATGTATTTTAAAGAAAAAAATATTTGAAAACTATATGTAAAAAATAATTATTACCAAACCAGTGTCTACGATGGTATGTTTGTAAGTAAAGTATTGGTAAGTAAAGATTCTCTTCTTTCTACTTTTTTTTTTTGTTCCCCTCCGCGGGAAGGGCAGGAGGATAAAAATGCTCTGACGCATACTCTGGCGCGATTCCAAAGTTGTGTGGGACTCGTTCCGACGCCTATCAGAACCATACCCACTAAAAACCCCCTGTTGGCTCGTGCATTTTTGCCACTCAGCCTTCATCTGAGCGACGGCCAATTGGAGAAAGAGGCCGCGCTAGCGGGGCCCTTAAGGGGTCACCCGCTGGGATTTACATAGCACTGAAGGTGCTCAAAAAAGAAAAGTAAATAATAAAAACATTAAAAATTGACAATTAAATTAAAATTGCATTAATTCAGATTTACGTTAGAATTAGAATTTACGTTAGAATTAGAATTTGCGGCCTGAAGGGCCTCGAGATCTAAAGTTAATTGCGTACGTTCGCTTGTGTGCGCGTTTCTCGGTCTAGCGACTTTGTATATCGAATCTAAGACAGGAGCAGTATATGAGACTGAATTTCGAACTAGTGGATTGGGATGGGATTCGGCGCGTTTGAAGAACGATTCTGAGAGTGTTTTTAGGTGCTGTTGAACTGTAGGTAGTTCAAGATCTCTGTGCAGGTCCGCGTTGCGCACGTACCAAGGTGCGTTTGTGGCCCTGCGGCAGAAGAGGTTTTGAACTACCTGCAGCTTGTGCAGGACGGAGGGTTTGGCATGGGCAAAGACTGGCGAAGCATATGACATGACTGGTCTAACGCAGACCTTATAAAGCGTACGTTTGTTTCTGAAGGATATTTTACTTTTTCTACCTAACATACTGTAAAGCCGGCCTAGGTAAAAACGTGCGAGTTTCGTTACTCTATCGACGTAAGGGTTGAAAGAAAGCGTCTGGTCTAAGATGACGCCTAAATATTTAGTACTGCGCTTCCAGGGGATGGGAGTGCCTTGCATTCTCACTTGGAGATTGTCAGCGATACGACTGCGTCTGTAGTCGAAGTAAACCGCAGAGCTCTTCTCTGGGTTCACATCGATACGCCATTTTTTAAACCAAGCACCGAGGGCGTTTACAGCCTTTTGGAGTCTGGTGACGAGACCCTGGGCTCTGCGGCCTTTGGTGTAAAGGGCAGTGTCGTCGGCAAAGAGAGCGAGTTCGACGACTTTAGCTGGGATGGGAATGTCGTTAGTGTATACGGTATACAAAAGAGGGGCGAGGACTGAGCCTTGAGGGACTCCAGCCTTTATGGGACGAGGCGCGGAGAGCGTGCCTTCATGTTTGAAACGAAACGTGCGGTCTTTGAGAAACGACGCGATAATCCTAACTAGGCGAGCCGGTAAGCCTATTTTGTAAAGTTTATAAACGAGACCGCTGTGCCAGACTTTGTCGAAAGCCTTGGCTACGTCAAAGAAAACTGCGATCGTTTTCTTTCGTTTCGGATAGAAGCCGTCGAGTATGTACTCGACGATTCGATGGACTTGCTGAGGGCAGGAGTGCTTAGCGCGAAAGCCGAACTGATGGGGAATTATGAGAGGATCGCCATCCGTTGGAAACAGATGGTTCCGCATTCGAGAGAGTATGACTCTCTCGAGAAGTTTAGACATTGCCTTGAGGAGGCTGATGGGTCTGTGATTAGCCGGGATATTAAAAGGTTTACCCGGCTTGGGTATGCCTATGACTGTCGCTTCTTTCCAAGCTTTTGGAAAGTAGCTAAGGTCGAAGCAGGCATTGAAGATGATAGCTAACAAGGTAAGCACCTGTTGAGGCAGGTGCTTAAGTGCGTGGTTGGAAATACCATCCGCACCCGGAGCCTTTCTGGACTTTTGACTTTTGATGAGAAGCGAGATTTCATCATTAGAGACTGTGATGGGGTCGGCGGTGATGGGGAGAGAGTCTCTACGGAGAACTTCGTCCTCCACCGCTTTGATGTGAGTGGGATTCGCGGGTTGCGTGCTAGGCGAGCATTGAGACGCAACGCTGTCAGCGAAGCATTCGGCTTTCTCTTCGTCTTCGAAGGCGATAGAGCCATCGGGACGAGTGAGAGGAGGGACGTGAGAGGCGGCGTCTACGCGTAAGGCTCGGGCCATACTATAATACGCTTGGCGGGACGGAGAGATATTCGCCATGAGATCGTTCATCTGGGCGTGTCGGAGTTCCGCGAGGCGAGATCTAACTTTGCATTGTAGCTGATTCGCAGCTGTTCTATAGGCGGGCGTGGGATATTTCTTGGCTCTCTGGAGAGCCGCGTTCTTAGCTTTAATAAGATTGCTAATGTCTAAGGGAAGCGTGGGTTTGCCTTTCTTAGCAACCTTTTCGTTTACACTGATGGCTGAGTTGATAGCATCAGTGAGAGAATTTACTAACGAATCTATTTTATCCGGGCTATCTAATTGATCGGGCGAGATCGCGAGCGGAGAGTTTGGGGCCTCTAAGGCAGAAACTATCGAATTTTTAAAACCTTTCCAGTTGGTAAAGGTCTTAGGAGAAGTGACGTTAACGTTAGGCGGTCCTAGCACGAGGGAGACGGGGCGGTGGTCAGAACCTAGGTAATCGAGCGGTTCGATAGACCTGAGGTCGAGGTTGATATGCTTGACGATTGCAAAGTCGAGGATGTCAGGAGAGTGGTTCGGGTTGTCGGGATAGTGAGTGGGAGTGATGGGGGAGACGACGTCTAAGTCGAGTAAGTTGGTGATGTCAAGGAGAGCGATACCGCTTTGGTTGGTTGATAGGCACGTCCAGTCAGTATGTTTGGAGTTAAAGTCTCCGAACATAATGACTGAACGGCCGAGGGCCAGAATGGTCTCAAAGTCGCTGCGGATAGGTTTGGTGCCACAAGGTATGTAGACTGAAGCTATGATGATGGTCGGATGACCAGTCATAGCCAATCTACATACAGTGGCTTCCATGTTGAGGAGAGGAGGGGTAGGGAGAGGACAGCAATGGAATCCTCTTTTGTAGTAGATAGCAGTGCCGCCGAAACCGTCGCAGTTAGGCCTATCGTTACGTGTAAACGCGTATTTAGGAATAGCGAATCCCCTGGAGCGATTAGGAGTGAGCCATGTCTCCTGGAGAAGTAAAAGGTCTGGGTCGTTGTTCTGAAGGAACAGTTTGAGCTCGGGAAGGTTGTTGCTTAGGCTACGAACGTTAAAAGATACTAGGGATAAGCCCTTGGGTTTGATACGACAGGACGCGGGATTCGCGGGTCTAGACATTATAATTTACTTATTTACGAATTTATACAAAAATAAAAATTTATAATGAACTTAAAAGCGAGTGATGCTTGGCTAACGCAAATAAACGCTCTTGAGGAGAGCGGGCGGCTCGCAGTTTGCGTGCGAGTATGGAAATTTCATTAATGTCTACGTTTTGGATGACGTCGAACACGGTCTTCATGTCCTCAGCCAACGATGACTGAGGTGCGGATGACGGAGCGGGACGCGGCCCTACGGAAGCTACGGGAGCTGGGATGGGTCGGGAAGGTGCAGGCGGGACGGCCGGACGCTGCCTCCAAGACAGAGCCGGAGTAGGCGTCGGCTGAACGGGCTTTGCTTCCGGGGGACCCCGGTTGCGCAGTGGCGGGAAGTTGGCAGTAGTGAGCGGCGGCGCCGGTTTAGGCGCGACCCTCTTGGTGGTGGAGCACGGAGCGCGCGGGCAACCCCTGTAGTTAGCTGTGTGGCCGGACTGGCCGCACAGCACACAGGCAGGGGGGAAGTGGATTCGGGAGTGCGAGTGCACTCCTTAGTGATATGAGGATCCAGGCACTTAACGCACTTGGGGGGAGCTGAGCAGTTAGCCGCTGCGTGGCCATATAGCTGGCAGCGGTGGCACTGCCCAGGGTGACCACGGGGGTCGGGACGCTCGACGGAGATGTTCGAGAGTCCGCAAATTGTGCGAGCCTCTCTGAAAATCTTCTTCGAGTTGGGAGTATTTGTAAGGATTACAAGAGCTAAGGGAAAACGGCTACCGCGGTTGGAGTGCATCTTGTGCACTGCTATGGCCGGGAAACCCTGAGACTTAAGGTCCTCGAGAATGTCTTCGTTACTGAGTTCGAACGGGACGCCCCGTAGTACTGCGCGGATCTTACGCTCCTCCGGGAGGGCGTAGGTGTGATACGCGATTTGATTGATCGACAGAAGCCTAGTGAAAGACCGGAAGTCGTCGACGGTCGCTACTTGAATTTTGATTGTATCGCCAGCGTTGGCGGCTTTTAGGTAATTAATTTTGTGCTCTTTGCACAAGTTAGAGACCGCGGTCCAGCGCGCTTTTTCACGGAGGAATACGGGCGGAGGGAGCTGAGGCTTCGGCGGGACGGGAGCGCAGCGCGTCGCTGGCTTCGATGGGACCGACGGAGACGCGGTTACTTTGAGCGATTTTAACGGCGCGGGGGCTGGTGTTGAAGACACCGGGGCGGGCTCGGGTATTGAAGATACCGAAGCTTTCTTCGAGCGCTTCTTAAAGCGCTTGGCGACAAGTTGAAACGCGGGCTCAGGAGAGCCGGTTAGGGTGACGGCATCTGACGACGTATCAGACGCGGGTTCGGAGTCGCTCCCGGGAGCGGTACAAGCATGCCATGAAACGAGTAAGTATTATTGCAATGGAAGTCAGAACGCGTATAAAAACAAACAGAGCTGACAGAAGTATCAAAAAGTAACCTGAAGTTCTTACAAACAAAGTTTAAAAAGCATAACTAAATCACCAGACACTGAATTGTAGCTTAAAGAAAGGTTTAAAGTTGACTAAACACTAAAAATAAGGCCAACTCACAGTGTCACAACGTAAACATTTTATATAATATAATTACTAACTGTTTTAAACTATCGCGGTTATTTTCACTATAATTTATTGAATTTACGGGATTCTTACCACGATTTTCGATTTTTATTTCGCGCGTCCGATATTTCGATGCTGTTGCAAGCACCATGAGCGCGATCATCCCGCAAGAATCCCGTTACTTCATTAAATTATAATATCATTAAATCGCAAATTACTTACATAGTAAATAAAATGAAAAAAATAGTTTCCAACTGCAAAAATGGTCCACCGGGTAATAATATTACTGTTCAAAGTTTTATTAAATGTACCCTTTTATTTTGTTAGTAAACGAAGTAAAAGAAAAATTGACTTCGTAGAAACTATCTTATTTTTTAATAAAACTCATTTAATAGCCTCCTGCCATTCTTTGTTTCAGAGAATAAGAGCTTTACAAAGCTCAGACGTAAATAAGGAACTTATATAATTTCATTTATCTTTCTTCTGTCGTGGCGTAGTGGGTAGTAGCCCTGCCTCATTCACCGGAGGTGTCCCAGGTTCGAGTCCTGGTGGGGGCATACATTTATTTGATGAATACAGACATTTGTTTTTGAATCATGGTTGTTTATATATACGTTTATATATGTATATATATATATATATATATATATATATATATATATATGTTTATTCTGAGTTCCCCCCAGTTCGCTGTATGTTCATCCATAACACATAACCATCACATAATCCATAACAAGTTCTGCTTACTTTGGATCCATTCAGTTGGTGTATTTGTCTGGCAATTTATTATTATTATTATTCTGTATATTATTTTAACATATAACTGAGCTCATTCGTATTTCACGACATGAAGACCTCCTTTATTTCAGAGTGATGGAGTAATAAGATAGATAGAAAACAAACTTGATCTGCTACTTTAATAATGTGCTCATGTGTACTTAAGTGTAAAAGTAATAGGGATGGTGATAAAATATATTTGTTTTTTATTTATTTGAGGCAGCTCTCACTAACTTCTCGTCCTACAGAAGTTCACGGCTTTTTTGTGACTATATACGGAGGTATTGTTAGAGTCCTGAAAATCTAACTTTGTGATGTGAATCGCCACACAAACTACGTATACCATCTTAACTTATAACCATCGTAGAAGACGTCTCAATCTTCGCCAGGAAAACCAACAGCTGGCTGAAGGTGCAGTGACTGGGGTCGCAAGCGCGTCACAACGCCAACTATAATCTCCTAATGCCAACCTCACCTGCCCGTGGTGCAGCCTACCGGACAGCGGACGAGGCTCTGGCGACCGATGAATGGCGGGATAACCATTTTGCAGGTGGTAGGTTTCGACCGCGGCTTGGAACCACCCTCTAGACAAAGCCATGCCGCCAAGTGACCTAGTCACGTTCCGGCATGATGTCTTGAGTAGCCATTGGAGGAGAATAGATCCGAGTAATTGCGCAACATATGAGAGCCGTTTGAACTCGAAGGGTTATGATGCACCGGGTGGCTCATTCTGGAGGGCAGCGGTATCCAAAGAAACGGTGCACCGCTGGCCGACCGCAGGTTGTAGGGGGCCCAACTAGCCTTCTAGCCATTCGTGAAAGGCTGCCCCACCGCCTGTGTAAAATCCCGGGATTGCTCCATCGTGCCGGTTGGCAACTGGATGGAGAGCGCCCGATGGCGATCCCCGGGGGGTTTTTGGCGTCCCCGCGGTCTCCATGTGAGTCTCCCACCAGTGGGTCTGACCACTCGAGTTGCTTGGTTCCAAACGTTGCGCTTCACTCAACTTCTGTTCCTCTCCCCTATTCACCCTACCAACAACATAATGGAAAAGTCCAAAAAGTAAAATAAGTGACGACAGCGGATGCACTCCCTCTCCCTAAGAGTACACTTCTCTAACATCCGAGGAGTGCACTTAAATCTCCACGATGTCCACCACCACCTTCAGACAGAGAGGCCGCACTTATTCTTTCTGACAGAGACGCAGATCTGTGATCGTTCGGATCTGGCATACCTGCATTACCCAGGCTATATCCTGGAGACCAATTTTCACCCCAATGTGGGCGTGTGCGTGTATGTCACAGACGAGATCTGTTATCGGCGTCTCCGATACTTGGAAGTTCCGGATTTTTCTGTTTTATGGGTCCATGTAAATACTGTCCTGGACCGAATTGTATACGCCAGTATTTACCGATCAAACACGGGAGCTCAGGAGACAACTCGGCTTATTGAATATCTTAGTGATACTGCAGATAAGGTCCAACGATGCTATCCCTCTGCGCAGTTGGTGTTCCTTGGAGACTTTAATGCCCAACATGGAGAGTGGCTGTACCCGTTCAAGGACACCGACCACGCCGGCAGAGAAACCTATCGGTTCGCAGTAACTCATGGTCTCTCCCAGCTCGTCCACGAACCTACGCGCATTCCTGACGTTATTGACCATACTGCTTATTGCTTGGACCTTCTGCTGACAACCGATCCAGATAGGTACTCGGTGTCCGTATCTCCGCCGTTAGGGACATCCGACCACTGTCTGGTGAAATCTGTGTCGCAATACTCGCCAACCGATACCAGCCCAAAAGGCAATAGGCGAGTATGGTGGTTCAAGTCAGCAGATTGGGATGAGATGCGTCACTTTTTCGCCTCTTATCCTTGGCGGCAAGCTTGCTTTACTTCCGATGATCCATCATGCTGTGATGATGCTGTCTGCAGCGTGATATGTCAAGGTATGGAGTACTTTATACCGTTCTCTGATGTATCTCTGGAGTCCAAAGCCCGCCCATGGTTTAATGCTGATTGCCTCCTAGCTGAAAAGCGTAAGCATGCAACATACCAAGCCTGGCCTAGCGCTCGCAGAAGCAAAGCTATGGATCTCCCAGCTAAGAAGCAGGCGCACAATGCTGCTGCCAAGTCCTGCAAAAAGGTGATCAGAAGCGCTCGTTTCGACCACATTGGCCGTATCGAGGACAAGTTAGCATCATATCCCACGGGGAGTAAAGCTTTCTGGTCCCTTGCCAAGTCGGTTGAGATGAACTTCTGTCGCCCATCACTGCCACCACTGCAGAGGCCTGGCGGGTCTTTGGCCCACAGCGCAAAAGAGAAGGCAGACTTGTTCACTAATCTCTTCGCGGAATGTTCACGTCTAGATTCCAAAGGTAAAAGCTCACCCACGTTACCCCCATTCGGCCCCAAGATGGAGGCCCTCCAAATTCACCAGAAAGAGGTACTAAAATGCTTACTAAATCTAGACGCGAACAAAGCCAGTGGTCCGGATGGAATTCCCGCGTATTCTAAAGCACTGTGCAGCCGAGTTGTCTCCTGTTTTGACACGCGTATATCGGCTCTCTCTAAGGACTGGAAAAGTTCCAAAATCATGGAAGTTTGCAAACGTACAGCTTGTACCAAAAAAGGGCAGTCGAGCCGACCCAGTCAACTATAGACCTATTGCAATCACTTCCATAATTTGCAAAATTATGAAACGTATATTAAACCATCGTCTCCTGACGTACCTAGAGACCAATGAGCTCCTCAGTGACTACCACTACGTCACGCATCTATGGAACATGGCCTTGGAAGGGCATGGAGAGGCAATAGCCGTATCCTTAGATATCTCCAAGGCCTTTGACCGGGTATGGCCCGAAACCCTCTTGAGCAAGCTTTCTGCGTATGGCATACCATCTGGACTCTGCGACTGGATTTCTGATTTCCTGAGGGAACGGTCAATTCGAGTTGTCGTCGATGGCTTCTCATCGGACCTAATCAACGCTCAACGCCGGAGTACCTCAGGGATCTGTTCTCTCTGCAACATTATTCCTGCTGCACATTAATGAACTTCTTTTATCGGAAGGCATTATTGGTTACGCTGATGACAGCACTGTTGTAGAGAGATATGAGTCCAAACCAGATCCAATTTCAGAGAGAGTCGATGATCGAACGGGTTGATTTGACACTATGTAGGGTTTCCGATTGGGGTGAAGCCAATCTTGTCAAGTTCAACCCTTCCAAAACCCAGGCGTGTCTCTTCTCCGGTAAAAAGAGCACATTCAACTTGACGCCCACTTTCCAAGGTGTATCTGTACCAATCACAAACCATCTAGGGCTTCTAGGCATGACCATCACGTCGAAGCTTAATTTCGGTCAACAGTCAGCTTCCAAAAAATTGGGAGTCATCGCAAAGGTCCGGCTGTACTTCAACTCCGAACAGTTGCTCAACCTGTACACAGCCCAGGTTCAATCCTGTATGGAGTACTGCAGCCATCTTTGACATGATTCCGCTAAGTACCATCTTGAAGCGTTGGATTCTGTCGACCGAAGGGCCCGTAGACTCATAAGTGACGACAAACTTACTTCTTCGAGACTGCAAAGTCTCAAACATCGTCGAAAAGTTGCTAGGCTATCGGTTTTTTACAGATTGCACTTTGGAGAGTGTGCAAATGCTCTTTTTCAGCTGATCGAACCTTCCCCCTTTCTCCACCGATCAACCAGACGGAGACAGAAGTTTCACCCGTTTGTGGTTAGCGTGCCGAAGAGCCGAATTAAACGGTTCGACAGCTCATTTTTGGTTCGTGTTGCCAAACAGTGGAACGATTTGCCTGCGTCTGTTTTTCCAGACAAATATAACCCTGGAGCTTTCAAGTGTAGAGTGAATAGGTACCTCTTGGACAGGCGTGTATGATCCTCGTCTTCATCGTCGCTTTCCATCAGGTGAGATGGAAGACAAACGCCTGCTAATTATTAAAAAAACAATAAAAAAAAATGCGTTCGTGGTATGAGTCGCAACATCTTCAGAGGACTTCTGAGTAAGTGAAGTACCGGAATTTTGAGTAAAACTGCCAGTTACTACAGATGTTTGATTTTTTTTACATTTATCTTAAGGAATTAAACCCTCAAAGTTCTATAGTGAGGAAATTAAAATAAAATCCAAAGCTTGTTAGTAAAAATAAAAAAATAAAAAATAAAAATAAAACTTTTTTAGAAACTTTTAAAATTTATAATTCAAAATCCGTAGTACTTGATAATGTGGTATATTATCAAGAGTAATATATGCATGGTATATATCCATGATATATATGGCCACAATACAATTATTCATAATGACGGCCTGTTTGGTGTGGAGGTAAGTAGCTTTGCCTTCCATGCCAGAGGTCCCGAGTTCGAATCCCGGTAGGAGCAGATATATTTTATTATATATTTGCTCTCTAGTCATGGATGTGTATGTATGTTTATTTAAGTTTATTTCTAATATTTATATATTTTTAAAAAAAATGTGTGTTTATATATTTCTTAAGTTTATTTATCCGTTATCTAGTATCCATAACACAAGATCTTGATGATACTTAATTTGGGCTAGATAGTGTGGTGTGATTGTTAGAAATATTTATTTATTTATATTTATTTATTCATTTGTGTGACTTCCGAGTGAAAAAATTTCCATTAATGTGCAGTTTGTCGTTGAGGAATTTCGTTGTTTAGATCCAGGTCAGGTCCAACACATCTTTGAACATAGTATAAATACATATTAAGCTCAAATTGATCGAAACATTTAACATAAACGTGATGTTTGAGTTCCGTATAACTGCAGATCACTCACTCAAAATACTATCTATGACTTTCAAAGGTCTTGTAGCGGACTTTATTTTTTTAAGGTTTTGAAGGTGGTAAGTTGGAGCATGCACTTGATCTACCAAACATTGAACCTATCCACTTACCTTAAATCTGGTGGTGGAGATGCTTAGTCCATATACTCTCACAGCACGATAGGTTTACACATCTTATTAAAAATGAATTTTATTTTTGAGTTCCTTATAATTACCGAAGCCGTCATTAACGTTAATTCAAAATACAGATAAATAACCCTTGAATCTTTATTTGAAAGTTAGCCGGAGATGTTGTTTTACCGGCTTACCGAAGAGAATGTACCGGAACTTATAAATTCAAGAGCGCGCCAACGATGACAGGTGGCTAATTGACAGCCAGTGACATTTGCATCGTCGCATTCACACAGCTTATCAGAGGTGGAAAATTGGTGTCGCAAATAGCTATAGGATAATATCAAATAGTAGACTGGTCTATTAGCACAAATCGACCGAAACAATTCTTATGAGATATGCTGGTGGACTTTGAGTAGTTCTGTTGTGTGAGTCTATCCATAACTAAATATCATCTGCTTAAAATTCTATTTGTGACTTCCAAAGATCTAATAGCACAAATCGGTCGGAACAATTCTTATGTACACATATCAAAAACAGTTTGAGATTTTTTGTTACAGTAGAATAAAACGTTTTATCTTTTTCTTCGAAGATTCTTCATTTAAAAACCAAATCTTTAATAACAAAAGATTTTAAAATATCAGTTGCTTTTCTGTATAAAAAGAGATGAAATCCTTATCTACGCTCATTCAAAAATCTGACCAACTTGATTCAAGTGTTTTTTCTGGTTTTTCGAAGAAGAGGTTCATTCAAAAAGATGCCGAGGGGATTATCATAAGTTTTACGAGCAAGTATTCTTTCTACTTTGGGGGTAGAAAGACATTCTACGAGAGAAATAGCACGCAGAGTGGCTGTATCCTAATCCTGTGTCGTGTCCACTTTACTTTAGGTATCGTGGCATGGATAACTTTGCTGATGGACCTCGCAGTGGTCGGCCAACTGTTCTTACTGCTGCTCAGAAGCGTTACATCAGATTGCCGACTATCCGAGACCAAACAATCAATGCCACTAAAATAAAAACTGAGTTGCGGGCTGCTACTGGACTAGAAATCAGCCCTCAGACCATCAAGAATTGCTTACACCAGGTTGGATTACGAGCAAAAAGATCCTGGCGAGCCCTCCTGAACTCACAGCAACGACAGCGACGCAGATTCCGGTGGGCTAGACTACGCCAAAATGAAGAAGACGACGAGGAAAACATTTGGTGGAATTGTCGTTGACGACTCCAGAATAAGCACTCATCCAGACAACTGACGTCTCCGTGTCTGGAGAAGACGTGGAAACGCTGAAAGACAAAAAACTGCCACCGGAACCGTTCAATAAGGCGGGAGATCGGTATCCTTTTGGGGTGGTATAATGATTGGTGATAGAACGCTGTTGATCGTGGCTGGATGAATGCAGCTTTGTACCAAACCATTGCTATTGATGGAATTATCGGGTCATTTAGAATAAACCATGGCACATCGAGCTCAACGAATCAACGCTGCTCTATGTGAATACGACATTACCAGGTTAGACTGGCCTGCCGGCTCGCCTGACTTCAACCCAATTGAGCACGCGTGGAATGCTGTCAAGCGAGCTGTTTGGAACCGTCAGCCACCTCCCCAGACAGTGCCAGAGATCAGGGAACCCGTTATTCAAGAATTTTTTTTACCTGATAAAGAAAGGCTGGATAATTTAATTCTCAGCATGTCCAGAAGGATTGCCACATGTGTTCGAGCCAGGGGAGGAGTTATCTTGTACTAAATAAAAACAATTTACTAGTCGATATTGCATTAAGACTTTCAAATTCAAATTTTGTTAATAAAAAATTATGTAACTTTTTAATTTCAAAGATGTTACGATCTTTTATATAAAAAGATGTTACGTAAGCAACATTCTTTTAAAAAGTAAAATTTAAAAAAAATCCATCTTTAGCTAGTGATCTCAAACTTTTTTTGATTTGTGTGTATCCTGTAGGTCTTTGAGGAGTTCTGTTGTTTGAGTCTATCCATAACTACAGATCATAAGTATTAGGAAAAATCGATAAAAACAATTCTTATGGATTTTGAGGAGTTCTGTTGATTTTATGAGTCCATAAATATCCTTGATCATATTGCATTTCTGGTTTAGGATAGTCACAAACTTCATAAAATTTCAATTATTAAACTCGTTTTGTTGGATTTTGAGGAGATCCACGGTATACCTCCGAAGTCCGTGGTCCACGAATTAATACCCACGAAATTACAGTGGGACAATTCCACGCCAATCTGAACCCAACGCCAAAAAAATCATCAAATTCAGTCCAGAAACAAAAAAATATTCCCAAATTATTTTCATACATTAAAACAATATGCAGACGAATTGAATGCTTCCTAGTAAAAACGTTTAAGTAACAGTAAAATGAAATTTGTAACTGCGTTTCAATAAAATGGCTTATCCTCATTCTAAATATTCTGAAAATAGTGTCAATGTGAGTCATTACCACTCAATCTTCTGGCAGGTCTGTTGCCATTAAATCTGCGTCTTGTTCTCAAAGTTTTCCAATCTCTGAAGTTGAGTGGTTCACAGGTCTGCTGTATACTTAGTTAACGTCGCTGTTTAAACTTAGGATGTATGATGCAGTTTATGCACATTAAAACGTGATGTAATTGCTGTAAGTTGAAGCCGTGCTGTTAGAGAGCTTTTGTTCATGTTGACTAGTAAATGAAGAATGTTTAGTCTTGAGTGCGATGCATGCATTTTTGACTTATGGATTAGTACTAATATTACTACTAGTTGTACTTTATGGACTTGTATCCATTCAAACAATTATTGTATTTATAACAGTACGTGCCTAAGAAAGGAAACGTGAAAGATCTCTGAACATGCATATAATATGTCAATATATATACATGTTCAAATGTCAAAATTTCAAAAGAATGTCCACTAACAAATGTTGATCATAAAAATAAACGTTAAAATAATTGAACATGAAATTAATCGAGAATCGAAAACTCATTACACTTGAAGAGATTTTCAAAATATATTTTACGAAATATCGATAGGAATCCCGTATTTTGCCAACTAAGAGTGCCTAACTTAAGACCGAAATCGAAAATAAATTGGGCAACTTAAGATTATTTCATTTCATCTGTAATGAAAATATTCACTAATTTGGTCCTGAGTGGTCGCTTGTTAAAACTTCACGTATTCTCGGAGCTTATTCAAGTATTGTATTCAAAATCAGGAGAAAAAATATGAGGTAGTAGTAATTAGGAGCATTTTGCTCTTAAGCATCAAAGTTTTCGTCGAATACTTTGCTATTATTGAGGAACAACATATAACAAAGGTTGGAATTCCATAATTTTTTGATAGTTTCTTATACTTCCTAGAGTTCCTGTTTCACTGAAAATTTCAGTGAAAATGTCTGTAACAATACAATTACTTTTTGACCACCATAATAATCACGTTAACGTGGTTGTCCTCCGGTCAAAGGGAAAGAACATCCAATGCATTTACTGAATCTTAGGCAATTTCAACTGAATACAACGGAAGGCAATTAATTATTAGTCAAAGCACTAATTAATGTAAAATACCTACGACTAAATGATGTCCATGGGTGTGGATGCCACTGACCACCAAGTTGGCCAATTGCTCGGTTGCTGGCTATGTTAATAAAAAAAATTGTGTTACATAATAAGCAGAGTGGTTCTAATACCAGGCCACTCAGAAAGGTTTGCGAAAAAAAGTTTTTACGTATGGAACGCTGGCGAGTTATAATTTATTTTGAAAGTTCGATTATTTAAAAGTTAAAATATATTTGTTCCAAGTTTTGATTTCGCTCAAAAGTTTTTAACATTATGAAACTATTGTGTGTCATTTAAAAAACAGATAAATAATCCTTGAAAATATTTCTTCATTTAAAACTTTGGCGGACCAGACATATTTTTACCGGCTAACTAAAGAGAATCTACCGGAACTCATCAATTCAAGAACGCACCAACGATTCTAGGTGGCCAATTGACAGCAGTGACGTTTGCATCGTCGCGTTCACACAGATTGTCAGGGTTGGAAACGTGAATCTGCGTCGGAAACATTTTCGTGCAATATTTCTTGGGTTTCTGGGAACCCCGCAACCAGCGATGCTCAGAAGCAGGCGCGCGCAGAATAGTGCCATGATTAGATTGATTTCACAGCAGGTTCTTTCCGCCGTGTTTAGGATATCATGATAAGTGACGACTCTTGGATTTATCAATATGATCCAGAAGTAAATTGTCAGTCAACAATATGGCTGTTTCAAAACGAACCAACGCCTTCGAAAGTACAATGATCGAGCAGTAAATTTGGATTTCCACTTTTTTCTCCATAACTTGAAACGCATGGTAGACGCATGAAACTATTTATAGGTTGCTGGTAGAGAGTTCTGTGAAAAAATATTTAAAAAACATAAAACTACAAAAAATTTTTTTTAGTATGCTGAGTGTTACTTGTAGCTGTTAATCCTTAGATACAAAATATTACTTCAATGTAAACTCAAATCAACACCAGAGGTCTTTGCAGAGCTTCTTCAAAATGCGCAGATTTTATATGTTCATGGATGACTAATATTTTGATGATCTTATAGGTATAAATCACGGATACAAAATAATAAATGGTTTCTCAAGAATAGTGAATTTTTGTGAATTGAATTGCTTGCGCCAAAAGCTAAAATCAAAGAAATTGTTTAAATTTCCATTTTGCTTTAATATTTCAATTGTCAAAAAAAACTCAAATACGAGTCTACTGCTTCTCAATAAATTTTGTTTATTTAAGCACAAATAAAACTTTTAAGGAACTCATAATGTTTGTAAGTGGTGGAACTAAAAAAACAAGAATAAGGTGCTGAAAGGCTTGTGACAGAAGTACTGATTATATATATTATACATGCTATGTATAAATTTTTAATTTTTATTAAATGTCAATACATAAAACGAATAATATTAATAATAATTAAGACGTTTTTGTGTGTCTATTTCGTCATATTTTTCATACAAAAGGGCCGACCTCCTTTTTGATTTTATTTATTTAAAAGCTAAGCAAATCGAAAGTGTTATTTAAATATTTATTTAAGATACAATGAAATTATATTCCATCCCGCTTCGATAAAATGAAATTACATAAAAATAACATAATTTTTTTAAATTAAATGACATTTTAAATTGTCTTCTGCTTATTTTTCCCTATTAAATACAATAATTTAGTGCACTGGAAAAAAGCTATTTTGAAAAGACATGTTTTCTGTCGTGAAAATATTGTGGAATGTATAATGTATTTTAGTCAAAAGATTCAAATCGTCTTTCAATAGCCTTACAGCTCCTTAAATTATTTTAACAACACTAACAAACATCCTGTGTTTTGTAAAAAAAAATATAGTGTGAAAAGTACACTTGAAATCCTTAGTCGCAGTGCCGGTTAAATTATGACGGTTTCAATGTCTGGTATTTTATAAAGGTCAACCTCAATATGGGATTTTGACCTGCTAATGGTCAGTAGCACACATGAAAGATTAACTCATTAGTAACCTTTTCCCCCTTAAACTTCCCTAATTTTAAATCTAAAAATCTTGTAAAAAAATAAAAATAATTTGCAAAAAATCAATCGTAAGTTACCATTTTGCTTTCTTTTGAATGTGTCAATGTCAATAAAACTATACAAAAAATATACATAATTAAGTCGAAAAAACGATGTCAAATGAACCCACAAGTAATTGACGTTATTGACGGATTAATTTTGACAGTCGGAACAATCTGTCAGTTCTTTTTTTACATGCATTACCTAGAGTATATTATAATACCTAGATATATTTAAAAATATCTTACAATGGTAGGAAGGACTATATATTCATACTAATGAATGTATAATAATCTATATTTATTGCCCTTCAATTTGATATACTGATTATTAGTAGGTCACCTTTTTTACTACCTGGTTTTCACTGTAATTTACAATGAAGCTCCAAAGGAGTACCGTGACACAAATGTATGAGGAGAATATGTATACTGCAATTATTTACTTGTTTCACAGTAAACTTATACAATCGTTTCCTATTTAAAATATATGCTAGTCTGTGTTCTGCTAAGTACTATATATGATCAAAATGAATCAAAATTTTCTTATAATTTTGTTATATTTGTTGCTTATTAAAGCAATAATAATCAAAATAAATATTTGAATTGTATATCCTGCACTGCAATAAAACAAAATAACTCTTAATTTTTTCGGCTCAGGCATTTTTCAGGGCTAATTTAAGTCATTTTTTTTTTTTTTTTTTGTTCCCCTCCGCGGGAAGGGCAGGAGGATAAAAATGCCCTGACGCATACTCTGGCGCGATTCCAAAGTTATGTGGGACTCGTCCCGACGCCTACCAGGACCATACCCACTAAAAACCCCCTGTCGGCTCGTGCATTTTTGCCACTCAGCCTTCATCGGAGCGACGGCCAATTGGAGAAAGAGGCCGCGCTAGCGGGGCCCAGAAGGGGTCACCCGCTGGCATTACATAGCACTGAAGGTGCTCAAAGCACTGAAGGTGAATACGTAGCACTGAAGGTGCTCAAAATGAAATCAAAAATTAAAACAAAAATTAAAAAAATTGCAAAATAAAATTGAATTAATTCGCATTTACGTTAGAATTAGGATTTACGTTAGAATTAGAATTTACGTTAGAATTAGAATTTGCGGCCAGAAGGGCCTCGAGATCGCGTGACAGTCTGGTGGATGAGTACGTTTGCGCATTTCTAGGCCTAGCGACTTTGAACTTCGAGTCTAACACAGGAGTAGTATATGAGACAGAATCACGAACTAGAGGATTGGGATGGGTTTCGGAGCGTTTGAAGAACGCTTCAGAGAGTGTTTTGAGATATTGTTGTACTGTAGGCAGTTCAAGATCTCTATGCAAGTCCGCGTTACGCACGTACCACGGTGCGTTTGTGGCCCGGCGGCAAAAGAGGTTTTGAACTACCTGCAGTTTGTGCAGGAGGGAGGGTTTGGCGTGGGCAAAGATTGGCGAGGCATACGTCATGACGGGTCTAACGCAGACCTTGTAAAGTGTACGTTTGTTTCTAAAGGACATTTAACTTTTTCTACCTAACATGCTATTTAGGCGGACTAAATAGTGACGAGCGAGTTTCGAAAATCTTTCGACGTGTGGCTTGAAAGAAAGCGTCGGATCTAATGTGACGCCTAAGTATTTAGTACTGCGCTTCCAGGGGATGGGAATGCCTAACATTCGAACGTGGGGGTCGCCATCGGGACGACGGCGTTTGTGGTCGAAGCGCATCGCAGAACTCTTTTCAGGGTTCACATCGATGCGCCATTTTTGAAACCATACACCAAGGGCGTTTACGGCCTTTTGGAGTCTGGTTACAAGGCGCCGAACACCGTGGCCTTTGGTATAGAGTGCGGTGTCGTCAGCGAAGAGGGCGAGTTCGACCCCTTTCGGCGGGATGGGAATGTCGTTGGTGTACACGGTGTACAGCAGAGGGGCGAGGACTGAGCCTTGAGGGACTCCAGCCTTTATGGGACGAGGTGCAGAAAGCGTGCCTTCGTGTTTAAATCGAAACGTACGGTCTTTGAGAAACGACGCTATTATCCTGACTAGGCGATCCGGTAAGCCTATCTTGTAGAGTTTATAAACGAGACCGCTGTGCCAGACTTTATCGAAAGCCTTGGCTACGTCAAAGAAAACCGCGACTGTTTTATAACGACGCGGATAGAAACCGTCAAGTATATACTCGACGATTCGGTGGACTTGCTGAGGGCAGGAGTGTTTAGCGCGAAAGCCGAACTGATGGGGAATAATGAGAGGATCGCCATCCGTTGGAAACAGATGGTACCGCATTCGAGAAAGTATGACTCTCTCGAGAAGTTTAGACATTGCCTTGAGGAGGCTGATGGGTCTGTGATTAGCCGGCACGTTCAGAGGTTTGACCGGCTTGGGAATGCCTATGACTGTCGCTTCTTTCCAAGCTTTAGGAAAGTAGCTATGGTCGAAGCAGGCATTGAAAATGATAGCTAACAAGGTAAGCATCTGTTGCGGTAGGTGCTTAAGTGCGTGGTTGGAAATTCCATCCGCACCCGGAGCCTTTTTGGACTTTTGATTTCTAATGAGAAGCAAGATTTCGTCATTAGAGACTGTGACAGGGTCGGCGGTGATGGGGAGAGAGTCTCTGCGAAGGACTTCGTCCTCCACCGCTTTGATGTGAGTGGGATTCGCGGGTTGCGTGCTGGGCGAGCATTGTGCGGCAATGCTGTCGGCGAAGCAATCGGCTTTCTCTTCGACTTCGAAGGCAATAGTGCCATCGGGACGAGTGAGAGGAGGAACGTGAGAGACGGTGTCTACGCGTAAGGCTCGGGCCATGCTATAGTACGCTTGGTGGGACGGAGAGATATTCGCCATGAGATCGTTCATCTGAGCGTCTCGGAGTTCCGCGAGGCAAGACCTAACTTTACGTTGAAGCTGATTCGCAGCTGTTCTATAGGCGGGCGTGGGATATTTCTTGGCTCTCCGGAGAGCCGCGTTTTTAGCTTTAATAAGATTGCTAACGGCTAAGGGAAGCGTGGGTTTGCCTTGCTTAGCAACCTTTTCGTTGACACTGATAGCTGAGTTGATAGCATCAGTGAGAGAATTTACTAATGAATCGATTTTATCCGGGCTATCTAATTGCTCGGGATGAATCGCGAGTGGAGAGTTCGGAGCCTCTAAGGCTGAAACTAACGTATTTTTAAAACCTTTCCAATTGGTAAAGGTCTTAGGAGATGAGACGTTATCGTTCGGCGGTCCTAGCACGAGGGAAACGGGGCGATGGTCGGAGCCTAGGTCATCGAGCGGTTCGATAGACCTTAGGTCAAGATTGATACGCTTGATAATTGCAAAGTCGAGGATGTCAGGAGAGTAGGACGGGTTGTTGGGATAGTGAGTGGGAGTGACGGGGGATATGACATCTAGGTCAAGGGAGTTAGTGATGTCGAGGAGAGCGATACCGCTGGTGTTAGTCGATAGGCACGTCCAGTCAGTATGTTTGGAGTTAAAGTCTCCGAACATAATGACTGAATGGCCGAGGGCGAGAATGGCCTCAAAGTCGCTGCGGATTGGTCTGGTACCACTAGGTATGTAGATTGAAGCTATGATGATGGTCGGATGACCAGTCATAGCCAATCTACACACAGTGGCTTCCATGTTGAGGAGAGGAGGGGTAGGGAGAGGACAGCAGTGGAAGCCTCTTTTGTAATATATAGCGGTGCCGCCGAAACCGTCAGAGTTGGGCCTATCGTTACGAATAAACGCGTACTTAGGTATAGCGAATCCCCTGGAGCGGTTTGGAGTAAGCCATGTCTCCTGGAGAAGGAATAAGTCAGGTTCTTTGTTCTGAAGGAACAGTTTAATCTCGGGAAGGTTGGTATTAAGGCTACGAGCGTTAAAAGATACTAGGGATAAGCCCTTGGGTTTAATACGGCTGGACGCGGGATTCGCGGGTCTAGACATTATAATTTATTATTTACGAATTTATAAATTATAAAAGAATTTACAACGAACTTAGGAGCGAGTGATGCTCGGCTAAAGCAAATAAACGCTCTTGAGGAGAGCGGGTGGCTCGCAGTTTGCGTGCGAGCACGGAAATTTCGTTAATATCGACGTTTTGAATAACGTCGAATACGGTCTTCATGTCCTCAGCCAACGACGACTGAGGTGCGGAAGACGGAGAAGGACGCGGCCCTACGGGAGCTACGGGAGCTGGGATAGGTCGGGAAGGTGCAGGCGGAACGGCCGGACGCTGCCTCCAAGACAGAGCCGGAGTAGGCGTCGGCTGAGCGGGCTTTGCTTCCGGGGGACCCCGGTTGCGCAGCGGCGGGAAGTTAGCGTGAGTGAGCGGCGGCGCCGGTTTAGGCGCGACCCTCTTGGCGGTGGAACGCGGAGCACGCGGGCAGCCCCTGTAGTTAGCTGTGTGACCAGACTGGCCGCACAGCACACAGGCAGGGGGGGAAGTGGATTCGGGAGTGCGAGTGCACTCCTTTGTGAAATGTGGATCCAGGCACTTAACGCACCTGGGGGGAGCTGAGCAGTTAGCCGCTGCGTGGCCGTAGAGCTGGCAGCGGTGGCACTGCCCAGGGTGACCGCGGGGGTTGGGACGCTCGACGGAGATATTTGAGAGTCCGCAAATTGTGCGAGCCTCTCTAAAGATCTCCCTCGAGTTGGGAGTATTCGACAAGATTACCAACGCTAAGGGAAAACGCCTACCGCGGTTGGAGTGCATCTTGTGCACTGCTGTGACCGGGAAACCCTGAGACTTAAGGTCATCGAGAATGTCCTCGTTACTGAGTTCGAACGGGACGCCCCGTAGTACAGCGCGGATCTTACGCTCCTCCGGGAGGGCGTAGGTGTGATACGCGATTTGGTTTAATCCGAGTAACCTGGTAAACGCGCGGAAGTCGTCGACGGTCGCTATTTGAATCTTGATTGTATCGCCAGCGTTGGCAGCTTTTAAGTAATTAATTTTGTGCACTTTGCACAAGTTTGAAACCGCGGTCCAGCGCGCTTTTTCACGCAGGAAGACGGGCGGAGGGAGCTGAGGCTTCGGCGGGACGGGAGCGCAGCGCGTCGCTGGCTTCGATGTGACCGACGGAATCGCGGTCACTTCGAGTGACATGAGTGGCGCGGGGGCGGGTGTAGAAGACACCGGGGTTGGCTCGGGTGTTGAAGACACCGCGGCCTTTTTCGAACGCTTCTTAGAGCGTTTGGCAACTAATTGGAACTCGGGCTCTGGAGAGCCGGTTAGGGTGGCGGCGACCGACGAAGCTACGGACGCGGCGGAGTCTGAATCGCTCCCGGGAGCGGTACGCTTCCTACGAGAAGAGCGTGAGGATGAGACCGACGCGCAGTCCATATCGGATGGAACGGGAGACGCGGGAGAGCTATAGACCTGAGGGGTCTGGATGTTGGAGGCCTGAGGGGCTGGGGTTGGGGCCTGAGGGGCCGGGGACGCGATTGATGCCTGCAAGGCCTGCGTTAGGATGTCTTTTGGGATGGAGACGCCTGCCGCAGCAAGCGCCTGGGTGAACGCGTTAATAATGATTAGCGGATCCATTAGGGAGGGTTGGGACAATAATATGTAAAAATATAAGTATAATAAAAGATGCCTAGTTCCTAAAAACCTAGCAAAATCAAAGCGGCAAACCTCCCTACCAGCGGTAGGGGGGCTGGGGAGAATAACTTAAAACTAACAATAGTACGCCGAAGGCCGCTACCTAGAAACCTAAAAAAGGGTACGCAGGTAAAGAGTTGACCGCGTTAGGGTCAACCTTTACCGACAGAAAGGACAAATACACACGAATACACACAAATATGATAAAAATAAATATGAAAAAAGGAGAAAAATAAATAAAATAGAGAAGAGAAATAAATAAAAATAAAAAGGACTGGTTCAGTACAAATTCGTTGTCACCGTTAAGTATCCTTTGCACTGAAACCAGACTACTTACGCTGGGCACAACACTGCACTCAGCACAAGCACAACACAACTTAGCACAGCACTTTGAAGACTAAGGGGCTTAGTCGCAAAGAAAAATACGCACTTCGATAGCACTCAGAGGGAGTAGAAAGAACCTTGAAAACCGTAGCACGGAACCAACACGCTAAACCGTGACGTCAGTAGACTGAGCGCCACGGAGTATCGGGAAGGGACCAAACAACGGAGAACGGGGGTCTTGCACGTCCGCACTGGGCGGCGATCGGAGCGAGTGGGCGGCGATCGGAGCGAGAATCAATTTAAGTCATCCAAACCGAGTTACATATATACCAAGTACCTTCATACGTACCAACGCTTCAATTTGATATCTCAGCGAAGTTCGCCTCCATTTTATCTGTACTTACACAGCGCTTACTTCATTCGTTATATTTCTGACATTTCGCCAAGCGTTACTTTTGTAGATTTTATGGCTGCCCGAGCTTTTGTAAGATATCTCTGAGAATTCAAAATGATCATCTTTAGTTAGTTTTGTGCTAATAGCGTTATAGACGTTCAGATGGGCAAAAGAAATATATTAATTTTTATCATAAGTTCCAAATGTTTGAAGCATGGCCTACTCCAAAAAATTATTAATATAATGCAAGTCAATGAAAATAATGCATATCCTTAGTCAAGTCGACATAATATTTGACATTAACGTCAATATCATTTAGTATGACTCCTACCTAGAATACGATCTTCCATTTTCAAATGGGACCCGTAAAAGTTAGCGTTTGTTTTTGATTATCCAAGACGACCGAGTGGCGTAGTGGGTTGTAGCCCTGCCTCATACGCCGGAGGACCCAGATTTGAGTCTGGTCGGGGCATTCGTTTGTTTAATTAACTGATTATGTTGTGTTATGAACTATTGTGTGATTGTTTATATTTATTTGTGACAACCTTGTTAAGCACGCAGACCTGTATTAAGGATGGCCACTATTGCATTCGTTATACAATTCAAGCAGTTATACACTGAAAAATCAATTTAAAAAGTAAGCATACACATTTATTTAATCTATTTTTTTTTTCATACGGTAGATATAGTACGAAATGACAAATATTCGAAACCGCGACATAGACAATACAATACATATACACACTTATAACATGTTTCTGGTAGAAAATACCGAACATGCTCATTGTTTCTTTATCATCAAATTTGTTCGTAGAAATGTAACAATGCGAAACTGAAAGAACACAATTACATTATAATTTATTTTGGAAGAACTTTGTTTGTTAAGTCAAAATCATACTGTTTGTGGTTTTTTTTTTGTTCCCCTCCGCGGGAAGGGCAGGAGGATAAAAATGCTCTGACGCATACTCTGGCGCGATTCCAAAGTTATGTGGGACTCGTCCCGACGCCTACCAGAACCATACCCACTAAAAACCCCCTGTCGGCTCGTGCATTTTTGCCACTCAGCCTTCATCTGAGCGACGGCCAATTAGAGAAAGAGGCCGCGCTAGCGGGGCCCTTAAGGGGTCACCCGCTGGGATTTACATAGCACTGAAGGTGCTCAAAGATGAAAAGTAAGTAATAAAAACATTAAAAATTAAAAAATAAATTGCATTAATTCGGATTTACGTTAGAATTAGAATTTACGTTAGAATTAGAATTTGCGGCCTCGAGATCTAAGGTTAATTGCGTACGTTCGCTTGTGTGCGCGTTTCTCGGTCTAGCGACTTTGTATACCGAATCTAAGACAGGAGCAGTATATGAGACTGAATTTCGAACTAGTGGATTGGGATGGGATTCGGCGCGTTTGAAGAACGATTCTGAGAGTGTTTTTAGATACTGTTGCACTGTAGGTAGTTCAAGATCTCTGTGCAGGTCCGCGTTGCGCACGTACCAAGGTGCGTTTGTGGCCCTGCGGCAGAAGAGGTTTTGAACTACCTGCAGTTTGTGCAGGACGGAGGGTTTGGCGTGGGCAAAGACTGGCGAGGCATATGACATGACTGGTCTAACGCAGACCTTATAAAGCGTACGTTTGTTTCTGAAGGACATTTTACTTTTTCTACCTAACATACTGTAAAGCCGGCCTAGGTAAAAACGTGCGAGTTTCGTTACTCTATCGACGTGAGGATTGAAAGAAAGCGTCTGGTCTAAGATGACGCCTAAATATTTGGTACTGCGCTTCCAGGGGATGAGAGTGCCTTGCATTCTCACTTGGAGATTGTCGGCGATACGACTGCGTCTGTAGTCGAAGTAAACCGCAGAGCTCTTCTCTGGGTTCACATCGATACGCCATTTTTTAAACCAAGCACCGAGGGCGTTTACAGCCTTTTGGAGTCTGGTGACGAGACCCTGGGCTCTGCGGCCTTTGGTGTAAAGGGCAGTATCGTCGGCAAAGAGAGCGAGTTCGACGACTTTCGGCGGAATGGGAATGTCGTTAGTGTACACGGTATACAAAAGAGGGGCGAGGACTGAGCCTTGAGAGACTCCAGCCTTTATGGGACGAGGCGCGGAGAGCGTGCCTTAATGTTTGAAACGAAACGTGCGGTCTTTGAGAAACGACGCGATTATCCTAACTAGGCGAGCCGGTAAGCCTATTTTGTAGACTTTATAAACGAGACCGCTGTGCCAGACTTTGTCGAAAGCCTTGGCTACGTCAAAGAAAACTGCGATCGTTTTCTTTCGTTTCGGATAGAAGCCGTCGAGTATGTACTCGACGATTCGATGGACTTGCTGAGGGCAGGAGTGCTTAGCGCGAAAGCCGAACTGGTGGGGAATTATGAGAGGATCGCCATCCGTTGGAAACAGATGGTTCCGCATTCGAGAGAGTATGACTCTCTCGAGAAGTTTAGACATTGCCTTGAGGAGGCTGATGGGTCTGTGATTGGCCGGGATATTAAGAGGTTTACCCGGCTTGGGTATGCCTATGACTGTCGCTTCTTTCCAAGCTTTTGGAAAGTAGCTAAGGTCGAAGCAGGCATTGTAAATGATAGCTAAAAAGGTAAGCACCTGTTGAGGCAGGTGCTTAAGTAGGTGGTTGGAAATACCATCCGCACCCGGAGCCTTTCTGGACTTTTGAGTTTTGATAAGAAGCGAGATTTCATCATTAGAGACTGTGACGGGGTCGGCGGTGATGGGGAGAGAGTCTCTACGGAGAACTTCATCCTCCACCGCTTTGATGTGAGTGGGATTCGCGGGTTGTGTGCTAGGCGAGCATTGAGACGCAACGCTGTCAGCGAAGCATTCGGCTTTCACTTCGTCTTCGAAGGCGATAGAGCCATCGGGACGAGTGAGAGAAGGGACGTGAGAGGCGGCGTCTACGCGTAAGGCTCGGGCCATACTATAATACGCTTGGTGGGACGGGGAGATATTCGCCATGAGATCGTTCATCTGGGCGTCTCGGAGTTCCGCGAGGCGAGATCTAACTTTGCGTTGTAGCTGATTCACAGCTGTTCTATAGGCGGGCGTGGGATATTTCTTGGCTCTCTGGAGAGCCGCGTTCTTAGCTTTAATAAGATTGCTAATGGCTAAGGGAAGCGTGGGTTTGCCTTTCTCAGCAACCTTTTCGTTTACACTGATGGCTGAGTTGATAGCATCAGTGAGAAAATTTACTAACGAATCTATTTTATCCGGGCTATCTAATTGATCGGGCGAGATCGCGAGCGGAGAGTTTGGGGCCTCTAAGGCAGAAACTATCGAATTTTTAAAACCTTTCCAGTTGGTAAAGGTCTTAGGAGAAGTGACGTTAACGTTAGGCGGTCCTAGCACGAGGGAGACGGGGCGATGGTCAGAACCTTGGTAATCGAGCGGTTCGATAGACCTGAGGTCGAGGTTGATATGCTTGACGATTGCAAAGTCGAGGATGTCAGGAGAGTGGTTCGGGTTGTCGGGATAGTGAGTGGGAGTGATGGGGGAGACGACGTCTAAGTCGAGTAAGTTGGTGATGTCGAGGAGAGCTATACCGCTTTGGTTGGTTGATAGGCACGTCCAGTCAGTATGCTTGGAGTTAAAGTCTCCGAACATAATGACTGAACGGCTGAGGGCGAGAATGGTTTCAAAGTCGCTGCGGATAGGTTTGGTGCCACAAGGTATGTAGACTGAAACTGTGATGATGGTCGGATGACCAGTCATAGCCAATCTACATACGGTGGCTTCCATGTTGAGGAGAGGAGGGGTAGGGAGAGGACAGCAGTGGAATCCTCTTTTGTAGTAGATAGCAGTGCCACCGAAACCGTCGCAGTTAGGCCTATCGTAACGTATAAACGCGAACTTAGGAATAACGAATCCCCTGGAGCGATTAGGAGTGAGCCATGTCTCCTGGAGAAGTAAAAGATCTGGGTCGTTGTTCTGAAGGAACAGTTTGAGCTCGGGAAGGTTGTTGCTAAGGCTACGAACGTTAAAAGATACTAGGGATAAGCCCTTGGGTTTGATACGACAGGACGCGGGATTCGCGGGTCTAGACATTATAATTTACTTGTTTACGAATTTATACAAAAATAAAAATTTATAATGAACTTAAAAGCGAGTGATGCTCGGCTAACGCAAATAAACGCTCTGGAGGAGAGCGGGTGGCTCGCAGTTTGCATGCGAGTATGGAAATTTCGTTAATGTCTACGTTTTGGATGACGTCGAACACGGTCTTCATGTCCTCAGCCAACGATGACTGAGGTGCAGATGGCGGAGCGGGACGTGGCCCTACGGAAGCTACGGGAGCTGGGATGGGTCGGGAAGGTTCAGGCGGGACGGCCGGACGCTGCCTCCAAGACAGAGCCGGAGTAGGCGTCGGCTGAACGGGCTTTGCTTCCGGGGGACCCCGGTTGCGCAGCGGCGGGAAGTTAGCGGGAGTGAGCGGCGGCGCCGGTTTAGGCGCGACCCTCTTGACGGTGGAGCACGGAGCGCGCGGGCAACCCCTGTAGTTTGCTGTGTGGCTGGACTGGCCGCACAGCACACAGGCAGGGGGGGAAGTGGATTCAGGAGTGCGAGTGCACTCCTTAGTGATATGAGGATCCAGGCACTTAATGCACCTGGGGGGAGCTGAACAGTTAGCCGCTGCGTGGCCATAAAGCTGGCAGCTGTGGCACTGCCCAGGGTGACCACGGGGGTTGGGACGCTCGACGGAGATGTTCGAGAGTCCGCAAATTGTGCGAGCCTCTCTGAAAATCTCCTTCGAGTTGGGAGTGTTGGTAAGGATTACTAGAGCTAAGGGAAAACGCTTACCGTGGTTGGAGTGCATCTTGTGCACTGCTATGGCCGGGAAACACTGAGACTTAAGGTCCTCGAGAATGTCTTCGTTACTGAGTTCGAACGGGACGCCCCGTAGTACTGCGCGGATCTTACGCTCCTCCGGGAGGGCGTAGGTGTGATACGCGATTTGATTGATCGACAGAATCCTAGTGAAAGACCGGAAGTCGTCGACGGTCGCTACTTGAATTTTGATTGTATCGCCAGCGTTGGCGGCTTTTAATTTTGTGCTCTTTGCACAAGTTAGAGACCGCGGTCCAGCGCGCTTTCTCACGGAGGAATACGGGCGGAGGGAGCTGAGGCTTCGGCGGGACGGGAGCGCAGCGCGTCGCTGGCTTCGATGGGACCGACGGAGACGCGGTTACTTCGAGCGATTTTAACGGCGCGGGGGCTGGTGTTGAAGACACCGGGGAGGGCTCGGGTATAGAAGATACCGAAGCTTTCTTCGAGCGCTTCTTGGAGCGCTTGGCGACAAGTTGAAACGCGGGCTCAGAAGAGCCGGTTAAGGTGACGGCATCTGACGACGTATCAGACGCGGGTTCGGAGTCACTCCCGGGAGCGGTACGCTTACGACGCGACGCGTGAGAGGATGCGACCGATTCGCAGTCCATCTCGGACGAGGCGGGAGACGCGGGAGAGCTGTAGACCTGAGGGGTCTGGACGTCGGAGGCCTGAGGGGCCGGGGACGTGGTAACTGCCTGTAAGGCCTGCGTTAGTGAGTCATTGGAAATGGTGACGCCGGACGCAACGAGCGCCTGGGCGAACGACCTAGCAAAGTTTACCAAGCTTTGCTGGTCCATTGGAAGGCTTGGTCCTATAATATAAAATATATAAATATATAAGAATGCCTAGGTTCCCTAGCAAACCTAGCACCTAAACCTCCCTACCCGCGGTAGGGGGGCTGGGGACGACGCGAAGTGGTGCCCCTAATTCGGACAGCACTGTACCGTCACCCTGGGAAAGGCCCAAGTGCAATGGGATCGGGTCAGCCGGTTTCTCCTTGGCCTGAAGGGCCTTGGAAGCGCACCGGGGCAACGCTATCAGGCTTAGTTGTCACCGTTAAGTATCCACCTGATCAAACGCGAGTCTACTACGGAGTGTGTCGTCAATAAATTGACAACAAAAACCGGCCGTAGACCTGACGAAGTTGGGTTGCACTGAAAGTGCGGGATTGACTACGTTACGACCGGCCGGAGCCGGCCGCAGAGCGAGTCTCTGACTACGTACAGGCGCCAAGCGTCAAGTACGCAGCCAGAAAGACAGCCCGAGTCTTGCGAACCACTATCGAATTTAATCGACCGTGGTTAGCTCAACCCTGTTGTTGCTGCACTCACCGAGGTGAGGTTTTTAATTCGAGGGGTGCACAGAGTGCGGGATCGACTTCGTTACGACCGGCCGGGGCCGGCCGCAGAGCGAGTCTCTGACTACGTAGCAAGCGCCAAGCGTCAAGTACGCAGCCAGAAAAACAGCCCGAGCTTCGCGAACCACTATCAAATTTAATCGACCGCGGTAAGCTCAGCTCTGTTGTTGCTGTGCAAGAGACCGACTTACTTGCAGCCGATCGAAACCGGCCGCAGCGTAAGCCCTGAAGAGGCTAACAGCGTATGAGTATTGCGAACGAGTTGTCGTCGTGAGACGACAATCGTGACTCAACTGCTGGAGCGACCGAGAACACGTCCGAGCGGGGCCGGACGCAGAACGGATCTGAGAGTGGCGTTTGAGTATTGATACGAGAGAAGTCATGAGACAACAATCGTGACTCGGCAGCCGGGAGCGACCTTCAACACGTCCGAACGGGTCCGGACGCAGATCGGGTCTGCTGTTTGTGGTGCAAACTACAGCTTTTTTACTAAAATATGATCTGGCAAAAGTTCTTCTTAGGACGGGATAATTTAATTATCTCGGTAACATAAAACATTTTAAAATTTCACCACCTCACGTCTTGAATATCAAAATATCTTTACTTTTTTTAAATACCTTTTACTAACTTACCTTACCAAGAGGCAAAATTTCAGCTTCTAAGTGCAGGATGGGCCTGAATTTCGGTTCGATTTTGCAGATATACTTGACTTTGCTCGTAGCTCTACTAGCATATCATTTGGTAATAAACATTTTTTGTAGAATCAATTTCGGGATAAAAGTGCCTTCTTATTTCACAACATATTCTCTATCCATATGCGAAATTTCATCAAATTCCATACAGCCATTTTGGCGTTATTGAGTAACAAACTTTCACATTTTAATATTAGTGGGATTAATATTACTTGTGGCATCGTAAGTCATATAAGTGATTCGACCTACATTGTATTGTATTGTGCAAATATGGATCCCAAATTATGGTTGGTATGTTTTATAATTTTTACTTTTCAACATCCATTATTCAGCTTAGGAGTAGTCCGTTCGTTACCATATTTTAGTAGTCGTAAAACTATTAAAAGCATACTCAAACTCGCCAATGTGCACATGCACTTTACAGCGAATCTCTGTGGTTATCTCTGCCCTGCAGTGGACGAAATTCGACATTGAACAATATCTATCACTCAAAGAAGTTCTTCACGAGCAACGTTCAAATAAAACATTTCATATAACTCTCCTAAACTCTCTGAAACCTTATGAATTAGACCACAACGAACTCATTCAATGTAGAAAACGAATGTTTGCCTTCAATTTGCCTCGTTTTTCTTGAAAATAGTTTGAAAAAGAATTAATAAAATGATCGACAATTCGTTTTGGATATTAAAAATTTCTAAAAATGTGTGAAATACGTTTTTGTTGTGTTTTCAATATTTATCTTGCGGGTGTGGATTTGTGGCGATTTTGATTTTCATCAAAAGCACTTCAGTCCATATTTATGAACAATGTAAGTATATTTTAGAGGTAAAATCGGTTTTAACTATGTATTTGAATGGTTATCTTTAATTTTTCTTGTGTCACGCATATATATTGATTTTATAAACAAAAAGATACAACGGAGTTTAGAAACACAACATTTACTTTATTTATATACAAATACAACTTAGATATATCCTTGTAAAATTTTTTCCAAAGTTTTAAACGCTAATAGAAATCTTAATTTATAAAAATAGAAGGCAGACACAATTACATAAGAGCGTACTTGTTTATTCAGTGAAAACCATATTGCTTGTGGAGCAAGTAACAGCGTTTTTGACAAAATATGATCTTTTTCGTTAAAAAATTGTACTGCATCTCTCAGGAAAAGAATTTTAGAATACCAATTTTCTTTTTTGTTTACTGTGTAAATATAAAGTACATGCAACATTTCAGCTATCCTAGTGCAAGGGTAGGGGCTCGACATTGATAAGTAAAATGTGAACCTCTTCTCCAATTGGCCATCGTTTCAGATGCAGGCTGTGAGGCAAATGATTGCCAGATTCATTCAGGGGGTTTTTTAGTGGGTAGTTGGCTCTGGTAGGCTCCGAGCGAGTCCCACATAACCTTGTATCGCACGCGGCGGTGTATGCGTAAGAGCGTTTTTAGATCCTCCTCGCCCTCGCCCTCGCCTCCCCACGGAGGGGAACAAAAAAAAAGACTGATTGTTAAAAAAGTTGATAAAATTTTTCATGTTTTATAATTTTCATAGTATACTCGAACGAGTAAATGGATAAAGCCCTAAACTGAACCATTAACTCATATTTGTATATTTATATACTTGGTTTCCACAATTAATCGGAACTGTTTATTACGGGTATATTGAATTATATTCGTGACAATATTGGATCCAAGGATTGTATACACGTCAAAAATATGAACATGCTTTGCTTGCGAAAAAGCCACAAAGTAAGTATATTTTTTATTACAATTATTTAATACAATTTATATTTTTTATTAAAATATGTTCGGCTCCACTGCTTCTGCACGACAACGCGCGACCTCATACTGCACAGCAGACGGTCTCCAAGCTACAAGAGTTGGGGTTGGAAGTTCTCCGTCATCCGCCGTACTCACCAGACCTTGCGCCTACAAACTTCTACTTTTTCCAGAATTTGGATAACTTCTTGGCGGGAAAAAAATTCAATACCCGAGAGGCAGTACAAAATGCCTTTGAAGAATTTGTTGCCTCCCGTCCAGCTGATTTCTTCAAGAAAGGCATCAATAAGCTACCAATGCGTTGGCAAAGATGCATTGATTGCATGGGTGATTATTTTGATTAATAGAAATAAAAAATATATAAAAAAATTACGCTTCATTTATTTCGTGAAAAATGGCAATTTCATAGGTAAAGACCTAATATAAATGTATATCTGTCTCTGTTTATGTACCTATGTATTTATTTATGTATACAACTACTCAGAGCCTTAATGATACTAAACTTTATTTACAAATCCAGTTATGTAATTTATTAGATTCAACTAGTCTGTTACTAAGTTAATTAAGAAACATTATTTGTGCTAGTCTAAGTACATGTACCTAACTTACTTACTAAACTTAGCCTAAAATTGTCGCAAACTACTTATATAAAATATGATGTACATTATATGGTAGAGTGGGGTGTCCTGGCACAGGTATTTTATACTTAAAAGGGTACCCCATCAACTATTGTAATTAGAATAAGTTTTGTGAAATAAATATTTTGATTTTTGATTTTGAGCTTTATAAGGCTGTATACTTCACTTAAGTGGCAAAGGCACAAGCACAAGCACAATTTGGAGCAGTAACGTGAATTTCAGTAGGTATCTTTGTCCGACAGTGGGCGATATTCAATGAAGACGAAATACGTCTGAGGTTATTTACTAGCAAAGCTCAAATAAGATTTAAAATTTTATCCTGCTAATCTCTAGTATCTTATCGGTTGGACCACAACTAACTCATTCGACGTAGAAAACAAATGTTTGCCTTCAATTTGCCTCATTTTTCTTGAAATGAGTTGCAAAAATAAATTATAAATTTTCGATTATTTTTTTTTTGATACAGAAAATTTCTGAAAATAGATGAAATATGTTTCTGATAGATTTTCAATATTCGTTTTGCGGTTAGTGGTTTGATTTTCATTGAAAGATACTTCAGTGACTATAATAGCACGAAGCGGATGAGTCCATATTTCTTAAAGAGTTAAGTGTACTGTAGTTCAAAATGATTTCTATTGACTCACGCATTTGCATTATATTACCAGTTTATTTCTGATCATTTGATTTCAAATCTTTATAAAGCCATACACTAATTTGGTAAAGTTGGCTGTCAAAAAACAGAAAAATATAAACGAAGAATAACATTCAATAATGTAACAAGATAGATCGATAATAGAAAGAACCAAAAAACTTAAAACTCTATCATAATAATGGCATTTAGAGCCAAAATCAAGAACATATGAATGGTGATCTCAAGTTCTACATCGCTAATCATGCTTTGCCAGAGCGTCTGCTATCTCATTTCCGTCGAATTTTATGTTCCGCCCACTGTATCCTGACTTGACTGAATGTCCTTATCAAAACCGAATAAAAGCTGTAGAGAACTTTTTGAATCGGTAAATATTACGAACTTTCTTTACGAAGATTCTCCTTACCAAAGTGACTCCAATACTGCAAGCAACACTAACCCCGTGATGAGAACAAATTTACTATCCATGTTAAATTAAGCATGTTATTTGATAGTCGTTCAATCTGGATCAAACCTTTAGCATATATTTATGACTTAAACTAAACTCTAAAAGCCTTGTACTTAATTCAGAATGCATCACATAAATTGGAGTTGCCCTAGTGAATCCGCCACAAACATGTAAACCCTTTTGTTTGTAATTGTGGTATAAGCAATATATTGTAATAGTTGCTTGTAATTGTAATAGTGGAAAAGTATGGAGTAACATGCAAGAGTGTGTCACATTATAAGTTCTTAATATTGCAACAGCAGAAAATTAATTAATTCACCGACCTTCGTGCAAGGAAAAAAACATCTTAAATTAAGTATTCGTATAACTCTGAAACAACAAAGTAAGTATCCATAAAGACTAATATATAATAAACAAATGGTGTACACTGATCATTAAACTTAGAAATGGCAGTAAAGTTCACATGTCAGCGATTATTGATACAGTACTTTGCATAAATATAATAGAAATATTAAAAATTATTAAAGGTATGGTAAAGGTATGGTATAAGACTTTAATTAAAAGTACTTTAAATCACGCTCTGTAACCTTTAATTTGCTATACAGTGTTTTTGTATTGCACGCACTTCAAAACATACACCTAATGGATTTTATCAAATACGTTGTAAAGAAACCTGACTGTAAGAAACTTATATTTATACAACTTTTGGGGGTTTTTGTAAATGGTCATAAGGTAAAGTTTTTATTTCGATAACATAAATAAAGTCAAGCTGAATAATAAAAAACTTTCATATTTAAAAATGTGTATAAGGCGATTATAAGCTGACTTTTCTGTATATATTTTGTATTTAGCCCATTATCTTCCGCCAATCCGTTATCATTGACATAAGTCAGACTAAGTTATTGCATAATTATATTGCTTTTACCGAACTTTTTTGGTAATTCCGATATCAGCTGTTATCCTCAACAATGGGGTTGTGACTTTTAAAATGAGCCTAATACATGAGCGCTTATTTTTAGGTGTCTCGTTAAACTATATCTGTCTTTTTCCTTGAAAGGGTGCTTCAATCGCTCTCTTTGTTTGTGACACTGTAAAATCGCCATTTTTTTCCAGTTCTCATTTGATTGTTTGATAAAATTGCCATGCCGCGTAAGCGATACGTCAAATAAGCCTTCAGTTATTTATTGATGAGCGGCTGGTGACTATTGAAAGCCTCTTTAAACGAGTAAACCGCTTTATTTTCTTTGAGTGGTTTACTCTACTTGTTGAAAGTCTTAATATCAAATATTGGATTAAGACTCTTATGTCAGATGAAGGATGTCACTCTAATTTGTGGATGTATAAGTTTAGGGAGCAAATGTACTGGGTATAACATTAATCATTGAAAGTAAAATATTTTTAATGTTATTTCGGAAAATAAGTTTTGAAATTGTAATGTCGACAAATTTTTTATACGCGAAAATCTTCAATCATCTTATTATAACTTTTTAATTGAAACACTCAATAATAGTATAAATATGTGTACACACACAAATTTTCTAGAAAACTTTTAGATACATTGCGTTTATACCATACAGGCTGTAACATAACTACATACACATTTTTTCTTTAAAAACATTATAATTTATATACATTTTTTGAACACTCAAATTCTTGAATCTCTTTTTGCACAACACGCTGTCCTAACGTCATTTTATTCAAAACTTGAAGGATGTATATTTGTGAGCCGTTAATCCGTGAGTTGAACATTGCCATATACATTTCCAATATCTTGTTGTTTTTTATCGTTTCATATTTAACACAAATGTAATTTTTTATTTTTTTACAGGCTTGTATTTCACCAATAAAGAAGACACAAGAAGTACACGAGTAAAAGTTGTTTTATTTACAACCCAGCCTCTTTTCAAATAGGAAAAGTTAATTTGAAATAACAGAAAAACAACTCTGAGATTGTTATTTCACAAAAATGTTCGTTCCTAAATGGACCGCTATTTGTGTTTGCTCGTAGCTCTACTAGCATATCATTTGGTAATAAACATTTTTTGTAGAATCAATTTCGGGATAAAAGTGCCTTCTTATTTCACAACATATTCTCTATCCATATGCGAAATTTCATCAAATTCCATACAGCCATTTTGGCGTTATTGAGTAACAAACTTTCACATTTTTAATATTAGTGGGATTAATATTACTTGTGGCATCGTAAGTCATATAAGTGATTCGACCTACATTGTATTGTATTGTGCAAATATGGATCCCAAATTATGGTTGGTATGTTTTATAATTTTTACTTTTCAACATCCATTATTCAGCTTAGGAGTAGTCCGTTCGTTACCATATTTTAGTAGTCGTAAAACTATTAAAAGCATACTCAAACTCGCCAATGTGCACATGCACTTTACAGTGAATCTCTGTGGTTATCTTTGCCCTGCAGTGGACGAAATTCGACATTGAACAATATCTATCAGTCAAAGAAGTTCTTCACGAGCAACGTTCAAATAAAACATTTCATATAACTCTCCTAAACTCTCTGAAACCTTATGAATTAGACCACAACGAACTCATTCAATGTAGAAAACGAATGTTTGCCTTCAATTTGCCTCGTTTTTCTTGAAAATAGTTTGAAAAAGAATTAATAAAATGATCGACAATTCGTTTTGGATATTAAAAATTTCTAAAAATGTGTGAAATACGTTTTTGTTGTGTTTTCAATATTTATCTTGCGGGTGTGGATTTGTGGCGATTTTGATTTTCATCAAAAGCACTTCAGTCCATATTTATGAACAATGTAAGTATATTTTAGAGGTAAAATCGGTTTTAACTATGTATTTGAATGGTTATCTTTAATTTTTCTTGTGTCACGCATATATATTGATTTTATAAACAAAAAGATACAACGGAGTTTAGAAACACAACATTTACTTTATTTATATACAAATACAACTTAGATATATCCTTGTAAAATTTTTTCCAAAGTTTTAAACGCTAATAGAAATCTTAATTTATAAAAATAGAAGGCAGACACAATTACATAAGAGCGTACTTGTTTATTCAGTGAAAACCATATTGCTTGTGGAACAAGTAACAGCGTTTTTGACAAAATATGATCTTTTTCGTTGAAAAATTGTACTGCATCTCTCAGGAAAAGAATTTTAGAATAGCAATTTTCTTTTTTGTTTACAGTGTAAATATAAAGTACATGCAACATTTCAGCTATCCTAGTGCAAGGGTAGGGGCTCGACATTGATAAGTAAAATGTGAACCTCTTCTCCAATTGGCCATCGCTTCAGATGCAAGCTGTGAGGCAAATGATTGCCAGATTCATTCAGGGGGTTTTTTAGTGGGTAGTTGGCTCTGGTAGGCTCCGAGCGAGTCCCACATAACCTTGTATCGCACGCGGCGGTGTATGCGTAAGAGCGTTTTTAGATCCTCCTCGCCCTCGCCCTCACCTCCCCACGGAGGGGAACAAAAAAAAAGACTGATTGTTAAAAAAGTAATTTTCATAGTATACTCGAACGAGTAAATGGATAAAGCCCTAAACTGAACCATTAACTCATATTTGTATATTTATATACTTGGTTTTCACAATTAATCGGAACTGTTTATTACGGGTATATTGTATTATATTCGTGACAATATTGGATCCAAGGATTGTATACACGTCAAAAATATGAACATGCTTTGCTTGCGAAAAAGCCACAAAGTAAGTATATTTTTTATTACAATGTGTTTTAGGTATTTTATAAAACTTTACGGCAGAAATAATCCAGCTACTACAGGTTATGTACTTAATCCCTATAGATTTCCTACACAAGACCTGTAACTGTACTTCAATATTACTTACTGTAACAAAACAGCTGTACACACTAAATTTACTGATGCAAAAACATAAATCACTGTCATACAAGCAACAGAAGGAAAATATCGTTGATTCCTGTAGTGTAAAATCAAGGTTTGCTATGCACCAATACAAAAGACAATCCGTTTATTTATACAACAAACTAAACAAAGTTCTTAACATTTATCCGTGCTGTTATCCGAACTAAAGAAAAAAGTCACCGAGTGGTTATTGACCCTTAATTACGAAGAAGTGGAGGAGCTGTATAAAGTCAATGTGTGAATAGTTTAGAAACCACTGTTATGTGGGCATTTGGAATTTGAAATTGAATATGATATCTTCTTATTTGTTTATACTTATATGTATGATTGTATGTATGTGTGTATACAGATGAGTCCATGTGTATTTGTGTTTGTGTATACGATATGTATATATAAATATATATCTGTCTCTGTTTATGTACCTATCTATTTATTTATGTATACAACTACTCAAAGCCTTAATGATACTAAACTTTATTTATAAATCTAGTTATGTAATTTATTAGATTCAACTAGTCTGTTACTAAGTTAATTAAGAAACATTATTTGTGCTAGTCTAAGTACATGTACCTAACTTACTTACTAAACTTAGCCTAAAATTGTCGCAAACTACTTATATAAAATATGATGTACATTATATGGAAGAGCGGCGTGTCCTGGCACAGGTATTTTATACTTAAAAGGATACCCCATCAACTATTGTAATTAGAATAAGTTTTGTGAAATAAATATTTTGATTTTTGATTTTGAGCTTTATAAGGCTGTATACTTCACTTAAGTGGCAAAGGCACAAGCACAAGCACAATTTGGAGCAGTAACGTGAATTTCAGTAGGTATCTTTGTCCGACAGTGGGCGATATTCAATGAAGACGAAATACGTCTGAGGTTATTTACTAGCAAAGCTCAAATAAGATTTAAAATTTTATCCTGCTAATCTCTAGTATCTTATCGGTTGGACCACAACTAACTCATTCGACGTAGAAAACAAATGTTTGCCTTCAATTTGCCTCATTTTTCTTGAAATGAGTTGCAAAAATAAATTATAAATTTTCGATTATTTTTTTTTTGATACAGAAAATTTCTGAAAATAGATGAAATATGTTTTTGATAGATTTTCAATATTCGTTTTGCGGTTAGTGGTTTGATTTTCATTGAAAGATACTTCAGTGACTATAATAGCACGAAGCGGATGAGTCCATATTTCTTAAAGAGTTAAGTGTACTGTAGTTCAAAATGATTTCTATTGACTCACGCATTTGCATTATATTACCAGTTTATTTCTGATCATTTGGTTTCAAATCTTTATAAAGCCATACACTAATTTGGTAAAGTTGGCTGTCAAAAAACAGAAAAATATAAACGAAGAATTACATTCAATAATGTAACAAGATAGATCGATAATAGAAAGAACCAAAAAACTTAAAACTCTATCATAATAATGGCATTTAGAGGCAAAATCAAGAACATATGAATGGTGATCTCAAGTTCTACATCGCTAATCATGCTTTGCCAGAGCGTCTGCTATCTCATTTCCGTCGAATTTTACGTTCCGCCCACTGTATCCTGACTTGACTGGATGTCCTTATCAAAACCGAATAAAAGCTGTAGAGAACTTTTTGAATCGGTAAATATTACGAACTTTCTTTACGAAGATTCTCCTTACCAAAGTGACTCCAATACTGCAAGCAACACTAACCCCGTGATGAGAACAAATTTACTATCCATGTTAAATTAAGCATGTTATTTGATAGTCGTTCAATCTGGATCTAACCTTTAGCATATATTTATGACTTAAACTAAACTCTAAAAGCCTTGTACTTAATTCAGAATGCATCACATAAATTGGAGTTGCCCTAGTGAATCCGCCACAAACATGTAAACCCTTTTGTTTGTAATTGTGGTATAAGCAATATATTGTAATAGTTGCTTGTAATTGTAATAGTGGAAAAGTATGGAGTAACATGCAAGAGTGTGTCACATTATAAGTTCTTAATATTGCAACAGCAGAAAATTAATTAATTCACCGACCTTGGTGCAAGGAAAAAAACATCTTAAATTAAGTATTCGTATAACTCTGAAACAACAAAGTAAGTATCCATAAAGACTAATATATAATAAACAAATGGTGTACACTGATCATTAAACTTAGAAATGGCAGTAAAGTTCACATGTCAGCGATTATTGATACAGTACTTTGCATAAATATAATAGAAATATTAAAAATTATGAAAGGTATGGTAAAGGTATGGTATAAGACTTTAATTAAAAGTACTTTAAATCACGCTCTGTAACCTTTAATTTGCTATACAGTGTTTTTGTATTGCACGCACTTCAAAACATACACCTAATGGATTTTATGAAATACGTTGTAAGGAAACTTGACTGTAAGAAACTTATATTTATACAACTTTTGGGAAAACTAACAGCTGGGTTAAGATTTTTGTAAATGGTCATAAAGTAAAGTTTTTATTTCGATAACATAAATAAAGTCAAACTTAATAATTAAAAACTTTCATCCTTAAAAAGTTGTATAAGGCGATTATAAGCTGACTTTTCTGTATTTATTTAGCCCATTATCTTGCGCCAATCCGTTATCATTGACATAAGTCAGACTTAGTTATTGCATAATTATATTGCTTTTACCGAACTTTTTTGGTAATTCCGATATCAGCTGTTATCCTCAACAATGGGGTTGTGACTTTTAAAATGAGCCTAATACATGAGCGCTCATTTTTAGGTGTCTCGTTAAACTATATCTGTCTTTTTCCTTGAAAGGGTGCTTCAATCGCTCTCTTTGTTTGTGACACTTTAAAATCGCCATTTTTTTCCAGTTCACATTTGATTGTTTGATAAAATTGCCATGCCGCGTAAGCGATACGTCAAATAAGCCTTCAGTTATTTATTGATGAGCGGCTGGTGACTATTGAAAGCCTCTTTAAACGAGTAAACCTCTTTATTTTCTTTGAGTGGTTTACTCTACTTGTTGAATGTCTTAATATCAAATATTGGATTAAGACTCTTATGTCAGATGAAGGATGTCACTCTAATTTGTGGATGTATAAGTTTAGGGAGCAACTGTACTGGGTATAACATTAATAATTGAAAGTAAAAAATTTTTGATGTTATTTCGGAAAATAAGTTTTGAAATTGTAATGTCGACAAATTTTTTATACGCGAAAATCTTCAATCATATTATTATAACTTTTTAATTAAAACACTCAATAATAGTATAAATATGTGTACACACACAAATTTTCTAGAAAACTTTTAGATACATTGCGTTTATACCATACAGGCTGTAACATAACTACATACACATTTTTTCTTTAAAAACATTATATTTTATATACATTTTTTGAACACTCAAATTCTTGAATCTCTTTTTGCACAACACGCTGTCCTAACGTCATTTTATTCAAAACTTGAAGGATATATATTTGTGAGCCGTTAATCCGTGAGTTAAACATTGCCATATACATTTCCAATATCTTGTTGTTTTTTATCGTTTCATATTTAACACAAATGTAATTTTTTATTTCTTTACAGGCTTGTATTTCACCAATAAAGAAGACACAAGAAGTACACAAGTAAAAGTTGTTTTATTTACAACCCAGCCTCTTTTCAAATAGGAAAAGTTAAATTGAAATAACAGAAAAACAACTCTGAGATTGTTATATCACAAAAATGTTCGTTCCTAAACGGACCGCTATTTGTGTTTTAATGTTTGACTAAATTACTTCGATAACCTTGGTAAGTTTGTAAACCTAGCCCCTAATATTTTGTATCATATCGTCCAATTGGTAAATGATAACGAACAAACAAGACCTAGTTTTGAATGAGCATCATTTTTGAAGCTCGCGATGAAAATACTGAGACATTTGAAGTTTATTTGTTTTAAATAAGGACAGCACTATATATTTCCTTTTCGTAAGATCTTAGGTACACAAAAACCAAAAAGTTATTTCCTTTCTTACTATTAAAAACCCATCTATCAAAAAAAACATCCCTATATGTTACAAGTCAAAATGTGTCACAATCCAAAATGTTTCTCTTTTTTAATTAAAGAGATAGATTATAAATATAATGATGCACAGAAATTCATATTAAAATACGTTACTCTCAAACATAGAAGACGAGCCATACTATTTGAACGCCGAGTGGCTTAGTAGTGTTTTCTCGAGTCATGGTTATTTATACATGTAAGTTTACTCTGGCTGTCCTCCCCAGTTCGCGGAATGGTCATCCATAACACAAGTTCTGCTTACTGGGGCCATACATTTGGTGTATTTGTCTGGGGATTTATTATTATTTACACTGAAATTAAACACATAATTATTAGCATACATGTATTCCATTAAACACTTAAACCCTCGAATGAATCGTAAATAATAATAATAATTTTAATGAACTGATACGAAATATGAATTTCTAAACAATATAAAGTAGCATCGTTAGTTCGAGTTATATTTTCTAATTTTTATAATGATCAAGATCTTATTAGTAGCCAATCTGTTGAGGTATAATAAAGAGCCTTGACGATTCAGGTAGAAGATATAAATACGCATCAATATGTATGTCACGGATTACATCACAGTTTGGCGAATTTAATCTTATTCATTTGGTCAGTGTGGTAGATCACGCCTAGGCAGCCCAAGTAACAGCATTAGCTTGTGTCGCACGTTGCACTCGTATTACCACTTAAGAGTCATCCGAAGACATGGACTGGTTGATTTCTTGCCTTGTGACTTGAGTCTTATATCTCCCGTGCTACAGTAGAGCTACTAAGATATTTTAGTACAAAACATTCCACAAAAGATGAGATAGCAAAAATAATAAATGTTAGCATAGGAGTTGTTTTCGGGGAAATTCACCAATACAACTCTTTGACTTGATGTATAAAATACGTTTATGATATGAACTGGATTCATTCATTGCCATTCTTCTTCGTCTGAATGAATTTTGTATATCTATTACGTTTATGATATTAGAGATGAATTCTAGTTCTGCAAGAGTTGATCCACTATAGAATCAAGTACAAGTTTGTCTATAGAGAGATCCGATATCTATAACTCACAATCGAATGTTTCACAACATTCGGCAATCTAAAAGTAAAGATGTAAACATTTGAAAATATTGGTGCCAGTTAATATGGTTTGCCAGCCGGTGTATTATGGCAAAGGGTATTAAACAATAACCTGTGTACCAGTAAATTATTAAATCCTATTTTAGTCAAATCCCTGCGCATGTTTGTTTGAATTATTTGATATGTTAGCACTTGCCATACAGCTGTGATGCAGAAATAAAAGCAAGAAAAGTCCAACATTTTAATATGTTTTTGTAAACTACTTAAAATGTATTGATTTCTCAACTCTTAAATTATCAAATACGTAGTAAGCAAATTTTTATCAATATTTATAACATTTTCCAAAAACAAAATCTATTAAGAATAAAAGACGTAAAATTCGTCGTTTCACATATTTTTAATTTTGACTGCTGTACTATTTTTGTAACTTTTTTATACCAATACAGAAAAATAAAACCGATTTTCTAACATACATTTCGTTTCAATAACCAGAAGGCTTTCGATTCGGTATCTATATTCAAATAGAAAATGTAATATTACATGAAAAGGAACATAGACTTGTTCAAAAGAAAAAAAGATATGCACAATGTTAACACAACAAGAAGAAATATGCTGGCAGTTCATAATAGTAGGCTTCATAAAGTCACTAACTCATTCATGGGTCAATGTATACGCTTTTATAATAAGGTTCCTGAGGATATCCAAGGTTTTCCTATTGACAAATTCAAAGAAACTATAAAGCAGAAGTTGTGTGCAGTAAAGTATATTATAAACTATCCGATTATTTGGACGATAAAAGCCCTTGGGGTATAATCCCCTCATGAACAGGAGTTTACTAGTATTTGTAACAAAACATGTGTAATGTGTCAGTTTGTTCGTTGAGTTCTTCGTCCTGATGAATATCTAAAGCGTCATTGTCACTAAATTACGTCTTATGGTATTCTTATGGCAGCATTGGGTGACGGGTCGCTCACTTTCCTCTAATATCGTTGAGGAGGGCGATGGCTGGATACCGCTGCGTTAACTCGTGAACGGGTGCCGTTTGAGGGTATTCGTCGTTTGGATATTCGGTGGAGGGAGAAATAAAGAAAGGGAGATAAATGTTTGAAATAAGAGTTGTTCAAACCACTAGTGCCCACTTTATATTTTATAAACAGAAATAAAATTGAAGATAAGATTAATAAAATTTAATTGAAAAATATATAATTAATTGGATTAGTATAAATGGTAGAAGTGTCGTTAAATTGCCTTTAGTATGTAAAATGTATATTTTGTGAAAATATCATCACTGCGATAAATAACTGCAGGTAAAGAGAATTTTTATTTCACTTTTCACTCATACTGACGAACTATTCTTTAATTTGATAGATTAACTTAAGCAGCCAAATTTTCAAGTACCGTTATTAGATTTTAAATGTTTAGATTTGATGTTCTTTAGCATCTGGTCAACTTTATGGTACATGTAAGTATTTGAGAAAACGAAATGCCTGTCTGCAAATGTGGTTCCACATTGTTTAGCTAGACAAGCTTTTTGTCTACGTAATATAATGAAATGGTAAGCAACTTAATCGGTTTGAGCATAATTAGCTATTTAAGAAGTCGCTTGAAGTGTGCCACGTCACATTACAAAAAGAAAATGGCTCAACACAAACTTACTCTTATAAATATAGAGGTAAATAAGATAAATCTCAAAATAATTCTTGTACATGCATGTACAATAACACCTAGCTAGAAAAATATCTATAAATACTACAGTTTTGCAAATATTGTTTACATTAAAACCAGGCTCTAAAGCGCCTCTTCTCTTCCTGCGATTATAAACACATTTTAAAATGTTCCTCTACAGACCTTCCGCACACACATAAAGTGCTTTCGATTTGTTATTGCAAAATTTATCTTTTTGATGCTACCCGTTTGCATGTTATTTTCTAATCTAAAACTTTACCGAATAAATTCTATAAGAATCCAATTCCCTTTAATGTGTTCTAAATTGATTAAATCTGATTCAGGTAGCAAAGTGCTTTTGTGTTTCACATGTTCGTGAAATTCTCCGCGTGGCTTTTGAAAGGTGTGTTTAATTTGTATTGTATTATTCTATTTATTCATTATTTAAGTAAAAACTCTGAGCTTAGTTTTGCAAGTTTTTTTTTTACTATTATAAGTCCGTACAAGTTTCTTCGCTTTAAATATACTACCTAATAGATTTTTGTTATATTGTTAGAAGTTAGTACTTGGGCGTCCGCAGACAACCAGCGTCGTGGCTCCTGCCGCGATATAAAGCTGAGCGGAGACCTTTTTGATGACCATATTGACTGATTTGGCTTATATACATGTTACAAAACAAGTACACAAATTATTATTATTAAACTTAGAAACTATTTTAATTATAAAGTTAAATTTTTTATTGTATCAAATAATACATTTTTCTTTCTTTCTTTTTTTCTTTCAAGGCAATTTTATTTCTCGATAGATTTATAATATTATAAAATATTTTAAACAATTTTCATTGCAGGCGAATGAGCACGCTATTCACCTGATGGTACGAGGCATGTGAAGGGGAGAAAGTAGGTATATAATTACTGAAGATAAAAATGAAATGAAATTAAATAAAATGAAATGTTTATTTTTCAACATTGACAATAACTTGTTCTTATTGATGTCAAATAAAACATGACTCTACCACTAGTTCGAGAAAATCTTAGCAAGTTTTACTCTAAGGAAACATTTTTTTATTTTCAAACTGGTTTTATTTTATGGTCATAAAGAAAAACTGGTTGCGAAGCGCCAGAAGCTCTAACTGAAATAAACTATACATTGAAATCAAAACATGGCGAACTTAGGGGTAATTTTACCAGCTCATCATTTTATATATGGCGAAATTGGAAACGGCATCGTAAAAATTTTATAGATCCAATTTATAAAAAGGATTATTCTGGTAAATTAAAAAGAACTTATTACTCATATCATAATAAGTTTTAATTTCAATAAACAAAATAACAACTAATATCATCATTAATGTTCAGAAAATCAAAATATAATTTAAGGAAAGCAGGGTTTTTGAATCTGTGAAATTGATTCCGGATAAACTGTTAAACGGATACAATCTTTCCATTTTGCTTTTGAACTTTTGGGAGAAGCACATTTAAAATAAAAAACGATATTGTCATATCTCATCCATCAAAGCAAGCAAATGGAACAGACTGAAGATCGCAGTAAGAACAAACGTTTGTCGACGTCGACGAGAAAGAATGAAGTTTTTTTAATACAGTAAAAAAATGATAAAATTTGAACAAATGCTGCAAGAAGCACATCAGTCGAACCACAGGCTGAATAACTTGCTTATTAAGTCAACCTGTCGTTCGATTTGTGTACTAAATTGCTTAATCGCAATCAGCCAAATTATAAAAATATTAAGTATTAAGTAAAATTTTTCTGTATCTAGATTTACTTCTAAAAATATTGTACTTTACGCAAGTTACTTTCATTGCTGATACTTGCGTAGTCATTAAATACTTAAAGTTATCTCTGAACATCTGTTCTAAACCCATAAATCTTGTTTTGGGAGTTTAGATCACGACTTATAACATAAATATATCACAAGACAGCCGCTTGGAGAATAGTTAGGAAGGTTTGTTTGTCGTTGATCTTGCATACAGCGGAATGTTTACTTGTTTCTGTCTTGAAAATTAATTATTATCATAGTTTATGCTTATTCAGTAACATTCAATGTGCCTACTCTTCATTAATCAAAGACATTTCGGTCGTAAATAGTTTCTGGATAGGAAGCCGTAGTACAGTCAACAGCTCATTGACCAACCAAAAAAATCCTAATTTTCACAACCGATTTTAATCCTAGACTTCACCAATAAAGAGTTCAAAATCAATTTTGGAAATTTATCATTTTGTGGAAGGTAAAAGAGCTGTTGATTGTACAATTTTCGTTAATTAACAGAAACCTTATTATCTTCAGTGACACTTTCATATTTACAGGATTTATTTATTTATTTATTTTTTTTACCTTTCAATTGAAACTTAATCGTTTTATTTTAAACATTATAATTTTTTTTATAACTTAACAATTAGATGTGTATTGTGTAAAATTAAAATCTAAATTAACTAAATAAGTATTTAAAATTATTAAAATTAAATGGATTTAAATAATTTTAATTATTTATATTACCATAATTTATTTAAAATTTTGGTTTCAATTCATTTAAGACGGTATAAGATATCTCTTCGTATGAACGAATAATATTACAATACCGTGTACAGTGGTTCTTAGTTCTTAAAAAATGTGTTTTTTGAGATTACTAAAAAGTTTTATCTGCAAATTTTTTTACTTGTGTGATACTTTATTTGGTCCTCAGCCATTTCAATGAGTTAAAGAAAACTGAAATATACTTAAGACAATGATACTCAATAATACTTTAGAATCGATACTGTCGGTTTACTAAAAATTTATTTTGAATCTTAAAACTTGTAAATTTTGAAAAAAACCTTTATAAAAAAAAAGTTGTAAGTTATTTTTGTTCTTGCTTAACTTCAGAAACAATCACTTATTTAATTTACTATCACTTTTAATGATTTGATTGCAGTAAGTGAAATTGTGAGTGTAACTCAATGGTATAAACTATTACGTGACAAGGGATTCACGATATTTAAGTTGATTACTAAAATTGATTATACCTGCTGCAATACCATATTTATATAGACGATCCGGACAATATTTACAATGTAATAGTTTCCACGTTATTTGTGTTTTATGTAAGAAATGAAATGAAATATTTATTTCTCAACATTGACAGTTACTTGTTCTTATTGATGTCAAATAAAACATGACTCTGACACCAGTTCGAAAAATCCTTCGTGAAGAAGAACTGGCAAGAAACTTTTCGGGTATATCTTTTTCAAAATAAATTTACAGAGTCTCTTTATGTCTACACAAAGTTATTCTTATCTGCATCCGTTAGCTGGCAAGTCTACCTCCCCCCAAGTATCCAAACGACGAACACCCTCAAACGGCACCCGTTCACGAGTTAACGCGGGATCCAGCCATCGCCCTCCTCAACCATATTAGAGGGAAGTGAGCGACCCGTCACCCGACGCTACCATAAGAAGACGTACTTTAGTGACAATGAAGCTTTAGACGTATATCCTTTCAAGCCGCTAATCATCTTTCATGTAATATTTAGAACCTCAGCCACAAGTTAAGTGATTGTTTTTACACCCTCGTTTAAGTTCCCAAAAAAGTTTAAAAGCAAACGTCGAGTCTCCTAATACTAAAAAGTTTGTTTTTACAAAATAAATAAATCCAAATACATCGTGCCACTGAATCAAACAGTAAAAACTGGCAGAGCGCCAGCAAATTCGAAACTTTACAGTATTTGGTATTGACATTATACAAATATTGCACACGGAAGTTATTTCAGGTCGTTATTTACAGCGATAAATATTTTATGTTTGCATAAAATAAAGCAGAGATTTTACTCGTAGGTACAAATTTTCGAACTTGCGAATTAAGAAAGAATAATTTTAAAGGTATTTTAACAAGGTCTACAAATATTTCAACAAGAGAATCAAACTGTTAAAAGATATATTACCATAATTTAAACTGTGTTAGCAATACATTTGCTAAGAAGTGAATACATTACTTCTTTGGAAAGAAGTAATCTAAACTATTTACTAACTTTCCGAGAGTTGGAACGATAATAATAAGTTACGCCCAAGCTTCCACACTGATTACGAGTAATTTTTGTGATCACGTTTAGGATCATTTACTTTGTACCGTTGTGTAATTTTAAACAAAAGAATAAATTTTCAGGAAATATTTCAAGAAATATCTACTTATGCATTTTGAGTGTTTCATCCTTAATGGATAAACCAGTATTTATAATATTAATACTAAACGAGATCTGAAGGCAAATGAAACAAATTTTCTACGGGGTAAAATTTTACGTGATTTAACAAAATCCATATAAAAGTTTTGGATAAAAACCAAAATTTCTGAAACTTATAAAAGTCTTAAAAATACACTTGAGATTTCTTAATTCAACAAGAAGAAACTTCTTGTTGAAAAAAAGAGACTTGCTCACTTCCAAACTGTAATAAGAAGTGAAAGTTGTTTAAAAATCACAGTAACAAGCATTTTTCAGATTGAACATCTTTGAATCTATTGAATTTGAAAGAGTGTTATTTCTATTTCAATAAATTGTTTATCGGCCGTGTTTATTACATAGGTCTTTATCAGACCGATAAGCAATTCTGAAAATGAACAGTTTGACCTTTCTATTTCAATAAATAATTTGCCTATTACATAGGTGAAAATGTTCAATATTACACACAGTATTCAAAAACTAGACGTTAATCCCTTTTAAAATGGCTGATCTTAATGGTTGCCAAAGAAAGATAGCACAAGTTAAATGTCGACTAAACTCTGATATATTCCTCTTAAATGAAACCCGTATGAGTACATTGCTATGTGTTTGCTGATACTATTGTAAACGGCTCTTTAAAATGAGTTAAAGTACTACTCGTATATGTTTTTTTTTTATTGAAAAAGGATTAGACGTTTGTCTTCTATCTCACCTGATGGAAAGTGACGATGAAGACAAAGGTATTACACATCTATCCACGAGATACCTATTCACTCGACGCTTGAAAGAACTAGGACTATAGTTTTCTGTAAAAACAGACGCAGGCAGTTCATTCCACACCTTGGCGACCCGCACCAAAAAGGAACTATTGAAGCGTTTGGTTTGACTTCTTGGGATATTCACCATAAAGGGATGGAAGGCCTGTCTGCGTCTAGTAGTCCGATGTAAGAAGTGTGTGGGTTCAACCTGATCAAAAAGAGCATTCGCGCACTCAATAATGTTTTAGGTATATATTTTTAATAGTGTTTTTCAATAATGTTAATAGCCGAATAGCCGATAGAAAAATAAGACGTTGTTTTAGTTATATTTATAGTAAACACATAACAACATAATTTAAAATTTAAATGCCAGCTTATTTTTAGCATTATTTAATTTGTAAAGATGTAATTAAAACCATTTATTTTTAGCCACTCTATTCTTTAAATTCTTGTATGCAGAAAGTTTTATCCAGAACACAACCAACTTACAAATTAAATTTATATCCATATATGATCAGAGAAATGTACGACATGGTACTTTTTGTCTTATTGATCATTGTACCAAATTAATTTCGTAATCGTATATTAAAATTCAATTTTTACTCCCATCCATTTTCTCGTAACGCCAGGTTCTTAGTAAGGAAACGTGGTATTTGTCTGTATTTCATTTTAAATTAACTACCACGCTCCTTGCGAAAACGTTAAAATACACCTTTTCTTTAATAAAAACTTATACCTTCGAGAATCTCAATCTAGAGAAACCCACAAAATATTCCGCATAAGAATTATTCTCTTTAGAATTGTCAGTGTCAAAAGCTAACGCCTCGGCGTGTTATATCTGGGGGCAATAAACTGGATTTGTAAGTCTAATATGCGAGAAGGATATTTCCATTTTTATTATGTTTAACCATTTCTACGTGTATTCTATGTCAGCTGCGATAATCGTACCAACCTTATAGCTTTGTATAGTTTGTTGTTTGGATGTCAATATGGATGAGATTTTAATACATAGCTTAACAATCAATAACAAAAAAGGTAAGTGAAAGCTTTGTTAAAAATTTGTAGCTCGAATTACCCAAATATTTAAGGAACGTTATGGATTTATCTGAATTATAATATATATGAATACTAAGAATTTAATAAACAAACAACAAACAGAGAAGATATATAAAGTTACAAACAAAGCACAACATACAAAATGAAAATAAAATCTTGAACAGAATTAATACTAAATAAACTGGAGCCTTGCCATTGCATGCACTGAAACAACAAAAGGCCACGACCCAGTATATGGCTTGATGTTGTGAGGAGGCATCAAGACTCTGATGTTTAGTGAAACCTTAATCATTCAAATTAAAATGACTGTTTGTGTGTCAGAGTACGTTCTTAATTAGGTATATGTATTAAGGATTAATATGATAAATACTTACGATATACTGCAACAGATGCGTATAAAAAGATTGTCTAGATCGACTGTTATGCAAGTACTTTCAAAATGTACATAAACTGAACGGAAATTTAACAGAGTTGGGTATGCTAGTAAAGTAATAAAATTAAGTTTGTGCTATCTAGTGTCGCAGTTTTTTGTGTCCAAAAAGTTTTGCTCCGAGAGTTACTTATAAAGATTAAATTTTAAATAACCGTCACTAGCATAATATTGGAGGGTCTCGTTATATGACAGCGTCGGTGGCGCAGTGGTCAAGGCGCTGGCTTTCAGATCTTGAGGTCCAATCCCTGTGACTGTCAAATGAACCAATGAGATTCTATAGCTTAAGGACATAAAACCGACTACTGTACAGTCAAGGAAAACACCGTGAGGTAACCTAAATACCCAAGAAATTATTTCGAAGGTTTGTGTAAAAAACTGCCAACCCGCAGTAGGCAAGCGTGGCGTAATATAAATTGCCTAATACCACCCCTTAGTTGGCAGAGGCTGATGTTCCTGCAACGGTTTTATTGAAGCTGTCAAGCGATATTATATTTTGAGAGCTTTAGGTTCCCTCTGGTTCGTTAAGGTATTCGTGACACGAACACTACAACGTATAGCTAGTTTAGATCAGTCAACAAATTCAACATGTATCCTTAACAAATATTCAGTTTCTCGTAAGCTCAGCTTAACACCAACTCAACTAACAGCAAAAGCATTTTGCATACGAATGTACTGGTATATGGAACAGGGCTCCGACTAATGACCCGTTCAGTACTGCTGGTACGCTCGTGTTCAGATTTAATTACCGGTTATTGGTGTTGCATATATTTTTATGTTATTTCCTTTTGCGGTTCATACGACTTTTGACATGTATTTGTGGATTTTTTTTAACTATCGGGGCTTATATTATAAATCCTTGTGTTGACTAAGCTTAATAGATAAATAATGTGTAAGGTTTCTTGTATTAAAACTATGTAGTAAATTAACTCTTTGTATGTTTGAGGCATATTTTCATTTATTAAACTAAATAAAAAATCTGAAGCGTGTTAAAGATTACAAGAAACTTAAGCTGAGCAGAGTATTATAATGCAAATGCAAAGCCTAAAAATGCCCGAAACATTAATCATTACAGCACTAACGAAACACGAGTTCAGATTAGACGCAAAAACTCCCTTAAGCCAGAACTGGTTCTGGCATTGTACTTTTTTTTTGCGCCCACGACCATTAATTTTATCTTAAGAACTGTTCTCTTTACCCCACTCAAACTTGTTTCAAGATGTATTTAATTCACCTTTGTCTTCGAACCATTCCAAATTGTGCTCTATGAATAAGGATATAAGCTTGTATATTCGTTTAAGGTAGTTTCGTATTATTTCAATCAGGGCAATAAAAGGGCATTTTACGGTTGAAAGGCTTCTGTGGGTAGGGACAGTATGATAATTTAAGGTGAATGACATGAAAATGTTAAAGATCACACGCATTTAACGCTGTATTCTACGAAAAATTTGGTTTCCAACACTTGTACCTGTAAAAGATATGCAAACATTAAACACTTTTCTTGTTTGTAGGTTTTAGGTTTGGACTTTGTGTAAAAATATCTTCTTGTTTTGTATGATGTATCAGTTATCCTCTTAGGAAAGCTTGTTTTTTTATAAATTTTCCCAAATATTCTTAATTTTTCCAGTCAGCATTCAATTTCACAAAAAACCTGTTTCGACTACGTCACAGTTTCACTCTACGTCTCTACTAACCATACCTCGATAACTTGAATAATTTATTTCGAATTATTACGTACTTAGCTTAGAAGCGTCGCAATTTGTACTTAATTATAGTGGCCCGTAGCACTGAGAGGCTTATCTGAATAGGAAATAATTTATAGGTAGTATCGGAAAGGTAAAGCATCTGCATTGCAATGTTGGGATTCAGTTTGCTTCGTGGAGCCCTAGGATGTGTTATTATTTTAATGAAATCGTAACTTATTGTTCCTTTTCTTGTCTTTTAATTTTCTTTTTAAAATGTTCAGAAAAAAAATTACATTTATATATAAAAACGTCGTGAACGAGTTATGCGTTCGATTTTAAGTTGAAGTATTTCAACAAAGCTAGGTTTTAATTTATCCAGTAGCGAATAATCTTCTTAATATAATTTTTCTAAAAAATAGATATTTGACTGAGAATTTATTCGGAACTCCGTGGGTAATTTTCAAGTCACTGCGATAGAGCGAGAAATTACCATCAAAAATCGGTTTCTTGTAGTCCAGTAGGTGTTCAAATGCTCAAACATACACTCAGCGTTGGTAGAGTGTTCGAGTGAAATAAAGGTCTAACAAAGCAAGTTTTTTGGCGATGCAAACACAGAAGACGATGCTTGCTTGCATGGCTGCATATAAGCTAGCCAGAACGAGTACACTATCATGAAAAGGGTCTTTAATTAAATAAAAATAATAAATAACATTGGAGACAATTTCCCCTATACTTCTACTCTCTAGCGGTAGTTTTATGAAGGTGGGCTGTGAAACTAACGAACACCTTAATAAAAACACAAAAAAAAACTTTTCATTGGACTTTTGCGGATTTAATATTTAGTGAATTAATTTCTTTTTCTATAAAAATTAACCAAAAGTTTTGTAGGTGCGTAAATTGTTCTTTCGTTGCTAAATTTTTTTAACATGAAACTTATTTATTTATATATTGAAGCTTACTAGTTAGAGAACCTTATTTACGGGGTAGGTGGTGAGCCAGATAAGAGTAGGTAGGTAACTCATTGGTACACTCGCATGAAGTGTATAAACCCACTATTTTTCATGGTTTTTTTTGTCTGAGTAATAACTCATTTCTCTTGCCACTTAGCCTTATTTGTATTTAATATCGTACTACGAAAACAAAATCGAATAACCTAATAATTAAGAACTAAAAATTAACATACATATATAAATCAACAACCATGACCCGAGAAAAAATATCTGTGTTCATCACACAAATGAATGCCCCGGCCATGACTCGATCCTGGGACCTTTGGTGTATTAGGCAAAGCTACTTATCATTACACCACCCGTTCGTCAATTAATTAATTAATTAATTAATTAATATACACATTAATCAATTATAATCACATAATTATACCTAATTAAGAAAGTACTCTGACACACACAGTCATGTCAATTAGAATACTAGACGCAGACAGACCTTCCATCCCTTCATGGTAGACATCCCTAGAAGTCGAACCAAACGCTTCGATAGTTCCTTTTTGGTGCGGGTCGCCAAGGTGTGGAATGAACTGCCTGCGTCTGTTTTTCCAGAAAACTATAGTCCTAGTTCTTTCAAGCGTCGACTGAATAGGTATCTCGTGGATAGACGTGTAACACCTTCGTCTTCATCGTCACTTTCCATCAGGTGAGATAGAAGACAAACGTCTAATCCTTTTTCAATAAAAAAAAAAGTTCAAATTCATTAAATTAAGTAAATTACTTTTTTAGTGTAATTAATTGAATAAATGACTGAATAGAAAAGATTGTAATTTTAACCTGAAATTGTAACAAACCTCTCATTAACATAATGTTCCTGTTTTTGAGCAAAGGCCAGCATCCCTGTCATTAGTCGGGAACTTTCCACCCGTCCAACGAATAGATCACTGTCGAACTAGTCATCAAAGTAATTGGAGTGTCGGTTGCGAAATAATATTGGAAGTTAAATATAGATTACAAGGTCCAAACCGTATTTCTTTTCATACGTACGTAAGTTATTTATTTAATTGATAATAATAACAAATCGTTGTCGTTTAAAATAACCTTGATGGCAATTAATTTAACTAAATCGAAAAACATGAGCTTTTACAAAACTAAACCTTTGTCTGTGTATTTGTTATTTAATTTTGTTAATAACTTATTTTAAAAACACTACTCATCCTAAAAATCTAGGAAGAACGGACATGGTAATATCAACTGGCTTTCCAGATGTTGGGCTTTATTCTTCGAATGGGTCAAGAATTTAAACGTTACTCTATTGTCACTCTTTTGTTCAACAGTTTCCTTAGGTCGATTCTGGAATATGCATCAACTATCTGGAATCCTTACTATAATTCGCATACTGTTTGTATAAAAGAATTTATTCAAAATTTGTTAAGCATATTTTATTTAGGTGTTCGCATTGCAAAAACAATTGTGATGTTAACAATCAAAATTACTTGTACAATCGTCGCCGAGTAAGAGACCAGATCTACATGAGATACATACAATACATACAAGAGATGTACAAAATTATTCACAACATCATAGACTCTCCGTTTTCTTTAGGTGTCCCCGGATAAGTTCTAGATGTAAGAATTTGTTCTGTGTTCCTCCTGCTAAAACCAACTATACTGCGAATATGTTTTTAAACAGAGCTTGTAATGATTATAACAAGAAATTTAATTATGTAGATATGATTTCCAACGTCATTGTTTATAAAAGGAAAATTAGGGAGGAGCTCACTATCCAATTATCTCTATCCTTATATTTTTGTTCATTTTGATTAAATTGTAATAATGTAATGTTTATTTTTATCTATTATTAATTATTTAACTTTCAAAATTTGTATTGCTGTAACTGCTTTAATTGAGTTAGTTACTGGTGGAAACTTTATTGATTTGTTATATTATTTATATTAATTTATATAACTGTATTAAAATATTGTATGTTTCCCAAATAAATAAATAAATAAACAACCCGAGGTTATTTGCCTCGCAGTACCTAACTAAACCTGCATTGTTGTTTAATATTTATGTAGATTTGTGTGCAATAACAACTTTAATAAAACACATAAATAATACAGCATTACTACAGACATATGAAAAAGTTAAATTCGCTCTAAAAGTATTTTGGAAAAGTAATAATATTTTTCCAAGTGAGAAATATGTCCTTCAGCTGATGATGATACAACGCAAGATTGCCATTTCTATGTGGAAATCGTTAGTGACATTAACCACATTGTATAGTGCTTGTAACTTGTAGTTTTATGTATTGGTTTGAGATGGTTATAACAACAAAATCACATATCTGAAGGTGTTTTAGTACCAAGTTAGTTAAATAAAACAATATAATTATTTTTGATTAATCATTTATGTCTTATATAATATGTCTTCTCCGATGCGTGATTGCAGTACTACAATTAAAACAATGCATTGATTCGTGAGGCGAAATCGGTCAATCCATGTTCATGCGCAGGTCATCATGTAAAGAAGATTCATTATGCCGAGAAATGCCAGAGTCATTGTTTGAAAAAGGATCTAAGTCCGAGGGCATGCCATGAATTGCCATGCCAAAAATTAAAAAAACACTCAGACAAAACGTAAACGGGAACACCCAAAAATTCCGAATAAGAATATTCCGATTTTAAAAATTCCGAATTTCACAATCCCTAAGAGACTAAATTCCGACTATTGAAAAACACGATTCTTATTTTATCGAAATTCATAAATACGAAATTTTAATTTTCCGACTTTCATTAGTACGAAGAATTAAAAACCCGCTGTGTTACTAGTCCGAAATATGGTATTACGAATTTTAATTTTCCGAAAATTCAATGCTAACATTCAGATTTTGTATCTAAAACAGGTATATATTATAAATTATAATCTATATCTCCTATGACACAAATTAAAATTAATAATGCACATTTTGAAATAATACAAATTAGGCGTGATGACGAGCGAAGCGAGGAAGAGCAGTTAGTCTGCATGTAGATAATGCAGCTCAGGCCAAGCGAGCGCAGCGAGCGTGCCGCGGCAGCAAGAAATAACTCGGTACAAAAAACTTAATAAACTTTCTCATTTCCAGCTGACTACATGAATACTCGCACGTATAAATTGATGTGCTCATGCAGTTTTACAAGGCGTTTGTTATTGCAACTAATATTATTCAGAATATTGGTATTCGGGATTCGTATTTATGATATTGCGGATTATTAATAATTCGGATTTTTTAGGGTTCGGTATTTTCAAATTCGGCATATTGATTTTCGTAATTAAAAACGTTAGGAATTTTGAAGTTTCGAGGAAGAAATTTAAGAATTATGGAACAATCAATCAAAAGTTTATTTAAACGGTTTTTTTAATTATTAATGTTGGTACTACCTAATACTTATTAATAATCATACTATTATTTTTCAATTCTTTTTTGAAAATTTATTTTTTTCCGTGTGTTTGTTCAAAAATCTTAGCGGAACCCAAAATGGTTGCTGTTATTTGACATTTAGTATTTACAATAGAAGAACTCGAAGATATACAAGCGGTCAAAAAAGATCTTCTTATCATGAAAATACCTGCAGAACCAAATAATCGACTCCTACTGACATGTATAAATACAAAAGCTTTTAAGTTAAATAAACAAGAAAGTATTTTCTGTAAAATGAAACTTCGTAAACAATGTTAGTTAAGTTAGTAAAAACATGTTTTTAAACATGAATCATGCAAATATATTTTTTCTCATCATTCTAAGTATCATAGATGAAACTGTAACATTTTATGTTATATCATACAAATGCATTTTTTGGATAGGCTTGTCAGTAACAGAGGGTGTTGCACTAAACGCTCCAGTTTTTAATGTATAATTAGGGGTAAAATATTTTTTTTTTACTATTACGCAATTTTTGTACAAAAAGTTAAGTGCAATGAACGTATAAATGAATTAACAATACAATAAAAGTTATCTAAAAATTTCAAAAACAGGTCTTTTGATATGACGTGAACAGGTTTCAATCGATATGTATTTCTATGTTCAATGTAGGGTATCAAATATGTCAAAATATTAACAAAAAACATCGGAGAAAAAGTCTTTCCAAATTTTGTGTGTAATATTTTATAATCATCATCTTTGATTGTATTATATATTTCTGGCCGATATTGGTAGTATAAAGAAAGTGACACTAAAAAAATAAATAATTTTTTAAAAATACAAAAAAGTATCTCTATGGTACAAAGGGTGAATCTAAAGAAGAAAATCATTTACATTTTCAAGAAAAAGTTGAAGGTAACCTATTCAAGGAGTGAAAGAAAAGAAAGAAAAAGGTAACCAAATCAAAGAGCGGTCAAGCTAGAAACTGTGGCAAATCCCGGATTACTACTCGGTTGTGTGTTTGGTAAGATTAGAAGGGCAACGTTTAATTTGAGCTTATGCCGAGAGCAAAAGCTATTGATTTAGACCTTTACTGCCGATAGCAGGTCAAGCAACTTAAATTAATTTATTTTAAGCTTCCTTGTTTAGTTTAAAATAACGTAACTGCACAATATTGTCAACTTACAACACAATATCTTGAAACTCAAAACTTGAAAATCTAAAATGTTAATTGAGTATTTCTCTCTTTACATTTCAATGTGCTTGCATCAAGCAAAGTATAGCGTTTCCGTTAAAATCTTCCTTTTTGCACCCGATCCTCTAAGCGCAGATTAAAAATGAACAGGGAAAAGTTTCATTCCGATTTTTGGTGCAAGCTCAATTTGAACATGGTGCGCCCTAGAAAATTCTTTTATGAGAAATCTGAAATAGTGTCTTTCGGCTACAAAATAGAAGTAAATTTGCCTTGAAAACGTTCCTGCTCTTTCTCATAGTAAGTTAAAAAGTTCGTCTCGTTAATTAATCACTTTCAAACTGTCTTATATAACTTGATGAGTAAGATTATATTAAGGAAATCAAACAAAAATTCAGTAACAAGTTAACGCAAAGATCTTATTTTATTTCTTTTTTTAATTTAATCCACTAATATTTCTAGTAATATTTCTTAACACTAACTTAACTTACTTCTAAATGTGGATCTAATATGAATAAATATAAAATAATTTTTAATAATAGAATACTAACATCTCAACATGCTTAATATGTTAAATGTTTGTTAACACGAACGTTTTGTCTGTACCAATAAGAACTTTTTCTTTATAATGGCTAATGGAAACAAAGAGTAAAAGTGTTAAATATCCATGGTAACTATTTATAAACATTTAAATCAGAATTTACATTGCAAAACTCGTACGGAATTCTCAAGGTAGTGTACTCAAACCATTGCTATTTCTTGTTTTTATTAACGATCTTCCAAATGCTCTGCAGATGATGTGACGCTGTAATTGACGAACAGTGTGACTGAAGATCACACATAAGTAGAGTATGCGACAAAATCGATAGTTTTATATATTAGGTCTTTACCTATGAAATTGCCGTTTTTCACGAAATAAATGAAGCGTAATTTTTTTATATATTATTTATTTCTATTAATCAAAATAATCACCCATGCAATCAATGCATCTTTGCCAACGCACTGGTAGCTTATTGATGCCTTTCTTGAAGAAATCAGCTGGACGGGAGGCAACAAATTCTTCAAAGGCATTTTGTACTGCCTCTCGGGTATTGAATTTTTTTCCCGCCAAGAAGTTATCCAAATTCTGGAAAAAGTAGAAGTCTGTAGGCGCAAGGTCTGCTGAGTACGGCGGATGACGGAGAACTTCCAACCCCAACTCTTGTAGCTTGGAGACCGTCCGCTGTGCAGTATGAGGTCGCGCGTTGTCGTGCAGGAGCAGTGGAGCCGAACGATTGACCAAAGCTGGTTGGAGACGTGCGAGCTTCTCCATCATTGTGTTCAGTTCTTCACAGTACACATCTGCAGTAATGCTTGTCCCGTTTGGCAAGAAGCTGTGATGAATTACACCCGCGTTGGACCACCAAACAGTGACCATCACTTTTCTAGGGGTAAGTTTTCGTTTAGGGCATTGTTTGGGTGCTGAACCAGGGTCAAACCAACTTGCTGAGCGCTTACGATTGTCAAACAGGATCCATTTCTCGTCACAAGTAACAATGCGGTTCCGAATTCCTTCATTTGTATGCCTGCTGAGCAGTGCAAGGCACGTCTCCACGCGTACTTCGCGCTTGCGGTCATTGAGTTCGTGGGGTACCCATTTGTCAAGCTTTTTTACCTTGCCAATTTGACGCAAATGGACCAATATTGTTTTGGTGCTAACGTCGAAAGCTGCTGCTAATTCAGCCGTGGATTGAGTTTCATCAGCTTCTACAATTGCATTTAATTCGTCATTGTCGACCAAAGTTTTCGGACGACCACGGGGTTCAGTTTTCAGGTCAAAATTTCCAGAACGGAAGCGGGTAAACCAATAACGGGTGGTGCGTTCGTTTGTAGTGTTTGCTCCGTAAACGTCGTTGATGTTGCGTGCCGCTTGTGCCGCTTTGCTGCCACGACGGTACTCATACTCCATAATTACTAGAATTTTTAACTTATCCATGATGACGAAAAATGTTGAAAAAAAAAACAAAACACTAACTATTAAATAAATGACGATTTTAGAAAAAGAATTCCATGTTTGTCAAATAAAATTAATTTGAAATTAGAATTATCAGTAAAAAAAAATAATTCATTTGAAATGGCCAGTACGGCAAAACGGCAGTTTCATAGGTAAAGACCTATTATGTACTACGACGTCTTTCACAAAACGCTAACAAACAAACGGCTAAGTTAGCATATCATGGATACCTTTCATCTCTGCTGTGAAATGGCGTTATTCTGTGGGGCAACTCAGTGGACTTCCACTGGGCATTCATAAAACAGAAAAAATTTGTGCGGGCAATTAGTAAAGCAGATTACACGGACAGTTGTAATCCCTTATTTACAGCTAATAAAATACTCCCACTATCTAGCCTTAAAATTTTTGTAATCTTACTTTTAAAAAAACCATATAAAACTATTTCCACTACAGAAACAATTCTTTACTTACAGACTAGAAATAAAGTAAAATTAGATAACAAGTTATATTTGCCACAATGGCGCCTGAAATGTTTCAGTAGGAATGTGTATTGTATCGCAATCACCATCTTTAATCATCTCCCGGATTCTTATAAAAATCTGACCACTTAGGAATTAAAACATATGGTATTCAGGATATTGATAGAGAAGTTTTATATATACTGAACCAAATTTTTAAATGACATTTACCTTTCTTTATAATAATAGTAATGACTTTCCAACCATGAATATAAATTTTATTTTATATTTTAGATTGACACTAGTAATGTTGACTTGAGAACCATGACTGTAACTTTGTTATTTTTTAATTTTATATTTAGATTGATAGGTCAACTTTAAATTAAATTGTTGTGAGAGTAGGTACCTAAATATAAACTAATTATATTCGCAAGCCTTTATCTGGCAGTTTGTGAATTGGGAATGCTATTATCAACAATTATGTACACTCATTCTTGCAAATAAATATTATTATTATTAGATATGCTCAGCTTTTACAAAACAACTCTGTGTACACAAAATTATATAATTACAAATAATGTCAAAAACAAAAATAAAAATACCTATAGACTGCATCTATTTCACTCTCTTTTCCACTGCTCCGGGAGTACGCTCTATTTATTACTTTGTGATTGTTTGACGGTAAAAGAGATTATATTCATTTATTCTGATACGTATGAAATAACAAAAAAAAACCTTAATTAATAAAGCTCAACATTTTATAGTTTTAAAAACTTTTTCTATTCAACTTAACACTTTCATGGCTGGCAGGGTTAAAGCAACAATCAACAAAACCTTTAATACTGAAAATCTGAAAACACTCAACGTTTAAATAAAATTGTAATACTGTTCAGAAACTCCGATGTAATTTTAGCAAAGCATTTATATGAACCCGTAAAGTTAATCCCGGATAAAGGTTTGCTTAATGCTTTTAATTTTGGTGAAAATAAATTGATTGCGAGCGTTTGGGTTCAAGGTTTCCTATAACTTTGCTTTTGTGTTTATTTAAAAAGTGGACATGAAGTTAAATATAGTTAATTGATATATTAAATGACGCTAGGTACCATATAATGCTTTGAAACGGCCACTTTAAATTGCCTTGATGAAAGGCATTCGATCAACAAATTTAAACGAGTGCCGTTTGAGGGTGTTCATCGTTTGGATACTCGTGAGGAGGGACTTGCCTAGCTAACAGATGCAGATAAGAATAATTTTAAATAGACACAAAGAGACTCTGTAACTTGATATTGAAAAAAACATACTCGTGAAGTTTCTTGCCAGTTCTTCTTCACGAAGGTTTGTCCGAACTGGTGGTAGAATCATGCTTTTGACGTCAATAAGAACAAGTAATTGTCAATGTTGAGAAAATAAATATTTCATTTCATTTCAAAAAGATACATTTAGACTTGTTGCTCTAATCTTACTTTCAAGAAAAATTTCGTCACGTCATCTTGTTTTCATAGTGTTACTCTTGTTCTTACTAAGAAATAACTGAATGCTCTCTCTAAATATCCGTTGGGAACTCATAAATCGCATTTCATGACTTTTGATTGCAACTTAGAACATAAATATGTCAAAATACGCCCGCTGGGAGAACACTTAGTTACTTTCGATTTTGAGCTTACAAACAGAGAAAGTTTACTGGTTCCCACCGCATTCTTTTTAAACGCATGTAAAATTAATTCTATTTCTTGAAAATATTTTCAAAAGCAACGCAAGAGTAAATTTAAAAAAGAGTGATTAAAATTTTCTGTTTTAAAAAATGTGGAAAATAACCACTTATGATTTTCAATATTTTCAAGCAATAAAAACATAATCTCCTCTGGCATTAATCATATTACAAAAATATTTGTTTAGTTTTATCTTCTCGGCAATCATCAAAATTTAATAATCAAAATAAAAGCGTTTTATTAGTTCTTTAAAAATAATTAACAAAATTTGTAAGTTAGTTAGAATGTTTAATTAATTATTGGTGATAATTGTAAATTAGGTTCATATATAATGTATTTTATGTAGGAATCCCCGAGCGGGTAAAGGGCTCCTCGAGCTCCTGCCATTTTGTCTGTCTTGTTTAGCGTGCGCCAGCTGCCGCGCGGATGGCCTTGGACCACCGTTTGAGCGGTCGTCCTGTGCGGTGCTTGCCATCTTTCGACCCTTCGATTGTGTGACAAGTTTTGTCCATCTCTTATCTTCGTATCTTACCACATGTCCATTATTATTTCTAATTACTTCATTTGTTATTGTATCCTTCAGTTTAATGCCAAGTAGACTTGTCCCCACAGTTTTTTGGCAGACAGATCATTTTTAACGTTAGCATCTGTGAGAGACCATGTATCTAGCTAAAGGTGAGTGTTGGAAGGATACAAGAGTCCATTAGTTTTCTTTTGCTGGTAACAGGCATTTTTGATTTCTAATTGCATATTGCTCTTCCGTGAGATTGACATAGCTAATGTCAGCGTAATCCAGAATAGGAAGTATCAATCATTGTGTTAGAGCCAATCTGGTTGGTATGGCAAGAAAATTTCGAAGCCTTCTAAGAGAACCTACTGCAGAAAAGACATTTCTACTTACAGCTTCTGATTGCGGTTTCCCTGACATTGCGGTATGTCCGTACTACCAACGAGAATAACTTGCGTTTTATTGGGATTAAGTTGTAGACCATGCTTATGGCTCTACTCAAGTATGGTCGACAGATCCTCGTTGATAGTACCAGCAGCCTCATCAATGTCATCGAATTCAGCTTGCGTGTATATTTGTCAGTCATCAGCATAAAGGTGGCAGGAAAAAGAAAGAGAGTGAGTTATGCTGTTAATGAAACTAGTAAATAATAGAGGAGAGAGCACGCCACATGAAAATAGGCAATAACCAGATTTGTTCTTAAGATTCACATAATCCAACAACGATAGCAATCACTATCCATAGAAATGATAAAAATACGTAATTTTGCTTTGCTTTCGTTTATAAATTAAACCAACATAAGTGTAACAAGAGTAAATTGGTAGATGATTACTAATTTATTTAGGTTCTTAAATAACTTAGGTTCCTATAAAATAGTGTTATAGTAAGTTAAGTGATTTTCGTAATAGGAAGTATTTTTGACGGTCAAAAATAAAAGAAAGTTTGAATAGTACTAGGTGTTTTGTTAATTTGTTTTGATAAAAATAGTTTTCAAATCAAGAGGTTAACGTTTCGATTCATATACGTGAGGTAGGAGACTATATTTTTTGTTGACATTTTGTAAAGTCACCCATTTCGGCTCTTTGTTTGCGAGCTAGAGTGGTGATTTCCCCTACGACGAAACCTGAAGTGAATTCCCTTACAAATGCGAAGTCTTGTCGGGCCGAGGGAGGAAAAGGCAAGCAAGCAGGTGCTAACATGAAGGTGCTTGAGAAGACGGGGGAGGGGAGGGGCAGCGATGTGTTTCCTCACCATGGTAAGTGGGGTCACCCATGCGTTCTTGGGAGGTGGGGGAGGACTGCAGGCGTTGCGTAGCGGAAGCTTTTGGGTCCATGGTGGGTTTTGGGGCCCCGGGTCAAACTAGGTTACTGACTTACGTAGGATGCATACGGGTTGCAATCCACAGGGCCATGATCGCCCGCGCATTTGAGAATGCCCTGACGCATACTCTGGCGCGATTCCAGAGTTATGTGGGACTCGTCCCGACGCCTACCAGGACCATACCCACTAAAAACCCCCTGTCGGCTCGTGCATTTTTGCCACTCAGCCTTCATCTGAGCGACGGCCAATTAGAGAAAGAGGCCGCGCTAGCGGGGCCCAGAAGGGGTCACCCGCTGGGATTACATAGCACTGAAGGTGCTCAAAGCACTGAAGGTGAATACATAGCACTGAAGGTGCTCAAAATGAAAAACAAACATTAAAACAAAAATTAAAAATTGCAAAATAAAATTGAATTAATTCGCATTTACGTTAGAATTAGAATTTACGTTAGAATTAGAATTTGCGGCCAGAAGGGCTTCGAGATCGGCTGACAGTCTGGTGGATGAGTACGCTTGCGCATTCCTAGGCCTAGCAACTTTGAACTTCGAATCTAAAACAGGAGTAGTATATGAGACTGAATCACGAACTAGAGGATTGGGATGGGTTTCGGAGCGTTTGAAGAACGCTTCAGAGAGTGTTTTGAGGTATTGTTGTACTGTAGGCAGTTCAAGATCTCTATGCAAGTCCGCACGTACCACGGTGCGTTCGTGGCCCTGCGGCAAAAGAGGTTTTGAACTACCTGCAGTTTGTGCAGGAGGGAGGGTTTGGCGTGGGCAAAGATTGGCAAGGCATATGTCATGACGGGTCTAACGCAGACCTTGTAAAGTGTACGTTTGTTTCTGAAAGAAATTTTACTTTTTCTACCTAACATGCTATTTAGGCGGCCTAAGTAGTGACGAGCGAGTTTCGAAACTCTTTCGACGTGTGGCTTGAAAGAAAGCGTCGGATCTAATGTGACGCCTAAATATTTAGTACTGCGCTTCCAGGGGATGGGAATGCCTAACATTCGAACGTGGGGATCGCCAGCGGGACGACGGCGTTTGTGGTCGAAGCGCAACGCAGGACTCTTTTCAGGGTTTACATCGATGCGCCATTTTTGAAACCATACACCAAGGGCGTTTACGGCCTTTTGGAGTCTGGTTACAAGGTGCCGAACACTGTGGCCTTTGGTATAGAGTGCGGTGTCGTCGGCAAAGAGGGCGAGTTCGATGCCTATCGGCGGGATGGGAATGTCGTTGGTGTACACGGTGTACAGCAGAGGGGCGAGGACTGAGCCTTGAGGGACTCCAGCCTTTATGGGACGAAGCGCAGAAAACGTGCCTTCGTGTTTAAATCGAAACGTACGGTCTTTGAGAAACGACGCTATTAACCTGACTAGGCGATCCGGTAAGCCTATTTTGTAGAGTTTATAAACGAGACCGCTGTGCCAGACTTTATCGAAAGCCTTGGCTACGTCAAAGAAAACCGCGACTGTTTTATAACGACGCGGATAGAAACCGTCAAGTATATACTCGACGATTCGATGGACTTGCTGAGGGCAGGAGTGTTTGGCGCGAAAGCCGAACTGATGGGGAATAATGAGAGGATCGCCATCCGTTGGAAACAGATGGTTCCGCATTCGAGAGAGTATGACTCTCTCGAGAAGTTTAGACATTGCTTTGAGGAGGTTGATGGGTCTGTGGTTAGCCGGAACGTTCAGAGGTTTGCCTGGCTTGGGAATGCCTATGACTGTCGCTTCTTCCCAAGCTTTTGGAAAGTAGCTATGGTCGAAGCAGGCATTGAAAATGATAGCTAACAAGGTAAGCATCTGTTGAGGTAGGTGCTTAAGTGCGTGGTTGGAAATTCCATCCGCACCCGGAGCCTTTTTGGACTTTTGATTTCTAATGAGAAGCAAGATTTCGTTATTAGAGACTGTGACAGGGTTGGCGGTGATGGGGAGAGAGTCTCTGCGAAGGACTTCGTCCTCCACCGCCTGGATGTGTGAGGGATCAGCAGGTTGCGTGCTGGGCGAGCATTGTGCGGCAATGCTGTCAGCGAAGCATTCGGCTTTCTCTTCGATTTCAAAGGCAGTAGTGCCATCGGGACGAGTGAGAGGAGGAACGTGAGAGGCGGTGTCTACACGTAAGGCTCGGGCCATGCTATAGTACGCTTGGTGGGACGGAGAGATATTCGCCATGAGATCGTTCATCTGAGCGTCTCGGAGTTCCGCGAGGCAAGACCTAACTTTACGTTGAAGCTGATTCGCAGCTGTTCTATAGGCGGGCGTGGGATATTTCTTGGCTCTCCGGAGAGCCGCGTTCTTGGCTTTAATAAGATTGCTAACGGCTAAGGGAAGCGTGGGTTTGCCGTGCTTAGCAACCTTTTCGTTGTCACTGATGGCTGAGTTGATAGCATCAGTGAGAGAATTTACTAGTGAATCAATTTTATCCGGGCTATCTAATTGTTAGGGAGAGATCGCGAGTGGAGAGTTCGGGGCCTCTAAGGCTGAAACTAACGTATTTTTAAAGCCTTTCCAGTTGGTAAAGGTCTTAGGAGAGGTAGCGTTATCGTTAGACGGTCCTGGCACGAGGGAGACGGGGCGGTGGTCAGAACCTAGGTCATCGAGAGGTTCGATAGACCTGAGGTCGAGGTTGATTCGTTTGACTATTGCAAAATCGAGGATTTCAGGAGAGTGGTTCGGGTTGTCGGGATAGTGAGTGGGAGTGATGGGGGAGATGACATCTAAGTCAAGTGAATTTGTGATGTCGAGGAGAGCGATACCGCTGGTGTTAGTCGATAGGCACGTCCAGTCAGTATGTTTGGAGTTAAAGTCTCCGAACATAATGACTGAATGGCCGAGGGTGAGAATGGCCTCAAAGTCGCTGCGGATTGGTCTGGTACCACTAGGTATGTAGATTGAAGCTATGATGATGGTCGGATGACCAGTCATAGCCAATCTACACACAGTGGCTTCCATGTTGAGGAGAGGAGGGGTAGGGAGAGGACAGCAATGGAAGCCTCTTTTGTAATATACAAAACCGCCGAAACCGTCGGAGTTGGGCCTATCGTTACGAATAAACGCGTACTTAGTTATAGCGAATCCCCTGGAGCGGTTTGGAGTATGCCATGTCTCCTGGAGAAGGAATAAGTCAGGTTCTTTCTTCTGAAGGAACAGTTTAATCTCGGGAAGTTTGGTGTAAAGGCTACGAGCGTTAAAAGATACTAGGGATAAGCCCTTGGGTTTAATACGACTGGACGCGGGATTCGCGGGTCTAGACATTATAATTTACTTATTTACGATTTTATACAAAAATAAAAAAATAAATTTATAACGAACTTAGAAGCGAGTGATGCTCGGCTAACGCAAATAAACGCTCTTGAGGAGAGCGGGCGGCTCGCAGTTTGCGTGCGAGCACGGAAATTTCGTTAATATCGACGTTTTGAATAACGTCGAACACGGTCTTCATGTCCTCAGCCAACGACGACTGAGATGCGGATGACGGAGCAGGACGCGGCCCTACGGAAGCTACGGGAGCTGGGATGGGTCAGGAAGGTGCAGGCGGAACGGCCGGACGCTGCCCCCAAGACAGAGCCTGAGTAGGCGTCGGCTGAACGGGCTTTGCTTCCGGGGGACTCCGGTTGCACAGCGGCGGGAAGTGAGCGGGAGTGAGCGGCGGCGCCGGTTTAGGCGCGGCCCTCTTAGCGGTGGAGCGCGGAGCGCGCGGGCAACCCCTGTAGTTAGCTGTTTGGCCGGACTGACCGCACAGCACACAGGCAGGGGGGGAAGTGGATTCGGGAGTGCGAGTGCACTCCTTCGTTATGTGCGGATCCAGGCACTTAACGCACCTGGGGGGAGCTGAGCAGTTAGCCGCTGCGTGGCCATAGAGCTGGCAGCGGTGGCACTGCCCAGGGTGACCACGGGGGTTGGGACGCTCGACGGAGATATTTGAGAGTCCGCATATTGTGCGAGCCTCTCTAAAAATCTCCCTCGAGTTGGGAGTATTCGACAAGATAACTAAAGCTAACGGAAAGCGCCTACCGTGGTTAGAGTGCATCTTGTGCACTGCTTCGGCCGGCAAACCCTGGGACTTAAGGTCCTCGAGGATTTCTTCATTCGCGAGCTCGAACGGGACGCCCCGTAGTACTGCGCGGATCTTACGCTCCTCCGGGAGGGCGTAGGTGTGATACGCGATTTGTTTTAAAGAAAGTAACCTGGTGAACGCGCGGAAGTCGTCGACGGTCGCGACCTGAATTTTGCGCTGAGGCTTCGGTGGGACGGGAGCGCAGCGCGACACTGGCTTCGAAGGGACCGACGGAGACGCGGTCACTTCGAGTGACATGAGCGGCGCGGGGGCGGGTGTAGAAGACACCGGGGTTGGCTCGGGTATTGAAGACACCGCGGCTTTTTTCGAACGCTTCTTAGAGCGTTTGGCAACTAACTGGAACGCGGTCTCAGGAGAACCGGTTAGGGTGGCGGCGACCGACGAAGCTTCGGACGCGGCGGATTCTGAATCGCTCCCGGGAGCGGTACGCTTCCTGCGAGATGAGCGCGAGGATGAGACCGACGCGCAGTCCATATCGGATGGAACGGGAGACGCGGGAGAGCTATACACCTGAGGGGTCTGGACATTAGAGGCCTGAGGGGCCGGGGTTGAGGCCTGAGGGGCCGGGGACGCAATAGATGCCTGTAAGGCCTGCGTTAGTACGTCAGCGGGTATGCTTACGCTGGACGCAGCGAGCGCCTGGGCGAATGACCTAAGAATATTAACAAGGTCCATTGGAGGGCTTGGAATTACAATATGTAATATATAAATATATAATGTATGCCTAGGTTCCCTAGCAAACCTAGCACCTATTTATATAACAAATGCTTAGATTCCTAAATAAAAAACCTAGCGAACCCTAGCGGCAAACCCCCTACCAGCGGTAGGGGGGCTGGGGAGAATAACTTAAAACTAACCGTAGTACGCCGAAGGCCACTACCTAGAAACCTAAAAAAGGGTACGCAGGTAAAGATTTGACCGCGTTAGGGTCAACCTTTACCGACAGAAAGGACAAGTACACACGAAAACACACAGATATGATAAAAATAAATATGAAAAAATGAGAAAAAATAAATAAAATAGAGAAGAGAAATAAAATTAAAATAAAAGGACTGGTTCAGTACAAATTCGTTGTCACCGTTAAGTATCCTTTGTACTGAAACTAGACTACTTACGCTGGGCACAACACTGCACTCAGCACAAGCACAACACAACTTAGCACAGCACTTTGAAGACTAAGGGGCTTAGTCGCAAAGAAAAAATCGCACTGCGATAGCACTCAGAGGGAGTAGAAAAACCTTGAAAACCGTAGCACGGAACCAACACGCTAAACTGTGACGTCAGTAGACTGAGCGCCACGGAATATCGGGCAGGGACCGATCAACGGAGAACGGGGTCTTGCACGTCCGCACCGCGTGGCGATCGGAGCGAGAATGTGATGTATAGCATACTATACTACTACCCATATATAGACCTGGCTTCTATGGCGCTAGCTGGGTATTATACAGTTAAAGGGGACCTTGGCGGTGATCCTTGAAAGTTTCGCTAGACTTTTTAGATTGAAAATCCCCTTACATAATAATAGTATTAACACTAGGTTATACGAAATAAAATCTTTGCCATACATGCCGAAATTACCGTGAAACCCTGGCCTTTCAGGATTTTCAAAAAAATATATGAAGTCTCTTGCAATGTTGTAACAAAAACTTCACAAGAAACAATTCACATTTTTATTATTCTCTTTTTTCGTTAATATTGTTTTAGCTCAACTTTTAATTTATTTACTTTGATAATCCTACTGCAGGGAGCCCTCATCCACTATCAGAAGTGTTCGTCTACTGCAAATAGTACAATTGCCTAGTATTCGAAGTAAAATTTAGATAAATAAGTTGAACTTTATTAGTTCAATAAATACACAGTCGTTTTGAACACTTTGTGAAATTTATTTTTAATAAAAAAAATTTATAAAATATTTCCCTAGTTAAATAAAATATAATAAATTCTTAGGGAACCATCCACGTAATAAACTTCATCCATCGCATTCACCGGCGTAAAATAGTTCGTCCACCGCTCAGTGGCGTCACCTTCAGCGTCGATTTTGGCCTTTATTTTTTGGTGGCATCGTTGCTACCAGTTCTTCACATTGTTGTTTAGTTATTGAGTCCCAATAACTACTATAACTTTTGAGTTCCCTCTATGTAGACGACCCAGACCTTGTGCTAACATGCAGCTGCATATCATTAGCGATCCAGGAAACTTCACTTTTTTTTTATACAATCGGTATGGAATGCTTCATCTTCATTTCTAATAACTTTTTTTCGTATATCACCAATCGCCACCTCAAATTAAGATTCATCACGCCATATTATTTCACACCACTGGCCTGCAGTCCAATTTTCATGATCTTTAGCGAATTTCAGCTCTTTTTTTGGAGAGGCGAGAGTAAAGGTTTTTCTTTACCAGTATAAAATCCATAGCCCAATCGTTTTATGACCCTTTTGCAGGTATCGACAGATACATCTTTGTGAATCATCTCTCTCTACTTCACGGTAAATTCTCCTGCGCGGGCAAGACAATTCTTTTTAATGATTTTCCTTGAAACTTCTTCAGCTTGTGTGTGTCGGCGATAGGTTTCCCGCGAGCCATTTTATTTGAAAATGAAGATAAAATTCCATGTAATTATGGTTTTTATATGTTCGGAAATGACAGTGACGCATCATGTGACAGATTTGTTTTATTTTCAAATCGAATTTTACTAATTTTTCAATTAAGACAGGTAGATTTGAGACATGCACGAACTCTTTTGCATCGATTAAGAACTAGACAAACTATTTTGAGTAAGTCGTAGCAAATTAAAGTGCACCTAACTACATATTTTAATAAGAGGAGTTTTATTTGAAAAGTGCCTAATTAACAACAATAAGATGGAGAATTTAACTCTATACTATTTTTTTTCAAACGCCTGGTATATGAAAATGTAGTAAGGTTGAAAACAGGCAACCTTTGCAATATATAACTGGACGAACTCTTTTGCTTTGGGGCTCGTGAGGATTTACAGACCAGCACGCTTGCGTACTGCGGGTTAACAGACTTAACACGTACTGTCGAAATAATTTCTTAGGTGTGTGGGTTTCCTCACGATGTTTTTCTGCACCGTTAGAGCAGTTAGTTTTATGGATATTCGTTATAAAAACTCATTGGTACATTTTGCAGTCACCGAGATCAACCAGGGACCTTAAGTCCAAGAAGCCAGTGCCTGAACCACTGCGACATCGATTTAAACAACTATAAATGTTAAACGATTGTTAATATTTTACATTCGTATCAATTTACATGATTGCTACGACTTGGCATATGGCTTATCCCTATGTTTGATTTGTTGCCAAGAATATAAAGATGTCATTAGAGGACTCTCTCGAAAAATGTCTGCCTTAGTTTTCCGTCCCTTTTGGCTCGGGTTCCGACCAAAAGTGGACCTTCCAGTAATATGTATAAATTCCATTACAAATTATTTTCACAATAGCCAGTCCAGTGTTATTATCTATGTTTGCCAGAGACCTAAGTTATTGAAACCATAAAGCTAATGTATTCACCTCACATACCCTATACCAGGAACCAAATATGTTTGCGCGCAATCACGCGGTCCTTTCTTGACAAAAATACTCACATGAGGGGTTTAATGAAGGTGTTCAGGTGAGTATGGGAAACCTTCCAGGTCTTCAAAATCTTATCCCCATGAGAAAATTACCGTACTACCCACTAAAATTAAGCATTAGGACGTATTCTTTTTCCACGATGTGTACCAACACCCCGATAAAAAAATTCCAAACAACATGGCTGCCATACAAGACTCAACGTGTGATATCTCGAAAACCATAATGATGTTTTTAAGATTATTGTTTACAAGGAGTCTCTGGAGATAAAACGATGTATGAGGGATTTTATCGGATAGTATTTTCTTGTCCAATACAAATCTCTGTTTTGATGATGATGAAATCGGTTCCAAAACTTTCCCTTCAGCTGGCATCGCAATATTTCTCCCTGTTGTTATTAGGAGAGGCTGCGTAGATTCTGCTGTTATGGACAGATAAATATTTTTTTCGAACTTTTCATAAACAAAATATTCAACAATCACCCAGTTAGATCGCTTCTAATAAAAATCTATTTTACAAACACGTGTGAAGATAATTTCGAGTTTGTTACCTAAATATTTTAAGTCAAGTTTATTGAATAAATTGTATTGATTTGTCGGAAACAGCCAAATGAAACATAAATGTAAAATGAAACATATATGAAACTAAGAATAAAATATCGAAGCAGGAAATACATATAAACAGAAGAAAAAGGAACACTAAGAATGAATACATAAACTTCATAGTCGTATATTATATCATTGAATATATTTACATAGAAAAATACGGGAAAAAGGGTTATAAGAAATAAAGAAGGTACTTGTATTAGTAGGTATACGAATGTCAGATGGCAATGTAACAAAGCCTATCGAATGTTCATAGAATATGTACAGGTCAGTGACTCACCTGCATATTATTCTGTGTTATATATGTCAGTGTCAACAAACTAAATGTTAGTATGTACTTAAAACGTCGATTTTGTTACTCTAGAACAAAATAAAAATATTTCTGTAAGTTACTAAAGAAATGACTGATAAACAGTTATCTGAAGCACAGAAACCTGGTACAGAAGCACAACAACAAGGTACTGATACACAAGTGCGTTCCCAACAGCAACAATTGAGACCCCAGCAACCTAGACATCTAGGTTTAAGGCCATTACAACAGTTTTCAAGTAACCAACCTTGGCGACCACAACTAGTTTTCAGGCCACCGTTACCAAGACCTAGACCACAATTGCAAAGGCCTTGGCCACCAAGCTACATTCCACGACAAGGCCTGAAGCTTCCACTAGTGCAGCCTCGTCCGGAACTAGAAGTAACTCCCAGACCGCGAACACAAGGAGAAGGTCCTCGACAACAAGCAATCGCAATAGAAAATACCCCAATTTCGTCTGATCTTGGAGGTAAAAAAACATTAAATTCAGAAAAAGATGGGTCGATTATCAAAGCGCCAAATCAATCAAGCAAGTCTCCCACAAGAATAAAAGAACTGGATAACGAGCATCAAACAATTTATGCAAGCCGTCCAGCACTTCGACGATCTTCAAAAGGTAATCCAAATCATTATTTGTTCCTTTGTCTAAAGACGACGTGACGGTTTTAAATTATTACTGTAATATGAAATTGTCTTCACATGATAGTTACTTAATATATTAAATAAAACACTTTTAATCTGATTGTATCGCGACTTTTTATATTTTTAATTTTTACAATTTAACTCGAAATTTTGGTACCTTCACAGATACCATGGTCACGAGTGACTAAATGACAGGCGTCTTGACAATTATGAAAATATTCAATCATCTCCGAGTCGCGTAGCGTAGTGGTCAGTAGCCTTGTCTAATACTCCGGAGGTCCCAGGTTCGAGTCCTGGCCGGGGCATTCATTTGTGTGATGAACACAGATATTTGTTCTCGGGTCATGGTTGTTGATATTTATATATGTATGTTTAGTCTGGGTTCCTCCCCAGTTCGCTGTATGGTGTATCCATAACACAAGCTCTGCTTACTTTGGGGCCATGCAGTTGGTGTGTTTGTCTGGGGATTATTATTATTATTATTATTATCTCCATCTGGCGTCAGTCTCAAATTTGTCTATCAATATAATTAAGCGTGATAGATTCTGGTTAAAAGTGTTTTACTTAACGTATGATAATTTTTAAAGTGCCTTTGGGACCTGAAGTACAATATTTGCTCTCCACTCAAACTAGAACTAAGACCATTAAAAAAAATTCCAAAATGTACAAAGTGCTAACTTATCATTACCGCGTTTACATTAAAAACATATATTTATAAATAAATTCAATGATTTTACCAAGTTTTTTTTAAATTATAGTTGAAGAATTTCTTCAAGAAGATTACAGTCCTAATGAAAACAGGCCTAAAAACGGATTAAAGTGAGTACCTTAACTATGGTTTATTCAAAATTAAAGTTAAACAGATATATAGACTTACTGATTCATTGTCCACAACCATAATTTTTCGTTATGTATAAAAAGTGGTTATCATGTTCGTATTGATTATTAAAATAAATTTAAGACATATTTTAGACAACCTTTGTCTACAAATATAGTTATAGCTAAATATTTACTAGTTTGGATAGCGTAGTATTGCTCTATATAAAAACATTTAGTGGTTTTAATGTAAGTCTAGGAAGATTTACAAGTTTCAGTTTTTTTTTTTTTTCTATAAACTCAGATAAATTACTGAAATCTTAATTTAATATTTCGCCAGCAGGTTCAACAATGAATAAACAAATATTTACTGTTTATAATACGCGTAAAAAAACTACTATAAATCTACTTATTTTATACGACGTTATACAAGAATTTAAAATTTTGCAAACAAATATTGTAAATTTGCACCAAATGTTTTCATTTATCGTTGAAAAATAAAAATAGGGCACCATTTAGAAATAGGGCTCCAGTTACAAATAGGGCAACACGGCATTCGAATCGCCTAAACCACCCGTGGGCCAGGCTAATGCGGCGTACTCATTCCTACTGAGTTTCTTGCTGGTTCCTTGGCAGGTAAGGACCCTTCCGAACTAGTGGTAGTTTCAATATACGACGTCCTAAGCCGAGGTCCGTGCCATCTCGGGTGCCCTTAGGCGTAGTTTAAGTTCCGGCTAAGCGCCCCCAGCGCTAGGCCAATAAGTCCGGTGAAATAGAAAAGGCTAATAGGGCCATAAACTGTCCATTAAAAAAAAAAGTAGTGGACTGTGAATTGACTAGAATAGTAAACTAACAACATCAGAGAATGGACCGGTATCAAAATCGTGGAACAACTTTTTACACTATCCAGGGACAGAGACAGGTTCAGAAGCTTGACTGCCAACCCTCAATAATGGAGAGGCACTTAAAGAAGAAGAAGGAAGAACATACGAGGGTTGATCCAAAAATAATGATAATCTGTATTAAAAATGGTAACTAGAGTTTACAAAATTACTTTCCTACATAGTATTATTAATTCATTTAATCCATCTGTTATCTAAACGAAGAATTTCCTTCAAAAAAATTTTTTTTTCTTGACCATCCAATAAGCCACAAAATTCACAACAGTCACTTTGGTAACGTCTTCAAATTTCTTGCTTCGGAGGTGTTTCTTGAGCAGAGGAAGGAGATAGAAGTCACTTAGAGCTAGATTTGGCGAATAGGTTGAGGGTTCGAGTAGTTCAAATCCCGCTTTGGCTTATTTGGTTTATTTGGCTTCTCTTTCTCATGCAAAGTTTTAAGTTTTTTTTTCATTGATAATTTTTTTACAGAGTCAAACCTTAAGTAATGATTGGGCTTATCCATGGAATGTTCACAAACTGCAGACTTTATTGCTCTACTGTTTTTAATATCAACTATGTATTCTTTAACGCGGGTTGACATATTCCATTTAGTTTGACCAATCTAGGAAAGCCAACAGCCGCATTTAATTTTGTAAACACCGAAATATTGTAAAGGTATGCTTGATTTAACTGGCCGAATACGTTGACTAATTTTGGATAGCGGTTTATACATTGTTTTTATTCAGGCGGGTAAGAATTTTTCCAATCAGTTACATCCTTATTTATAGGGTGTAACTGATACATGTATAGTGTGACAAAGAATACGTTTTGTCCGTTCACTAAGAATATCAAGGAAAGCTAACTGATTATCCTGTTCTAATTCCATTGTAAAAAGTAGTAACAGTGCTATCTAGCAAAAAATTATTATTATTTACATTATTAATAACTGGCGTACAATATTTTTATAGTAGCAGTTATAAAATTCAAATAAAAATGTGTAACACGTCTGCTCTTAATCAGTACCCGGCGAGGAATGCATTAATGTTTGCTGATTCTAATTTTAAATCCTTCATCTAGCTTCTTCCGAAAAGAGGGTTTGTCTGTAGTGTACATTTTACTATGGAAGATCTGATCCTCGTATTTGGCTCTTAAGTAAACAGCTTCTATTGGTTTTATCAGTCCTATTGTAACCAAGGGACTTAGGTTCTTATTGTAAGTTCAACCTCGTATATTTTGTTTCTGATATCGGGTCTTGAATGTTTCCAGTAAAGTTGATGTTAATGCTGCACCCATATCAAATTTTATTCGTAGGGGTTTATTTTCTATCTCCATTGTAATTACATACTTTTCTGTAATTCCCAACTGGATTAGGTTTATTTCTGCTGGATTCTCATGGTCTGTTTGTGGTCTTTCCACCAGATTGTTATATTTAGTACTTTGCAGGCAAAACCCATAGTCATAAGTATAACCCAGTAGCATCTAGTTATTCATCTTTCGGCCTATCATAACTACGTCCGAGCTACCTCTACTAACGCACACTCAAGGACTACGTAAAGTAGATACAGATTTCTACTGAGCTACGGGTACCGACACCCTCTGGTACGGTCTAATCAATATGCAAGCTTAATTACTTTCCCTGACATCATAAATTTCTTCATTCTACTTCAGTTTTGTCAGGTGTACTCTCGAGTCTCCTGAATTTTTGCTATGAAAAAAATAATGTCTTTTCATTAAAATTATCAAATTTATACGTCTCAGAAAATAATTTCAGTAATGCAACAAATAACTGACGATCAATTTAGAATGTTTCTGGAATATCTCAAGGGGTTAAATCTATCGCTACTGTCTCCTCAACCGATCAGCTAACTCTTTGGTTGTCGCATTTACTCTGTCAATTATGTTCCTCCTAGAGCTAGCTCACAAGTCGCAATACGCACTGCATCTGACCAGTAAACTCCCATTGCTACTAGATACTGTTACGACGTGTGGATCTCCCAGAACCTACACATAAGTCGGCCGTGGGCAGGCCGACAGAGTCGTGCGGTCCACCCATGTGCACATCTCGCAGATCCTGCCCAAAAACAAGGCCGCTACTTGCTCAATATCTTCTGCACCGAGTGGCACATGTCCCTTTCACATCTTACGCAAACGATCTTATAACAAAGTATTATATAGTAGTATATATAGTTGTAAGCTTTGAACGTGTAAAAGTCATGTCTTAATAAAGATCATTGTTGTGACACTCCATAAAATGTAATAAATACTGACTATGGCAACGAAATTATTTCACTTTTAACACTTTTAACCACAAGATTTTGTCTTCGAAACATTTTCCTTCAACGATCCAATATAAGAAAATGAACCTACAGTTCAGCGTTATGATTTTAATTCTGTCGACGTTTACGTTATTTGTATGCTAGAGTGACAAGTTTATGGGGAGATGCCAATCTCGCAAAAGTAACCCTTCCAATACCCACGTATGTCTCTATTTCATGAAATAGAATTCATTCGAAATATGACCTTTTCTCTAATTGTACCTGTGTTGTGATCCGTGACCGTCACGTTAAAAATTAAATTTTGGTCTATATATTGAAATCACTATCGATTTGAATCTACAGATTGAAATTAGTCCGCTATAAAAAGTTGGGAATCATCTTGAAATCGCGACGGCACTTAAGCGCTGAACAGCTGTTTAATCTACACACAGCTTTGGTTCAATCATGTATGGAGTGCTGTAGTCATCTTTAGGATGATTTTGCCAAATATCAACTTTTGCGACATCATTGGCCACTACTGACCCAAGAGTCTGAAAACTTATCAATGACAGTAAACTAACGAATGCGAAAGAACACAGTCTTGATCACTATCGAAAAACTGCAAGTATATCGGTGTTTCACTAAATTTATTTGGCATAATTTGCAAATACTTTTTGGGACTAGAATCCTCATAATTTCTGTATCGATCAACTAGACTTGTGGTGTTATATGTGGCGGTTAGGAGAAAGTTGATAACCTCTTGTCAGTGAGCTGTCATTTCCCTCACTTTACACTATCTGTGAAACCGGCTCCCGGTATAGCCACAAACATGAGTTTTTGTGTGCAAATATTTCGTTCTAATTGGAATTTCTCTGATTCTAATCAGCATTATGGTTTTTTCTGAATTTGTTATTTATCTGAATAAAGTATTATGCCTATTTCTTTTAATTGCTTCTACATTACTATTTAATTGTAGCTAAAATATGACATTCAACAAGGGGTACCCTAAAGTTTACTACATTTTCTACAATAATTTAAAAATAAAACAATAATTTAATCTTATATTTGTAAACTGTACATCTGAATATTTTAAAACTTATAGAAAACACAAATATCACCATACCTTTTTTTACACAACACTTGTTTTTTATAATGGGTACAAAAAGCAGCCACTCTATATGTCATCAAAAGTGGACCTAATATTTCATTGTGATTTAAAATCGTCGTATAGATTTTGTACTGTCGGATTAAGATAGGATATCCTATAACCACAAAATAATCTGGGAACTAGATACACTCAGCCATTCATACCGGCTGCCGGTATGGCTACAGACGGAGAAAAAATGTCATATACCGGGAGCCGGTATAGCTCACAGACAAGAGGATAAATCGGCCAAATCAGAAATTTTGTGTGGGATTACGATAATTTCAAAGTTTTCACAAATGAGTGAAAAAATTATAGATATATAATACTTGGAATGCTCGTTGGCAGGAAGCTTTTTCTTGGTAAAATTTCTTGTTCGTCTATTATTCGAATACGTTTTGGTTTATTTTAGTCTAATGTCTTCGTTTACAAATTCAGGATAAGGGACGCCTCAGTGTAAATTGTAGCACATGGGAGAGTAATATAGCTCATTTGTGGTCCTCTTTCCGATCAGAACTTATTCCTTAATTTGATAATACAAATTATTGTCTTTCACAAATTATTATAAAAAAAATTTATAACAGGATGATGTTAATATGCTAACCACCTCCGAAAGAGGAAGATGTTTCATAACGGGCATCAAGGCATCAAAAACATTTGATGATTGGCAGTCTAGATATATTAATATATGTCAGGGTTTTAGAAATTCTGACCAAATGGTATTTCAAACGTAGGCATTTCATACTAATATATTGAATCAAATGTGTAAAACCCGTAGAAGCAGGTCATGTTTAACACTACAGTACACGCGCCCTGTTTTATTACAAGATTGCTCGCATGCTCTACCATAGTATAAAAAGTAATTATAATTTTGGATATAACTAAAAAGTGTGTAAAAAATAAAATAAAATTTAGATATGTTTTATCTTTATTATGAAATGTTATTCAAAGATCAAAATTACAAAATTAACAGTTACAAATTAGAAATATTATAAGAAACTCTTATGAAATAATCATTTTTTTGGATAGATTGAGATCAACTTCGACAAAATGAAACGAAAATAATATTCCGACTTCTAATAATTATCTTCTTCTTCACATTGAAGACATAACACAGCTTGGTGATTAGGGCATATCCACCTGGAACATTATTTAACCACTTTTTTGTAGAGCGGTTTTGGGCTCGAGAGCACATGAAAAATTTGCCAACTCTTCCTCTCTTGTTTGAGTGATCATGAGATATCTCATCAGACACCCCCAAAAGGCTTTTTGTTTTTATCTCTAATTCTTGAGGAAGATAATCAAGTGCCCAACGTGGCGGCATGAGGGGTTCAGCCAGTTCAAATGACAAATCAAGAAGGAAATTTCGTCGTACTACAGTTTGTTGGCCTTTATTTGGTTGATGGATGATCAAAGCATTTATACCCGCTATTTTCAAATAATTTCGGACTAGGAGGTCGAAATGTAATATTTTGCGATCTTACCCATGTTTCTTGTGGACATTCTGTACTCCATAATGTTCCATTCTTAGACTCGTAAACATTTCGACTTGTACGGTTCGATGAGAGTACAGAGTGAGGAGCATCTTCATCAGATGAAACCACAACATCTTCGCGTTCGAGGTCAAACATCTCTTCCTGCGTAGGTATGGACTTCTCCGTCATCCGAGTCACTGTGGATAAGTTCGTCGTCTTTTGTATCTTCTTCTAACCAACACAAAATCCGGCCATCCATGTGAGGCTCATGTTTTCATAAGAGATCGCTGAAACCGTAATTAAAATGAATTATATTCCTAAAAAGACAAGCTATTAATTATATATTACTTATTTCTAAGTCAAAGTTTTATAAATTTCAAAATCGTACTGAGAAGTATAAAAAAAATAGCGATTACATTATTGCTTACCTTAATTCACTTTTGTTACACCGATGCTCTCATGTACTACTATGGTAGACTGTCGATTTTGACGGGATTTTGTGTCATCGTGCGCCCACGCAGTCACGTGGCGTAGCACATTTCTTTTTTTTTTGTTCCCCTCCACGGGAAGGGCAGGAGGATAAAAATGCTCTGACGCATACTCTGGCGTGATTCCAAAGTTATGTGGGACTCGTCCCGACGCCTACCAGAACCATACCCACTAAAAACCCCCTGCCGGCTCGTGCATTTTTGCCACTCAGCCTTCATCTGAGCGACGGCCAATTGGAGAAAGAGGCCGCGCTAGCGGGGCCCTTAAGGGGTCACCCGCTGGGATTTACATAGCACTGAAGGTGCTCAAAGATGAAAAGAAAATAATAAAAACATTAAAAATTGAAAAATAAATTGCATTAATTCGGATTTACGTTAGAATTAGAATTTACGTTAGAATTAGAATTTGCGGCCTGAAGGGCCTCGAGATCTAAGGTTAATTGCGTACGTTCGCTTGTGTGCGCGTTTCTCGGTCTAGCGACTTTGTATACCGAATCTAAGACAGGAGCAGTATATGAGACTGAATTTCGAACTAGTGGATTGGGATGGGATTCGGCGCGTTTGAAGAACGATTCTGAGAGTGTTTTTAGATACTGTTGCACTGTAGGTAGTTCAAGATCTCTGTGCAGGTCCGCGTTGCGCACGTACCAAGGTGCGTTTGTGGCCCTGCGGCAGAAGAGGTTTTGAACTACCTGCAGTTTGTGCAGGACGGAGGGTTTGGCGTGGGCAAAGACTGGCGAGGCATATGACATGACTGGTCTAACGCAGACCTTATAAAGCGTACGTTTGTTTCTGAAGGACATTTTACTTTTTCTACCTAACATACTGTAAAGCCGGCCTAGGTAAAAACGTGCGAGTTTCGTTACTCTATCGACGTGAGAATTGAAAGAAAGCGTCTGGTCTAAGATGACGCCTAAATATTTGGTACTGCGCTTCCAGGGGATAGGAGTGCCTTGCATTCTCACTTGGAGATTGTCGGCGATACGACTGCGTCTGTAGTCGAAGTAAACCGCAGAGCTCTTCTCTGGGTTCACATCGATACGCCATTTTTTAAACCAAGCACCGAGGGCGTTTACAGCCTTTTGGAGTCTGGTGACGAGACCCTGGGCTCTGCGGCCTTTGGTGTAAAGGGCAGTGTCGTCGGCAAAGAGAGCGAGTTCGACGACTTTCGGCGGAATGGGAATGTCGTTAGTGTACACGGTATACAAAAGAGGGGCGAGTACTGAGCCTTGAGGGACTCCAGCCTTTATGGGACGAGGCGCGGAGAGCGTGCCTTCATGTTTGAAACGAAACGTGCGGTCTTTGAGAAACGACGCGATTATCCTAACTAGGCGAGCCGGTAAGCCTATTTTGTAGAGTTTATAAACGAGACCGCTGTGCCAGACTTTGTCGAAAGCCTTGGCTACGTCAAAGAAAACTGCGATCGTTTTCTTTCGTTTCGGATAGAAGCCGTCGAGTATGTACTCGACGATTCGATGGACTTGCTGAGGGCAGGAGTGCTTAGCGCGAAAGCCGAACTGGTGGGGAATTATGAGAGGATCGCCATCCGTTGAAAACAGATGGTTCCGCATTCGAGAGAGTATGACTCTCTCGAGAAGTTTAGACATTGCCTTGAGGAGGCTGATGGGTCTGTGATTGGCCGGGATATTAAGAGGTTTACCCAGCTTGGGTATGCCTATGACTGTCGTTTCTTTCCAAGCTTTTGGAAAGTAGCTAAGGTCGAAGCAGGCATTGAAAATGATAGCTAACAAGGTAAGCACCTGTTGAGGCGGGTGCTTAAGTGCGTGGTTGGAAATACCATCCACATCCGGAGCCTTTCTGGACTTTTGACTTTTGATAAGAAGCGAGATTTCATCATTAGAGACTGTGACGGGGTCGGCGGTGATGGGGAGAGAGTCTCTACGGAGAACTTCATCCTCCACCGCTTTGATGTGAGTGGGATTCGCGGGTTGCGTGCTGGGCGAGCATTGAGACGCAACGCTGTCAGCGAATCATTCGGCTTTCTCTTCGTCTTCGAAGGCGATAGAGCCATCGAGACGAGTGAGAGGAGGGACGTGAGAGGCGGCGTCTACGCGTAAGGCTCGGCCCATACTATAATACGCTTGGTGGGACAGGGAGATATTCGCCATGAGATCGTTCATCTGGGCGTCTCGGAGTTCCGCGAGGCGAGATCTAACTTTGCGTTGTAGCTGATTTGCAGCTGTTCTATAGGCGGGCGTGGGATATTTCTTGGCTCTCCGGAGAGCCGCGTTCTTAGCTTTAATAAGATTGCTAACGGCTAAGGGAAGCGTGGGTTTGCCTTTCTTAGCAACCTTTTCGTTTCCACTGATGGCTGAGTTGATAGCATCAGTGAGAGAATTTACTAACGTATCTATTTTATCCGGGCTATCTAATTGATCGGGCGAGATCGCGAGCGGAGAGTTTGGGCCCTCTAAGGCAGAAACTATCGAATTTTTAAAACCTTTCCAGTTGGTAAAGGTCTTAGGAGAAGTGACGTTAACGTTAGGCGGTCCTAGCATGAGGGAGACGGGGTGGTGGTCAGATCCTAGGTCATCGAGCGGTTCGATAGACCTTGGTTGTAGATAGAGGTTGATATGCTTGACGATTGCAAAGTCGAGGATGTCAGGAGAGTGGTTCGGGTTGTCGGGATAGTGAGTGGGAGTGATGGGGGAGACGACGTCTAAGTCGAGTAAGTTGGTGATGTCGAGGAGAGCTATACCGCTTTGGTTGGTTGATAGGCACGTCCAGTCAGTATGTTTGGAGTTAAAGTCTCCGAACATAATGACTGAACGGCCGAGGGCGAGAATGGTCTCAAAGTCGCTGCGGATAGGTTTGGTGCCACAAGGTATGTAGACTGAAGCTATGATGATGGTCGGATGACCAGTCATAGCCAATCTACACACGGTGGCTTCCATGTTAAGGAGAGGAGGGGTAGGGAGAGTACAGCAATGGAATTCTCTTTTGTAGTAGATAGCCGTGCCGCCGAAACCGTCGCAGTTAGGCCTATCGTTACGTGTAAACGCGTACTTAGGAATAGCGAATCCCCTGGAGCGATAAGGAGTGAGCCATGTCTACTGGAGAAGTAAAAGATCTGGGTCGTTGTTCTGAAGGAACAGTTTGAGCTCGGGAAGGTTGTTGCTAAGGCTGCGAACGTTAAAAGATACTAGGGATAAGCCCTTGGGTTTGATACGACAGGACGCGGGATTCGCGGGTCTAGACATTATAATTTACTTGTTTACGAATTTATACAAAAATAAAAATTTATAATGAACTTAAAAACGAGTGATGCTCGGCTAACGCACTAAACGCTCTTCAGGAGAGCGGGCGGCTCGCAGTTTGCGTGCGAGTATGGAAATTTCGTTAATGTCTACGTTTTGGATGACGTCGAACACGGTCTTCATGTCCTCAGCCAACGATGACTGAGGTGCAGATGGCGGAGCGGGACGCGGCCCTACGGAAGCTACGGGAGCTGGGATGGGTCGGGAAGGTGCAGGCGGGACGGCAGGACGCTGCCTCCAAGACAGAGCCGGAGTAGGCGTCGGCTGAACGGGCTTTGCTTCCGGGGGACCCCGGTTGCTCAGCGGCGGGAAGTTAGCGGGAGTCAGCGGCGGCGCCGGTTTAGGCGCAACCCCCTTGACGGTGGAGCGCGGAGCGCGTGGGCAACCCCTGTAGTTTGCTGTGTGGCCGGACTGGCCGCACAGCACACAGGCAGGGGCGGCAGTGGATTCAGGAGTGCGAGTGCACTCCTTAGTGATATGAGGATCCAGGCACTTAACGCACCTGGGGGGAGCTGAACAGTTAGCCGCTGCGTGGCCATAAAGCTGGCAGCGGTGGCACTGCCCAGGGTGACCACGGGGGTTGGTACGCTCGACGGAGATGTTCGAGAGTCCGCAAATTGTGCGAGCCTCTCTGAAAATCTCCTTTGAGTTGGGAGTGTTGGTAAGGATTACTAGAGCTAAGGGAAAACGCCAACCGCGGTTGGAGTGCATCTTGTGCAATGCTATGGCCGGGAAACCCTGAGACTTAAGGTCCTCGAGAATGTATTCGTTACTGAGTTCGAACGGGACGCCCCGTAGTACAGTGCGGATCTTACGCTCCTCCGGGAGGGCGTAGGTGTGATACGCGATATGATTTAATGATAGTAGCCTGGTAAACGCGCGGAAGTCGTCGACGGTCGCTACTTGAATTTTGATTGTATCGCCAGCGTTGTAGGCTTTTAATTTTGTGCTCTTTGCACAAGTTAGAGACCGCGGTCCAGCGCGCTTTCTCACGGAGGAATACGGGCGGAGGGAGCTGAGGCTTCGGCGGGACGGGAGCGCAGCGCGTCGCTGGCTTCGATGGGACCGACGGAGGCACGGTTACTTCGAGCGATTTTAACGGCGCGGGGGCTGGTTTTGAAGACACCGGGGAGGGCTCGGCTATAGAAGATACCGAAGCTTTCTTCGAGCGCTTTTTGGAGCGCTTGGCGACAAGTTGAAACGCAGGCTCAGGAGAGCCGGTTAAGGTGACGGCATCTGACGACGTATCAGACGCAGGTTCGGAGTCGCTCCCGGGAACGGTACGCTTACGACGCGACGCGTGAGAGGATGCGACCGATTCGCAGTCCATCTCGGACGAGGCGGGAGACGCGGGAGAGCTGTAGACCTGAGGGGTCTGGACGTCGGAGGCCCGAGGGGCCGGGGTTGAGGCCTGAGGGGCCGGGGACGCGATAGTTGCCTGTAAGGCCTGCGTAATTAAGTCATCTGATATGCTGACGCCGGACGCAACGAGCGCCTGGGCGAACGACCTAGCAAAGTTTACCAAGCTTTGCTGGTCCATTGGAGGGCTTGGTTCTACAATATAAAATATATAAGAATGCCTAGGTTCCCTAGCAAACCTAGCACCTAAACCTCCCTACCCGCGGTAGGGGGGCTGGGGACGACGCGAAGTGGTGCCCCTAATTCGGACAGCACTGTACCGTCACCCTGGGAAAGGCCCAAGTGCAATGGGATCGGGTCAGCCGGTTTCTCCTTGGCCTGAAGGGCCTTGGAAGCGCACCGGGGCAACGTTATCAGGCTTAGTTGTCACCGTTAAGTATCCACCTGATCAAACGCGAGTCTACTACGGAGTGTGTCGTCAATAAATTGACAACAAAAACCGGCCGTAGACCTGACGAAGTTGGGTTGCACTGAAAGTGCGGGATTGACTACGTTACGACCGGCCGGAGCCGGCCGCAGAGCGAGTCTCTGACTACGTACAGGCGCCAAGCGTCAAGTACGCAGCCAGAAAGACAGCCCGAGTCTTGCGAACCACTATCGAATTTAATCGACCGTGGTAAGCTCAACCCTGTTGTTGCTGCACTCACCGAGGTGAGGTTTTTAATTCGAGGGGTGCACAGAGTGCGGGATTGACTACGTTACGACCAGCCGGGGCCGGCCGCAGAGCGAGTCTCTGACTACGTAGCAAGCGCCAAGCGTCAAGTACGCAGCCAGAAAAACAGCCCGAGCCTCGCGAACCACTATCGAATTTAATCGACCGCGGTAAGCTCAGCTCTGTTGTTGCTGTGCAAGAGACCGACTTACTTGCAGCCGATCGAAACCGGCCGCAGCGTAAGCCCTGAAGAGGCTAACAGCGTATGAGTATTGCGAACGAGTTGTCGTCGTGAGACGACAATCGTGACTCAACTGCTGGAGCGACCGCGAACGCGTCCGAGCGGGGCCGGACGCAGAACGGATCTGAGAGTGGCGTTTGAGTATTGATACGAGAGAAGTCGTGAGACAACAATCGTGACTCGGCAGCCGGAAGCGACCTTCAACACGTCCGAACGGGTCCGGACGCAGATCAGGTCTCGCGTAGCACACTGACCCGTTGCGTTATATTGTTTCTGAAGCTTATCTAGGGGCGCGGGGGGAAACACTAAAAAAAAAGTCGTGACTGTAGTGTTAAGATACTGGTCATTACATGTACGAATTGAAATTAAAATTATTAACACGTTAATTTGGTGAACCCGAAGATTATTATAAACTGTAAGCAAAGTAATTTATTCCTCATTGTTTTTTTTTTAAATCAATATCACTTTAATCAATGATTAATCAGTCATCAGAGAAGAGTGTGACTACCTATGAAGACAGATTATGTAATACATTATAAAAGTTTCACCATTTTCCTATGTACACATTGAAACAAAAACTATAAACATTACCCATGATTTTGTTTTGGACAATACTTTTACGCAGTTCGCAGTGTCTACTGCGGTTTTTTTATGTATTCGCCGGAGAGTACTTGGAGTAATTAATACGGCGACTCCTTATTTCTTCGATGACTAGTTTATTTCATAGTTGTTATTGTTACTTCTAGATAGTCATGCTTTTCTTAATACTCTGCTCAAGATATTGTCATGTTTTGAGCCCCTATGTGCTTTGGGTATTTGTTGAAGATTAATATGTTTGTAGGAAATTATTCATTTGTAGGAAATTATCGATTTGTGAAATCGAGAATGGAAAAAGTTTTCACAGTTAATTATGTTAAGTAAAACAATGTTTAACCAGAATTAAAATGAACAAAATTTGAAATAGAATAAAACACGAAAAAATCCACTTAAAAAGTATTATATTGAATGTTAAAGGTTGTTTAGAAACTGACACATGTGAAATTAAGATTGCTTAATGTTTTAATCTTCATGTTGCTTTTCTGTAGCAAGCTTCTTCAAAACTATATTTTACTTTTAATTTTTTCTATACAATTGGAAGACCCCAGCTTTATAAAACACTACTATATATAATACTTAATTGAAAAACGAAAAGCTAATAACAGATCCTCGCAGATAGAAACTACATTGTAATGATCAAACATCTTTTCATGGCAGTAAAATTAAGTTATACACAAAAGTAACGCACAATTTATTTTTCCCAGCGTTAACAATTCAATAATTTAGGATATTCTTTCATCGAAGAATGCTTTGTTAAATATATTCCTTACAGTTTCAATGTTTGTGTTAAAAAGATGAAGATCAAAGTCTCTGCACGTATAATTAAATTAATTACAGGCACGCCAAATTAATAATTAGTAGACGCGGTTGAAAGTAAAATTGGTTTACTGAAACGCACAGAAGCACTCGTTGCCTTCAACCATATTCGCGCAAGCGGTTATGGACACTATTCCTATACTATTTAATGTCATTTTAAGAAGAAATACTAAATCTAAAATGTCACGTTTCCTTTTCAAAGTGACTAGGTGGTGTTGTCTGCACAGACTGTGGTAATTTTAAGTTACTACGTCAGTTACCATGTCAGTATTTTATATGTTACGCGTGATGACGCAAACAAAAATGAAGAAATGAAGCCTTCTAGAAGTATAATTATTAGAAGATAAGTTACTAGAAGCAATGTTTGTATTCAATTTTCTTTTATTTCAGCTGGTGGCAAGCATACGCTTTAACATTAAAAGGTGCCCTAGGCACATGTGTGCTAATCGTACCTGCGTACATTGCTAAAGTAGGAATAGTACCAGCAATATTTTGGAATATAGCCTGTACTATTATAATTATGCATTGCATGCTTTTGGTATTTCGATCGTCGTACTTTCAATGTAAACGACATAGATTGCCAGTGATACCTCATCATGACGCACTTACGGCTACAATAGAATATGGACCAGAAAAACTTCAAAGATTTGGAAAATGCTGTGGTCACTTACTTGCTTGTGTGCAAATCTCAGAGCATTTTATATTTTGTTGCCTTTATATAGAATTCAATATGTTATCTGCAAAAAAGGTAAGTTTAAAGAATGCTTTTCTTATGTAATGATTACGAACTAAAATGATACATTAGTGTATAGTCGTGCTCCCGGTTTTATTTTCACTAGATTTCTTTTTTTAAATCCAATTAAATATTAGTCGGCCAGGTGACGTAGTGGGCAGTAGTTCCGCCTGATACGCGGGTTTTGAGTCCTGGTCAGGACATATATTCGTGTGATGAACACAGATGTTTGTGCTCCGATCATGGTTTTTGATGTTTATATATGCATGTTTATTCTGGGTCCCCTCCAATTCACTGTAAACTCATGTATAACAAAAGCTCTGCTTACTTTGGGGCCATAAAGTAAAAAATGTGTTTGTCTGAGGATTTGTAATTTCCGCCATCGCGCCATTTGTAGTTTGGATAGTTTGTGGGGCAAGACTTCTTGTCTTACCGAACTAATAGATGCAGAAATGTATAATTTTGTATGAACATTAAACCATTTTTTCCAAAATGAATTTATATTTTAAAAATACATGAAGTATTTTGTCAGGTCCCCCTCACAAACGTCTTCCGAACTGTCGGTAAAGACATGCTTTATATAATGTCAACAGCATTTGTCAATTACCAATGTTGAAAATTATATATATTTGAGTTTTAATTTAGCTTCGCAAATGGCGCGGGCATAAAAGCTTTCAAACCTGGATAGTACAGTTCATCTCGGACTGATCCCACCTCGGCCAGATCTTATACTACACAGATGTTATTGTGGACGAGGAATGCATATTGGATTAAATTATGCTCAGTAACAAAACAAAACGCCATTTGCCTGACTACAACAGTGGGTGAATGCTTTAAACTGTTTGTGCCATAGTTTACCTCTATTGATCTTGGATTCTGGGCTTGACGATTTATGAGCGATTATCCAAGAGCTATATTCAGTTTAGTATTTTTATCATCAAGATATGACGCTTGGGTTACTTTCGATATTTATCTTTTTTCAGTTATTCAACATGGAATTAAATGTTAAAAACGACTGGAAGGTTCACTACTGCTCGAAAGGCGAGCCAAAAGATATGTTCTTAAACTTTGTGAGTCCTTGTCTAGTATATTACCTATTTCACATACACATTTTTTTTATTTGGCTGGAACCTTTTGTACTTTAGGTAATAAGTATTCTAAGGGATACTATGAGAGGGTACTACGAAAACTTCACTGCAACACCAGGGTATGATATAAAAAAGGCGTAGCTCTAACTACTACATACAATTGGGTAGATGACACAATTTAAAAATGCAAGTTTTTATAATTTATTCATAAAATATTAGTTATTTTGACAGGTACAATGTTTTGAAAAATATAGTTTTGAATTTAATATCGAAATTATATAGATTTGAAAACTTAAAAAAGAAGCAAAAACTTATTATAGTATATGTTAAATTTTTAAATATCATTAGCTTACTGACATTAAACATAACAATTTTTACTATGATAGTATGCATGTAAACGCATTATCTACGTAGCTATTATATATTTTATCCAAACGCCCATACAATTTTAGTATGATTCACAAGTCGTGACGTCACAGCTCAGTACAGTTTTGTATGGAGCGTTTTTCGGCGACTCGCAGCGGCTTCTCGAACACATCGCTGTATCTAGAAAACTATTGATTGTAAACATACTGTTACTTTTGCAATATTTATTTACTGTTGATAAACTTTGTAAATATGAAAAAAAAAATTTGTCATGTACCCAATTGAATGCGGGAAAAGTCTGCATCACATACAAACTTTGGTTACCAAGCCGATCATTAGGTTTGTGTTCTAGAATAAATATCACACTAGACCGTGTGAAAGCCTAATTTATGCTTGTACATTTATACTTATAAACTTGTAAGATTCGTTATTCATCTATGGCTTACCCACTGAGCTACCACGTATCATACCACGATCCATTTGCATTTATATTTTGTTTTACAGTTTTTGTTATTATATGAATAATTATATAACATATTGGTATGCAAGAGGGAGAGTGGCTCGGTCCATCCTAGAGTTAAATATCGCTGGAGGCTTTTCGAAAACAGAATTTCATGTCTAACTGTTACTTGGTGGCTAGGAATCCAAATAATTTAAAATTTAAAGTAATTTTATAAAACTTTGTTCAAGACAGGTTTCACGGTTTAAACATAACAATACGCTTTGTTCCAAAATTTTTACTCTTCTCAACAAGTAGTTTAGTTCATATTATTATTTGCATATTCGCGAGTGTATTTTTTATTTAGTTTTTACTTTATTTCCAGACGTAAAATATAAAAGTTCAAAATGTTACAAGTAGCTTCAATAAACAAAACAATATTTTGTGCTTGTAAAAATATTGACTAAAAGCTGGTAACACATTTAGACCAAGGATTTGACCCAACTTGCTTTATAGCGTGAAATAACCGATCCAGACCATCCCTAAGATAAGTAAAAAAAAATTTAAAGTATAAATTTGACCCCGTCTGCTATTTTCAGGGCGTGTCCTGTATATAAAAAATGGCAAAAAGTCAGATCGTTGCGGTGGTGTCAGAAACAACAAAATGCGCTTCGATATAGTAGGGGACCGAATTCGAGAAAGAATGAATAGGACAAAAAAAAAGGTTATCAGCAGCATCTTTAGGCTCCAATACAAGGCTTCCCTATTGGCTTATAGCATTCACGTGGGTTTTGATTACCGTTAGTTATGTTACACTTTCAAAATCGAAAATTGCTTTTTAATAGTGATATTTTAATCATAATTCATAAATAAAATGTTAAACAAATTGTAAAACAAATAAATATGTAGAAATATTTGGTATAACTTATAAAAAATATTTTTGTCTATTACATTCAGGCATATAGCTGAGGCATTAACAGGAGGCAGAACTTCTGTGACCTCGTCTGGAGCTAACCACATGTTGGCCCGCAATGCAGCAACCTCACGGTGAAGACCCATCGATTCCGATTTCATCAGCTGGTCCACCTTAAAGCGGTCATTGGACAGCCGAAGAAGGGTGTTGGGTTCTACTAAGCTTGGGACATGAGCCTGAAGCTCATCAGTGGAAGCCTCTCTAACCACAGCCCCACTGATCACCAGTGAGCTGCGTCTAGCTCGAGCCAGTCGTACTTTTCGGGCCACCTCCTCCAACCCTTGCTCAGCGCGCAACTTTGCAACCTTTTTGGGCTCCAATTCAGATCTAGGGTTCTCGTCGGAAGTGGCTCATGTAGCGGATTGGGTGCGTTTACGCTAATAGAGCCGCGTTGTCTTTCCAAACCCTTCCATGACGCTCATGGCTGAGGAGCTAGAGTCCTCGCCTACAACGTTTTCTTCCTCTGAATCCGTTTTACGACCGGGTTCACAGCTGGCGTTATCGGTTGTCAGTTGGGGATAGGTCGTGTTTACGAAGGCTAACGGTCTGCTGGCATACGGAGTATCAGTTTTCCCCATTCAGAGTACAAGGGGTGGCCATCTACCGAAGCAGAGGGGTGGGTTATCCCAATATCAGCCGACTTACCCACCTGGGGACCAAAATTACATGTGCTTTCTTCCATCACCTCTACTCTGACTTTTCAAATTCGGCACATTTTTTCAGGCACCCCTGGCAGGTGTCACTGCTGCCGACTACAGGGCACACGCAGTGCACTCCAAATTCTCAATGAGGTATCCCTGAGGCCCATTACGGGTCAGACGTAGCACGCCCGAACCACCAAAATTGTTTACCCTGTCGCCCATTATAGGTCAGACATAAGGTACCGACGGACCACAAGTGACGCCCTCGGCAGACGCGGCGCGCCTAAACCACAGCATTGTTTTGATTTGCATCGCCCTTTGCTGGATTACCACAAGGTACTGAGCCACCCTGCCACGACACGGCCATTCCATTTTGGAGGTGGGGAGTCCTTTTAAATCCTAGTGCAACTGCCAGGACTGCGAGGTCACCTTAGGGCACTTATTGAGACGTGTGTGTGACGTAAATATGTCAAACTGAGCATTTTTTTGTAGCGAGCATATTTACTGTGGCAATAAGCACTCATAGTTAAAAACTGTATAGAAAAGTACAAAATTTTATATTAAATATCTGAAGTAGTAAGAAATTTCAAAACTAAAAAGTAAAACGAATTGTATAAAAGCAAGTAGACCAATAGAGGAGGAGGTGCAAAAATTGAATGTAGTATTAAAACCATTTCGGTTTTATAACAGCTCCACCATTGTTCGGTGAGTTCCACATATTTGTTCTAATTTATTTGCAATATTTTTTTTAAATTAAATACTTACCTATGCATTTACTATTTCATTTCCCGGCGCTGTGGGATATTATCAAACCGTTCCATAGCATCCCATAGATTACTTACTACCAAAACTGCGTGTGTTCCTATTAAATTCAAATCTCCTGTTATAGCCAAGTACATATACGAGTATGCCAACATGGTAAAACTAGGTAAGAACACACAATACTTCAGAACCTCAGCTTGCTTTTTAGGCAGCATTGAACCTTCTAGTAGGTTCATATTAATTCCATGGTGTCGTGATATCTGTTTTTTTATTTTATCCTTAAGACGAAAACTGACGCCAAAGCCATCCAGTGACTCATAAAGAATGGTCTTGGAAAAGCGCCCATTCCTTGAGTTTTAACTAGTAGTCATGACCTGAAACCCTAGACAAAGTAGAGTTAACTTTGATCAAATTAAAAAAATGGATGATTGCTGACGCACTTACAATATGATACATTTGAACTATACCCACTACACACAAACTGAAGGAAGTAATATACATTTATGGCTCTGAGAAAGTAAAAGCACAGCGAGAAAGACGGAAGCTGTTCGTTTAATTTGTTAGTAATCGTGTGGTGTCAGATTGTGACTTAGTTGGACTAGGTGACAGTAGGTGTAATTTTTGGCCGAATGTAGGAGCTAAGCCTGGGGCAAAACCTAGTAAATCATAAATTAGAAATCACCATCTAAATGTTTCTGCAGGAGAGTTTATTTATTTTTGAACTGTATTGATGTATACTTTAGAACTGCACATAAAAATGAAATGTCAATTTAGTAAACGTCTTATTTTTCAGTATCTCGATCCTGTAACAGACTCAAGGGTATTGCAGCAGCTTTTATTTTTTGGGCCCATGATAATTATTAATATTATTCCAAATTTAAAATTGTTTGCTCCGTTTGCAGCGCTTGGAACCGTCTTAATATTATTTGCACTAGTTCTATTCATTTACTTAACCTTTATTTTACCGAAACCTGACGAAACAGAAATACTTTTGATTGGAGACATAACTCAAGCGCCTTTATATCTATGCAGCTTATTATTCTCTAATATATCTACTGGATTGGTAAGTAATATTTTGTTATACAATTTAATCAATGTTACTTTTTATATAACACGAGTTATAAAAAAAGTATTGGGAGTTTGCACACAATAATAAAACAATGCAACATGCATAAAAATATACAGCTGGAGAAGCTAAGTTTATAGTCAAGCAAATGGACATAAAACAGTTGACGTCTAACGTAAAATCACTCTAAATTGTCCAAACCAAAAATGTGTAATGATACACAAAAACCGTAAAAAAATGAAGCTGCATAGGATGATTTGATAAGGCAGCTATTAGTTCAAGCTACGTATTATGAATGACACATGATTCATATTCAAACTTAGAATTTTGAACATGACGTTTATCCCGTTTGCTGTTTCTACTAATTGATAATTTAAATATGGTTTTTAAAATTGTTTATTTCATAAATAAATGAAAATTCTGCCTGTGCGTTTTACACTACTTTTACTTAAGCGCCAAATAGTACAAAATTTACGCAAAATAATTAAAACTTGGATAACGTTGATAAAAGCGAGAGGCATTTAATGAAACCACATAATATATACTATAAGAGCCTACTGTTAATCCGAAACTATTAAAAAAAGTTTACGAGAAGTATACGAAAAAACGTTTTTCAAAGAACTTAAATAGCTTAATAATTAAGTTAAAATGTAAACATCCTTTGTTAAGTAGCCTGCCGCCACCTGCGTAACAAATTGGCAACGTAGCATTTGAGTAGCATAGCGCGTGCGGCGGCAGGCTCACCGGCTCGCACACCTACCTACACAGCGGAGCGCCCGGGTTTGATGTGGATGATAATGTAAACATGTGTTGTAGGTAACGTTGGAAGGTATGATCAATGAAAGTAATAAACAAAAATAATAAATTGTAACACTTACCCATTAAATCTTCAATTGTTCAAAATGTCCGCCGTTTGCAATGGTACACAAATTATAGCGACGTATAATATTGTTATTTAATCGTGCAATAAGGTCACTGTTTGTTGTTAAACTTTTTAATTTATTAAACGCTAAAATAATCCAGTTTTTAAGTTCCTCTACGGTATTCACATCTGTCGCGTACACTTCACCTTTCACAAACCCCCAGATAAAAAAATCCATTGAAGTGAGATACGGGGACCGTGGTGGCCATCGTACTGGTCCAAATCGACCAATCCACTGCTGTCCAAACATTTCGGTGAGTAGCTCTCTGGAAGACATCACTGAATGTGGAGGTGCTCCGTCCAATTGGTACCATAAATGCCGATACTCGGCTAAGGGTAGTTCTTCGGTATATTCAGCAACGGGACCGGATAATATCTCCAAAAATTTTGCCGCGTTAAGAGTGCCGTCAATAAAAACAGGGCCAATAATCTGGTCCCTGTGTATACCAGCCCACACATTAACAGAGAAGCGGTACTGATGCTCTGACTCCCGAATCATGCGTGGATTTTCAATACTCCAGTATCTGAGATTTTGTTGGTTCCATATGCCATTGCGTGTAAATGTGCTCTCGTCGGTCCACATGACATTTAATAAAAAATTCGGGTCGTCTGTAACTTTGTCAAGTATCCACTGGCAGTGAGTACGCCTGACTGGCAAATCCCTTCTTAAAAGGGCTTGAACTTTTTTAAATTTGTACGGTTTGCGTTTATTCCTTTTTAAAATGTTATGCACGGTTTTATGGCAAACTCTTAACTGGCGCGCGGCTCTATGCAGACTCGATGTAGGGTTGCGGTCAAAATAGTCAAGAATCTGTTGCTTGCGCGCAGTAGGTATCGGCTGCGGAGGGACTCCCTCCTGATGCGCTGCTAATGGTTTGTTGTCCCGTGCCCGTTGTACTGCGGTACTATGGTGCGAGCGTTCCTAGGGCACGCGCGGCTGTCTCCATACCTTTCTCGGTAAGTTCGCAGAGCTAGAGCTGCGTTTCCGTGGGATGCCCCGTAGATTAAAATCATAATAATAATAATAATAATAATAATAATTGTGGATGTCTTACGTTCTTACAAAATAATTAAAAACTACTCACAAAATTAACCTAAAATACTCAGTTATGTGTCCTATCACAATAAAAACTTAACATTAGTAAATGGGACGCGTGAGCGACAATAATCTGTGCTGAATTGCGCAACGTGCACCCCGGATGCAACGCGTCTTCGCACTAAACAAAGTAAAAATTGTGCCCTTGACCTAATTAGCCGAGCCGCCGCCGGCGCCATAGCAACATACTGATCTATTTCTATTTCTGTTACGTTTATTACATTAGAGTGAGATAACCGTGATCTGTACTTTCTCTTAAGGAAAGATTTAGTAACAGTGTACTTCCTTGTTTGAACTTACGATGCGACCTTGCAACGTCGCATCGCTCGCATGAATTTTTTCGTTTAGATAACTTCGTATGCCTATAGTAGAAACTTACGATCAAGTGATCGGGAAGATACAGAGTATTTAAATGAAACTAAGTAAAAACTAAAAATCATTCCTGTGACTAAACTGTTGCTTACATTGATCTGATTTTTGTTGTGTAGCCTGATAATGTTACACAAAATATGTGGTTTTGTTTAATGCCTCTTGCTTTTATCAACGTTGTATAACGTCATGGGTATTGACTTTTAATCATTTTCTTAAATAATCACAACCGTAAGATATGAAATGTCTTTTCAAATTATTTAATCAATATAAAATATAAAGACCACCAAAAAGATACTTTTCGGTGGTCTTTTTATTTTTTATTTCGTACTTCATTTTTTCTATTCTTATTCAGAATCAGAATCGGACCAGAAACTGAATTTTGAAATTCGTAATTTTGTAGATTTATATTTTGAAATTGTTGCATAAAGAATATCGTCCGAAGAATCTGAATAACTATCGTTATAATTCCAATTTTTTTCTTGGCAACTGATGGGTTGAATACCTAAAGGGCTTTGGGTTTCTGGTTGTTCAAAATATTGCACTGATTTTTGGGAATTCGCCCTATTTCGTAATGAGAACACATGATATTAGATAAACACACTATGCAACTTAACCTTCTAGCATGCAAAACTCTTGGGTCATCTCTGTACCAAGTTATTTGATGGATCTTTAATTTTCCTTTGAAGGGTTGAACTTCGGCATCTTTGATGATTTTTTCTATCTCAGCTAAATAGCTATCATCGGTAGCAATAACAGTAATAGCTCAGGCATTTGACCGAAAAAAGCTGACAAAATATTTCATATTAGATATGTGATGGCCGAGAGCAACGTGATATTCCTTCTGCACCTAATCGAATGCTTAAATATTCAACTAATAAAAGAAACATATTTTTATTTATGTACTGTGTTTGATATTAGGGAAGGTTTTAATATTACGGACAAGATCGGTCTTAATATTGTTTATCACATGCTTTAAGTGCACACAAAGTAAAGCTGGATCATGTCGAAGATTTTCAGAAACTATGCAATATGATTCATGTTGAAGAATATTAGACTCATCTTTTTAATGAAAAACACTTGTATAAAGGCTTAACTGTGCTTTGGAACCGCCAAAGTGAGCTGATATTTATAGCTGAGCTGAGGTATATTTATATTTTCCTTGTTCTGATTGTAAGTCCTATACCTAGCATTCTTTGTTTGACCTTTTTTAGCTCTCATTCGATGCTCTCTCATTCCATACTTAGATAACTTATTTTCAAGCGCTTGTAGTCATTGCTTTTAAAACATATTTTCGGCTTTAAGTATTCTCTTATTTCTAGCAGCGACAGCTTTCCCCGCAGATACTCTTGATGTGGTTGACTGGAGAGTTAAAAAAGATATTGTTGGGCTATTGAATGTTTCTTCATTTAAATTTTCTCAGTTCGTCGCTGTATTTTATGCACTTCTCTACGCTTTTTGGCATATTTCCTCCATTTTTTTCTTAACAGTCTTTGTTCTCTAACTTTTAAATCTTTTATACTTTTTATCAACACTTGACCTTTTTTTTACAATATTACTCCCGGCCTTTCTTACGCTTTTCTGCCAAAGATTGGATTGTGTTTCATTTTTTCACGTAACTTCCTCATTGTTAGTTTTTTTTGCTCCCGTCTTCAATTTCTTTTTTCTTCATCTGACAGCTTCTTTCTTGTTCTTCCCTATTATTAAACTTAAAAGCAAGAAAGCATATTGTTCAATCCCAAGCCATAAGCAAACTGCCATAAACCAAAGTTGTAAAGTTAAAATAAGCATAATGTACGATACTTTTTTAGTAACGGAAGCGCATCGGACTTTATTTTACAATTGCTTAAGAAAACTGAAATATCCACATAGTAGTTTAGATTCTATATACAACCGGTAGCGTGCGGACTCTGCACGCGCTGTTGTCTCAAGAAATAAAAATCTTATTTAAAATGCTCTTCAACGCGCTTCCATATGCGTGAATCCTACATAAATGTCTTTTCGGTAACAAGGTGTATTTTGACGATGACCACCGAATGAACTGTTTTTACAAAAACGTGTGTATTGTTACAAATTTAGAGGTTAGGAAAAAATTTCTAAGCTATTTGTAATGAATTCCGTGCTGCGCGCCAAACCAAATAATTATTTGAATAAATTAATATAAACTTACCAATTAAAAAGCGTAACCGAAAATATTGATCAGATCAGTTGAAGTTTGCCAAAAAAACAATAATTAGTAATTAAGACACTTGTACACTCTGATGTCAGACACATCCTAAAGAGGCTGCGAGGACGCATTTAAAACTCAATGCTGCGATGCAACTATTTGGTTGCATTTGTAAAAAAAGGTTATGCTCAAAAATTCTAACAATTTTTTTAACTACCAAAAAGACGCCACAATTTGTAACACGTGACAGTCATTCATAGTTTCAAGAAAAACTGTACATTTATTTTAAAATCATTAAAATATTGTGTTAATACCAACTTTCACTGAACCAATGTATTCATGAAAATATTTTGCTGTAATAAAATTAGAAAGCACATTATTTGTTTGACTTGACTGATTCTGAACGGACCACCGAAGGAGACAAAAATGCCTAAAAATCTAATTAAATGAATCAAAAATATTCATAAATAACTATTTTTTCCTTCAAAGTACAGAAAATGCAGACCTATTGTGGATTACATTCATTTTAAATAAATTTGTACAAAAATATTTTTTATAGTGTCCGAACCATTTTCGTGCCTCTTTGACAAAAACCCATATATGTTATTGCGATCAGATTGGTCGCTGGCACGTTTACCACCTAATACAATAGTATTAAAGCCCCGATAAGGAGGGTAGACAGTGCTTTTTGTTTCATTCCGAGAAGTCTGTTTGATGACAGTTAAATTCCGCTATCACTTTACTAATGACTAGTCAATCACTTTCACCGTCTTCATTAACATTTACAATATCATCATCACCATAATATAAGAAGAAAAATAATAAATTAAATAAGCTTGAGTACTTGTGTTCACACCTGGCACCACGCTGCACCCCCGTGCAACCCTCCGCTTGAGTCCACTCGGTCCTCGCGCAAAGTTTCCACTTATGTAAAGTGGAGATTTTGAGTATTCCCAGCTCCATTACAGTGGAAATGCACCCTTGGTCTAATAAACCGCTGTACTATATACTTACATATATACCGAAAACATTTAGTCCAAAATTGTCTATTAAACTGTCTAGTACTTGTATTAGCCAAGTAAAATCAAAGCATTCTTAGCACACATTTTATCCGCATAACACCAGACCTAAAACCAGTTTTATCATTTACATCAAACTATGTTTTCTTTCTTGAATTTATTTTGTTTAAGTCTTGATTTAAAAATAATGTATTTCCTTGTGATTAATAAAAATGTAACTAAATGTTCCTAACGAAAAACCTGACAAAATTCAATATATTCTGTAAATTTTATATAAATTTTTTATCGTTTTAGTGCATAGAACTTATTAATGGTGAGAGTAGCTACGCCCACACACCACTTCATCTTTGTAGAGGATAGAAAATCAAAATAAGAAAAATGCCGTTTAAACTTTTGATTTATTAAATTTATGAAACCTAATATTGTATTCACAGTGAAAGATGTCCTGAAATCATTCCTGCTTGAAGGGAATTCATTTTTGTCAAAAGTGGATACTGCGATGAATATTATTTCTTGTTAGGTGTTTATCTGGACGATGAACTAAATTTTGTGCGCTTTTCAGGCCGCTTTAGTGGAAAACAATATGAGTGAACCAAAATTGTATCATGGGGCGTTTGGAGTTTACAGCAAAGCATTGATGATAAATTTTTTAATTTGTATGACCTTTGTCATCATGGTATACAACTTCTGTCGGAATGCCTGCGCACAAGCCGTGTTCGGGCACTTGCCTGACAATTGGTATATAATAACTATATTATATTTACTAAATTTAAGCAAGGTTTCTCAAATAGTTTTATTTATATAAATTAACTAAGTACATAAATTTTATTTCAATAATTATTTCAAATAATATCCATTATTTAGTAAACTTTCGCTAGATATTTTAGTTGTGACCTATGTCAAAGTAACCTATAACCATAAAAACTTAGTGGGAAGAAGTAATAAAATCATAATAAGCAGTTCCATGATTACCTATACCAATAAACGAGTACAGATGTGTTGGTCGGAGTATGTAATTGAAAATTTACACGTTCCAGACCTCAAAGATAAAGTTATTTACCTTTTGTCATTATTCTTGCTTACATATTGCTAATTTATAACATGAACTAACGAAACAAGTATATAATACAAATATGATTGACACTGTGGCCCTAAATACAAATGGTTGCGTAATCTAGCTAGGGCAACAGTTATGTATAACAACATAAGGAAAATTTTATCTACATTTTAGCATAAAATCCAAAAAATATTTTTGAATGTATTCAGCATAAATATAGTAGTATTTTTTTCCGTAGTCCTAGTATTAAACTTTTAATTATGGAACCATAAAGATTTTATCCTTTGCCAACGTCTTATAACAGCCATAGACTAACAACTGAACACGCAACATGGAGGTGTAAACGGCCTTATTTTGATTTAAAAAAAATATATCAATTTAAATCTATTCAAAGATTAGTAAATTTTTGAAACATCAGTTATTATTTACAATTCTATAATCAGAGACACGTATTTAAAATTATGCATCTTTATAGTTTGGTTTTGGTGCTATGCACTAAGATGGTCTAATTTTCTAAGAAATTAGTAATATTGCGTAATAGTCAACTAAAAGCCTTTAAATTTCAGGATAGGTGCCGCTTTTCGTTGGATCTACATTGTCGGTGCGATGATTACGTCCACCCTAAATAACTGCGTAGTCGTGGCTACTATTTTGGATTATTCAAAGAAATGGTGGCCCGATATGTCTGAAAGAACTTTTAAATTATCAAATTATCTTGTCAGGGCTTTACTTTATGTCTTTTCCTGTAAGTAATTAGAAGAAATATTACATTTTTTATTTCTATTAACCTCTGTTTTAGGTATTCCAAACGAAAACTTAATTAATTTTTGTTCCTACTAATATTATGAATGTGAAAATTTGTATGTATGAATATTTGTATGTTTGGATTATAATTCAATCACGCAAAAACGGCTGAACATATTTTTATAGACTTTAGGCTACTATATGAATAGAATAAAACCTCAAATAACATATAGGCTATCTTGTAATATGTTACACGTTGTTAATACTATTTTATCAAAGCAGGCCATGGAATTACTTTAGCACTCTTAGATACTTCCCGCGCTTTTGACAGCGTAGACACATTCTTCTGCTATTTAAGTTAAGTCATTACGGATCTGATACTCAGGCCGTGCTGTGGTCAAGAAGCTACTTCATTGATCGATATTAGACTGTTAAGCTCACAAAGAGCGATGGTTCTAGCCTTGTAACCAAAACTTGTACAGCGTGGTGTCCCTCAGGGGTCGATATTGGATCCTCTTTTATTTATAATATACAGTATTGATTTAGTAAAGGAACACACTGGTACTGAACTCAACAAAATCGAAATACATGGTGTTGGGCTCAAAGTCCCTGGTTCAAACAATAAAAAATACTTCTCCAGTAGTTAGCATTCTTAGACTACATAATAGTCACGTTGAACAAGCTTAAAATTTTGGTGTTTTGCTGCACAGCAAAATGCATTTTATAACTCATGTTGAGAACCTCGTCTGAAATTATTTCTTTAGGTCAAAGGAGTTGTAGAAGATTCGACAACTCCTGACTGTAAAAGCAAGAAGGACTGTGTGTAGGTCACCAGTTCTGTAAAGACTGCATAGCCTATATGACTCTCTATAGCCTATATGGACCACGTTTGCTGTATACCTAACACCAGTTGACTTATACAAACAGAGCAAAACGCTTGTTGAAGGTATATATTCAATATCCCTTCACACAACAAAAGTCACATCACACCATTCCGCAACAATGCTTCGATAAACAGCGTGGATAATTGTTATTAATTTAAAAAATTACTGCTGTATAGTTGTTAATTTAAAATATATTGATATTGCGGTGCCATCTGTCCAGATGGGTTCACCACTATTTATTTGCTCGACGAAATTGATATCATTGCTTGTTCAGCACACCATCATCTTACTGGTCATCTCTAGGATTTCTACCTAAACCACCCATGTTCTTCTAAAGACCAAACTCCGTTGAAATTTAAGAGACTAATATATAAATAAACAGTCAATTTCGAAAATAATCAAATTTGTTGGTTGAAGCATCCAAAACAGTTCACAGTGTTCGACTTGGTGTTAACACTTTACAAAGTTATTTTTTTGATGCCTTATAAAAATTAAGCAAATTCAAAGGACAAAAATCACCAGGCACTATATTGCTTGGATGTACCAGTACAGGCAAGTTAGAGGAAACTCTATTGCACTTAAAGATTTATGACCAAACAACCGTTAGTTCATAGCCAAAAGTGTTCTATATTTGAATCTGATTTAATTGTTTTTTATTATATAAATTGATTATTACATATCGTTATAAAATATACATAAATTAATAAACATATTAATAATAACATATAATATTCTTGTTTAACGAACCTTGATAATAAGATTAGAAAATGAATTAAAATCACCGACAACTTCGGTATATATTTTATTTACTTTCACTGTATAATGCTGTCCATTTATGTGATATTATAATACATATTATTATGCTACATAAATGAAATTATATCTCATAGCCTACCACACAGGTTATATACTTAGTTTAGGTTATTATGGTATACCTCCTCACTTTTCACTGTATATTGTTTGACCTACAGAAAGTTTCAATTTTAAACATGTGTAATGGATTTTGCAATATTGTTGGAAATGCTAAACTAAAACCTTTTGATGGAGGAATTAAATAATTATTATTATCACACCAATTTCTCGTGATACTACTCCGTATACTTTGTTCATTCGCATTTAATGTTTCAGGGCTCCTCGTTCTGGCAATCCCAAATTTCGCAAAGCACGCTTCTCCTTTGATAGCAGTCTTTATTCCTCTGACGGTAATTGTGCTACCAGTATTGATGGATGCCATTGAGACACAGAGTATGTTTTCTTTAGTAAAGGACATATTTCTTTTTATATTGGGGATCGTTATACTTATGTTTGCCTTCGCAGATGCAATTCATGAGCTATTCTATAGTAAAAATCTTAACTTATGGTAAAAAAGGATAATAAAGTAAATAAATCGAGCATAAAATGATATATGGATATAAATATTTTACTATAGGGCACACTCAGATATAAGTCTCGGTACGGATTATACTAAACTGAATTTATTACAGTTTACTATATTAATACTGGGTCAACTAGCTTAGTCACTTTTTGACAGATGGATCTAGTGATTGCTAAAAATTAGGAATTTATTAATAAAATCTATAATTGGTGTGTATCATTATAGATGTTTGTGCAATAGAAATTTTTTTTCCCAGTCGGTTCCAGGCTTGATTTATTCATTTGCTTTAATTTTCATAACTTTTTTAAATTTAATACATTGAATTTATTATAGTTACCCTAAAATATCAGAATAAAGGTTTATAGGTTCAGGCCGTTTACATATTGATTTTATTTGGCATACTAAAGTTAAAGTTTACCTAATCTGGACCCATGAAATTCTATTGTTGAAAGTGATTACCCTGGTGGACAAAGCATAGTGCCTATTGGCCTACCTGATATTTTTTATTCAAGTGACCAGGGCCCTGTTCATTAATACTTACAATTCTACAAATTTGTCAATAAGTGATATAATTGTCGAATTGTCATACAAATGCTGTTCAATAAAATCTATAAATATGTAAAAAATACCGACCAATAATTGTAAATTGTCGTGCCTGTAAACTGTGTTCAAAATCGCCTGTCAAAATACTTAACAATTTTTTTTTCTCTTTATTTGGGAAACAGTTATGTACAATTGACGGCCTGTTTGGTGTGGAGGTAAGTATTCTTGCCTTCCATGCCAGAGGTCCTGGGTGCGAATCCTGGTAGAGGCAGATATTTTATTATATTTGCTTTCTAGTCATGGATGTGTATGTATGTTTATTTAAGTTTATTTCAAATAATAATATATTTAAAAAAAATATCTATGTGTGCTTATAAATTTCTTAAGTTTATTTATCCGTTATCTAGTATCCATAACACAAGTTCTTAATGATACTAAATTTAGGCTAGATAATGTGGTGCGTTTGTTAGAAATACTTATTTATTTATTAATATTATTATTATGTTTCTTATTTACTAAATGTACATTAGCTGCAACACAAACTAGTGAAGTTTCCACTGCTTAACAATTTACATAATATTTTGTAAAAGGTTTAACAAATTACATAATATTTTGTAAAAGTATATACATGTTAAAAATTTGATTTACTGTACTGTACACTTGTTTTTATAATGTACTTATATTTTAATTTTAAGTACATTACAATATTAATATTTATTTAGGTTTCGAATTTTTGTCTGCAATTCTCTCTGAAATTGTTTAAAACTTAGATGAAAATGATCCATTTCACACAGGTTTTTGTTGTAAAAATCACAAGCTCTCTTTCTAAATATGTTGCTAGCTTAATTTGTTTTGCTTGAAGTAGTGTAAAACAAGTATTTTCTTCTAAAACTAAGTTTTCTACATTCAAAGTTCAAATTACATAATAAATAATGGGAATCAATTTTGTTATTTAGTAATTTATATAAAAATAATTGATCCTTTTCAATTCTTTTACATTTAAGGGGCACAATCTTTAAACTATCACTTTCAATACTAGGGAATCTATATTAATAAATTTATTTTGTATGTTTTGTATCTGATATATATTGCATATGTGGACTCGATTGTACTGTAGCATATTCCAATATAGGTCGTATTAATGAGTTAAAGAGAATAATGTAAGTAGAAACCTTTGTAAACTCCATGCCAATTTACAAAATGAAGCCCAGCATTTTATCAGATTTTTTAAATATGTTTTTAATATAATTGATGAACAAACGTTTTGAATTACAAATATGTCATGGTAGTTTACAATTCTACATATTTATGTAAAATTTTTAGTTCGTAAAATACAAAGGATTAATGAGGGTAAATAAAAAGCTTTTAGGTTTATTGGTGAGATATTTTTTCCTTAAGAGTAATGGAGCTGAACAACAAATTAACTATTATGTCCCTAAATATTTTGTTTGGTCGGTTTAATGAGAAATTGACTCACGAGATGAAGATAAAAAGAGGAAGGAAATTACCATTTTGGTCAAGAAGCATGAAACAAAACAATAAAAAGGTATAATGCCGAGGTATTATCACTTGTAAATGTTTTAGCGAAGTAATGTCACTTGTCAGAAATGAATTAAAATTCTACAAATATGTAAATTTGTAAATGCAATTAAACGTTCAACAAAGCAGTTTTTCCGACAAATTAGTAAATTGTCACTTGTCAAGTGAAAACGTTTATTGAACAGAAATATGTAAAATGGTAACTAAATTTTGACAAATATGTAAATTTTCCGCCAATGCAAATTCGTAATTTGTATTTTTTATTGAACAGAAACTTGTAAAATTGTCGTCTGTCATCTGTCACCTGTAATTTACAATTGTATGCTTTATTGAAGCTGCTTGTTTCTCTAAATAAAACTGTCAATTTATTGTTTGATTATCTTACTTTTATATTTATTAAATCATAATAACAGTGTTACATTCAATTTCTATAAACAATAAACAAAATTAATGATGTTGAATTGAAGGTTATTCTTTTCTACTTATAAATTAATGTTAAATAAATAAATTTTTAACATGAATAAATGTAAAGCCTCCGAAATAATTTATAGTCCGGTCAATTAGTCATCCAAGGTTACGAAAATTCCCACTTGGCTGAAAATTGGTAGGATTGTTCAATACACTGTTATAAAAGAAAGTGAAAAGTCCTCATCGATCTGGCACGTGCAAAATATTCTACTCGAGGTCAAAGGTCAAAAAACGGGTTTTTCACGATTTTTAGCAAAACGGTAACTTTTATCATAAAATTAGTCCAGATAAAATTTGTAAATCAAATAATTATCTATAAAAGTGTCCTTATACTTTTTTTCCTAAGAGCCACCGTTTTTGAGATATAACGATTCAAAAAGTTGTAATCGTCATAATATGCACACGTTTCCACGCCACCTTTGAGGTAGTGTACTTAGCGCGTTTTTTTTAAATGTGGTATCCCCGGCAGGCCTATTCCACTGATCTATTGCGATTCTATTTAATTTAAAACTATTTAATAACTATAGATTTAAAGCAAGGGTTAAAAATCATAAAAGGGGTGTAAATAAAAAAAATAAGGAAATTTATCCATCGAAATTAAAATTATCAGAAACTTATGCTTCCTATACTCCTTGTTCTTCTTCTACTTGTTTATCTTCTTCATTCTGGGTGCAAGTAACTTGCCCTAATAATGACACATCGCATGTCTCTTCGTTAGCATTAAATGAAGCTTCAATTGTTGGTGACCGGCCATGGCAATTTGTACATGCTACAGAACAAAACAGTCCAACTTTTTTGCAACCACATTTTACACTACATCCTTTTTTACAGTGCAGGTGGGAGTAAAGTTCGAACTGCCTCTAATGAATTGTTGACCAACTTCCAACCCCAGTCTTTTGGGTCTAACTGATAACCAAGCCACACTTGAACTTGGTATATGGTGGCTAATATACCCGAAAAAGATGTTGATGAGCAGCCACTGAGGTTGAAGGAAGACAAGCTAACTGCACTTGTTTTTTATTTCGAGTATTTTTAACTTATCTAAGAGACACCAGTCTCGGTCTGCGTGCGTTCTCGAGCGCACGTCGATCGCAGACGCCTACCCGCTCTTTTAGCCCCCGCGCTAATTGAGCACCCAAATTTCATAGTTTACCGTATTAAGTTTCTAACGCCGTTTTCACGGCGGACAGTGGCTCGTTAACCGTACTTCTAATAAGTTTCTAACGCCGTTTTCACGGCGGACAGTGGCTTGTTAACCGTACTTCGTGGAACGTGAGCTTCGTCGACGGGAATTCGTTGTTCCAGGACTTCAAGTGCCGTGTTCGAGTAAGTTATCCGCGTCGTTCTCAACCGCCCTACTGCGTGTAGGGTGGTTTTAGGGAGTTAGTCATCGTTGTTAGGTTCATATATTGTCCCTCCCCAACCCCTCCGCAATGGCTTCCCTAAGCTCTGATGAGTTTAGGAAGAAGTTAGTTGATAGTACCGGTGCTGAAGGCATACATATAAATGCTGACAAGTTCCGATTCCTTGATTCTCTTATCCCGCATATCATGGCGTTAATTCCACAAATGGCCCCTCAGGCCACCCCAGTCCCCCAGACCCCTCTGGTCTTAGGCTCTCCAGCGTCCCCTTCCTCCAGTGACATGGAGTGCGAAGTAGACGCCCCTCCGCGACGCAAGCGCGCACCCGCGACCGAGTCATCCTCGGACGCCACCCCAACTGACCCTGAGTCTCCCTCCTTTACGCTTGTTAAGAAGCGCTCTAAGAAGCGTTCAAAACAAGACCCGGCGCCCTCGACGCCCGTCCCTACACTTCCTGCGGCGTCTTCAACGCCAGCTGCCCCGGTGTCTTCAACACCCGCTCCGGCCCCAACTTCTGTCAAGGCCAAGGTCCCACCACCCGTTTTTCTTCGGGAAAAGGGTAAATGGACCGAGGTCTCGACATTGTGCAATGAGCACAAAATCCATTACATCCGAGCAGCCAACTCGGGTGAATCTATTAAAATCTTAGTCTCGTCGATAGACGACTTTCGAGCTTTAACAAAGCTCCTCACCGATAAGCAATATGCTTATCACACTTATGCTCTGTCAGAAGAGCGTAAGATCAGAGCGGTACTCAGGGGAGTCCCGTTCGAATTATCGAACGAGGCTATCCTGGAGGATCTGCAGTCCCAAGGCTTCCCGGCACTCGCGGTGCATAAAATGCACAGCAAGTACGGGAGGCAACACCCTCTCGCTTTGGTGATTCTCGCCAACGTCCCCAAGTCCAGAGAGATCCTGAAAGCGGTTAGCTCTATTTGCGGCCTGTCTGGGATCTCAATCGAGGCGCCTCATCGCCGCGGTCATCCCGGCCAGTGCCATCGGTGCCAGTTGTACGGGCACGCGGCAGCCAACTGCCGCGCACCGCCCAGGTGCGTCAAGTGCCTGGTCCCGCACTTCACTAAAGAGTGCAATCGCACTCCTGAAACTCCCTCTCCTCCCGATTGCGTGCTTTGTGGCCAGTCCGGCCACACCGCAAACTACAGGGGCTGCCCTCGTGCACCCCGTTGTATGCGCTCCAATTTCAAAAGGGCGGCTCCCAATCAGGCCCCGCGCCTTTCTCAAGAAAACTTTCCGCCGCTGCGTAGCCGGGTTCCTACGGCTGCAAAGCCTACTCAGCCCAAGCCTGCTCCAGAAAACTGGAGGCAGCGTCCCGCATCGAATCCCATCCCGGCTCCTCGCCCATACAAACCCACTCCTCAATCCTCCGTAGCAGACGATATGCGTATCGTCTGCGACGCTATTAAAAATGTCGATGTTAGTGAAATCGCAGTCTTAGCCCGTAAACTTAGGGCTTCACGTACTCCGACAGAGCGTTTGCTAGCTCTGGCGGAGCATAGTTCCCTTCTCAATTCATTGTAGGTTCATTTAAATGAATTGATCCCTAAATCATGCTTCGGCCGACCTCTGCCCAGCCCCGGTTTCACCGGAGGCTGCCCAGAACGGCCACCAACTCATGTCCCTTTGAGCACCTTCAGTGCAACTTTCACTACAGGCGGAAGACCCGCTAGCGGGTCTCCGCCAGCGCGCCCAACTTCCCGACGGGTGTCGCTTCCGATGAAGGCTAAAGGTATACGCTTACCACAGCCAACAGGTGGTTTTTAGTGGGTAGGTGCCATTCTGGTGAGTCCCACATAACCCCCCCCGCAGAGGAATTTACCTGCGGGCGGGTATGCATGACGCATCTTCCACCTCCCTCCCGCGAGGGTGCATCGGCAGCAAAAAAAAAAAAAAAACTTATCTAAGCACGTAATTTTTTTAATTTGCTCAAGGTTACACTGGCGTATAAAATGAAGGACTGGGTTTCTTTTTACCCGACATTCTCATATTTTATAATATTTCGTCGCTTCATTCTTCAGATAGTATTTAATTAACAAGGTAGTCCTTTTAAGGTACTAGGTAACTTCGCACAGTTTTAGAGTATGTCATTTGACTTATTCAAAAAACTTCCGTCTGTTTAGTTGATCAACCCCGGTCCCGACAAGTCTTCATTTTTTAGAGATCAAAACAAAAATTTGTATGGGTTCCGGGAGGGACGGGTTCTTTATATATCTTCGAATGAAGCGACTTATATAATAGCAATAGAACTTCACTTGGAAGTTCGTTTAATCTTCTATTATATTTCGTCGCTTCATTCTTCAGATAGTATTTAATTAACAAGGTAGATTTTTAGAGATTAAGTTTTGTTTTCTTTTGTCTTTACAAATTATAATTTTTTTAAATACGTTTATTCATTCAATTCCTTACTTTAGTACATAATTTAAGAATCCACTAACCTTAAGGCATTTATAATACACTTGAGGATTGCCAAATTAATTCAATAAGCAGAAAAATTTTATTTTAATTAATCTCTTTATCGGAAGATATTGGGTGGTTTGTATCTTTATTGAGTCTTTTCTTAAGTTTTCACGATACATACTTTAAATAAAACACTTTTTACCGGATATTATCGCGTATATTTTAGTTAATTTTAAAATTATTTCGACGTTTCGGCATCTTTGCAGTGCCGTGCCGATAGACTAAGGTGTTGTTCATCCGAAACGTCGAAATAATTTTAAAATTAACTAAAATATACGCGATAATATCCGGTAAAAAGTGTTTTATCTTTATTGAGTATGGACAAGGCAAAGTCGTTTAGTGGGTCTAATATAGGTTTATGGTAAACATTTTTAAAGGCCTGAGAGTTTTAGGTCCACCCAGAAGTTTCTCGGATAACCTACACTGAGCACGTGCCGCGTGCTGAGTGCGCTGAACACACTCATGTCAACGCCGCTCGTAGCTAGCGTCTGCTTTATCCACCGACTTAGCGTCTGACTTGACGCGGCTCTGTGAGGGGCATTTCATGTTACAAACAAGAACCCCGAGTTCGAAGCTTTAATATTTTTCGTCACAAAAAATATAATCTTTTAGGGTCGATAAAGGACATATCATTATGTTATTTTTAAAGATTGGCAAGGATAACGATTTGGGGCTGTGGTTTTAATGATGTTTATTATGATTATGTATACGGATGCAAAAACTATATTTTGTAATTTAATGTCTGGGCCCTATGTCCGGTGCATACAGCTAACGATGTAACTGTAAATTTTTGGTAATTTTTTCTAAATTAAAGTAATATAATAATATCATAGAGAAAACTGATTAAGAACTAAATTTGGATCCCAAGAAAAATGGGTAAGTACTTCAATTTAGTTGGTTTAATTTTATAGGCTTCTTGTAAAATTTGCCTCATCATTGCCCATATCTTCGGCTATCAAAAGCGACAAGGCTGAACGGTTTGAATTTAGTGAACCGAATGAACAACCCTTATTAAATTGCTCATTGAAAAAACAAAGAACTAATATAACAGGTTTTTGAACATATCAGTATTACGTAACGTACAAAACTCCCACCATGACCTAAACGTGATGTTGCATTGACAAATATTCATGGGTGCCAGAGAAGCGAGCATCAACGTCAGGGTCTCTGGCGGACAGATGCGCCGCCGGTAGCGTCTCGCGGTACCAGGGTAAGGCTGGACTGCTTTGCTTTGGTGCTGTTATGGGAGTTAATTAAATCTTTTGTTTCAATTCAAATCAATTATTTTTCTTACACATTTTAAGACAAGGGAAAATGGAGGAAATGGTTAAAATACGTAGAGGCCCAATTAATCGTAAACGCATCGACTGCGACTGCATCACGTGGCTCCGAGCCGGAAAAACGGAGTCGAACTTGGTGGTGGTGGTGCCGAGCGGAGCTACCGGAGTTATTGGAGAGTAAACTTGTCAGGACAAGACTAGTTGCAGTGCACAATACAATATCATCTACACTTTTCGGAACTTGGTCCGCGCAGCTCAGCTACACTTCGATCCGCTTCAGTGGAAATGCATATTACTTATATAGAGAGAAAGTCCATTGGTATTTTCAACAGTAAAATAAGAAACTTTCATGCTGATTTTTTGGGTATCAATACTTTTATCGTTAAAAATAATTATACATATAACAGTCTGGTCAAATTAGACCAAAAATTAGGGGTGAGGTTACAATAATTCCCACTTGGCTGGAAATTCGTAGGATTGTTCAATACATTATTATAAAAGAAATGTGAAAAGTCCTGTTCGATCCGGCACGTGCATAAAATTTACTCGGGGTCGCAGGTCACAAAAAACGGGTTTTCGCGATTTTCAGCAAAATGGTAAGTTTTATCATAACATTATTCCTAACAAAAATTGTAGATCAGATAATTATCTATAAAAAATGTTCTAATACTTTTTTTTTCTAAAACCCACCGTTTTTGAGATATAACGATTCAAAAATTTATTGTCAAATTGTGTATGGTCAAAATTATAATTAAGACTTTTCAAATTAGTATACGATTTTGTTTATATCAGTGTTACTTGATTTTTTTTCTATGTACACATTCTTGTGGAATGCATCCTAGACTTAAGTATGTTTAAGGTTTTGTCTTAATTAATTTTATTACAGTTGTATTCCGTTGTATGTAGTAATAAATAAATAAATAAATAAATAAAATGTTGAAAGAGTTGTAATGGTCATAATATGTAAAGTACACCACGTATATACATCAGTGAAGCTGTAATAAAAGTAAAAATATCGTTCTATCGGTCAGTGTAAGTTACATATATAAAATATAATAGAAGATTAAACGAACTTCCAAGTGAAGTTCTATCGCTATTATATGAGTCGCTTCATTCGAAGATAGTATTAAAAAAAGTCTACACCGTAAAGCTTACGACCTGTCCCTGACTAATGAGTAGTGCGAGGTTACACGGTAAAATACACGGGAGGTCAAATCTGTGAATTGCAAACTCGCGAAATAAATGCAAAAACTAAACCCTGTGGGGTGCCGGAGTACCCCGCGTAGGGTTCTAGGGTTAACATAAAAGGCAGCAGTAGGACTGCACACACAACTTGGCCGGTGTGTCAACCTTGACAATATATCTTTTAAAACCAGTTACAGTGGCGTTAGATTTGCCTTTCTGTTAAATATCCACAAAGAAAATTCCTCTCCTTGGCACCCTTTGGTAGTGTAGTATACACGGTAAATATATAGGGTGTATGTGCGAAGACTATGTATACAGGGTGTCCAGAAGGTCAACGTCCAAATGGAAGGGGTTCACGCACCATCGTCCAAATAGTAAAAAAAATATTTAAAAAAATCTATGTGGATTAGTTTAGTAAATATAGGATGATTTCTAAAATAAGTGAAAAATCACTCCTTATAGCAGTAATTCATATGCTGAATCTGTAAATGTTGACCGATTTTAAGTTTTACTTTGATTTGATTTTTTTATTTACTAAATGTCCTTATGTAATAAACCTTTGATACAAGCAAATCTATTATGGTACGATAGAAGAAAAGCAATAAAAACAACAAATTTCCCAAATAGCACATTAGTAATAATTGTAGTTAAGTTTATGACTCAAAGTTGTATATCGGTGCTATTTGGGTAAAAATTACAACTTCTTACTGCATAGGAGTGGTAAATATAAATAAAATCTATAAAATGGACTATGGGTTCCAAATTTTCAATTATTACCACCTACAGTTTAAAGTTGAACACCTTACCACTGTTGTACCACTCTAAGCTACAGTGCGAGTGTGAATTGCTACTTTAAGTGGTAATTTATACCTGTAGTGCGTCTTATAGCTAAAAACGAGAAGCAATAACCACCATTACGCCCAACATTTCTAAAAGGAAGCAAAATCAACTCTTAAACCACTGGAATATCTAGAAGGATGATAAAATGAGCCTTAATGGCATGATTGGTTCTTATTATTTTCTTCTGAAGTTTTAGGGGAGGGTTCCGTAGAAAGTTCAATATTTGTTATTGTGGAATTTACCCAAAGTTTAACTTGTGAAGGTTTACGATGTGTTAATTACCTCCCTTTGTTATAAAAACAAAAGATATTACTACGGGATACATTAATATTTTATTGATATTATTATATTACTTTAATTATTCTAAATTCATTTTCATCTGATAATCAACATTTAGAACACAATTTGCTTTTTTTAAATTTGATATGCTTGTACCCTAATGACATGTTAGCCAAAATCAATATTTTACAATGTGCATTCAACTTTTGGAATCAATATGAAAATAAAAGTAATTAGAACTCTGAATAATTAGATTCATATAAATAGTTTTCTGATTGCTGAACGACAAAGGGAAATAAAATACATTTTTAACAGCTATCTGACTTTTATTTAAAATTAAATAATTAGGTTATTACTTTTACAAGGAAACAACTATATTTGTATAATGTTGATCTAAAATAATATTTCACTTATAAAATTCTTATAAGAAAAGTGCTTCTGTAGTTTTTGTGCCTTTTGGATATTAACGAAGTATTATATAATTTTCGGTGCTTGGCTCTATGACAGTGTTTGGTTTTCATGGCAAAGTATTGTATGCTGCATCTGTAGTTCCGTTCAATTACTGAAATGAAAATATAATTGTATTAAAATACATAATACTTAATCAATATTGAGTGTATTACATTATGTTTATCCAAAAAAAGGTTTTTGTATTGTCAATTGAGCCCTAAACTATTTTCCCTACTAAAACAAAAGAATCATATATAAAGTAAATAAAATTCACTCCTATAGCCCTTCTCTAGACCACTTAGTAATAAGAAAGGTGATTTTTAGCACTTTGAACAGCAAAAATTGACGTAAGCGGGTGAAAATTATTACCTATAGTAACAAAACGATTCGCCATTTTTAATGGAATGTTTTTATGAAAATCTAACCTCTAATTTACATTATTTGTACTAAACATGTCTTTGTTATAACAAAAGAAGTGATTTTACAACTATACTACGTAAATTCACTATAAATGCTTGTTATACCAATTATATTCTTGGTCATTTTTATTAAAACTACTATAACCATATTTTATTTACACTGTTTTTTGTTGAAGTTCTCATGAAATCAATATGGCGTGTAAATTTACTTAATAAACATATACGCATTTTGCAGTAAAGTTGAGATCCCACTTGATTTTTCAGTACAGATAAAGCAAATAGTTGAATAAAAGTATTTGGTACTTACAATTATGTTTTGTAAGTTGTCACTTAAAAACTGTCACACGCCATTAATATTCTCAACATTGCAACTACAGAAATGAAACATACGTATGAATGAACAAAATCTAATCGTTCACTCAACCGTTCAATCAACAGTTCAATCAAAGTGGCAAATCAGGGGTACAGGCGCTGCAATTTGCACCTTTAGTCACAATATGATACGCTCTAGACCTGCTATGCGATGTGCCCACTTAGGGCTATATCTGTTGCATAAGGGGTCTAGAGCAGGATATAGACCTTATCGTTAGCACCTTAAGTTGCAATATGATACGCTCTAAAGCTTATTGGCTACCATTTGTGCTAGTTGGGTTGTCGCAATTTTTTATACCTAACCATCGTGTAAAATACATGTAAAAAATGAGGCTGGCATTTACTCTCAAAAGTTGGCGCATTTAATGCAGTTTCTAAAAAGGTATAAAACTTGGCACTTAAATTGATCTGATTTTATTTATGTATATTAAATTGAGGAAGTACATATTTTTTAAATTATTAAATTGAGTAAAGAGATGTAAAATAATTCTAAAAGATTACATGAAAGGGACACTTGCTCAGGTAGACGATCCAGGGAGTCGCTCCCCTCTCTTATCACCCATCCCCGTACCAGGTACCGAAATTCAGTCAGTCGGTACGTCAACTTGTTTTGTTCGTATCTTACGTCACGTTCTCTTGCGCATATATTTTGATAAATACTAAAGACTCGGCTAGAACTTGGAATTTGATTTGGACTCATCACAAGCACAATAGAAAGCTCAGAGAGCGATCCAAGTCCAATCCACCAAATCGTAGGGATTATCTTAAGTCCAAGTTAAAGCCAAGTCTTTAGTTCCAAGGATACCCTAAACCAAATTTGCTTTTTTTGTTGCTTTTTTCTATCGTACCATAATAGATTCGCATGTATCAAAGGTTTATTACATAAGAACATTAAATAGCCATTTAATAACCAAAAAAAAATCAAAATCTGTCAACATTTACAGATTCAGCATACGAATTAGTATAAGGAGTGATTTTTCACTTATTTTAGAAATCATCCTATATCTACTAAACTAATCCAAATACATTTTTTTTTACATTTGGACCATGGTGCGTGAACCCCTTCCATTAAGACGTTGACCTTCTGGACACCCTGTATACACTTTTCGCCTATTTTTATAATTTTCAATATTTTTTTTAATTTACAGCTTTTTATCAAGTTTTACCTTGTCAATTTTATTAGACGAGCTCTACTTTAATTTTAACAATATGTAAAATTGCAGCGTCATCTTATTGAAAAAATACTTTTTGAACACCTTGAAGTATTGCTCAAGCGTGGCTTGTTAAAACCATCTAAGTTAAGAACATCATAGGGCTAGGTAAGGCTTATGTGTTTTTATTTCTTTTACACTCAATGCTAAGTTATTATCTAGCTAAGAGCTAAGTTCAACCATCAATAATTTTCAAAAGTGTTTTACATAATGACTTATTTTGTTATATATTATATAAGGTTGCCTCGTCTTTTTTTCATTTGTTAATATGGTTCTTTATGAAAACAATTGTGAAAACTGAAAAAGGATGGAGAATTTCACCCCAAAATTAAGTTTTGCTATTTATTAAATTGAAAGTGGTAAAATCATGCAAATAGTTTAGGCAATTACTTGTAGGCAATCCTTATACATAATAACATAGTACTAGTGAATGAAAATTAAGTGTTGTGATTTATTTTAACAGCACCTCATTAAAATGTAATATTTTATAACCAATAAAGAATACAGCTTTCTTGTATTTCCTTGTTGCCCTGGATTCATGACATTCTTGCGTACGTAATACACATTATTACAACTGCATTGTACTAATTATCTACTAGAATTCCGAACATTGCGTCTTAATGTTCTGGCATTATACAGATCTCTGATATTTGAATAGCAAAAGTGACGTGTCTAAGTTGTTTTTATATATGAATAAAATAAATGAGTTCAGTGAACCAGCGTTTGTAACACTGTCACCATTTATGCGCACTCTGTTGTAACTTTTGTACTATTTTAAATACGTTATCACATTATGACGATTATCATTTATTAATAGTCCATTTATAATAAATGCAGAAAATGTTTTTTGGTAAAATATTCTGAGTGATTTACTTTCGGAAACGTATTAAAATTTTTATGTGGCCAGATATAGCAGATGTATCCCAAAGTGGACCATTACTGATATTTCATCAAAGGACTATGTTTGATAGTATTTTAATGAGAATCGAGTCGAAGCTTGCAGCTATAATGTGACGTCAAGGTATAACCTAACTAAAGGTATTGGAAATGGAGATTGGAAGAAACATTAAATAAATACCAGTGTTTTTAAGCGTGCGAGCAGTGGTTTCATTCACTCAAGGTTGCTCAATGCTATATACAATATTTTTGAGAATTAATTTAATATACTCCTAAAAGGGATGATGATGTAAGGAGTTTCAATAATTAATTATAATTAATAATTTAACCCCAGACAATCACACCAACTCTATGGCCCCAAAATAAGCAGAGCTTGTGTTATGGTTGACCATACAGCGAACTGGGAGGTGACCCAGAATAAACATATATATGTATATAAATATGAACAACCATGCGCCGAGAACAATCACTTTGTGTTCACAATTTGTGTTCATCACACAAATGAATGGCCCGGCCAAGACTCATACCTGGCACCTGTGGCGTATGAGGCAGGGCTACTAACCGCTACGCTAGTCAGTCGTCGTAATATACAGAAATTTGACGTTCCGCGTTGACCGCGGGATGATAACGCGATGACTGCTAATCGCTTTCCTTACGTAATACCGCAGCCGCATAAGTACTCACCTATCGGAATGACATATTTTGGGGTTTTGATGAAAATATATATGTCAGTGGCTGATTTTGACCACAATGGCGCCACCTGTTGAGTCGTGGATGAAATCATATGGTTGCAACTTGTGTGATAAACTAATTCTATGTATGTTCGATACTAAATTCCTCCCCCCGCTGTGGCTCTGTAAACACTGTTTTATCATACTCCGTTTAAATTTAATGTAAATCTAGTGTAAAGTCAACTTTCATAAACTAACCCGTGAAAATTTCGCAAGCTCACAACAAATCAGCATCATCCATCTATAAATTCAAGCTGCACACAAGAGGCCCAGGCTTCATTTTAAGTTTCAAATCGCCGACACAACGGTCAGTGTTCATTTTATTTTCCTCCATCTTTGTGTCAATTCACATTTATGGCCAATAACTAATTACAAGCTTAACTAGTTACTAGTCAGCGTAATTAGTCATCGCTCAAAACAAAAAAAATAAACATCAACATTTCATTGGAACTCAGCTGAGTGAGAAGGACGACAATTCAACTGTCATTATTTAACATTGGCAGCTGCCAAAAAGTGATCGGCAACTGTCAAAAAGGCACAAGTATTTCCAGCATCAAAAAGCTTGAAAATGATTGATAGCTACAGATACCCTAGTACTAATGGAATCACAGATGGACAAAACACTATCAGATACAGAAATTAACAAGATGGGAAAAACTATGAGAAATCCACCTCAGTATGTTTTGAAACGCAACAAGAGGAGCAGAGAAGACTCGGAAAACGCAATTTTTGAAACAAAGAGCTGAACTTAAGCATGGAATGAAAGATATGATGGTGAATTTCTCAAAACACAAAGTACCGAACTTTAAAAAAGTTACGTCCACTCTTTGGGAAATACAACGAACTAACGTAAATATTAAAAATTTTATCGCATACTTGACGGCGCAAAACGAAGAGTTTAAGGCCAAAATAAATAAGCTAGAAAACCAAAGCAGGGAGGAATAAATACATATCAGTTCTAGAAAGTAAAATTGAAGAAGTACAATTAGGAAGCCGAAAAACTAACTTTGAAATAAAAAATGTGCCAAACAGAATAAGTGAATCAAAAGAGGAGCTCAAGATATGGTTTTGTGCTTGTGTCAAAACATAGACTGTAAAATTGAAAAAAAAACGACATTAAGGATATATATAGAGCACATAGCAAGAATATAGATAAAAAAAACTCACCGATTATAGTAGAAACAGGCTCCGCAACCTTAAAAACTGAAATTCTTAAAATGGCTAAGTTGTTTAATATCAAACACAAAAATAAGTTGTGCTGTAAGCACCCTTGGGTTCACATCTCATCATAACTTCACACTCAAAGGATCGCGCTTGTACTTCCTTGCCAGAGATTTGGCTAAATCAAAGGCCTATAAATTTTGCTGGACAGCGTATGGCAAGGTTTATGTCAGGAAGAACGAAAACTCTCTAATTATTTCAATTAGATCTGAGGACCAAATACAGCATCTAATGCAAGAAATGTGACTGAAATAAAGTACCGTATTCTTCAGCTGCTATTGGATCTTGGTATTGTTATTTTGTTAATATTCATTTTATTGCTTTTGATTTTCATACTTTTATTTTATACACTCTCTATATGTATACTCTATACTATTTAAGGGAATTGACTATATTTAAAACAACACAGATTTCATTCTCACACTAATTCACATACACTAAAACACACAACAACCGCACTGACCACAGCTTATTATATATTATATTATACATTTTATTTACCCAGAAACCAATCAATATCACGCTTACTATATAAAAAAACATGAAACTAATATGACTTTATAATGGGTAACACTAGAGCTCATATTGGCATGAAGGGTATTTGTGGGTATGCTTGTCGTATTTTCACCTATCTTATTATTACGTCATTATTTGTTAACTTTCATTATATCTGACGCTATGCATACTTTTAATGAGTTGGACAGCTTTGAATTTGCACGAACTTGCACTTGCAACATATCTGAACTTCCCAAACACATAAATATTAAAAAAGATGACTTCACCATAGTATCACAAAATATAAGAAGCATATACTGTGACTTCGATGACTTTATGTTAAATTTCTCTCGCTTGAATTTCGATGCTGATATACTGATTCTCACAGAATGCTGGATGAATTCTGACAAACCGATACCACAACTGACCAACTACCAATCGTACATAACCACAGTTCAAATCAACCAAAATGATGGCGTGGTTTTGTACGTTAGAAATGAGCTTAACAATAGAGTAAAGGAAGTCAAATTAATGGATGCATCTTGTCTTGAGTTAGTCATATCAAGTATTGCAATTTTGTGTATTTACCGCTCTCCATCCGTCACTAACGCCGATAATTTCATAAAATCTCTTAGCACATACCTTGAACAGCTGAACTATGACAAACATGCTGTCATCGCAGGAGATATTAATATAAACCAAAAGACGTAGAGCCCACAAGTGAGTACAGAAATAGAGTCAATCACCTTAGCACACTATCTGTACTGGGCATACTTCCTGCCCATAGACTAAATGTATTTTGTGTCTTTTCAGTGGTATATCAAACGATTTAATATTCTATGTATGTTATGCTTATAAAATTAGTTATTTCAAAATTATACCAATCGTTCATTTTACTAACTGATTGTTATATAAAATGAAATTATATAATCACTTGCTACATTTTGTAAACTGTAGAGATTTTTAATTATATCATATATTACACACCCAATTATTTTTATACAATGATAGACGCTATGCTTGCTATGTGGCTGTCGCTAAACCCCGGAGCTAAGGTTGTATCGAGTAAATTAATCGAGCCACAGAGGCCTGCTGCAAGTAGATGGCTAATCACAGATATTTCTGAAGAGCATTGAAAAATCTTTCAATTTTCTTAATCTTTTTAATTATGAAAAGCATCTAAATTAACTTAAAAATGCAAAAGCATGCCACATATTACATGGAACGTTTACAGTTATCTTTCAAAATTAAAAAAAAATAATGAAATAAAGAAATATTTTTAGGAAAACTTCTGTTCTCGAATGATTATTGTTGCTCTTAAAAATCGGTTTTACTAGATATTGAAGTCGTAAAGAGCATGTTTAGGATAAGAATATTTTTGTAGACACCGCTCTAGCAGGAATACAATCGTTTATTACGTCTTTTTTTCAAATTACTTGAAACGTTCCAAGTTGAAAGAGATATTTTTTTATATTATGCTATTTTTATACAACATGAAGCGCCGTACAGAAACACGTAATAAATTTATGATATAATGTAAACTGTTAAGAAAAAAATGTGTAACTAAATGAATGTCAGCCGGTAAAATAGACTGTTGTTATGATCGTCAAAAGACATTCAAATCCCAAATACAATAGGCACATTCTTGAAAAGTTATACATATAAGGCTCTTATCACAAAACTCTAGGCAAAATATTAATACGATACTTCCAAATTTTTTTTAATTACAAGACAATATCTCTAGATATAAAAAACATAAATGTACTACTTATGAAATAACTTGGTCTGTAATGTTTATTTTTTTTGTTAAAACCATTTCAACTGACTGTTGTGGTGGGTAAGCATGAGACTATCAAATATTTTGCATTTTTAGTAAGTAAATCTTCGAAAATAAAATATAAAAAATAATAATCCTTGTAATGCTCAGGATTTATTAAGAAAACAAAATAGTTATCTTCTAATAAAAGCAGGCGTAGAACAGGTTAATAGAGTGACTCAGAAGGACTTTACACTGTACCTATAAACCTAGATGCAAGGGTTAAGTACTTTGCTTTATTGTGTAGGAGTGTGTTTAAGTGTAACTTTTTACTGCTTAGAAGGTTGTTAAAAGGTGCTATTTACACGAGGATACTAAAAACGTAATGTTGTGTTGGAAAATCAGTTGATTTTAGGCGACTGATTCCTACAGCACGTTTTACACTTTAATTAAATTTAGATTTTACTGGTTGATATTCGTTCATGAGGCTGGCATAATTATTAGTACTAGATGTTGCTCGCGTATTCGCTCACGCATTCCTTGGGTGCATTTTCTGGATGTAAAATTACCAATAAAAAAAAATCTTAAAAATCATCAAGAACGATATTATTTACAATAACAGTTAGGTCTTACCAACAATCCAATCCAAGGATTAAATAAGAAGTTTTTATTCAATCCTATCAAAATCTCTGCCACCACAGATTCTACGGGTGTGAAATGTTTTATAAAAGTTCTTTTGGGAACAAGACGTACGTTAAGACAGGATTCTACATAATGAAACCTTTAAATTTCATGCCAAATGGCATTGATGGGAAGACGTTCGGTGGGTGCATCTAGAGTTAGGTATTGCGTGGGTGGTTCGAAACCTACAACGCATATAAATGTTTTTCTGTGTTAGTAATTTATACTTTTGATTTCGACACTGCATTTTATAAACTTTCGAATTTAACCATAAACTGGACTATTCAACGTGATATTTCTTACATTACTGAATTATAATTTAAATGAGAAGCTTTATGTTGCAAACTATACGTTTCAGCCAAAGGACATCAGGATTTACTATAATGACTTTTGAAACATGCGCTTTAATAGTAGTATATTGCAGTAACTATACAGTTAAATACTATGAATAGAATTGACTAAGCAACTGATAAATATCTCCGTTGATCAAAATAAAAACGCTTTAAACTTTATTATCTGCAGAAGTTGTATCTACGTAGGGCGTTCAATGTATTCTCGGTATCGAGGTGATATACTAATGATGAGGGTAATTTAATTATCTCATTAGTTAATGACACTCTTTGAGGGTATAAATACAAAATTTCATTTAATTGCCACCATTAGTATTCAAGATATCATTGCGAAAAGACAACTATGATGACTGAATCGACAATGATGAAAAAAATCGAGAATCGCGCAGTGATAAAATTTCTCACAAAACAAGGAAAAACTCAAAAAATTATCCATGAAGAAATGGTGGCTGTTTACCAAGATTCTGCGCCTTCACTATCTTCAATTCAGAAGTGTTCAAGTGAATTCAAACGGGGTAGAGAGAACATTGAAGACGACCCCCACGCTGGTGGGCCAATTTGCGCCGCTACTGAAGAAAACGTCAAATTAGTCGAAAAACTTGTACTTGAAGATGCCCGTGTAAGAGTGAAAACATTAGCAGAAATGACTAAGCTATCCGTGGGTACTATTCACACAATCCTTCATGAGCGCCTGAATTTGTCAAAGGTCAGTGCAAGATGGGTGCCGCGAATGCTCACCGCGCTGCAGAAACAAGTGCGAGTTGACTGTTGTAAGGAATTTTTGGACCTCTGTGGTGAAAATCCGCAAAGTATTTTCGATCGGATTGTTACTGGTGATGAAACGTGGGTTCATCACTATGACCCTGAGAGCAAGCAAGAGTCTATGCAGTGGCACAAAAAAGGATCAGACCCGCCGAAGAAGTTCAAAGTCACTCCGTCCGCAGGAAAGCTCATGGCCACGGTGTTTTGGGATTCTAAGGGAATCTTGCTAATCGAGTACACAAAAAAAGGTCAAAGTATTACTGCTGCATCATACGCAACCACCCTGCGTAATTTAAAGGAGGCAATTAAAGAAAAAAGACGTGGAAAATTAACCGCAGGTGTGTTGCTGCTTCACGACAACGCGCCGGTTCACAAGGCGCGCCTTGCCCAGGCTGCTGTGCGGGAGTAGGATTTGAAGAAATCAATCATCCACCCTACAGTCCGGACCTGGCCCCTAGTGATTATTATCTATTCCCTAATCTTAAAAAAGACCGTCGTGGAAAGCATTTTTCGGACGATGAAGAGTTGAAGGGAGCAATAAACGAACATTTTTCGGGCCATGAAGAAAAATATTTTTCAGAGGCAATTGAAAAGTTACTTTCACGAACAAATAAATGTATTGAGATGTTAGGGGAGTATACCGAGAATACATTGAACTCCCCTCGTATCTTTCAAAGCAGCCTATGGCCAGTAAAATTACGCAACAAATCAACATCAATAAATAAGGTGACCACGAAAAGTCGAACATACACTTAGAAAAACTATTTTGAAGATGTTGTTGTGGATGTACTCGTATATGAAGTTGGCCATTAATATTGTTACTACAAAAATACTTTAAATAATCTTTCATCATTACTGCGAGGTGTTTTCCAGAATTGAAAGAATAAGAAAGCATCAGAAAAGTGCAGAAGAGGACTTATATTATTATAGAAAGATAAGAGGGTAGTTTTGGTTATATATTTTTAGAAGTACATAGCGTAATAGTTGTTTATTCTGATCTCATAATTGTCATGAAGTCAGGTTGCGTCATATAATTTCTGATGATAGCTTTTTCAAAATATCTGGAAGTCCGTGTTCTTTTTTTTTTTCTTTTAATTGAAACTTTAGTGAAAAATACTTTTAATTTCAAAGTGAAACGGCAAACGTTTCAAATGTTTAACTTATCCAAATGTTATAGTGGGTAAGTAAATAGATTAAAAAAAAAAGTTATAAGTGTTACAAGTAGTGCATTAATTGAGAGTAATTGAAAACTCAGTGTTAAGCATAAAACACGGTTGACATTTGTGGACATCAAATTAGAACAAGAACATTAGAACAAGTTAAATATGTAGTGTTCAATTATAAAAGTAATTGGTAGTATTTGGATGTTTGTGGGAGTAAACGATAATTCTGTTCTACATTTCATTTCCCGTTTTTAGATAATCCGTTGATTGAACCCGAAAAACAATAAATTGAAAGGACACGGTTTACTTTTACAAAGATAATTTTTACTACAATTCAGCCCCAGAAACTTGAATGAAATTAGAAAGAATGTAAAAAATTAAAAACATATTAAAGGTGTTTATAAAATAAATTTAACTAATAGAAAATTATTAATAACACATTTTCGAATATCAATCCGGATTGGCATGTAGCTCGTGCCACAAACCATATTTTATTTATTGTGATATCTGAAATTGGAAACCGCAATCAGCTCAAATACTTTTGTGTTCACCTAAATGAAACGCAGCACATTATTGTACTTTTTTAATGTATATGGTTTTTATTAAAATGACGTACACACAAAGTAGCTTGCTCTACCCTCTAAACCAGATCTTAACATTTGAGATTTGATTATTCTCATTTGTGGGAGTCTAATAGGGTTTATTATTTCACGGAATTCCCAAAGGAACGTGACTTAGAAAGGGCAACGGCTTAAGCATAACTGCTCTGTGTTGGAGATGCATTTGTTTACTGCTCGATAGTCAGTTTCTTGTCTTTTGATTTTAAATAAGAAGGAAGTATCGTCAGCAAACAATATGACCTTGCATTGATTCTTAACGACCGATGGCAGATCATTGATATATACTAAAAATAGGAAAGGACCAAGAACTGAGCCCTGGGGCACACCCATTGTCACTGCCGATCCTGATGATTTTTCTCCGTTTATTGCAACTTTCTGTTTTCTATTAGAAATATATGATTTAATCAAGGCAAGCGCTCGGTTTTTTATGCCGTAATGGTGCAGTTTCATGAGTAGAGTAGTATGATCCACACAGTCGAACGCCTTGGACAAGTCACAAAAGACACCAATAGCATCACACGACTCCTCCCAGGCGCTGAATACGTGTTTTATGAGCTCAACACTGGCATCGGTTGTTGAGCGACCCCGCGTGAAACCAAATTGCTTATAATTCATTAAACTATTACCGTAAAAATGAGAAAGTACTTGATTTAAAATTAATTTTTCAAAAATCTTACTGAGCGTTGGTAGTATTGATATAGGTCTAAAATTATTAGGGTCAGACATACTACCTGCTTTGAATATTGGAATGACCTTACTCAATTTCATTAAATCAGGAAAAACACCATTATCAACACAGTCATTAAATGTACTGGCTAATTACGGGGCTATACCATCAATGACAGATTCAATAATTTTAACAGAAATCCCAACGAAATCGGCATTATTTTTTACTTTAATGCTTTTAAATGCATTTAAAACTTGTGGAACAGTAACATGTTTAAAAATAAAATCAATATCGCATGAATTTACATTTTCCGTTAGCAGTGACTGTACAAGAGTGGAACATGAATTAATACTCGAAGTAGTATTCCATGCAGTTTTTGAAATGTTAGTACTATATTTAATTTTATTATTAATTTATAAAATTAATAAGATTTAGCTACACTGCATACTCGTTTAAATAATTTTGAATACTTTTTAACGTATTCATAAAATGTCTTATTATGATTATAAGTTCTTTCACTGTACAATCCATATAATCTATTTCTACTTCTGCATATTCCCACTGTGGCCCAGTCACTTAACCTAAATAAATTATTATTTATCCATATTTTCTTTTTTTTTTAAACAGAGTCATATTCATTTCTAATTTATAAATTCTATTCTTTAAATCTTAAGTTAAATTAATTAATAGGATCTCCACAGTAATCTAATTTAAATGATTTTTCAAATACATTTTTCCTAAATGTTTCAAGCCGTCTCTCATTCATGGGTATAAAGGTAATTTCTCTTTTTAGAGTCTTTTTTAGCCCAATATCAAAAGTGGCCAACTGCCCACTATGATCTGATTGTAGTTTATTAATTACTGACTTTGAACATGGCATTAAATTTGTAAAAATGTTATCAAGACATGTGGCTGAGGTCACTGTTATTCGCCTAGCTAGGCTATAAGAAGAGATTTTTTTTAAGTCGTAACAATTAAAAAGATTCAAGAATCGTTTACTTTGTTACGTCTCTACTAATAAATCCATATTAAAATCGCCACAAATAATTATTTCTTTGTTTTTGTTATTTACTCTATGTAATACCTCATCCATAGTGCTCTCAAATACTTCAAACGGTGAGGATGGGGGTCTGTATACACTTATTATAACAATATTCGCTATCTCAATACAGGCTATTTCAGCTGATCGCTCAACAGACAGACTTACAATATCAGTGCGTTCTTAAATGTTAGGCTCTTATGAGTGAAGATCATTGAGCCGCCGCAAGTTGTTTGTTCTCTTGAATGAACTAGCAATTACATGATTCTTATATGAAGACATAATTTGACACTGTCTGAGCCAGTGTACTGTGATACATAGTACATGAATATTTTCACAGTTCATGAATAGTTCAATCTGTAATTCCTTACCATCAATGCCCTGCATATTTTGATGGACTATGTTCATAAAATTATTTTTTACATTTTTATTGCTTATATTACTACTTAAAATACTGGTGCTAGATGTATTATCTGTTGTCACTAACTTATGTTTAAATTATTCCTAATACTATGTTTTGGAATATTACATTCCAATGGGTCAAAAGTATAAAGTGACTGCTCAATAGAAGCAGCGGTTGTAGTCAACGAATTGACTGTTATGTATAAAATATATGATAGCGAGTATGTTATCTGTCGTTGGTCATAATTGTACAAATTGTACCTATCATTGGTCATATAAGGCTTATTAATAAATTTATTTAAATCAATAAATTGAAACTTTTCGCTATGACGACATGTCATATTTTGTACATCTATATTTAGTCGATGCTTCATATTATTTTCTGACGGGTTCTGGGTTAATGGAAATGCAAGCAAAATAATTTTACTTATATTCTGCTTGCAATTCAATCTAGCAAAACATGCTGTCATTGTTTTCCTACTTAGTTGCTTACATCTGCCTACTAATATAATCAATATTGTATTAAGGTTAAATGTACGGGATGTAATTTTATCAACTATGTCATAATATGAAGTACCGGGATATCAATAATTAGTTATTGGCCCCCCAAAACACCGAGTAAGTTGCAATCCCATGTTCTTACCAAGTTCATCGCTATACATAATTATATTTAATTCACTTTTATTTGACTTATTATCTACGCTACTACCTGAGTTAGATACTACATGCTCAGTGACATATGGCTCCTTAGGTTGACTGGATATTGGCAGAGGGCAATCTGATGTAGTATTATTTGAATTACTTTCATAATAATTGGTAAGGGACTCAAACCGGTCATGATTATATTTAGACAGTTCAATTGTCCATAGCTAGAGTGTACTCCTTAATTTCTTTTTGAGAAATTTCATACTTATTGGTTATAATAAGTAGCTCTTCATGTAGTCTCTGTATTTCTACATTTAATTTCCATATGTCACTATATGTACGTTAAGGTTTCTAATTATCAAAAAAAAATTGTTTTATTTCATCTATGTCATATCATCCTTTGTCGTTGAAAATGGATATTCAGTGTTCCAAGGTTTTCTTACCAGATGAATTATCTGAGACTTCATGATGTTCTGGCTAGATAATAATAATATCTTCATAAGCGGTTTCATCTCACATCTTAGCGGTAAGACAGACGGAGACGAGTAGCTAGACATGTAGATATTTACATTTATTAACCCTGCAAAATGCTATTAATGTGAATTAATAATTACTTATAAGTTCTTAAGACAGAAAACGAATGAATGGGTTACTTCCTCACTGCTATCAAACTCACTTTAGCCCTTTAAAAAAACAAACATATTTTAACTCATCAAGTAAAAATTTTAAGTAATAAAGAAAAATAAGAAGAAAAAAAATTCTGTTAATTAAGCTTTCTAAATTATGAGTTGCTTCTCGTTTAAAATAATTTCAGAATAACGCTCTCGTTATTAAATTAAGAAAGATGTTAGAAATGTATAATTAAGTACATTCTTTCTGACTGCAATGAGCTGGTTGTTTAAACATCATAAATAAGGCATAAGAAAACCATGGACAATTTTAAAAATTTTTGGTTTAGAGATCACGAAATATCAACATTATAAGAAAATCTGGAATGCGGGTTAAAACGCAGCATCGATAACGGCGTATTTGTGTGGAAAACTCTAAATCGTAATAAATTATTATTGAAAAGGAGGTTATTTCTACAGTATTCTGGCGTATAACAACAGCGGTCGCTGGATGCTCTCAGCAGGTAAGTTGCAAATGTGAGCTTCTATGGATAACTGCATTTAACCACCGATTTGCTACTGATTAGTCAACGTAATACTTACGTGTATTTTACACGAAGTGCTTAAGTAGGTAATGTTTGCATTACATACATATTTTTTGATTTCTTACTGACATGTCAAGTACGCGAAAGCAGTTGCTATAAGATTTTGGTGTCCACCTGTAAATCATATAATATCAACAAAATCGTTTCATTTTCGTATTTACAACTTACATTCTCAAAGTAAAAACAATTCTTCATCAACTTAATAAACCATGTTATAACTTTACAGCCAAGTCGCAAACTAATTTCTCAACTAACTAAAAAAAGGTTTTCTCCATATTGTCTCCATACTGATCTTAACAACTGTGCGCAGAAATTGATAAACTGAAAGGTATATTTGAGATGACAATACTGAGAATTTTAAAAAATTGCATTTATGGTTCGATTTTGAGTAAATACATTCATTTACTCAAAATCAAGTTTGTTCCTTTTTTCATACTTTATTTTACGAATTATTGAAGGGAAAGTTACAGCAGAGATTGGAAACTAAGTTTTGATGATTACTTCATTGCCGGTATTATTTTAACGACTAAATTTAAAAAAACGAATAAGAATGATACATCTTACAAGTGTTAAGTAACTTTAAAACTTTAAAATTCTTTGATAACCCATTTTTGAAGGTCGAGGTAAATACCAATTGATTTGTAATTTCCCGCTTTTGCCAGTTTGTTGCTTTTGATGTATTCGTAAATTGTTTGAAGCTAATTTTGGACGCAACGCTTTGTTCTGTTTTATTTCTTCGTGAAACTTTATGTCAGAATATATATTCTGAAGCATCTGTTCTATCTGGATGACTGTAATAAACAAAAGAAAATCAACCATGTACATTAAGATAAATACATAAGGTGATAAAACATGTAGTGACTACCCTAAAACTTAAAAGATTAATTTAGAGGATGCGTAAGTCTGGATTTATATGAAATTTGTTTATTCTGCATTTATATAAAATTGGTTTATTCGTTATAACAAATCCTTATTGCTTTCAAAGAAAAAAAAAATTTATTTTATTACAAGATTCCCTGATATAATGTAAGGCACATAAATACAAAACAGACATATGTAACTGGAGTATTCCATCTATGGCTGTATGTAGTGTTTCACAAAGTTTTTTCCGAATGGTGGCAGAGTCGTGCTTTATTTGGCGTCAATAAGAACAAGTAATTGTCAATAACGATAAATAAATATTTGAATTTAAATTTAAGTTTTGTAACAATGAACTCACATCAGTGTAACAATTAACAGTAGCTTGGCTTGGTAAAGCAATTATCATTTCTGGTACGTAATGTTTTTGAATAGAAAATCACAGAGTTGGGCAATAATTTTAGGTAGGTCTATTGTCCACTCCGTACTTATATTTAGTACCGAAACACATTAATTAAGCTTTGATGACTAAAGTTTGGTTTTGCAAGTATAACAATTTAATTTATGCAGTTTTGTAACAAAAATGTACCGTTATGTTTTTTTAACTATCAGGTTTTGAAAATTCTGAAAATTCGTAGTCAAATGGAATTCAATTGGTCATAGGGCGTGGAAAATAAGTACAAAAAGTGTAAGAAAATGAATATTACTTTCTGAATCATCTGAAAAACTACGAAATTTGAGTTCGTTGCCGACTCGCCATGGCTATAAAAGGGGCTGGTTGTAAATGTTAATAAATGTAAGGATGAATAAAGCTTGTAATTTAAATAAACAAAAGAAGTAGTTATTGTTGTGTTAAAAATAACTGCTCATGATGATAAAATTCAGTTTATTTTGCAAAACAATTCTAATTAAGGTCTGATATTCGTATACTTTTTAATAAAATTTAAAAATACAGGGAAATACTGTAAATAAAAAATAACTAGCACATTTTAAAATCTGTGAGCCTACTTTTAATATTATAATTTAAAATATTAGTCTTGACCGGGCATGATGCCGCCCGCGATGCCTCGCACCTCGTGATTATCATACATACTATTATCGAAAAGCAATGTTTTTATGATAAAATTCCAAAATCAGTTCAAACCCTGCCCTTCAAGAAAACTTCATGTAAAAAAGCTTATTAAAAATCGACAGACAGACGAAAAAGAAAGAAGGGCGTGGGATTGAGTTGTCCGCACGCTGTTTTTGTTTCTGCATCTGAATAATATGTATAAAAATGTGTGTAATGTGTATGTTTGCTCGTTGAGTTCATCGTCCCGATGAATATCTAAAGCGTCATTGTCACTAAAGTACGTCTTCTTATGGTAGCGTCGGGTGACGGGTCGCTCACTTCCCTCTAATATGGTTGAGGAGGGCGATGGCTGGATCCGTGAACAGGTGCTGTCTGAGGATGTTCGTCGTTTGGATAGCTTACGGGGTCGGAGACTTGCCAAGATTAACAAACGCAGATTTCATTTGATCAAAGTAAATAATGTAGTATGGACATAAGAGCTATATTAAATTTAATTTGAAAAAATGCTACCCTCGAATTTTCTTGCCAGTTGTTCTTCACGAAGGTTTTTCCAAACTGGTGGTTGAGTTATGCTTTATTTGACTTTAACAAGAACAAGTAATTGTCGAGGTAGAGAAACAAATATTTGAATGGGAATTTGAATTATAAGACAAACTTTAAGATGTATTAACATAAAACTGCCACTGTTCATATATCTGTCGGAACACATAAATCGTGTTTCGCGACTCTTGATCGCAAGTTACGCCATAAATATGTCACAGTGTACCAGCTGGGAGAACACTTGAGGCATGTATGTAGCTGAACTTTTAAACTGTAGAAGTTTATTGTCACCCTCCTTAGTCTGTCTATTTATTGTTACAGGCGATCGATTCACAACCTTTAGACCAGCCTGAATGTAATACAAAAATATTATTTATTACATTATTTGAAAATTCAAGTAGGTTTTAATTTATAGTTGACAGTAACCACTAATATTTTTTATCCAATTTTCTCGATAGCACCTGTTTCAGAATGCATGGCGCGGATACACAGAGAATGTGCCGTATGTGTCATTCTTTAGAGAACCCGGAGAAGTCTTTGCGACGCCACTCAAAAGTAGCTGAAATTAAAAATATTGAAAAAATCTAATTTAAGTTACTAAGTGGTGTAACTTGCTTATCAGCACCAAATATTATCTTATTTACAAATTCGGCTCTAAAATTGTTTACTAATGAAAAAACACATTCTCTTCCTTTAACTCATTTTGATTTTGATGGACCATGTAGTTTGTACTAAGAAACAAATTAAAACGAGTTTTCACAATCACGTTTCGTGCACACGCCACCAAACCACAAGTGGCACTGACGCCAGCGCCCCTGGTGAGGAGAGACTTGGACCATAGAATGTGTCACGTCAGCCTACATGGAGAAAGATTGCTTAGAACATGAATGTCCAAAGCGTCATTGACACTAAAGTACGTCTTTTTACAGTAACGTCACGGGTGACGGGTCGCACTTCCCTCTAATATGGTTAAGGAGGGCGATGCCTGGATCCCCTGAACTCGGCCATCAGTGAGAATCTAAAGGTTGCTAAGCATGGCAAGCCCAAGCTTCCCTTGGACATTAGCAACCTAATTAGAGCTAAAAACGCCGCTCTCCGCAGAGCCAGAAAATACCCTACACCCACCTACAGGCAAATCGCTAACCAGCTTCAACGTAAAGTAAAACGTACCGTCGCGGAATACAGAGACGTTCAAAGGAACGATCTTATGATTAATATTTCCCCGTCCCACACGGCGTACTATAGGATGGCGAAAGCCCTCCGACTAGACGCCTGTACTTACACCCCTCCGTTATCTCGTCCCGATGGCACTACCGCCTTCGAGGACGACGAGAAAGCTGAATGCTTCGCCGATAGCATTGCTTCACAATGCTCCCCGAGTACCCAACCCACAGACCCAGCTCACATCCAGGCGGTGGAAGACGAAGTCGATTGCAAAGACTCCCGTCCAGTCACCGCTGACCCCATCACAGTTTCTAACGATGAGATCTTATTCATCATTAGGAGACAGGAATCCAAGAAGGCCCCGGGTGCGGATGGAATTTCCAACCAAGCACTTAAGCAGCTGCCTCGGCAGGTGCTTACCTTACTTGCGATTATCTTCAATGCTTGCTTCGACCTAAGCTACTTTTCAAAAGCTTGGAAAGAAGCTATAGTCATAGGCATTCCCAAGCCGGGTAAACCTTTGAATAACCCGGCTAATCACAGACCCATCAGTCTACTCAAGGCAATGGCCAAACTTCTCGAGAGAGTCATACTCGCTCGAATGAAGGACCACCTGTTCCCAGCGGACGGTGACCCCCTCATTATCCCCCACCAATTCGGATTTCGAGCCAAACACTCGTGCCCTCAGCAAGTCCATCGAATCGTCGAGTACATACTCGACGGCTTCTACCCCAGACGACTGAAAACAGTCGCGGTCTTCTTTGACGTAGCCAAGGCTTTTGACAAAGTCTGGCACGCAGGGCTCATTTACAAGCTTCACAACACAGGCTTGCCCGACCGACTAGTCATTTTTTTTTTTTTTTTTTGGTTCCCCTCCACGGGAAGGCCAGGAGGACATAAAAAATGCTCTGACGCATACTCCGCGCGCGCGATCGGAGTTATGTGGGACTCGTCCCGACGCCTACCAGAACCATACCCACTAAAAAACCCCCTGTCGGCTCGTGCATTTTTGCCACTCAGCCTTCATCTGAACGACGGCCAATTGGAGAAAGAGGCCGCGCCAGCGGGGCCCTTAAGGGGTCACCCGCTGAGATTCACATAGCACTGAAGGTGCTCAAAAATGAAAAGTAAAAATAAAAACATTAAAAATGAAAAATAAAAATTGCATTAATTCGGATTTACGTTAGAATTAGAATTTACGTTAGAATTAGGATTTGCGGCCTGAAGGGCCTCGAGAGCTAAAGTTAACTGCGAAGGTTCGCCCGTGTGCGCGTTTCTCGGCCTAGCGACTTTGAATTTCGAATCTAACACAGGAGCAGTATATGAGACTGAATCTCGAACAAGATGATTGGGATGGGATTCGGCGCGTTTGAAGAACGATTCTGAGAGTGTTTTGAAGTGCTGTTGTACTGTAGGCAGTTCAAGATCTCGGTGCAGGTCCGCGTTGCGCACATACCAAGGTGCGTCTGTGGCCCTGCGGCAGAAGAGATTTTGAACTACCTGCAGCTTATACAGGACGGAGGGTTTGGCGTGGGCAAAGACTGGCGAAGCATATGACATGACGGGTCTAACGCAGACCTTATAAAGCGTACGTTTATTTCTAAAAGACATTTTACTTTTTCTACCTATCATACTATTTAAGCGGCTTAAGTAGAAACGCGCGAGTTTCGTTACTCTATCGACGTGTGGCTTAAAAGAAAGCGTCTGATCTAAGGTGACGCCTAAGTATTTGATACTGCGCTTCCAGGGGATGGGAATACCTAACATACAAATGTGGGGATCGTTGCGGCGATTACGACGTTTGTGGTCGAATAGAATGGCAGAACTCTTTTCTGGGTTGACATCGATACGCCATTTTTGAAACCAAACACCGAGGGCGTTTACGGCCTTTTGGAGTCTGGTGATGTTATACGGGATCCTTTTACCTTTAGTGTAAAGGGCGGTATCGTCTGCAAAGAGGGCGAGTTCGACGCCTTTCGGCGGGATGGGCATGTCATTAGTGTACACGGTGTACAGCAGAGGGGCGAGGACTGAGCCTTGCGGGACTCCAGCCTTTATGGGACGAGGCGCGGAGAGCGTGCCTTCATGTTTGAATCGAAACGTACGGTCTTTAAGAAACGACGCGATTAATCTGACTAGGCGAACCGGTAAGCCTATTTTATAGAGTTTAAAAACGAGACCGCTGTGCCAGACTTTGTCGAAAGCCTTGGCTACGTCAAAGAGAACCGCGATTGATTTTTTACGATGCGGATAGAATCCTTCGAGAATGTACTCGACGATTCGATGGACTTGCTGAGGGCAGGAGTGCTTAGCGCGAAAGCCGAACTGGTGGGGAATAATGAGAGGGTCGCCATCCGTTGGAAACAGATGGTTCCGCATTCGAGAGAGTATGACTCTTTCGAGAAGTTTAGACATTGCCTTGAGGAGGCTGATGGGTCTGTGATTAGTCGGGATGTTCAGAGGTTTACCTGGCTTGGGAATGCCTATGACTGTCGCTTCTTTCCAGGCTTTTGGAAAGTAGCTATGGTCGAAGCAGGCATTGAAGATGATAGCTAACAAGGTAAGCACCTGCTGTGGCAGGTGCTTAAGTGCGTGGTTGGAAATTCCATCCGCACCCGGAGACTTTTTGGACTTTTGCTTTCTAATGAGAAGCAAGATTTCATCATTAGAGACTGTGACAGGGTCGTCGGTGATAGGGAGAGATTCTCTGCGGAGAACTTCGTCCTCCACCGCCTGGATGTGGGAGGGATCCGCGGGTTGCGTGCTGGGCGAACATTGTGCCGCTATGCTGTCGGCGAAGCATTCGGCTTTCTCTTCGACTTCGAAGGCAATGGTGCCGTCGGGGCGAGTGAGAGGAGGAACGTGAGAGGCGGTGTCTACGCGTAAAGCTCGGGCCATTCGATAATACGCTTGGTGGGACGGGGAGATATTCTCCATGAGATCGTGAAACTGAGTGTCACGGAGTTCCGCGAGGCGAGACCTAACTTTACGTTGAAGCTGATTCGCAGCTGTTCTATATGCGGGCGTGGGATATTTCTTGGCTCTCCGGAGAGCCGCGTTCTTAGCTTTAATGAGATTGCTAACGGCTAAGGGAAGCGCGGGTTTGCCTTGCTTAGCAATGATTACGTTGTCGCTGATGGCTGAGTTGATAGCATCAGTGAGAGTATCGACTACTGAATCTATTTTAATCGGGCTGTCTAATTGTTCGGGCGAAATCGCGAGCGGAGAGTTCGGTGCCTCTAAAGCTGAAACTAACGTATTTTTAAAGCCTTTCCAGTTGGTAAAGGTCTTTGGCGGTGTGACGTTAACGTTAGGCGCGCCTAGCACGAGGGAGACGGGGCGATGGTCGGAGCCTAGGTCATCGAGCGGTTCGATGGACCTGAGATCAAGATTGATTCGCTTGATAATTGCAAAGTCGAGGATGTCAGGAGAATAGGTCGGGTTATTGGGATAGTGAGTGGGAGTGATGGGGGATATGACGTCTAAGTCAAGGGAGTTAGTGATGTCGAGGAGAGCGATACCGCTGGTGTTGGTCGATAGGCACGTCCAGTCAGTATGTTTGGAGTTAAAGTCTCCGAACATAATGACTGAATGGCCGAGGGCGAGAATGGCCTCAAAGTCGCTGCGGATTGGTCTGGTACCACTAGGTATGTAGACTGAAGCTATGATGATGGTCGGATGACCAGTCATAGCCAATCTACACACAGTGGCCTCCATGTTGAGGAGAGGAGGAGTAGGGAGAGGACAGCAATGGAAGCCTCTTTTGTAATATATAGCGGTGCCGCCGTAACCGTCGGAGTTGGGCCTATCGTTGCGAGTAAACGCGTACTTAGGTATAGCGAATCCCCTGGAGCGGTTTGGAGTAAGCCATGTCTCCTGGAGAAGGAATAAGTCAGGTTCTTTGTTCTGAAGGAACAGTTTAATCTCGGGAAGGTTGGTATTAAGGCTACGAGCGTTAAAAGATACTAGGGATAAGCCCTTAGGTTTAATACGACTGGACGCGGGATTCGCGGGTCTAGACATTAAAATTTATTTATTTAAAATTTACAAAAATAAAAGAATTTACAACGAACTTAGGAGCGAGTGATGCTCGGCTAACGCGAATAAACGCTCTTGAGGAGAGCGGGCGGCTCGCAGTTTGCGTGCGAGTACGGAGATTTCGTTAATGTCGACGTTTTGGATGACGTCGAACACGGTCTTCATGTCCTCAGCCAACGACGACTGAGGGGAAGATGACAACGTGGGACGCGGCCCTACGGGAGCTACGGGAGCTGGGATGGGTCGGGAAGGTGCAGGCGGGACGGCCGGACGCTGCCTCCAAGACAGAGCCGGAGTAGGCGTCGGCTGAACGGGCTTTGCTTCCGGGGGACCCCGGTTGCGCAGCGGCGGGAAGTTGGCAGGAGTGAGTGGCGGCGCCGGTTTAGGCGCGACCCTCTTGATGGTGGAGCGCGGAGTGCGCGGGCAACCCCTGTAGTTTGCTGTGTGGCCGGACTGGCCGCACAGCACACAGGCAGGGGGGGAAGTGGATTCGGGAGTGCGAGTGCACTCCTTAGTGAAGTGAGGATCCAGGCACTTTACGCACCTGGGGGGAGCTGAACAGTTAGCCGCTGCGTGGCCATATAGCTGGCAGCGGTGGCACTGCCCAGGGTGACCGCGGGGGTTGGGACGCTCGACGGAGATGTTCGAGAGTCCGCAGATTGTGCGAGCCTCTTTGAAAATCTCCTTCGAGTCGGGAGTATTGGACAGGATTACTAGCGCTAACGGAAAACGCCTACCGCGGTTGGAGTGCATCTTGTGCACTGCTGTGACCGGGAAACCCTGAGACTTAAGGTCATCGAGAATGTCTTCGTTGCTGAGTTCGAACGGGACGCCCCGTAATACTGCGCGGATCTTACGCTCTTCCGGGAGGGCGTAGGTGTGATACGCGATTTGGTTTAATCCGAGTAACCTGGTAAACTCGCGGAAGTCGACGACAGTCGCTAATTGGATTTTGATTGTATCGCCAGCGTTGGCGGCTTTTAAGTAATTAATTTTGTGCACTTTGCACAAGTTGGAAACCGCGGTCCAGCGCGCTTTTTCACGCAGGAATACGGGCGGAGGGAGCTGAGGCTTCGGCGGGACGGGAGCGCAGCGCGTCGCTGGCTTCGATGTGACCGACGGAGACGCGGTTACTACGAGCGATTTTAACGGCGCGGGGGCTGGTGTTGAAGACACCGGGGAGGGCTCGGGTATTGAAGATACCGAAGCTTTCTTAGAGCGCTTCTTGGAGCGCTTGGCGACGAGTTGAAACGCGGGCTCAGGAGAGCCGGTTAAGGTGACGGCATCTGACGACGTATCAGACGCGGGTTCGGAGTCGCTCCCGGGAGCGGTACGCTTACGACGCGACGCGTGAGAGGATGCGACCGATTCGCAGTCCATCTCGGACGAGGCGGGAGACGAGGAAGAGCTGTAGACCTGAGGGGTCTCGACGTTGGAGGCCTGAGGGGCCGGGTTTGAGGCCTGAGGGGCCGGGGTTGAGGCCTGAGGGGCCGGGTTTGAGGCCTGAGGGGCCGGGTTTGAGGCCTGAGGGGCCGGGGACGCGATTGATGCCTGTAAGGCCTGCGTTATGATGTCATTCGGGATGTAGACGCCTACCGCAGCAAGTGCCTGGGTGAACGCGTTAATAACACTTAGCGGATCCATAAGGGAGAGTTGGGACAGTAATATTAATAAATATAATTATAATAAAAGATGCCTAGTTCCTAAAACCTAGCAAAATCCTAGCGGCTAACCTCCCTACCAGCGGTAGGGGGGCTGGGGAGGAAAACTTAAAATTAACAGTGGTACGCCGAAGGCCGCTACCTAGAAACCTAAAAAAGGGTACGCAGGTAAAGAGTTGACCACGTTAGGGTCAACCTTTACCGACAGAAAGGACAAATACACACGAAAACACACAGATATGATAAAAATAAGTATGAAAAATAGAAGAAAAATAAATAAAATAGAGAAGAGAAATAAAATAAAAATAAAAAGGACTGGTTCAGTACAAATTCGTTGTCACCGTTAAGTATCCTTTGCACTGAAACCAGACTACTTACGCTGGGCACAACACTGCACTCAGCACAAGTACAACACTACTTAGCACAGCACTTTGAAGACTAAGGGGCTTAGTCGCAAAGAAAAAATACGCACTTCGATAGCACTCAGACGGAGTAGAAAACCTTGAAAAACCGTAGCACGGAACCAGCACGCTAGACTGTGACGTCAGTAGACTGAGCGCCACGGAATAGCGGGAAAGGACCGATCGACGGAGAACGGGGCTTGCACGTCCGAACTGGGCGGTGATCGGAGCGAGAATGTGACCGACTAGTCAAACTAGTCCTTAAACTTAAAGATCGCACCTTTCGTTTTAAACACGAAGGTACGCTCTCCACCCCCCGCCCCTCAAGGCGGGCGTCCATCAGGGCTCGGTACTCGCCCCGTTACTATACACAATATACACCAATGACATACCTATTCCGTCTAAAGGTGTTCAATTCTCCCTCTTTGCCGACGACACTGCCCTATACGTCAAGGGCGTGCACGTCGACACACTCATCACCAAACTCCAGAAGGCCGTAAATGACCTCGGAGCCTGGTTTAAAAAATGGCGTATAGATGTAAATCCAGAGAAAAGCTCTGCGATGCGCTTCGATCACAAACGCCGTCGTCCCTACGACCCCCACATCCGAATGCTAGGTACGCCCATCCCGTGGGCACTAACCACCAAGTACCTAGGCGTAACGCTCGATTGTACGCTTTCATTCCGACCTCACATACTCCGAGTTACCAAACTTGCCCGTCTGTACATGGGCCGACTTAACAGTATGTTAGGCCGGCACAGTAAAATGTCTCTTAGGAACAAGCGAACGCTTTTTAAGGTTTGCGTGAGACCAGTCAAGACGTACGCCGCCCCAATATTTGCACATGCTAAACCCTCCGATATGTATAAACTACAGGTAGTTCAGAATCTCTTCTGCCGCCGGGCCACGGATGCTCCGTGGTACGTGCGTAACGCAGACCTGAACAGAGATCTCGAACTGCCTACTATACAACAACACCTTAGGACGCTCTCCACCGCTTATTTTAAGCGGTCCGAAGAGCACCCCCCTATACCTATATAACCCCCTTAAACGCGAGTCAGTAGCTTATACTGCTCCGTCCATGCCGTCGAGGTACAAAGTCCGTAGACCGAGAAATGCACTCTCGGATCCCCCCGATCAACTTTCGGCTAATCTGGACCAGCTTAAGGCTGCCCAGGCCGTATAATCACCAATATATAAATGTCAATTGCACCTTAAGTGATTAAGTATTCTCAGCGCCCACCTCCCTACACGGGTGTCGCGCCCACCTCCCTACCCGGGTGTCACTCCGATGAAGGCTGACAGCATTCCCATGCTACAGCCAATTAGGTGGTTTTTAGTGGGTAGGTGCCACTTTGGCGAGTCCCACATCACCCCGCAGACGGCTGCGGTGGTATTCATGACGAATCTTCCACCTACCTCCCGAGAGAGGGTGCTACGGCAGCAAAAAAAAATGGATCCCGTGTTAACTCGTGAACGAGTGCTGTTTGAGGGTGTGTGTCTGTCTGAGTTCGGGGGAGAGAGACCACAGACTTACGCGTGAAGTTTCTTGCTAGATCTTCTTCACGAAGGTTTTCCAAACTGGTGTTAAAGTCATGTTTTATTTGACGTCAGTAAAAACAAGTAATTGTCAGTGTTGAGAAATAAATATTTGAATATTTGAAAAACGTCTCTTCTTTATATGTTGTATATGATAAAATGCTCCACTTATTTATCCAATCTAATCTGTGTATACAATAAAGTGATGTGCATAAACAAAATCTATACCTACATGAAAAGGCTTTTTTCACGTGTGTAATTGATCTTGAAGGATTTTTGCGGGCCAATATAAAATCGGTATAATACGGTTATAAACTTACGCAAGTGTACTATTGCATTATTGACTTTGAATAAAGTGAAAACGATATTATCGATAACTTTTAGTTTCAGTAAAATTTTCATACTATTATATAGGTATTTTTGATTTGGACTTATATACTCTTTTACCTCGAACCTCACAAATGAATCTCCAATATTGGTGATAGAGACAATATTAAGACCCATGACATCAAATTTTTTTATTTTTATTTTAGACAAGACAATATTGTGTACTGACTAAAATAGCTGGAAATCATATAATTTTTATAAAAATGGAAATATGATGCTGCAATGATATAAAAATATGTCAAGCGCTAATAATATAACCTATAGACCTTTGGCTATCTTCGTCGAATCACAAATCAATACTTCAGCAAGTTTATAACTAATCCAATGGAGAACTAACACAGGGCGATGGTTTGATAATTGGCTAGCGAGTAAATTTCGTTTTATTATTATTATTTGTTATTTTATTACGCCCGTAAAATTATTCATTACTATTTTTCAACAATAAATGTGTGAGTGTAGGTAGAAGGGGCTTTTTGCGTGTAAAATTATGATTTAAACTTGCCTGGACTAAATGAATGGTCGCATAGTGTGATACCACACCAATCGATCGATGGCAGAATAGAACAGTCGACGTCTATTGATGGTTTCTACCACACCAATCGATCGTCCGTCGATCGACGTCGATCGATTGGTGGTAACACCCTTATGCTGGTGAGCCGGCAGGGCCATTTTTACTATTGCGAGGTGAAGCGCTGGGGTGCAAGACCGACCCCGCGTTTGTAACGTAGACCGCTGCTGCGATCTGTTATGCGAGAGTCTTGAAATAGGTTTTAAAAAAAAACTATTTATTAACACAAGAAATAGTATTATATTCGGGTTAAGAAATATTAACACTTTACAAAATTTTAAATTGAATTTGATATAGAAATAGGAATTGGAACTAGAAATAATATAAAAATTAGGACGACCGACCCGTGACGAAGGCTTAGGAACAACTGACTTCTGTCGGAATATGAACTGTTACTTATATATATCAAATATCATTTAGGTTTCCTTTTGTACAGAGTTGCTGATGCGGTATCGTGGTCAGCTATACAGCTTACATAGTCAGGGTATAACAGATCGCATACAGCACGAACATCCTCAACGATTCTCGCTCCGATCGCCACGCGGTGCGGACGTGCAAGACCCCGTTCTCCGTTGATCGGCCCCTTCCCGATATTCCGTGGCGCTCAGTCTACTGACGTCACAGTTTAGCGTGTTGGTTCCGTGCTACGGTTTTCAAGGTTTTTCTACTCCCTCTGAGTGCTATCGAAGTGCGATTTTTCTTTGCGACTAAGCCCTTAGTCTTCAAAGTGCTGTGCTAAATTGTGTTGTGCTTGTGCTGAGTGCAGTGTTGTGCCCAGCGTAAGTAGTCTGGTTTCAGTACAAAGGATACTTAACGGTGACAACGAATTTGTATTGAACCCTTTTATTTTTAGTTTATTTCTCTTCTCTATTTTATTTATTTTTCTCCTATTTTCATATTTATTTTTATCATATCTGTGTGTTTTCGTGTGTATCTGTCCTTTCTGTCGGTAAAGGTTGACCCTAACGTGGTCAAATATTTACCTGCGTACCCTTTTTTTTAGGTTTCTAGGTAGCGGTAACAACGAATTTGTACTGTACCAGTCCTTTTATTTTTATTTTATTTCTCTTCTCTATTTTATTTATTTTTCTCCTATTTTCATATTTATTTTATATCTGTGTGTTTTCGTGTGTATTTGTCCTTTCTGTCGGTAAAGGTTGACACTAACGCGGTCAACTCTTTAACTGCGTACCCTTTTTTAGGTTTCTAGGTAGCGGCCTTCGGCGTACTACGGTTAGTTTTAAGTTATTCTCCCCAGCCCCCCTACCGCTGGTAGGGAAGTTAGCCGCTAGGGTTCGCTAGGTTTTTAGGAGCTAGGCATCCTGTGACATACTTATTTTATACTTATATTAGTCCCAACCCTCCCTAATGGATTCGCTAAGCGTTATTAACTTCGCGAACGCGTTCACCCAGGCGCTTGCTGCGGCAGGCGTCTCCATCCCGAAAGACATCCTAACGCAGGCCTTGCAGGCATCAATCGCGTCCCCGGCCCCTCAGGCCCCAACCCCAGCCCCTCAGGCCTCCAACGCACAGATCCCTCAGGTCTATAGCTCTCTCGCGTCTCCCGTTCCATCCGATATGGACTGCGCGTCGGTCTCATCCTCGCGCTCATCTCGTAGGAAGCGTACCGCTCCCGGGAGCGATTCAGACTCCACCGCGTCCGAAGCTTCGTCGGTCGCTGCCACCTTAACCGGCTCTCCTGAGCCCGCGTTCCAATTAGTTACCAAACGCACTAAGAAGCGTTCGAAAAAAGCCGCGGTGTCTTCAACACCCGAACCAACCCCGGTGTCTTCTACACCCGCCCCCGCGCCGTGTCACTCGAAGTGACCGCGTCTCCGTCGGTCCCGTCTAAGCCAGCGACGCGCTGCGCTCCCGTCCTATCGAAGCCTCAGCTCCCTCCGCCCGTCTTCCTCCGTGAAAAAGCGCGCTGGACCGCGGTCTCTAATTAGTGCAAAGAGCACAAAATTAATTACTTAAAAGCCGCCAACGCTGGCGAAACAATCAAAATTCAGGTTGCGACCGTCGACGACTTCCGGTCTTTCACTAGGCTTCTGTCGATCAAACAAATCGCGTATCACACCTACGCCCTCCCGGAGGAGCGCAAGATCCGCGCAGTACTACGGGGCGTCCCGTTTGAACTCAGTAATGAAGACATTCTCGAGGATCTTAAGTCTCAGGGCTTCCCGGCTGAAGCAGTGCACAAGATGCACTCTAACCGTGGTAGGCGCTTTCCGTTAGCGTTAGTTATCTTGCCTAATACTCCCAACTCGAGGGAGATCTTCAGAGAGGCTCGCTCAATCTGCGGACTCTCGAATATCTCCGTCGAGCTTCCCAACCCCCGCGGTCACCCTGGGCAGTGCCACCGCTGCCAGCTCTACGGCCACGCAGCGGCTAACTGCTCAGCTCCCCCCAGGTGCGTTAAGTGCCTGGATCCTCATATCACTAAGGAGTGCACTCGCACTCCCGAATCCACTTCCCCCCCTGCCTGTGTGCTGTGCGGCCAGTCCGGCCACACAGCAAACTACAGGGGTTGCCCGCGCGCTCCGCGCTCCACCACCAAGAGGGTCGCGCCTAAACCGGCGCCGCCGCTCACTCCTGCTAACTTCCCGCCGCTGCGCAACCGGGGTCCCCCGGAAGCAAAGCCCGTTCAGCCGACACCTACTCCGGCTCTGTCTTGGAGGCAGCGTCCGGCCGTCCCGCCTGCACCTTCCCGACCCATCCCAGCTCCCGTAGATTCCGTAGGGCCGCGTCCCGCTCCGTCATCCGCACCTCAGTCATCGTTGGCTGAGGACATGAAGACCGTGTTCGACGTCATCCAAAACGTAGACATTAATGAAATTTCCATACTCGCACGCAAACTGCCAGCCGCCCGCTCTCCTCAAGAGCGTTTATTTGCGTTAGCCGAGCATCACTCGCTTTTAAGTTCATTATAAATTTTATTTTTGTATGAATTCGTAAATAAGTAAATTATAATGTCTAGACCCGCGAATCCCGCGTCCTGTCGTATCAAACCCAAGGGCTTATCCCTAGTAGCTTTTAACGTTCGTAGCTTAAGCAACAACCTTCCCGAGCTCAAACTGTTCCTTCAGAACAACAACCCAGACCTTTTACTTCTCCAGGAGACATGGCTCACTCCTAATCGCTCCAGGGGATTCGCTATTCCTAAATACGCGTTTACACGTAACGATAGACGACGACGGTTTCGGCGGCACTGCTATCTACTACAAAAGAGGATTCCATTGCTGTCCTCTCCCTACCCCTCCTCTCCTCAACATGGAAGCCACTGTGTGTAGATTGGCTATGACTGGTCATCCGACCATCATCATAGCTTCAGTCTACATACCTAGTGGTACCAGACCAATCCGCAGCCACTTTGAGGCCATTCTCGCCCTCGGCCATTAATCATGTTCGGTCATTATGTTCGGAGACTTTAACTCCAAACATACTGACTGGTCGTGCCTATCAACCAACACCAGTGGTATCGATCTCCTCGAATTCACAAATTCACTTGACTTAGATGTCATCTCCCCCATCACTCCCACCCACTATCCCGACAACCCGAACCACTCTCCTGATATCCTCGATTTTGCAATAGTCAAGCGAATCAACCTCGACCTCAGGTCTATCGAACCTCTCGATGACCTAGGTTCTGACCACCAACCCGTCTCCCTCGTGCTAGGACCGCCTAACGATAACGTTACCTCTCCTAAGACCTTTACCAACTGGAAAGGCTTTAAAAATACGTTAGTTTCAGCCTTAGAGGCCTGAACTATCCACTCGCGATGTCTCCCGAACAATTAGATAGCCCGGATAAAATTGATTCATTAGTAAATTCTCTCACTGATGCTATCAACTCAGCCATCAGTGATAACGAAAAGGTTGCTAAGCAAGGCAAACCCACGCTTCCATTAGCCGTTAGCAATCTTATTAAAGCTAAGAACGCGGCTCTCCGGAGAGCCAAGAAATATCCCACGCCCGCCTATAGAACAGCTGCGAATCAGCTTCAACGTAAAGTTAGGTCTTGCCTCAAGGAACTCCGAGACGCTCAGATGAACGATCTAATGGCGAATATCTCTCTGTCCTACCAAGCGTATTATAGCATGGCCCGAGCCTTACGCGTAGACACCGCCTCTCACGTTCCTCCTCTCACTCGTACCGATGGCACTACTGCCTTTGAAGTCGAAGAGAAAGCCGAATGCTTCGCTGACAGCATTGCCACACAATGCTCGCCCAGCACGCAACCTGCTGATCCCTCACACATCCAGGCGGTGGAGGACGAAGTCCTTCGCAGAGACTCTCTCCCCATCACCGCCGACCCTGTCACAGTCTCTAATTACGAAATCTTGCTTCTCATTAGAAATCAAAAGTCCAAAAAGGCTCCGGGTGCGGATGAAATTTCCAACCACGCACTTAAGCACCTACCTCACCAGATGCTTACCTTGTTAGCTATCATTTTCAATGCCTGCTTCGACCATAGCTACTTTCCAAAAGCTTGGAAAGAAGCGACAGTCATAGGCATTCCCAAGCCGGGCAAACCTCTGAACGTCCCGGCTAATCACAGACCCATCAGCCTCCTCAAGGCAATGTCTAAACTTCTCGAGAGAGTCATACTCTCTCGAATGCGGAACCATATGTTTCCAACGGATGGCGATCCTCTCATTATTCCCCATCAGTTCGGCTTTCGCGCTAAACACTCCTGCCCTCAGCAAGTCCATCGAATCGTTGAGTATATACTTGACGGTTTCTATCCGCGTCGTTATAAAACAGTCGCGGTTTTCTTTGACGTAGCCAAGGCTTTCGATAAAGTCTGGCACAGCGGTCTCGTTTAAAAACTCTACAAAATAGGCTTACCGGATCGCCTAGTCAGGTTAATAGCGTCGTTTCTCAAAGACCGTACGTTTCGATTTAAACACGAAGGCACGCTTTCTGCGCCTTAGTGATTAGATGAGAAGTAATTGATTTTGTGCTCTTTGCACAGGTTAGAAACCGCGGTCCAGCGCGCTTTATCGCGGAGGAAGACGGGCGGAGGGAGCTGAGGCTTCGATGGGACGGGAGCGCAGCGCGTCGCTGGCTTAGACGGGACCGACGGAGACGCGGTCACTTCGAGTGACATGAGGGGCGCGGGGGCGGGTGTAGAAGACACCGGGGTTGGCTCGGGTGTTGAAGACACCGCGGCTTTTTTCGAACGCTTCTTCGAGCGTTTGGCAACTAATTGGAAGGCGGGCTCAGGAGAGCCGGTTAAGGTGGCGGCGACCGACGAAGCTTTGGACGCGGCGGAGTCTGAATCGCTCCCGGGAGCGGTACGCTTCCTACGAGATGAGCGCGAATATGAGACCGACGCGCAGTCCATATCGGATGGAACGGGAGACGCGGGAGAGCTGTAGACCTGAGGGGTCTGAACGTTAGAGGCCTGAGGGGCCGGGGACGCGATAGTTGCCTGTAAGGCATGCGTTAGTACGTCATCTGGGATGGGGATGCCGGACGCAGCGAGCGCCTGAGCGAACGACCTAAGGATGTTAACGACGCTTCGGTCCATTGGAGGGCTTGGATATGTAATGTTTAAATATATAATATATGCCTAGGTTCCCTAGCAAACCTAGCAACTATTTATATAAAAAAATGCCTAGAGTTCCTAAATAAAAACCTAGCGAACCCTAGCGGCTAACCTCCGTACCAGCGGTAGGGGGCTGGGGAGAATAACTTAAAACTAACCGTAGTACGCCGAAGGCCGCTACCTAGAAACCTAAAAAATGGGTACGCAGGTAAAGAGTTGACCGCGTTAGGGTCAACCTTTACCGACAGAAAGGACAAATACACACGAAAACACACAGATATGATAAAAATAAATATGAAAAATAGAAGAAAATAAATAAAATAGAGAAGAGAAATAAAATAAAAATAAAAGGACTGGTTCAGTACAAATTCTTTATCACCGTTAAGTATCCTTTGTACTGAGACCAGACTACTTACGCTGGGCACAACACTGCACTCAGCACAAGCACAACACAACTTAGCACAGCACTTTGAAGACTAAGGGGCTTAGTCGCAAAGAAAAAATCGCACTTCGATAGCACTCAGAGGGAGTAGAAAAACCTTGAAAACTGTAGCAGGGAACCAACACGCTAAATTGTGACGTCTTCCAGGGGATGGGAGTGCCTTGCATTCTCACTTGGAGATTGTCGGCGATACGACTGCGTCTGTAGTCGAAGTAAACCGCAGAGCTCTTCTCTGGGTTCACATCGATACGCCATTTTTTAAACCAAGCACCGAGGGCGTTTACAGCCTTTTGGAGTCTGGTGACGAGACCCTGTGAGAGATGTCGCTAAAGGGAGACGTATTGAAACAACGAAAGACGAGTAAATACTGATTTATTATAATCTAAATGCAACCTATATGTATTACATATGTAGGTGGTGCGTACATCCTTACACCTCCCTACCAAAAAATAAAATAAAAAAGAATAACATTTTTTTTATTTTTATTACACAAATTAACATTAAACATCACAAAAGGTTCGTAAACCATTTGTTATCAAGAAAAATACGACATCGATTAATGCAACTATCAAATTACTTATACATACCTAGTTTGATTTTTCATCTTTGAACACAAAGCAATTTAAGTTTTACAATAATTATTGTTATAGTATAAAACTTACAGTAAGAATATAATATAATATAGTATAGTATCCACTATGACTAAGTTGATACATGATATAACTTTGTTCTGTTTTTATGTACTAGATAAGGCTTACAATTCTTTATAACTTCTACGTTAGGCGATAGGTCTCTGATAACTCTATATGGACCTGAAAATACATCACTTAGCTTACTAGTTTGTTCATTTTTTATTAAAATTAAATCATTAGGTTTATACGATATACATTTCGTGTTTTGGTCAAACATTTCTTTTCTCTTTATTTTACTCTTAAACAAGTTACCTCGAGCTTCTTTTTGAGAAGTTTGAATACGATATTTTAATTCAGATGCGTAATTATCATGATTGTATAAAGGATCAACGTAATAACCTAACAAGTTACTAGGAAGTTGACACTTTCTACCAAAAACTAACTCAAAAGGTGTAAACTTACTTTCAGAATGAACCGATGTGTTATAACAAAAACACCAGAATGGCAACCAAGAGCTCCACGTCTCAGGGTGGTTGTCAGTCTGAATGCGAAGGAAACTTGCAAGATGTTTATGCATGTTTTCCAAGGCTCCGATGCTTTGATGGTGATAAGCTGTGGAGTTAATCTGGCTTACCTTTAAAAGTGAACTTACATCCTTGAAAACAGCTGACATAAACTCGGCTCCTCTGTCCGTAGCAATCTCCCTAGGGACACCAAATTTTAAAATAAAATTATTTACTAAGCCTTGTGCTACTTCTTCAGACTTTTTCGAAACTAAGGGTATCGCTTCTATGAACTTTGTTAATTCACATTGTAACGTGAGAATATACGAGTAACCGTTTTGGTCTTTATCTAAAGGACCGACTAAATCTAAAAATATCTTTTCAAAAGCTGTATTAGCTGTAGTCGTGATTTTCATTGGTTCTTTTAAAGGTATTGAATGCTTTTGCGTTTGGCATTTATGACAACGTTGAACATAAATATTGATATCATTCTGCATACCTGGCCAATAATAATATTTTCTTATATTATTGTACATTCGCTTCATGCCTGCATGTCCACTCGTGGGTAATAAGTGAAAATCATTTAAAATTACTTTGACGTCATCTTTATTTACAATTCTCTTAACATCATGTAAAACACATATTCTTGGTCCGGACCAATCAATAGTACTTTTTACTTCTTGTAATAACTTTTCTACAAACGTGTCATTAGAATCGTTTTTAAGTATCAATAATTGTTTAATATTTAACATTTTACAACATTCAGTCAATTCTTTCACGAATTCGCTTCGCAACATTCGTGATGAAGAATTTAAATATTTGATATACAGCGTATGCTTACTTGACACGTAAATAAAAGTTTCATTTTCATAATTAATAGTACAAGTTCTCTTAAGTTTTAATAAATTGTCTCTATCAGTAAAAGATAATTCGATCGACGTCTTCGGTCTAAAATGAGTCTCTACGACTTTCGGTTGTACGGGCCGATCGTCTGTATTGACGCTTTCAGCCGAAGAAATCGGTGTTTGTATCTCATTCATTCGTGTCTTTTGTGCTCTTGTCATTACATATATCTGAGCATTCATCTCTTTCAAATCCTTAGATGATAAAGTGATTCGTGATAACGCGTCTGCAGCTGCATTATCAGAACCCTTAACATATTCTACTATAAACTCATACTCTTCCAATGCAAGCCTAAACTTTGTGAGTCGACTGCTTGGATCTTTCATACTAAATAGGTAAACTAAAGGTCTATGATCAGTTTTAACAATAAATGATCGTCCGTATAGGTAAGGTCTAAAATGCTTAATAGCCCACACTATAGCGAGCAATTCTTTCTCGATTGTTGGATAATTTTTTTCAGCTGTGTTTAGGTTTCTACTAGCATATGCTACTGGCATTCCATTTTTGTTAGCCAAAACCGCACCTATCGCATACCCTGATGCGTCCGTTTGTAATATAAATTGATTTTCGTTCGAAAAATCTGGATATTGAAGAACTGGTGGGTTAATCAAACTATTTTTTAACGTTTGGAAACATTCTTCGCATTGGTCAGTCCAAATAAAAGGAACTTTACTTTTACAAAGATAATTTAAATAATATGATTTATGAGCAAAATTTGGTATAAATTTTCTATAGTAATTCACAAATGCTATGAATCGTTTCAATTCATCAGCATTTTTTGGTCTAGGATAGTTCTGCACGGTAGTAATTTTACTCGAATCTGGTAAAACTCCATGCTCTGATACAACATGACCTAAATACATCAACTCTTTCTTTAAAAATTCGCACTTTAACGGATTTAATTTCAAATTAACTTTTCGTAATCTTTTAAAAACTAACTGTAAATTTTTATTGTGATCTTCTAAATTTCGTCCAAAAATTATTAAATCATCTTGGAATACTAGGCATTTTTCGAATGTTAACCCAGCCATTGCTAAAGTCATCATTCGCAAAAAAGAACTAGGACTTGTTTTCAAACCCATTGGCATTCTTGTCATTTGAAATTGTCCTGAGCAAAATGCAGTATATTTCCTGCTATCTTTTTGTAAATCAACATTATAATATCCCTGATATAAATCCAGGTGAGAAAAATAAATACATCCGGAAAACGAATCCAGAATCTCCGTTATGTCCGGCAAAGGAAATTTATCGTTTTCTATACAATTATTCAATTTCCGGTAGTCTATCACTAATCTCCATCTTTTATTACCTTCACTATCGTGTTTCTTTGGCACTAATAACAAAGGACTAGACCATTCACTGTTACAAGGTTCTATTATTCCTTCATTTAATAATTTATTTATTTGACTCTGTATCTCGCTTTTTTGAGAATGAGGTAACCTGTAGGGCTTTACAAAAACTGGACTAGTGTTAGTTTTTAGCTTTATCGAATGTGAATAAATATCTGTAGCTTTTAGTTTATCACCCGGTAAATGAAAAATATCACAATACTTTGCGCACAAGTTCTGAATAGGTCTATGTTCCTCATCATTCAAATAATTTAAATCTAAATACTTAAACAAACTTTTAACTCTATTAGCATTTTTCGGTGTCTCAGTAAAATTACAAACTTCATAGTCACGCAAAGGGTGTATATCTAAAGAAATATTTTTCAAAATCAACGTTTCATCTGTAGTGTTCAAAATCTTAATCGGAATACGTCCATTAATCGGCCTCGCAATAGAACTTGCAACGAAAATTCCGTCCTGAATCTGAGATGTACACACAACACAATCTTCAGTTAATTTTGTACTTATATAATGAAGTGCCTCACATCGTGGCATAATGCTAATGGCATTATCACAGCATTTTAAGGATAAGTTTATTAATTGACTGTTATTTTCAAATGTTACGTAGTTTTCTCTAAAATTAACTATAGCTTTATATTTTGACATAAAATCTTTTCCAATTATTCCGTTCGTTGTACATGGCAAACAATCGAAAACATAAAATTTATGACTAAATGCTATTCCATTACAGTGAAGATTCAAATTAACAAAGCCAATTGCGTCTACTTTGCCCCCAATACCTTTTATAGAAATGTTTTCGAGATGAATTGGAATATTTAATTGAAGCACATGTCTATGTTTAATGGCCGAGCTCGATGCCCCGGTGTCGAATAACCAACTATAATTATGATTCATTACATTTAACTTGATACTACAATAGCTATTGCTTGCCATAATTTGATAATTATTAGTCACGAAAAAATGCTCTATTTTCGTTTTCTGTTTCGTTTACCTGGTCAAAAACTCGAATATGATCATTATTTAGACCCCTTTTATTTCGGAAAGATCTAAAGTTTGACTTACCTGGACCTCGTTGAGTTGATCCGGTTTGTCCTCGACCTCGAAATTGGGCCTGATGAGATAGGCTGCGGGAACTTCCACGACTCCTATTAAAAATCTGCGCTTGGTAGCCAGACCTACCTCGTAAACCTCGGTAATGGTTAGGTCTCGATCTGAAACTATTAAAATTCATGACTTCTCCGTTAGAAACAGACCCGCATACCTCTTCATCCTGAGCCGCCTGTATAGCATCTTTTAACGAATCGAAGTTTCTGGCTGCAATGATGGTACTGAGCCTGCGATTTCGTAAACCGTCTGCAAACTGTTTAATAGCATATTTTTCATTTAGCGGTTTTAGTGCCTCGAAACTGGAAGAGTTTCCGTCTGCTTGCGAAATCGTAAGGTCAACCATTAACCTAGAGATTTCATCTCCAAACTCTGTTATTGACAATTCTGATTGTCTTATTATTTGTAACTTAGTCTGAATTGCTGTGGCAGCCTTTTTAGGAAGTAAATTTTGACGCATATCCTTTATCAAATCATGTACTTTCGAATAATTAGAATTTAATTGCAATTTTGCTGACTGTGATACCCTGCTTTTTAAAACAAACTGTACTAATTTATTTTTACAATCATCAGACTTTAATAAAGATTCATAATATTCGATATTGTCGATTAATTGTTTAGTATTCGCTTCAGTATCATTCATGATAGGCATTAAGCTTAACGCAGTCTTTAGGTCAAAGGTTTCCATTTTGGAACTATTAGTGGATATATGACACAGCTTCACAATTTCATCAAAAAGTTTTAAAAACTGCTGACAAGATTTATCAATCACTTTGATGTCAGAATTATGTAAATTACCATGTTTTAGTTCTATGTCATATTCACTTAACCAGAACTTATAACGATCATATATCAAATTGGTCTCATTTAATTTATATTGTAAAATATTACCTTGCCTTCTTTTTTCGCCAATTTTAATCAAATAAACTCTGATTTCTGTTAATTCTTTATATAAAGATTCTAATAATGAAACATGACTTACCATAATTGAGAGTAGACAACATGACGTAACTTATCGAAAAAAAATTACTATCAAGAAGTACTTAAACGCAGAATGATTTTTAAACATATAACATATAATAAAGTTCATAGTTCGTATGTCATTTCAGTTAAATGTTGTATCAATGTATCCAGCTACGACGACCTACTTTTCCGGCAAAATAACGTTATTGTCTAATTATCACAACTAAAAAAAATAAACTGAATATAAAACACATCATATAACCTTAATAAAATATCACTGCACAAACACTTTTGTTACACAATTTCTGGACCCATTCTTGGCGCCGCCGGACCCGACTGTGGCGCTCTGGTAAACTGCTTCTGCCAAAATGATCTTCTTAAATCATTCCGATTAAACTCCTGGACTATCCAACGTCTGTGACACTTTTTGTAAGCCCGGAAAATGACGAAGAAACCCGCGAGCAAGAGCACTGTAGTAATTAATGCCAGCAATATCAAAGTTAAAGACAAGTGGAAATGAAGTTGGTCCACTGTAGCGCCATTTGTTCCTCCAGCTGCATTTTGAACTATAAAAAAAATAAATAAAAAAAAAAATAATCAGTACGACTGTATTTAAAAATTTACGATCGACAATTAAAATTATGGAATTCATGATTTATCTTCACAGTCAATTCATATCCATTCGTATATGGTGTGGCGTTAGGTTACCGACACCGCCTGGCAGGGTCGCCATGAGAGATGTCGCTAAAGGGAGACGTATTGAAACAACGAAAGACGAGTAAATACTGATTTATTATAATCTAAATGCAACCTATATGTATTACATATGTAGGTGGTGCGTACATCCTTACACCTGGGCTCTGCGGCCTTTGGTGTAAAGGGCAGTGTCGTCGGCAAAGAGAGCGAGTTCGACGACTTTCGGCGGAATGGGAATGTCGTTAGTGTACACAGTATACAAAAGAGGGGCGATGACTGAGCCTTGAGGGACTCCAGCCTTTATGGGACGAGGCGTGGAGAGCGTGCCTTCATGTTTGAAACGAAACGTGCGGTCTTTGAGAAACGACGCGATAATCCTAACTAGGCGATCCGGTAAGCCTATTTTGTAAAGTTTATAAACGAGACCGCTGTGCCAGACTTTGTCGAAAGCCTTGGCTACGTCAAAGAAAACTGCGATCGTTTTCTTTCGTTTCGGATAGAAGCCGTCGAGTATGTACTCGACGATTCGATGGACTTGCTGAGGGCAGGAGTGCTTGGCGCGAAAGCCGAACTGGTGGGGAATTATGAGAGGATCGCCATCCGTTGGAAACAGATGGTTCCGCATTCGAGAGAGTATGACTCTCTCGAGAAGTTTGGACATTGCCTTGAGGAGGCTGATGGGTCTGTGATTAGCCGGGATATTAAGAGGTTTACTCGGCTTGGGAATGCCTATGACTGTCACTTCTTTCCAAGCTTTTGGAAAGTAGCTAAGGTCGAAGCAGGCATTGAAAATGATAGCTAACAAGGTAAGCACCTGTTGAGGCAGGTGCTTAAGTGCGTGGTTGGAAATACCATCCGCACCCGGAGCCTTTCTGGACTTTTGACTTTTGATGAACCAAAGTTTACCAAGCTTTGCTGGTCTATTGGAGGGCTTGGTCCTACAATAAAAATATATAAATATATAAGAATGCCTAGGTTCCCTAGCAAACCTAGCACCTAAACCTCCCTACCCGCGGTAGGGGGGCTGGGGACGACGCGAAGTGGTGCCCCTAATTCGGACAGCACTGTACCGTCACCCTGGGAAAGGCCCAAGTGCAATGGGATCGGGTCAGCCGGTTTCTCCTTGGCCTGAAGGGCCTTGGAAGCGCACCGGGGCAACGCTATCAGGCTTAGTTGTCACCGTTAAGTATCCACCTGATCAAACGCGAGTCTACTACGGAGTGTGTCGCCAATAAATTGACAACAAAAACCGGACGTAGACCTGACGAAGTTGTGTTGCACTGAAAGTGCGGGATTGACTACGTTACGACCGGCCGGAGCCGGCCGCAGAGCGAGTCTCTGACTACGTACAGGCGCCAAGCGTCAAGTACGCAGCCAGAAGGACAGCCCGAGTCTTGCAAACCACTATCGAATTTAATCGACCGTGGTAAGCTCAACCCTGTTGTTGCTGCACTCACCGAGGTGAGGTTTTTACTTCGAGGGGTGCACAGAGTGCGGGATTGACTGCGTTATGACCGGCCGGGGCCAGCCGCAGAGCGAGTCTCTGACTACGTACAGGCGCCAAGCGTCAAGTAAGCAGCCAGAAAGACAGCCCGAGTCTTGCGAACCACTATCGAATTTAATCGATCGTGGTAAACTCAACCCTGTTGTTGCTGCACTCACCGAGGTGAGGTTTTTAATTCGAGGGGTGCACAGAGTGCAGGATTGACTACGTTACGACCGGCCGGGGCCGGCCGCAGAGCGAGTCTCTGACTACGTAGCAGGCGCCAAGCGTCAAGTATGCAGCCAGAAAAACAGCCCGAGCCTCGCGAACCACTATCGAATTTAATCGACCGCGGTAAGCTCAGCTCTGTTGTTGCTGTGCAAGAGACCGACTTACTTGCAGCCGATCGAAACCGGCCGCAGCGTAAGCTCTAAAAAGGCTAACAGCGTATGAGTATTGCGAACGAGTTGACGTCGTGAGACGACAATCGTGACTCAACGGCTGGAGCGATCGCGAACGCGTCCGAGCGGGGCCGGACGCAGAACGGATCTGAGAGTGGCGTTTGAGTATTGATACGAGAGAAGTCGTGAGACAACAATCGTGACTCGGCAGCCGGGAGCGACCTTCAACACGTCCGAACGGGTCCGGACGCAGATCCGGTCTGTTTATATTGCGTTTGTGCTAGGCCATTTATAGTGAACGCCATCCCCGAATAGTAGGGCGTGTCTTCGTGAAGTGCTCTCTTTAGACGGAGTAACCTCTGAGGAACATCGTTTTGGCGACTGAACAACTCTACGTCCGAGTAACACTCGTACAAAAGAAACTTTTCAGTCACCCGTTAAACCACGAAGGCTACCTTAAACCTCCTTCTTGTTTATTTGTGCGCAATGGCAGGGAACTAGTTACCGTCTCAAAAGTACGAATATCTGCTACGTGTTGACGCCATTCCATTTACTTTTCTTTAAATGGCACCTAGTTTTATTCACAGACAATCTCAATCATTATTTTGCCATACCACTTTAGGGCTCTTCTAAGGCTCGAATAGTACAAATATTCTGATCTGAAAGATCTACCTCCATTTTTTCATTATTATAATGAAAAACAGAGATGGTTATGATTCATGAGACAATTTAAATAATATAATAGGATTTTTAGATAGTTAGAAAGAGAAATAATACGTTTTTTGTGCCTATTCTCAGCCGTGACCACCGGCGACGCACGCCGCCCGGCAAGGCTTTTGGTTTATCGGGCGGTGATGTACCACCGGTGGCCATGTGAAGATTTGCCCCGCTGGATAACAATTACCTACTTATGAGGTGCTGGTCTGAACGTATTAAGAACTTAAAAACCCCAGAAAGTACACGATGGTTAGACTGTTTTATAATTTTTTTATCAATTTTCTGATATTCATATTATATACTTCTGACCTTTTCTAAAGTAAGTAGTACGACTGATCGTGATATATTACAAGATGTGAATGAGTATTATTTATTGTCCATAGCACGAGTTTGATACTGTTGAAAAAAAATGCCCCATATTTATTTATTTATCATAATGTTGATGTAAATTTAACAATAGTTTCGTGACAGAAAGAAAATAGGTTACATACGAAGTCATAAAATTTGTACGTGAACATCGAAAAGGCGGCTCTAAAATATGTAAAAATAAAGTACGTTTTTATTGCTATCTACGCAACAACGAAGGAATTTCCTAGTTTTATGTCTTGAATCGAACTCCGGTAACTAGGTGGGAAATATAATTTAACCTCTTTGTTTAGGTAGTGTGATTTAAATTTTATTGCACAAGAATTCATTTATTATTTCAGGAATTAACTATGATATTTAGTATCGAGTTTTCGATATTTCGGCACCCTTGCAAGCGCCATTATCACAAAGACTGGTATATGTGGGTAACTGGCGATGTCAGTTAGAAGCAGACAAAACGCTTCCTCGTTCTTCTTGAGCGACTACTGCCGTGGTAAGACTCCCGTTAATTCTAAAATAACACTTTAAATAACCACGATAGTCTTAAATAGACAATAAAATGTTGTTCCGAAAGAAACACACCTACTGAATAAAAATTAAGTTTTTGTAGCGCACAGTGTTAGTAAATAATAATTAATAAGTTAACAAACATCTGTATGTGGCACACGATGAATGGTAAAACTACTGAGTGAAATTTATAATCATATCCAATTAGCTGACCCGACAGACGTTGTTCCGTCAAATTCCTTTTCAAACTTGATCATTTTATAATTTAAAAAAATTTATAAAGTATTTATCGTTTTATGCTCACGTAATGCACTAAACATAATATTAGTTAATGACCTACATATGAAATGAAATGAAATGATTTTATAAAATGAATAATTTTATTAAAATGAATTTATAAGATTCTTAGAAGATAATCGTGGATCTTCCCATAAAACCGCTACTATTTGTGTTCTAAATAAAGATTAGATCTGTTACGAAAATATTTATAGAAATAAAGAAGATTTACTTGTAGATATAGTCGATAAAGTTCAGTTTTTTAGTGTTGCAAGCCTTATTTTTTTTTAATCTTTTAATTGTAATTATTTTTCCATAGTTACCACCAGCTGAAAATCCACAACGTTATTTGTAGTGACATATATATAGATTTAAGTTGATAGATTTTCAATCATAATAGCTTGTCTTTCGTAGTAAAAATGGCATGTTTAAACCATATAATAATAATAATAATAATAATAATAATAATAAAATGGTTTATTCGGCGCAAATTAAGAAATTGACAAAACAATATGCAAAATCACGAAACAACAAAAAATAAATAACAGTATTACAAGTACATACAAAGCAAAAAGAAAAACAACACTTTCACGCCGAAAGGGCTTGCACTCAGCATTATGCTGAGAATTTATAGGTATAAATTTCAGCGCAGATTTTCAGTACTAGCCTCTGCACTGACTTCACGGACGCTTCACGCATGCAATACATAAAATAAGTATTATACTGAAATATACATTACATTCTAAACATATTATGTATACATAGAATAAAAATATAATATTTAAATGAAATAGGTGTAATAAGCTGCCGTTTGTTTTTCCAAAATATATTTTTTATAACAATTTTTAAAGTTGTAGATATTTGATATTTTTTGAAGTGGTGGGGGGATGTTGTTCCAACATTTAGTGGCAGCATATTTAAAACTTCCTCGAAACGCGGACGATTTATATTTTTGGGTCATTAGTCTATTTTCGGAGGATCGAGTGTGGTATTTATTGCCTGGTGTATAGGTCCATTTAAGCTTGTTGAACAGGTACTTAGGTTGGCCGCTTTTTATGACCCCGAAAACCAAACAAGCTAAATGTAGTTTTCTCCTATTTTCCATATTTAACATTTTTTGGGTATTTAAAATGGGAGTGACGTGGTCCCGACGGTCCATAACAACACAAAACCGAGCACAAGCATTCTGTAGCCTTTGCATTACCCTTTGTGTGCGAGCGAGAATCCTGGGGCCGTACACTGTGTCGGCGTAATTCAAGCGTGACAGAACCAATGTATCAACTAGGTGTTTACGAAGTTCTACACTAAGAAAACTTCGAAACTTATAAAGAAGTTTCAGTCTGTAAAAACAGGACTGCAGTACATTAGTTATATGAGTTTGAAAGTGTAGTTCCTCATCAATAACGACCCCCAAATTCCGTGCAGTGGTAACGCGGTCAATTGGAATATTGGAGATCGCTACGGTAAAAGGCAATCGCATGGCTTTAAGTATTTGGTTCCTTGACCCAAATATTAAATATTTTGATTTGGTTGGGTTAAGGACAAGGCAATGTTTTTTTGACCATTGAGCTACTCTATCCAAATCGGAATTTAACTTATTGATTGACGGGACAACGTTAAATGGATCAATGGATATGTAAATTTGTAAGTCATCCGCATATAAATGGTACTTACAGTTTGGGATGCAATTAATTATATCAGCCGTATACAATATAAATATGAGGGGACCAAGGATCGATCCTTGAGGTACCCCTCTGTTTACTGAAAGAGCCGTTGATAAAAATTTAGATCCATCATCCAGTGTAAGTTCTACTTGTTGTGAGCGATTTTTTAAGTAATTGCTGAACCAAGTTATGGTTGAGCTATGAAAACCATAAAAGGTCATTTTAGATAGCAACAAGGGAATATTTATACTATCAAACGCTCTAGAAAAATCCAGTAGAGCTAAGATGGTGCAATTACCTTCATCTTGAGCAGTTAAAATATTGTCAGTGATGTCTAGCAATGCTGAAGATGTACTTCGACCCTTTCTGAATCCAGACTGTAATTCGGGAAGAATAGAATTTCTTTCCAGGTACTCGGTTAATTGAGAACTGACAACTTTTTCGAGTATTTTGGAGAGAAAACACAATATGCTGATGGGTCTGGTTTCTTGAACTGAGATAGGGTTATTATTTTTAGGTATAGGACGGACAATTGCCGACTTCCATGTGTTTGGGAATGATGATAATTCTATAGATTTGTTTACTATAAATGTAATAATATCAAGGGTAGCGTCTAGAGTTAACATGATCATGTCACGATTTATACCGTCACATCCTTGTGCATTGGATTTTATATTCCTTACAATTTTAAATATTGAATCGGAGGATACGGGGTGTAATTTAAATTCATTGTCATTATTAAACCTATGAAATTCATAAAAAGTCAAAAGGGATAAATTTATTTCATTATTACCGGGACGTTCACAAAGTAGTTATTTATTTCATTTGGGTCGCATATATGTGAGGGCAATTCTGCGTCAATTTTAGGCACAACATTATTTTTAAGATTTTGCCAAAGCTCTTTGGGTTTTTGTTTATTATTATTTATAAAATGTTTAAAATATGCAGATTTTTCACTGTAAATAGAAATTTTAACATGTTTTTTCAATTCCTTATAATATACTTTATGTTCTTCTAGTTTGGTTGATCTGTACTTTGCATAAGCTTCATCTCTAAGCCTTACCATTAACTTTACGTTTGAAGTAATCCAGGGACAGTGTTTTTGTTTAAATACTTTTGTTTTTAAGGGAGCATGTAAATTAAAAAGATCAATGATAAAATAATTGAATAATGATACCATGTCATTAATGTCGTCTAACTGCTTTATACTATTCCATGGAATGCAATTAAGATCCATTTTAAAGCGCTCCAGATTTAGGTCTTTTAATGCTCTGAAAGTGACTTTTTTTGCAATAATTTTATTTCTTTTTATACTAAGATCACATGTTATGAAAGCGTGTCGGCCAAGCCCTGTAACGAAATTAACATTTACACTTCGATAATTAGCATCAGTGCATATGATGTCAATTAAGGTTTCAGAGGTGTCAGTAATATGAGTAGGAGATTTGACTAACTGTTCAAGACGCAAAATCCTACAGAAATCCATCAACTTCCTAGTATGAGGGTCGTTTATCTTCAACAGATCAGTGTTAAAGTCACCCATGAGTATAATTCTATCACCTCCAGCAAAAGAATTTATTGAATTAGAAAGTGCATCCAAAAATACATCCAAACATAAACGCGGTGGTTTATAAGCTGTTCCAATAATCACTTTTGTTTTGTTTACCTGCGCACTAATCCACATTTTCTCCACCACAGAATGATCGGGAGATTTTAAATAACGAACATTAATGCCTTTTCTAATGTAGAAGCCCACCCCTCCACCACGACCGTTGCACACTGAAGGCGGGCGCGGGCTATATAGCCTTGTATTGTTAACCTGTCTAATCTCATTAAAATTTGTTACTGATCTGAATCAGTAAAAAAACATATTATAACGTTATTTCACACCTGTTTTCTCTAGAAAGTGTTACTTCCCTCTACTTATATAGGTACATGGAGAAATCATGAGTAGAAACTTTGTCGCATAGTGCTGACAATGTTCAAATGTTCATGTTCATTTATATTTATTTATAGAATTAGGATATAACAATAACCAGTCCTATTAACAATGATAACCAAATATAAACAATAAAAACATTGTAAAGAAATAATTACTTAGACAAACTTGCTATGCATTTCATGTTATATATTACTTACCTAAACTACCTTATGGCTTAGCTCATCACTAACATTTAATAACGGCAACATCGGAAATTTATTGTTTCTTTTCCGAAAAGTTCATTTCACTAATTTCAATTTAAAAGTAAAACTTGTGTCTACACAAAACTATACAATAATATAGTTATAAAACATCGTCTACAATAAAAATTTAAAGATTACATATATATTTAACCCAATTAATAGGATACACTTAACAAAACATAATTACTATATAATTAAAATGTATAACATTACCAAAGAAAAATTAAACTTATACATTATTTTAACTTTCGAAAACCGCACCCCATGCCCTACCACACGCAAATGTGCCCATCATACTGGCCGCGTTACCTCGTTGGACAGCTATGGACAGCCTTTGCATCAGGTAAGACCCGGAACGCGCCTCTTTACCCCTCTCCTTAAAAATATCCAAAATGATGTCTGTGCACACCTCCACATCGTATTTTGACATTGACATTCTACGTCCAAGTTTAAAAATATACGATGACGACCAGTGAAGCGTATAAATTACAAAGAAGGGTTAATCATCACGTAATATAATGAAAAAAATTTGGTACATTTTACAATTCTGTAACAAACATTATTCACAATCAATTTAAACAAAACATTTAATCGTAAAACTAAATAAAATAAAATAAATGCTCTCGTGTCACTAACTTTGTAGTCTGACTTAGAGTCAACATAATATCTGATTAAAAGATAACACTCAAAATAATTATTTATCATAGTTTGCCTTTACGACTATATCAATAGAAGAAGAACAAAATAAGTTAATTTTATCTTTTTTTTACTGTACAGAAAACTTGGTCAAATTTATCTTAACTTTAAATTGAAAACCCTTAAAATGAATATTCAATGAAATGTTTCACACTTTTACCAAGTCAATATTGAAAAGATATCGCAATTTCACCTTAGCCAAAAGGTCAAGGGCAAAAGTAAATTACCAAACATAACTCTATTGTATTTGAAGAGGTGCCGTTAGAGATTTTTCATTTATACTCTTCTGCTATTGTAGGAATATCCCGGAAATAAAATGGCAAAACTGTGGTACTGTTTCTGTCCAAATTTTGGTGCGAAATTATTTTGTTACACAAATTCTAAAATATAAAAATTTCCAACGTCCACTATGATGTACGATTTTTTAGCTTAACCCTTAACTACAATATTCCAATAATTTAAATAAGATGCCCACGTACAGACATGTGTAAATCGCTGAGTTGTAACGAGGATTGCGTCATTCTATTATCCGTAGTTTAATTTCTAATAAAACGATTTTGATTGCACCATCGTCTGATAGGTCCTCTTTTTCAAATGTTGTACCTACTCAGTGTTGGAAAATGATAATTGTTTAAAAGCTGTGGCAATTGTAGGATTTCTATCCTATCCGCTGATGTTCTTGCGTTGTGTGTGTCTGTCACATATATATCGAGTTTTTTTTTTGTTGATTGCTGCGCTTAATGGCAGTGGTCCCCAAATTTACTTCTAGTTATTCTTTGTTCAATCTTTATAATTCTAGTTTCAGATTTTTATTTATAAACATTAAATAACATACAACAAGAAAACAAAAATAATTACTAACATAAATGGAACAAAGAAACATTTACATAAATATGAATAAGTATCTCGTGGATAGTCGTGTAACACCTTCGTCGTCATCTTCCATCAAGTGACATAGAAGACAAACGTCGCATCCTTTTTTAATAAAAAAAAAATATATAAATATGAAATAAAATTTTAAAAATTACAAATATAGAAACTTATATCTAGGTCTAAGATTAAGGCTCATTAAAAACTCCACCTCTAGCTCAACCCGACGCTAAAGTACCTATAACGCTTGCAGCATTGCCCTGTATTGCACTGTATTGCTATGGCGTGCCTTCATCAGGTATGAACCAGAGCGGGCGTCTTGTCCTAGTTGCCAAAGCCGTCGGCCAATCTGCCTGATGAAAGTTTGGGCATCGTGCCCCCAACTGCCCGAGGTCTCTTCTGCGAAAGGAACAAACAGATAGGTGTGCAGGAGGGCAGCGTAGTTTATTAGTTTTGACTAGCTGCCAGTTCTGCGCCCGCACCTGCTGCTCGTGTTGTGTGGCTGAGGTGGGATGGGGCAAACGTACTAACACATGTGGCATCCCACAGATGGTACCCGCCCCTTTCCCGCGGAATGACAGTCAGGCCATCGGGCCTTTTGCCATCACATTACTAAGACCAGGAGGCTTCAACGAGCAAGGGATGTTGGCAGATGTTAGAGCTCTACGGGTTATATCATTGAGAGCATGTTGTCTTGGAAATGTTCCCGAACAGCAGCTGCAGCTCAGTACGTGATGACCATGTGCTTCCACCGTGTCGCCACACATGCAATTGTGAGGTTAGTTATACTTAGAATTACCTCAAAATCATGTTACAGTTTAGCGGAGACATATAAAGGTGACATATAAATTTACAAACCACGCAACATGCTGATTTTACAACACGTGAATTCAATTATGCAAGTACATAAACGCTAGTACGCGCCACTAGTTTTAAAATAATATAACTATATTTTCTAATTTTGTTAATCTACTAATCAGCTCAGTACACACTTGATGGTAAGTAATATTAAATAGCCGTGCCATTAGTCGTCTTGCGACTATGGAATGAGTGAGACGTAGAGAAACGCATAAGTTTCGCGTTGAGTTAACTTATGCATACGTAATATCGTATGAGCTCTAAAGACTGACAATGGCTCTAGTAACTATATAACACATTTTTAGCTATTCCTTTCTAATACCAAAAACTAATACCAATGGTATTTATTATTATTATCGTAATTAATTTTCTGTTCCGGACGAATACCACTCATAAACAAATCCCAAAAGAAGTTATGAAATGAAATGAAATGAAATGAAATGAAACATTTATTTCTCAACATTGACAATTACTTGTTCTTATTGACGTCAATTAAAACATGATTCTACCACCAGTTCGAAAAAACCTTCGTGAAGAAGAACTGGCAAGAAACTTCACGGGTATATTTTTTTCAAAATAAATTTACAGAGTCTCTTTATGTCTATACAAAATTATTCTTTTCTGCATCTGTTAGCTCGGCAAGTCTCCCTCCCCCCAAGTATCCAAACGACGAACACCCTCAAACGGCACCCGTTCACGAGTTAACGCGGGATCCAGCCATCGCCCTCCTCAACCATATTAGAGGGAAGTGAGCGACCCGTCACCCGATTTTAATGGAATTAGATACAGTCAGTAATAAAAATGCTTTAAAATGTGATTTATTTAATAAGGTAGTGTTTATTTAATCAGAATCAGTCTTATCAAACAAATTGAAATGTATGGAAAACTTTTTGTTCATTATTATAATAATACAGACCATCAGACCTATGTTATCGCACAATTACCTATAAACCTAAAAAATGAAGCTTTTTCAACAAATCAAAATATTATTATTTAAATCTTTAAAAAGCAACAATTAAAGAATATCACAAACGATCAACGATTAATATTATATTAAGTATGTACTCAGTTATAAACTATCAAAACTGTTATAAAATATCAGACAGTCAACTTTTAGTCTTTCAAACTCTTTAACTCATCAACTTTTTAACGAATTAAAAATGATTGAATATTTGGCATGACATTACTGTTTTTCCTTCCTTCTTTTTTATTCTTTTACTTTCTAAAATTATAAAATAATTAAGCAAATTAAACTGTTTCTGAGACTGTACCGAAAGTTATGTTTTGGTATTCGTTGGGAATAGATTAAGCACTTCATTGAAATATTTAAAATTTGGTATTCGTTCGTAATAGAAAAGTAATTGCGATAATAAACAAATACCATTGCTATTAGATTTTGGTATTAGATAGTAATAGCTACTTTTCCCCTTCATTAAATATACATTTTTTTACTCACAAAGTAAAAATTGCAACCTAAGTAATGAAGAAAAATAAGACCAAATGTCTGTTCATTTAAGCTTCGTTATTCATGAGTTTCTTTCCATAAAATATGCAAAATAAAGCTTCTTTCGCCTTTATATTAAGAAATATGTCAGTAATTTATTAGTACACCATTTGAACAATATTTTTGGCTTCAGTGAAGAATTGTGAATAAATGATGAATTTCAATTTGCTTCTTGTGATGCTTAATATTTTTATTATATATAATATTTACAAAAATCTAATTTATATTTAAATATAAGTAGAAGAATCTGATAAAAATTCAAATTCCTAACTACAAGGAAACGAACGTGTCAACACAAACAAATCGCACACACATTAAAACTAAGATCAAATACTTTTTAATTTTAAATGTTTAAGAATAACTTATTTTCACGTTTAATGGGTAAAGGAGACGTATTTCTTTCCTCTTCGAAGCGCCTCGATCACTGAACGTTGTATTCGATAATGCTCATAAAATATAATAATTTTACGTATCAATTTAAATTCTAAAGCTAGCCATCTTTTTGTACTTAATTTTGAAATGTTTGTAAATGCGTCATAAAAGGAACGTACCCTCAGCATAAAATGACCTACGTTAGAGCAATATTCGGAAATAGTTTTATCTCTTTTAGTGCCTTGACATTTATATATAAATTATTTATTAATATATGCATATACAAATATATCTTTCAAAACTTGCATTAACATCAATAACAGTTACTGTCAAAACTAATTGTTAATATCTCCATAAATCGTTACTACTTGTTACGATAATACTTGTCTAGAATTTTTCGAATTTCATTAACTTTTGAGCGGCCCCCGAGAACTCTATGGTAAAAATGTCAATGTCGCCATAACTACGCTTTTCTGACATGCAAATTTGAAAAACCATAATTTTTTAAATCGATTTTTAATACTTGTCTAGAATTGTTCTAATTTCATTAACTTTTTAGCTGCTGTATTTAAGTGAAAACTATCCATGTAAAAGTACAGCTCGTCATTTAAATTGATAATATTAAAAAAAATATTAAGTTATACGTCAAGAAGGACCAAAAATCTTGCCAAAGAAGACAAACGAAGGCTTGTGTTTGATAACTGAAAATTTAAAGGAGCGGCATCTGTCCTGCTGTGGATGACTTTTGGCTCACAGATTTCACAGTGCTTTAGTAAAGTTTACCTTCCAACTTGTATGTGAACTGACAAGCTTCGACAGTATCGTGTTGCCATTTTATTAAAATTTATACCAATTTAGGAAAACAATAATACCAAACCTGTATATGTATACTTTACATTTACTTATTTTTTCATGCAACCTGTAACTTGTTCGTATAGTGTTCAGGGTTGATCTCTTTGATAAATGGCAATTTTATTAACAGTATCCATATTCCAAACTCAAATCATTATAAGCGCCATGGGTAATCCACAGAAGTAAATTGCTATTTTAGTTCGATATAGTTATTAAATTTATAAATATTTTGTTTCAGTTTGAAAATAAAGTTTTTTAAAAGTTATTTAGGAGTTTTATTCAGATATTGAATTTATAACTTGCATTGCTTAAGGTTGATTGTGTACACCATTTCCAAAATTGTAGCATAAAACACAGTCTTATTTTTCATGGCAGAATAACTAAGATACGTTTAGTAGGTATTTTAAGTCAGTATAACAGTTTAGTTAATCTGCCATGAAAAATAAAACTGAGTTTCTTTGCCACCATTTTGGAAAAAAGTAGAAAGATAATACTTACACGGTCACTTAGCATTCACTTATTTTAAAGAAGATGAATACAGATAAATAAGAAAGATTAAATTAAAATTCATAATTTATATTTAACGTTGAACGTAATTAGCGGTCGTAATTATCGATTTATTAAGTAGTATGCAATTAAGTGTCGTCCGCATCGCGCGTACTCATACCATATCAATCTAGCTTATTCACCAACATTATGTATCCTAATTATTTTAAGGAATAAACCTATTTACCTATCTTTAATTTTTAACTTAACTACTAAATCCTACAATTTTTACTAAGCAAACAGTAGACATTTTAGTTGTGAAAAAATCTACATTCAGTGAAGCCAAATTATTCGCCTCAAATACTGTACGAAAGGTTAAATACTGTTTATATAGATACAATTTTATTTTACTTCACTCTGAAAAAACAGCAAAAAGTTTACATTTATTATTGTATAGCAGGTTAATAAAACAGGTATAAAACCGGTTAAATAACACATGACCTGCGCTTTACAACCAGCTGCAGGTAACGTGAATACACTGTCGACTCGATCTAGACTACTATAACTGTCTGGATGCGTCTCGACTATACTAAACAATTCAGATTAAACTCTAAGAATGAGAGTTTTTTCCATAGAATGTAGAGCATTCTTTTGTTATTGGTTCTTGTTATGTCTAAAAGTGTAAGTATCACGAATTTAAAGCCTCTTTATTTCTTACATAACAAATAGATAACATTTGGTATATTAATCATGAAGGCAATGTTACATAAATATAGTTATTCCATGCCCTTAACTCATTCTTTGCGCCAGAAACATCCCGGAACCGGGATCAAAGGCGTTGGCCAAATAAAATCTGTATTTAAGTCTCGAACTCCCAAATACTCTTTAGTTTCTCATATAAAAATTATCGCATTAACTTTAAGTAGAATTCAAAAAATCGAAATCCAACGTCCAGCCGATATTGTCAGACTGTTATCAACTCATCATTGGAAATTAGATTATGATGGTGATGGATGATTGATGGTCTTGAAGTTCATCGCATTCATTGTGTGTAGAGGAAAACCATACATACTCTTTAACTCTAAACCATAAAACTGTTCGTATAATCATTATTTCAAAGTACATCAAATGACGTTCTCTTTCCAATAATACTCCTTAAAAATCCTCACATTCTTATCGCTTAACGGTAACGCACCAAAAGCAGTACATGGAAATGTTCTGAACCATACTTATAAATTTTACTTATAGAAGTTTAATTATAAATGTTACTCTTCAGTGTGTTTGTAAAATATCAATACCAGCTTCTGAATTATTAACGAATTAATTAAAGCAGTAGCCGAAGTAGAAGTAAATACAACGTCAATTGAATAGTTAATACATACGGAACCCAAAAACAAAATAAAACTGCCGTAAATAAGCCGAGATATTTGAATTGCAAGACGGGAAAATAAAAAAAATATATAAACTTTTGTTACTTACTACTATGAGCAATAATAATATGTATTGTATAAAATTTAGATACATTTAACTGACATAATTATGACATAATATGCTACTTGGGCAAATCATAGCTGTACTCATTATTAAACTATCTACCACCTTTGTATTACCTATGATTATGAATAAATAAATGATTTGATTTGATTTACTTTTCAAACATTTTATAAACATAGTAAATTCTAATGGGATACGAAGAAACTCTACCTTTACTAACATAATTGTATTAAACTAGCATTTATCTTTTACCCACCGAGAAGCCATGCTGCGACTTATTATACATTCGCCATCAACATAATTATCCGAGCTGCAAAATCATAAATACCGTACGCAACAAACCGATAAATATTTCAACAAATTTAATATTGTAAATTTTCATGTAACATTTACCCAATAAACACATATACTTATAATTTCTAGAAACCTAAGGGTATCTTTAAGGCCGACTAGCGCAGCCCCGAGATAACAATTAAATTTATATTTAGCCGATTGGTCAGTTAAAATGTCCCTTCCTGTATTAATTTATATTGGACTGGCAGAAATGCTAAGCAATATTTTAAGCCGATCCGAGATCCGCGCTGATTTAGCCTAAGATTACAAGTGTCTTGTTTAATTCTAAAGTTACATTACATTTCAGCGGCTCGGAAAATTTTAAGTAAGTTTACAGACCCAATGTTAATGAGTCCTTTCATTTCATTTACTAGCTTTTCCTGCAACTCTACCTCAAGTTTCTAACATGCTTTTAAGAGCGTGTCGATAATTGCCATAATTTGAAAAGGACAAATTAGTTTTATTAATATTTCAGCTCTACTTCCTAACTTAATGAAGAAAACATATTCTATTTATAATTTCTAGTTGAACAAAAGAGCGACAAAACGTATAACGTATAAAAGAGCATAAAATTACCTTAAAATTAGCATAAACATTTTAAGGTAATTTTATATTGTTTTACAGTAATGAAATTCCGCTTCTTTCACAGTAAGATGTTCATTTAAAATTTGTCTTTGTTTAGCGGTTTAACTTTTTTTATTTATTAAAACCCCTTCAATGACTCTGGCAATCTTTTGCCTCGAAGCATTCATCTGAAGCCACGGCCAATTGGAGAAAAATGCCACGCAATTTAGGCCCATATGGGGTCAACCGCTGGGATTTACATAGCACAGCAGGTGCTCAAAGCACTGAAGGTGAATTTATAGCACTGAAAGTGCTCAATATTGCAAAGAGAAATTAATTTTTTTTCAAATAAAAATGTGAACGCTTGCGCATTCCTAGGCCTAGCGACTTTGCACTTCGAATCAAGAATCAAGCTCGAAGTAAGGAATTGGGGTGTTTTTTGGAGCGTTTGAAGAACGCTTCCGAGAGTGTTTTGAGGTGCTGTTGCACTGTAGGTAGTTCAAGATCTCTGTGCAGGTCCGCGTTGCGCACATACCAAGGTGCGTCTGTGGCCCTGCGGCAGAAGAGATTTTGAACTACCTGCAGTTTATGCAGGAGAGAAGGTTTGGCGTGGGCAAAGATTGGCGAGGCATAAGTGATGATGGGTCTAACGCAGGTCTTAAAGAACGTTTGTTTGTTACGAAAGGACATTTTACTATGTCTACTTAACATACTATTTAGTTGCCCTAAGTAGAGAATACTGTTTAGTGCCCTAACGGGCGAGTTTCGTTAATCTATCGACGTGTGGCTTGAAAGAAAGCGTCAGATCTAACGTGACGCCTAAGTATTTAATACTGCGCTTCCAGGGGACGGGAATACCTAACATTCGAATGTGGGGATCGTTGTAGCGATTGCGGAGTTTGTAGTCGAATGGAATAGCAGAACTGTTTTCTGGGTTGACATCGATACGCCATTTTTGAAACCATGCAACGAGGGCGTTATCGGCCTTTTGGAGTCTGGTGATGAGGTGCGGGACACAGCGGCCTTTGGTGTAAAGGGCGGTGTCGTCGGCAAAGAGGGCGAGTTTGACGCCTTTCGGCGGGATGAGAATGTCGTTAGTGTACACGGTGTGCAACAAAGTGGCGAGGACTGAGCCTTGAGGGACTCCAGCCTTTATGGGACGAGGCGCAGAAAGCGTGCCTTCATGTTACAAACGAAACGTGTGGTGGTGGTAGTAAGTATTTTGCAGGAACATATATTTTAACTTATGAAAGTAGTATTAACTTTACATCTTTTTATTGAAATCGACGTCCACTTTTCATCTGCCCTTGTCATCATAGTAAAACTAGAAGCGTGTTTATAAAACTAAAAAAACAAATGAGTACGCGACCCATCTGACGGTAAGTGCATCCGCGCCCATAGACAACTTTATACATAGGTGTTTTATTTGTTAATAGTTAGAGTGATTATTATTATATAATAAATATCTAGCATTGCTGGCCGTAGGCTTGATTTGATTCTTTTGTTCCAGTAATTGCACTGGCTGCTCCTTCCCTTGGACCGGAACACAACCACGTCAGCGTGGTTATTATGGCGGTCAAAATAAGAAGGACTTTAATATCGCTCGAGACGAAATCTTAACCAAGAAGCTAGAACTAGCTACCTTAATTTACAAAACTGCAATTTCATACTTTTTACTAACAAATAAAAAAATAAAATAAAAAATCATAACTTTGTATAGACGTAAGTTTGGAAAATGGCCTGAAGGCTTGGTTGAAGAAACATTAGAGATCTTCGAGGAACTATGTGAAGCTATTAAGCAATTACCACAGCGGGGCTTGCCACGAGTGGTTGATGTACTTTACTAATATTCGTGTATCATTCCAAAACGTTGTATCGTTTTGAATGAATGAAAACGCATCTTATTGCGTTTTCATTCATTTTATACAGGAAAACGATTTGTCAGTTTGACGGTTTATAACGCGCATTCAAATCATCTGTTTTCAGCGTTTCGTTAATAATTACAAATACTTTGTTTCTTTGATGTCCATTTTGAATATAATCTAACATGGCAGCCGTGCTAGCAAGTCCTACATTTTTATCCGTGGTAGGGTGCGACTGCAATATATAGTTACTCGGATCAACAGAAAGGTCAAATTCCAAATGTATTTTAGTAAATATACATTTTTTCCACGTGAACATTCACGTGAATCGGAAAGTTACGCCAAGATATTTGCGCAAAAAACTATTGTTACATCTCAAATAAAAAAAATGTGCTCTAGTTTCACCAAAACTGTGCGATTAATTAAAATGGCCTGAGTTATCTCCAGCACTTTGTACCAATGACCTATTCCATTGCGCGAGTGAAATAAATAGACTGGCTTTATTGCGGGGTTTCAATCCATTCCTCTTAGATTTCATGAAGATTCAAGACCTTCTTGTGCCGTGTCCTAAATTTTAACGAATCATGCATTTAGACAAATTAGACGCCAACTATGCGAGCCAATGAACACAAAACATGTAAAAACGTTTGAATTTTCGGCTAGAAATATAAAACGCAGCAGGATACATTACAATTTATGTAGAAGTATTTGTAGTCGAGAAAGGTTAAGCCTTTGTTACTCCTACAATCAATACCTAATAAAAGTACAATTTCTGAAATGACGGTTTAGCTCTTATTAGGTCATCTTTGTGACGTAACCATCATTTCTTTGCTCTCTTGTCTGACTACGACAGAAGGCTATGTTAATTAACATTTTTTGAAGGTGCTACAGCATGTTAAAAGCAATGTAATAAATTTTTTAAAAAGGAAACATTTGTCTTACCATAATTTTCAAAATCATACCCTTTCATTAAACCAGTCCTATTTGTTTTAATTTATTGCTACAGAAGTATTACGAGGATCAAAATTTCAGATCATGAATATTTTCAATTTTGAAGTTATCTGGTTACTTACCCCTTAAAATTGAATTCTGGACGAGCAGCATTTATTTTCAGATTTTGATCCCTTTAAGACTCGCCGCCGCATCTCGTCATAGTTATTCAAATAATAATTGTTATATAAATTACATTATATTTGAAACTGATATTTGTAATAGGATTGTAACGAATTTGTATCCTCGCAAAATGTAAAAGCTTTAAGGTTTCCTAGAAGAGTTTCTTATTGTTATGACACAAGTAAATATTGTTAAGTGCTTCATGTTTTACTAATTGGCAACTTTACCTTTGTAATCTTACTAATGATTTAATTAAATACATAAACTAAACTCGAAATTGATAACATGGTACTTACGAGTACCAAGCGCACACATGTCGTGCTAATTCAAATACAAATTCGTATTTAAATAATCAAAATAAATATTTATTTATTTCTCAACATTAACAGTTACTTGTTCTTATCAGCGTTATATAAAGTATGGCTCTACCACCAGATCAAAAACACGTTTGTGAAGAAGAACTAGCAAGAAGCATCGTAAAAGTGAGGATGGCTGTCATTTTTCAAAACGAACTGACAATAGCTCTTATGTCTATGCAAATCATTCTTGTCTACATCTGAAGGCTCCGTAAGTCTCCTTCCTCGCAAAAATATCTAAGCGGAAAAGGAAAATGATTTAGACGACATACCGCAAAAAATAAAAATAATTACTTTTCATACAAAATTGTATGCTGGACGTGCAATTTGTAAATGAAATGTAAAATTTTCAAATTGTGCCTTTTTCCGAACGGTAAGAAGTCATCCGAAATAGTAAATAAAAAGTATTCCTGGATTCGAACCCAATACCCAACAAACATCAAAAATATTAATAAAACCAAATGTTTTCTAACGATAACCACGCGTTTAGACCATACATTAGTGATAGCAGACTTTCTTATGTTACGATCTCATCTGGAGCGGTACTAGATTCTATTCTATTTTAACAGCCATGACAACCTGGACTACGTGGTTGTGTTCTGGATAAAGGGAAGAAGCAGCCGGTGTAATTAGTGGCACAAAAGCAATCGCGCGCTAAGCCCATGGAACGCCGCACATAAAGTGGCTACGTGCCGAGCTTTCATCTACAACTACTTTAAACTACATGTTTTCAAAATTTGTATTAAGTGTCCAATCTAGTGATGTATAATTTAGGTCAATTATAAACGAGGAATAAAAGCTATCTATGAAAATAGAGCGCGCGTGGTGGACTAGGTGGACTTCTAGCTCAAAATATATTTAAAAAATAAAAGTTAGAAAATGCTGGATAAAATGTGGTTAAAACCCTAGATATATTTTTTTTACATTTTTTATAACATTTATTGGAATTGACTTGTATTGCTACCCTTGGTTTGACAAAACATAACTCATAAAAGTGAGATAGGTATAGTTGTTTTTCCTACCAAGACGTTTTACGGTGCAATAGATTCACCGCTCCGGGCAGCCGCCGCACGAAGGTCAAATTCAAATTCAAATAATAGGTCTTTACCTATGAAACTGCCGTTTTGCCGTACTGGCCATTTCAAATGAAGATATTTTTTTTTGACTGATAATTCTAATTTCAAATTAATTTTATTTGACAAACATGGAATTCTTTATCTAAAATCGTCATTTGTTTAATAGTTAGTGTTTTGTTTTCAACGCATTCGAACATTTTTCGTCATCATGGATAAGTTAAAAATTCGAGTAATTATGGAGTATGAGTACCGTCGTGGCAGCAAAGCGGCACAAGCGGCACGCAACATCAACGACGTTTACGGAGCGAACACTACAAACGAACGCACCACCCGTTATTGATTTACCCGCTTCCGTTCTGGAAATTTTGACCTGAAAAATGAACCCCGTGGTCGTCCGAAAACTTTGGTCGACAATGACGAATTAAAGGCAATTGTGGAAGCTGATGAAACTCAATCCACAGCTGAATTAGCAGCAGCTTTCAACGTTAGCATCAAAACAATATTGGTCCATTTGCGTCAAATTGGCAAGGTAAAAAAGCTTGACAAATGGGTACCCCACGAACTCAATGAGCGCCAGCGCGAAGTACGCGTGGAGACGTGCCTTGCACTGCTCAGCAGGCATACAAATGAAGGAATTCTGAAGCGCATTGTTACTTATGACGAGAAATGGATCCTGTTTGACAATCGTAAGCGCTCAGCAAGTTGGTTGGACCCTGGTTCAGCACCCAAACAATGCCCTAAACGAAAACTTACCCCTAGAAAAGTGATGGTCACTGTTTGGTGGTCTAACGCGGGTGTAATTCATCACAGCTTCTTGCCAAACGGGACAAGCATTACTGCAGATGTGTACTGTGAAGAACTGAACACAATGATGGAGAAGCTCGCACGTCTCCAACCAGCTTTGGTCAATCGTTCGGCTCCACTGCTCCTGCACGACGACGCGCGACCTCATACTGCACAGCAGACGGTCTCCAAGCTACAAGATTTGGGGTTGGAAGTTCTCCGTCATCCGCCGTACTCACCAGACCTTGCGCCTACAGACTTCTACTTTTTCCAGAATTGGGATAACTTCTTGGCGGGAAAAAAATTCAATACCCGAGAGGCAGTACAAAATGCCTTTGAAGAATTTGTTCAAAGGCAGAGTTTGTCCAGCTGATTTCTTTAAGAAAGGCATCAATAAGCTACCAATGCGTTGGCAAAGATGCATTGATTGCATGGGCGATTATTTTGATTAATAGAAATAAAAAATATATTAAAAAATTACGCTTCATTTATTTCGTGAAAAACGGCAATTTCATAGGTTTCATTTCGTTTGAATTACACCTAGGACCTCATGTTATGTATAGTTATAAAAAAAATCATATCGCTTTACCATTAATCTAAGAATTGTCTGTAAGAAATAATAGTATGTTTAAAATAAATAGTAATAAAAAATTCTAAATGCATTCTACAAATATCTGTATTATGTTTGTTAATATATTAAAACGGATCAAATTCGTTAAAATTTTGATGTGGGGTTAATTCATAAACATTTTTCTTCGTATTGTCAAGTTTACAAAGGATTGCGAACAAACGCGGCCTACTTTTTTAATAAGCATTGTTTTAACTCGCTATGGGAACTCTGAGAACCCGAATAAGCCTTTGAAATTGTGGGTATTATATTTTATATAACTTTTTTAAATTACACAAAACAATAGTTATTTTTATGAGAGGAGTATAATTTCTGAAGAAACAACATGTTAAGTATACAAATGGATGGATGCAGTGATAAAAATATGAGAAACATTACTAACGGATATTCAAGACAATCATTTCAGCAAAATTAACCAGAACTTTCTTTTTGCCGCCGAAGCCACACCCTCACGTGAGGGAGGTGGAAGATGCGTCATGCATACCACCGCAGACATGCCAGCTACTGGAGGGTTATGTGGGACTCACCAGAGTGGCACCTACCCACTAAAAACCATCTTGCTGGCTGTGGAATGGGAATGCTGAGCAGCCTTCATCGGAGCGACACCCGGTAAAGAGGTGGATGCGCAAGCGGGGACCCGCTAGTGGGTCACCCGCTGAAAAAGGACAACAGTATTACACCATTTATACTAAGTCTTAGTTCTACCCATAGGTTATAGCCATATATTTGTATCAAAAGAAACTCAAGCCCTTGAATCGATACATTAATAATAAAATATATTTAATTGATAGAAATTAGGGATCAAATAATAGCAAATTAGAGCCAATAAATATTTCTCTAATTACGAATCAACTCAAATCAACAAATCATTATAATCAGCTTTGTATTGTTTCTAAGAACTACCTTTATGAAAACCTTACTCTATTTCTGATATTGACTAAGTTCTAATTAGTAGCTAATCTAAAGAGGTTTATTGAAGATTACAGTTATTGATTCACGCAAGTTATATATTAAATTACATAATACGAAGACATTATATATTAATCTTAAATCGAAATGAATGGATCCGCTTGTTGTAAGAAACACGAGGTTTATATCTCTACGGTGAAGAAACGCACTGCGCGAAGATGGTTTTAAAGTTCGGATACATTTAGCCCTCGTGGCCAACATATTCGCCGATCCTTGACTAGACTAGATTTCCCTTATTGCATATAAGATGTTATTTCCATCTTAACAGACAGGTTGATAAAGACCAGGATATATCATGTCCATCCAAAAAAATAATTTGTTCTTTATTAGGCGCTTGACAATTTTTTGATGCTACGAGTATTTGGATTATAAGTGCAGTTTACCTCAGACAATGATGCCAATTTTGAAGTCCAATTAAAAGTAGGTGAGGGATGTTTTTGTTCGCTATTGTAAGGGCGGGTCTAGTACCAGTACTCGGGATCGTTATTATTTTATTATCGAGATCAAATTATCTTGAAAAGATTCATGAATATCCAACAGTCACAGACTTTTCCTCGTTTAAATAATCTGTTTTTAATGTATGTAAATTTATTTCATAATACCAATATTTTAAAGATATCCATACTCTCATAATATTTAACTCTTTGGTTAGATCTCTCCTTGAGTATGCGTCGGCTGTCTGGAACCCTGCTTTTGGCAAATATATTAATGAGATTAATCCAAAAGAAATTTCAAAAACACCTTGATTACCGCCGTTATGTATCACGTTCTTCGGATGAGCAAGTTAGCCTCCCGTCCCTAACTGTTAGGTGAAGTGTGCAAGATCAAATGTTTCTTCTTAAAATTATACGTAGTGTTATTGACTCTCCATATTTGTTGAGCAGAATAAGATTTTTCTGCCCCCGTCTAAATGCGAGAAATAGACGTGCTTTTGCATTGAATCCTTCAAGCACAAATTATGCTACTAAATGCTTCATTAACAGATCATGTAATTTACATAATAAACTATTATACGATATTGATATTTTCACCTCTCTTCCAGTAAATTTAGAAATAGTATATAGGTAAAATACTGCTCTCTCATTTGTGTTAATATAAATAGTGGGAATATATAAGTGTATCAAAATTAATTACACCAGTGATTGTGATATATATGAAATAAAATGAAATGAAATGAAATCCCCAGACAAACACACCAACTGTATGGCCCCAAAGTAAGCAGAGCTTGTGTTATGGATGACCATACAGCGAACTGGGGAGGAACCCAGAATAAACATACATATATAAATACAAACAACCATGACCCGAGAACAAACATCTGTGTTCATCGCACAAATGCATGCCCCGGCCAGGACTCGAACCTGGGACCTTCGGCGTATCTATACTTAAATAGTTTCTTTACTTAATTTAATTTCTATACTTAATTAGTTTAAGCGTTTGAATTGTGTTCTTGTTTTTTTTTCTGTTTTTTCTTTTCACCGACTGTAAATGTAATACTATAAGCTTTGAAAACTTTGCTGGTTAATGTTAAAATAATATTAATTATATAACTATAAAACACAATGCTAATATTATAATGCTATAAAATTATATATTAGTGACTAGGCAAGAACTAATATTATATAGCAAATATAATGAAAATAACTTTTGGATTATTCCATAATAATCCAAAAGGGTAATCTAAGCCTTGATCTAGCTGCGATACCGATGCAATCTAGGTAAAAAAAAAAATAAATAAAACAGATTCTTCCAAAAACTATTATTAATTTTTAATTATGAAAAGGAACTGGTTTTGCTGCGGACAGTTGTTCGCTGTTGCTCGCCGAGCCACTACACTACTAGTGGCGAGTGACAGTTTCTAGATTTTTTATCACATTAATGTTTACAACATTCAAGCAACAGAAAGCTAGATATAAAGAGCAATGTTACAAGATTCATACCAAAATGTGTTTTTCGTTTTTCATCATCAAAACTCATATCATAACAAGATCAAAAAGTCCAACCCTCGTCCGACAGTATAAAGAATTTTATATTAAATACAACGTATGAAAAACTTCTACCTTAAATTTTCTTTAATATAATATTTCCGTAACCTACAAACAAACATTCTATGTATGTAGAGTGGTAAACTAATCCCAGCGGTCGCTATAATGACAATATGTAAGTAATTACGGGACTAAGGAAGGCTGGAGGCTACCGCTTATAGTTCTAAAACAAAAAATTAATCTTGAAGCGCAGATGAAATTTGTAAAGAGGTGGGTTACCTCACTTAATTCTAATTACGTTACGTTACGTTCGTTATTATATTTTTTTTTTTCGAATTGTACAGTTTATTTACCTATTAGCCTTTTAAATTTTACCGGACTTTGTGGCCTAGCGCTGCGTTAAGTTATTCGTTGTGATGATGGTTTTTGACAGTTTACATTTTGTTTATTTATTTTTATTTCATTCATTTGTTTTGATAAATGATTACTTTTTATATAACTTATTTGACTATACCATACTATTCACTTCGAGCAAATATTTATTACCCGTTCGTCCAATAAGTTCTAAAAGTCGAAGGTTTTCGTAAATACCACCCCAAATAATTTTGTTCAATTATATTTTATAATCCAGACGATTTGCTACGATGTAGCGTTCATGCCTATTTAGTCACTTTTTGATATCAAGACTTTTGGGCTATACCGCCATTTTGTAAATTGGAAATTACGATATTGATTCAATATTTCACCAATTTTCACTTAGCTATTTAAGTTGTCACCCAAAGTGGATTATCACATCATAAAAAGAAACTGAGTGGATGCGCTATAACTTGTCCCGGCCCGATCCTTTCACATACAGAGTGAATATTATAAATTCAAACTAATGATTTCGATCTTTTAGTTTGAAACATTTTGTATATACTAATGATATGTAATAATTATGTATAAATAATAATAATTATTAAAAATTAATGTTAATTAATAATAAATTACTAAGCATGTCAGTTACGTAATTTTTTTCATTCTTAGAACTTTACCGAGTGTTGTATATAACATTTACAGTTCCCCTTCGACGTATTCTAAATTCAATTGATTTAGATTTTGGACAAAACGTGCTTTTGTATTTCACCTGTTCATGAAAGCTGCCGCGTGCCATTTACTGGTATATTTACTTTGAATTATACTCGTATTATTGTTTTGGCATAATTTAGTTGAGAACTCTGATTGTCTTGTCAAAGGGATTTATTTTCGTTTATCTGTTAATCACAGCTTAGTTTAAAATAGAAAAAATACTTCCCGTTTGAGTGTATAATTTGAGTTTCTTTAGTACATGGAGCTATCGATGTTACTTCGTAGCATCAAAGGAAATATTTAGTAGCTTCCCAAGTATAAATTCTAGTTCCTGAAAAATTCCGTAAAACGAAAAGTCTTGACTGGTTCTTTTCAAAACTAAAAAGACCTGAAGATTCTGAGATTTCAAGTCACACAGCTTTCCTCCTATAACTTTTGCGTCTCAAAGAACTACTCTATGATTCACTCGACAAGTTGGACTTTGGAGTGTTTTTGATTACTAAAAAGCGGAGTATAATATATATTTCAAGCAAGCACTTTTTTTAGATAGTCGCTAAGATTTTACTCACGGCAGGTATTTTCCTTTACCATACGAGATGAAAATAACTTTTTGTATATTACATGGAGATCCAAGGTCCAAAAAAAATATATCGATAAATATTCATTTTTTCTCGATGCAACATTAAATAAATTAAAAAGAAGCAGCTTTATATATGTCTATCAGGATATAACGTACCTGTTGCCGAAAAAAAGACTCAGACCATCCCAAAAATAGACTGCTTTCTTTTGGATATCAATGAGCGCGCCGCTCGATTTGTTCATAGTATTGCATCATAAAAAGTAAAATATTTGAACAATATAAAGCAAAAAATTGCAGATCCTTTTTTATTTTAGAATCATTATCCGTTGGACAAAGCGAGCCCGTGTCGGTGCAAGTAAAGGTAACAATTAACGAAACCTTTTATATTGTAAACGTTTACGTTTCGTTAATAACGTTCGAAAACTTAGATTTTTGAACCCGTGAAATTAATCCCGGGTAAATCCGTGTTAATTTTGTTTTTTGCTTTCAAACTCTTGGGACAAATTTATTCATGAATACAGTTTTCTTTTTGTAGTAATTTGTGTAATCATGTGAAAATTATGGGCTGCACTGAAAATAGGCACAAGTCTAATTAATTACATAAATATAAAACGAGAAAGGTGAATAGTTTCTGTGACTCAAATATTCAAAGTTAAAATGTAAAAAAAAATCATATATTTTTTTCGTAAAATCTACGTCACGAAATATATCTCCATATTTTGTACTTTCACTTAATACCCTTTTGAGAAGTCATAAATAAAAGTTTTGATGGCAACTTATAACATTAATAACTCGCAACACAGCCACTTGGAGAATATTTACAAAGGTATGTTTGTCGTTGAACCTGTGAACAGTTGAATATTTAATTTTACCTGTATCTGTTCCAAAAATAGAAATTTTATACCATCTGGGAATATTTGCAAAAGCAGAGTAAAAGGATAGAACAAATTTTGAGGGAAACCTTTTATGACTTGGGAAGTAGAGTTGATTCTTTTCAATAACCTTTAATGCCATACGTACTTCATTTGCCGACAACCCTTGACTATATTGAATAGTTCAAGTTTCCAAGGTGTTCTAGAATCTTTCGCAAACAGATCTGGTGTGGGACGGTGATTCAGCCCCTCCTGTTTCAACCGCCATAGCAACCATGTCGACGTGGTTGTGTTGAGGTGACAGGAATGGAACAAGCAGTGCAATTGCAGGAAATAATGATCATGATTTGATTGTTAACCAAAACAGACAAAGAAAAGCAATAACATTTACGATGCGCGTATATCACTTACCGGTATCCAACGCGATCATTTGCCTACTATGACAAAGTAAATAAAAATAGTATTTTATAAAAGAAAACTTAATACAAATAACGAAGCCGGAACATCGCTTGGGTTTTCAAACAAGGCAGAACTAACTGTTACCCTCATCCGGGGTATCGTTTCTATCGAAGGGTTTAAGGGTTTACCCAAGACTCATCTTGCAATGGAAATCACAAATCGGAAAAAGCAAATAAAACTTATAAATAATTGGAATCTAAAATCAACATAATAGTCTTAAGTAAAATACAAGCTAAATGAATTTGAAACAAAATGTGGAAACTCAAGACTGAGTTTATTAACAAAAAATGTCGAACCTTTAATAACCACACTTAGTTTTATTATTCAGTTACAATTAGAACACAAACAAAAGTAACCATTATCTAATTATTACTCAATACCTAAGCAGAGTTAAAACTACGGATCAAAATATTTAAAAAAACTCGACTCTCTCCTAAGTCGAAAAACAAAGCAAAATCGTCTACCTAATTTTCTAAGTCGAACACTTAACACGTGTTTTATTCCCTGTGTCCCCATTACCCAACATCTTCTGACCAATGGCGGCATAAACCACATAAAACCACGATCATGACAACTTCTAATTGAACGACAATACTTTACAGAATACCATCTTAATAGAACTAAAAACTATTAAAAAGGATTCTACAAATAATTAAGAAACACTTGCGTTATTAATAGATGACAAATCACAAAAATTAATCTTTCTTCAGGATAGTCAATTAAACTTGATCCATATTTAAAAACTTCACACTTCAAAAGAAAACTATTCATAATAATAACACCTCATAATTATTAAACTTTATTCAATAAACAGTGGATACACTATTAAAATAAACTAGATTAATTCAAAATGAATACAGTTACAAAACACGTAATAATCAATTAGGAAAGAATATTTAAAACAGTGATTGTAAAACTGAGCCACCATATTTGGCTATCTTCACATTTAAGAATTGTTACCAAGCCAGAAATAAGTATTCTGAAACGATCTTTGACGTATGATCTATATACAAATTGAATGATTAAAGATTCTGTTATAAATAACACAGTCGAACCCGTCACAATTCAAAGGAATAAATTATTTAATTTGACTTTCCTAACAAGATTGAGAATGCCATGTGAATTTTCGTTTCTACAAGCCACTTTTTAAAACACTCCATGTTGAAACTGCATTATGGTATCTTAGCTCAGAATAAAGTCTCCAGTCATTTTGATAGTTGTGACACAAGGCCTCTTTAAAAAGATAGAACTGTCGAAACGGGCGACTCAACATTTTGATATGGGTCGATAGCAAGGTGTCAATTGCTCTCCCAAGTGGAGTTATTTTGTTATTTATACAATTCTACTTATTTTATAAATGTCAAAGTTTGTATGTCTGAATGTTTGTTACGCAATCACGCAAAAACGACAAAAGGATCTGAATGTTATTGATATGGAATAAAACTTCGAATTACAGACTTAATTGGCATACCGATAATTTAAGAGGTCAGAAAATTATGCATGTTAAAAGGAACTTAAAAAGGGAACATTGCAATTAATTATTAATGTATAGTTTTTATTGTTCAATGTTCCATTGTTCTTTTTGCATTATACATAGGTCAATAGTTTTAATTGCCATGGTCTTTTTACTTAGTTGATCAGTTTGTGTAAGGATACTTAATGTGCCTATTCTTTTGTTTTTTCTCTTAAGTCCTAAATATTTGAATTAAGAACTTTAGTAAAACGAATAGATTTAATTCCTGATTCGCTTACTTTGGTTTTAGTTATTGATTTTGCTTTGGGTTTTTCCTTTAACAATAAGAATATATGCTTTCTGTGAGGATTTAACGTATTTGTCTGCTTTTTAGTATCATATTTTTGAAATATCGATTTCAAATTAAGAGACTGCAATTTTCCCTAAATATGGCATTTAGAATGACCAATGATAAGTCGTGAGACCAAACTCTGCAATAAGCTGGAATTTATTTGAGCAATATTTCATCTCACATGGTCAGTTTTATGTCGGTAATCTAAAGTATCGGGTGCCCACATCTTACACACGCAGCAAGTACATAATACTGCAATATCGTCTATGGAAGTATATTTAATTATTTTATACATATAGAGAAATATAATTTAATTTGAGCCATATTTAATCAAGTTCAATAAAAAAAATATTATTTAGTTAGTTATTCGATTGTACCTTGTTAAGATATAATAAATGAAATATAAACATATGTTTTGACAATATTTGTACAAACATGTTTTGAATTATAATTCTACCTCAATGTAAAGTTATGTTGATTAATTTAATGACACTATGGTTGACTAATTAATATAATAAAGGAACGATACAAAGCTACTCATTAAGTTCTCGCCATAAAACAAACCCCTTGCACCATTGGTACGTGAGGAAAAAATTCTAATCTCAACAAACCGACGTTATTCCTCGCGCAGTAAAACCGCAATAGTTGCGGATATTCCCGCGTTTATTGCAACACTCATGTACAGTTGTCTGTCAGCTCCAGTTTCTTTAAATAGCTTTGAAAGCTTCAGTAAAAGAGATGGAATGCAAGTTTTGTTTATTATATATTTGGTTTTATTACAGTGGATCTTGGTAGAAAACATGTAACTATGACATATTCTACTAATTTTCTCAACAATCTTAAAACGACGAACAATCTTAACATTTTTTAGATGTTTACCATACATTTGACACTCTATGTGACACTGGCCATCCCAAAATTGAATTGCATTGTTAAGAAAATCTGTATTTTATACATTATTTAGGAAATAAAATATGAAAACTGATTTTTGTTTTAAATTATTGAATAAAAACTACGTCAGCATTGTTTAAGCAAGTATTACAAAAAAGTCATAATAAAAATGTATAAAAATATATAAAACAATATTTGGGTTAAAACTCAAACACCTTTTTTTAAATGAGGTACTTCAATTTCAGTTGTTTTTAAAAAAGCAGCGTTATCGTAATGACAAAGAATTTGTTGGATACCTAAAAATATTGCTCACAAGTATGTCGCTAAATTATTTGCATGACTACCCCTTCCAAATAAATCAATGCCAAAACCTAGGTTTGGCCTAAAACTTTTCCATCTTCTTTCAGCCTTAACGATTGTTTACTTTCGTTTGTTTTACAAAATAATAATTTTTTACCATCCGTTTGAATTTTAGAGATTGCAATATTTCCTAAATTCGGCATTTAGAATGACCATTGAAGACATAAACAACCTTATTAACATGTTTTTTAAGTAGTTTCTATATTTAATGGTTCAATCTGTGCGTTGTCTGTGAGTCATTCCGTATTGTTGATTGATTAAGTAGATAAAGTACTACGGATAATATCACAAACGATAAAACGCACATGGGTCTTCAATAGCCTGTTAGCGAAGATACTTCTGGGCTTTACACAGCGACCATACAAGTAACCGCAGACTTAAGACAGTTGTATAGTAGATTGTCCTTTGCCCACTGTTGGTTGGCACAGAATTCTAACGTTATACAAATAGTTAATTGATACTTCCGTTGCAATATAAAAGACAAATAAGGGTGTATATATACACATAATAATTGAAAATGATTAATGTATTCAAATAAAAAATTTTGCCATATATTTTTGTTTCGCATTAATTTTCATAAATTTTTAACAATGACATGTTGTGATATTTCGCATTGTTTCACTGTGTTCAAATCTACAAAAATATAAAACATAAAACGAGCGTATTTCAGAGGTCAACTCACATTGATATACATTGTATTCAATTTGAATTTAAACAAAAGAACTTTAGAGAACCACTCAAAGAGTTTCATTCGAAATCGACATCGCTTCTTACATTCCACGTGTATTAATTATTGAAAATCATTCTGTTACCAAAATATACCAAAAGCAATATTGAATCATTACAATTCAATAAACCTCTCAAATCTCTATGTAGTGAGTGATTTAATTTGAAAAGTAGATTTGTGCGTTTTCAAGCCTCAGCTAGGAAAAGAAAAGTTTTGATAAGAATACCTGTCAAATACGTTACTTGACGTGCTTACGAATCCTACATTGGTGTCGGCTACATTTCATAAAGTACTAGCCTTATTAAGAATGAATGTTTCTTTCAAAGGGACATTCTCCTTGAATTTATCAGTAATGCATAATTTAGAAGGAAATATGATCATCACTTACCGCTATCAAAGTGGCCGTAGCTATGGATATGGATAGCCCTGCCTTATACGACCGAGGTCCGAGGTTCGAGTCCTAGTGTAACATAGACGTCAGTTGTAGGGTCGTGGTTGTTGATGTTAACGTATATATGTATGTTTATTCTGGGTTCCCCCCAGTTCGCTGTATTGTCATCCAAAACAAACACCCTGCTTACTTTTGGGCCATAAAGTTGGTGTGTTTGTCTGGGGATTTATTATTAGTAAACCTTTCACTTTGAATATAAGGCCCACCCAGATATATATTGTGCGTTACCAAAATGTATAGCTTTTATACTCAGACCTTCAGTTTAATAGTTTCACTTGTAGCAGGTTTTCTTCCGTAACAGCAGTCAAATGACCACCACGTTTTTCTACATCCTTCAAATTTAAGCAACCGCACATAAACTCATTATACAAGCCTTGTTCATAAAAGTTAACTGAATGGTTGAACGATCATCAGGTTTCAAGTTGGACTTGAAACCGTACAAAATCATTGCACAAAAATGTTTCCGAAGCAGATCCATTTCTCTATGACACACATTAGTTTCATAAAGCTGGTGCAAAAAATTGAGAGGGTAATTTAAATTTGGAACAAATATATTTTTACTTTTAATTAATCGAAATTTCAAAATAAAGTACAACTCGCCAGCGTTTTATAGATAAAAACTTCTTTTCGCAAAACTTTCTGAGTGGCTTGGTATCATAGAATTTACTAACGAGGTATACAAAGTTCATTACAATACTCACTGAGCAAGTCTAAAACGGATATTTTTCACTATCTCTTTAAGAGATACTAACAATTCTCAAGTAGAAAATATTAGTATTAGTAGAAGATTTTAATTTTCATACCAAAAAATATCTATTTAGTACTCAAATAAATAAATCTTATAATATTACTAAAAGCTTGCTTATGGCTTAATTTAATTTCAAAGAGAAAACAAATTGTTGTCTTCGCTATTTCTCAAGCGTCAACCAATTTTGAGGACGAATTGTCAGTCTTCGAAGAATTAGAATCCAAATTATTTTCCCTAACCTCATGCTAGGGAAAGAAGCCACAAAGTCGTATTTCTTATTTAAAAAATAACCCTTATTTCTTCTGTCAAAATTGTTTGATATATACATAATACGTATTTGGTGGAGAAATTACAAATACCTTGTTGATAAATATGAGTAAACGGTAAAAGATCACCTTTCTCGCGCAATTTCCTAGAATACTCGTACCAACAAGAGTTTAATTAAGTTATGATGCTTGTAATAAGCTTGAAACTAATAGCAAGTTCCCGTATATTAAGACTCCATAAGCTTTTTCAAAGGTGTCAAAGTTAGCTAATTAAGAGAGTATTGAGCTATAATTTTATTAAATATGTTACTCTGCCCCATACGCCGGAGGTCCCAGGTTCGACTCCTGGTTGGGGCATTCATATGATAAACTGAGATGTTTATTCTCGAGTCATGATTGTTGATATTTATACATTTGTATTTATTCTGGGTTCCATAACATAAGGTTTGTCTGGGCTTACCGGTAATTGTATGCTGTAGGTATATCCAGCTTTTACTTGATCTTATCTTAAGTATATAATTATAGATACATCAAAGCCTATTTTCATGGCAGTAGATTCGTGATTAATGCATTTTTTAGTTTTGGTCATGGATTTATATTTATATATATAAATATATTATTCAACACAAACGAATTTAACAAAAATTTTTCAAATTAACACTTTCCTGATGTACAAATATAAAATGTAAATGTATATAAAATGTTGTAAATATACAGATATCGATGAATGTGCAAAACAAACTCTCCAATGCTCCGGGCTCACCGAAGTTTGTTGCAATAAAATGGGTGGTTACGTTTGTGACTGTAAGGTGGGATTCCGCAGGGAGATGTTTTCGGGCGTATGTGCATTGGAAGGTGCACTTTCGATTTTATATTGATTCTGTTTGTAATAATTTGTTTTATAGTTACGTATTAATTATTTTCTTGATCTTTATTTATTACAAACAGAATCTAGTCAAAGCGAGTATTGGTCACTAAGACAAGTACTTAACTCATGTTACATGCGTCCACCATCAGTTTGGATATATCACTGGCATTGCGCAAATATCAAAGGTAGGTATATGATTTCAGGAATGTTTAGAATTTGGAATTCTAGGTGTTAATGCATACAAAGCAGTTCTTACTTTAGTTCAAATGTTGGTCGTCGATGTCGGTAATAGATTTGAACATCTCAATAGTGACATCAAAAAGCATATCAGTTAACATGATAATGCTATGATATGGTCTGCTACTATTTTATATAACATAATATTAACAAAGGGAAGGTGTGTGCAAGAAAATAAAACACAAGCCCCGAAACATATTCCGTTACATCTAGGACGAAGGAGAACCTACAATTTTATGAATTGGAATTTGGAACTTCTCTGTCAGGAATTTATTATTAAATTAAAATGTATTTACGTATTTAATATTGTGTTTAACAATACCGAAAACAGAAAACACCGTTATCATCTTCAATCACAATAATCGATCCCTATTGATCAGCAGGTGCAACATGAAGCCCAAGACACAGGTAATCTGGAAGCCAAGTGGAGGCATCTCTGTACCATCCCGTATCACGTGACATCGATCGACAAAGCGTTGATGTGCGTCGGGGACGGGTCGCTCACTTCCCTCTAATATGGTTGAAGAGGGCGATGGCTGGATCCCGCGTTAACTCTTGAACGGGTGCTGTTTGAGGGTGCTCGTCGTTTGGATACTTGGAGGGAGGGAGATTTACCGAGCTACAGACGCAGATAAGAATAATTTTGTATAGACATAAAGACACTGGAAATTGATTTTGAAAAAATATATATCGGTGAAGTTTCTTGTTAGTTCTTCTTCACGAAGGTTTTCCGAAATGGTGGTAGAGTCATGTTTTATTTGACGTCAATAAGAGTAAGTAATTGTCAATGTTGAGAAAAAAAATATTTGAATTTAAGTTTAAGCCAACTAGACGACTGTCTAACGTGACGTTGTGTGTTTCTGAAAGGACATTATTACTTATTTAGTTTTCTATGGTAATATGTATTAACTGACTAGTTGATCAAAGTATGGAGTGACATTTATTTCACAGCGCTTGTTTTGTTTATTACTTATAAATTTATGAAAGGGGAAGCTGCATTTCACCGTTTGTCTAGTTTACTTGGTCGTTTAGTATTTTCTTTAAGAGAAGACAGGTTTAACATTTCGGCATAACAGCTAAGACATTGCATATGATTATGGAAAAAAGTTACATATGTAAAATATTAGCTATTATTACGCATAGAAGAAATTGTTCGTTTTAATATAATTTATAAAACACCTTTCACACTAAATGGTGCGAGTTATATATTTTGTTTTTAGGTAACATCGGTACATGCCCTCTGCAAATTTGAGAATAAAACCTCTGTTTTAGACTATCCCGGTTATTTAAACTATTATTTAAGGAATTAACGAGTTATACAGTGTACAAGAAACCAAGAATTCTAACGTATAGCGACAACATATATATAAATTCATATACATTCGAGAAATGAGTATCTCACATCGCACATGTTATTATCATTATTTATCACTGGGTATATTCTTGAGGCTTTTGGCATTTAAACCATGGGGTCCTAGGGACGAGGGGCTCATCGCTTGTACTCGGACCTATCGAGGCGATTGGTGCGTGCAACTTGTGACCCTACCTCGTACATTGAATTTTTATTGCGTTGCAGCGTGACAATTCGGCCAACCTTTTGGCTACGTTACCTTCAATAGATTCTTGTTTAGGTTTAATGTTTTTATTCGTATTGTATTTTTTATCCTTCTATTATTATTATATTTTAATATACTTATATGTATACTCTGGAATCGTAAATATTTGTTTAAGATTTAGTATCTTGAGCTTGTATATTTTGTCAATAAATAACCTTTTCTAAAACTAATACCTTGACACAGCCATTGTATTTTCTGGGAAAACATGGACTGAAGTACAAAAACACGCTGAAGAGGGTCCGGAAAAAATAGCTCAATGGCTGACTGCAAATCTCCTTACCCTTAACATTAGCAAAACAAATTTTATTTGCTTTACTATTGATGAAAGAACACAACCTCATGATGACTTTCATATCAAAATACATAACTGCGGAAAGCCCAAAAATACCACATGTTCCTGCCCATCTATTCCAAAAGTTAATGATGCTAAGTACTTGGGAGTTGTTTTAGACCAGCGTTTGTCATGGCATCCACACATTGATCTACTGATGAATAGACTGAGCAAGCTTATTTGGGTGTTTAAAAAACTTAGACACGTCGCTGACAAGACTCTAATTACGGGTGTTTACATTGCCTTAGCTCAATCAGTGTTATCCTATTGCATTCCTATATGGGGAGATGCCACTAAAATAAAGTTTCTGGAACTGGAACGAACCCAAAGATCTCTGCTCAAAGTAATGCACTACTTACCTTATAGGCAACGTACAAGCCTACTTACAGTAAGAAAACTATATTTCCATAGTTGAGTTCTTAAACTGCATAATCCCTGTCATATGGTCCCAAAACACTGAGTAAGAGAAGGGAAGACAAAGTCGTCCCCACTACTTCAGTAAAAACAGCCTATGCTGCCAAACAATATGTTCATCGGTCGACTTACCTGTACAATGCCATAAATAAAAAAGTTTACATACACCATATGAAATACTATGACTGCAAGAAAACACTCACGCACTGGTTAAAATCTCTCGCTTATGCCGAAACAGAAAAATTACTGAAAAATATTATATGATGTATAACATTTTACAATAGTTTTAGGTAATAAGTATATTTATATATCAAAATAAATAAATAAGTATATTATTACATATATAATACATATATAAAAATGTTATCGTTTTACAAAAATGTATTTATAAATCGGCATGAATGAATTCCTCAATTACTGCATTAAATCAATAATTTTTTTTTTTTGTTCTCCTCCACGGGAAGGGCAGGAGGATAAAAAATGCTCTGACGCATACTCTGGCGCGTGCGATCCAGAGTTATGTGGGACTCGTCCCGACGCCTACCAGAACCACAACCCACTAAAAAAACCCCTGTCGGCTCGTGCAATTTTTTGCCACACAGCCTTCATCTGAGCGACGGCCAATTGGAGAAAGAGGCCGCGCTAGCGGGGCCCATAAGGGGTCACCCGCTGGGATTTACATAGCACTGAAGGTGCTCAAAGCACTGAAGGTGTATACATAGCTCTGAAGGTGCTCAAAATGAAAAGTAAATAATTAAAAACTTTTACGTTAGAATTTACGTTAAAATTAGAATTTGAATTTTTTTTTTTTTTTTTTGTTCCCCTCCGCGGGAAGGGCAGGAGGATAAAAATGCCCTGACGCATACTCTGGCGCGATTCCAAAGTTATGTGGGACTCGTCCCGACGCCTACCAGGACCATACCCACTAAAACCCCCTGTCGGCTCGTGCATTTTTGCCACTCAGCCTTCATCGGAGCGACGGCCAATTGGAGAAAGAGGCCGCGCTAGCGGGGCCCAGAAGGGGTCACCCGCTGGGATTACATAGCACTGAAGGTGCTCAAAAATTAAAAGTAAAATAAAAACATTAAAAATGAAAAGTAAATAATGAAAACATTAAAAATTGAAAAATTAAATATGCATTAATTCGGATTTACGTTAGAATTAGAATTTACGTTAGAATTAGAATTTGCGGCCAGAAGGGCCTCGAGATCGCGTGACAGTCTGGTGGATGAGTACGTTTGCGCATTTCTAGGCCTAGCGACTTTGAACTTCGAGTCTGACACAGGAGTAGCATATGAGACAGAATCACGAACTAGAGGATTGGGATGGGTTTCGGAGCGTTTGAAGAACGCTTCAGAGAGTGTTTTGAGATATTGTTGTACTGTAGGCAGTTCAAGACCTCTATGCAAGTCCGCGTTACGCACGTACCACGGTGCGCCTGTGGCCCGGCGGCAAAAGAGGTTTTGAACTACCTGCAGTTTGTGCAAGAGGGAGGGATTGGCGTGGGCAAAGATTGGCGAGGCATACGTCATGACGGGTCTAACGCAGACCTTGTAAAGTGTACGTTTGTTTCTGAAGGACATTTTACTTTTTCTACCTAACATAGTATTTAGGCGGACTAGATAGTGACGAGCGAGTTTCGAAACTCTTTCGACGTGTGGCTTGAAAGAAAGCGTCGGATCTAATGTGACGCCTAAGTATTTAGTACTGCGCTTCCAGGGGATGGGAATGCCTAACATTCGAACGTGGGGATCGCCATCGGGACGACGGCGTTTGTGGTCGAAGCGCATCGCAGAACTCTTTTCAGGGTTCACATCGATGCGCCATTCTTGAAACCATGCACCAAGGGCGTTTACGGCCTTTTGGAGTCTGGTTACAAGGCGCCGAACACCGTGGCCTTTGGTATAGAGTGCGGTGTCGTCAGCAAAGAGGGCGAGTTCGACGCCTTTCGGCGGGATAGGAATGTCGTTGGTGTACACGGTGTACAGCAGAGGGGCGAGGACTGAGCCTTGAGGGACTCCAGCCTTTATGGGACGAGGTGCAGAAAGCGTGCCTTCGTGTTTAAATCGAAACGTACGGTCTTTGAGAAACGACGCTATTAACCTGACTAGGCGATCCGGTAAGCCTATCTTGTAGATTTTATAAACGAGACCGCTGTGCCAGACTTTATCGAAAGCCTTGGCTACGTCAAAGAAAACCGCGACTGTTTTATAACGACGCGGATAGAAACCGTCAAGTATATACTCGACGATTCGGTGGACTTGCTGAGGGCAGGAGTGTTTAGCGCGAAAGCCGAACTGATGGGGAATAATGAGAGGATCGCCATCCGTTGGAAACAGATGGTTCCGCATTCGAGAGAGTATGACTCTCTCGAGAAGTTTAGACATTGCCTTGAGGAGGCTGATGGGTCTGTGATTAGCCGGGACGTTCAGAGGTTTGCCCGGCTTGGGAATGCCTATGACTGTCGCTTCTTTCCAAGCTTTTGGAAAGTAGCTATGGTCGAAGCAGGCATTGAAAATGATAGCTAACAAGGTAAGCATCTGTTGAGGTAGGTGCTTAAGTGCGTGGTTGGAAATTCCATCCGCACCCGGAGCCTTTTTGGACTTTCGATTTCTAATGAGAAGCAAGATTTCGTCATTAGAGACTGTGACAGGGTCGGCGGTGATGGGGAGAGAGTCTCTGCGAAGGACTTCGTCCTCCACCGCTTTGATGTGAGTGGGATTCGCGGGTTGCGTGCTGGGCGAGCATTGTGCGGCAATGCTGTCGGCGAAGCATTCGGCTTTCTCTTCGACTTCGAAGGCAGTAGTGCCATCGGGTCGAGTGAGAGGAGGAACGTGAGAGACGGTGTCTACGCGTAAGGCTCGGGCCATGCTATAGTACGCTTGGTGGGACGGAGAGATATTCGCCATGAGATCGTTCATCTGAGCGTCTCGGAGTTCCGCGAGGCAAGACCTAACTTTACGTTGAAGCTGATTCGCAGCTGTTCTATAGGCGGGCGTGGGATATTTCTTGGCTCTCCGGAGAGCCGCGTTTTTAGCTTTAATAAGATTGCTAACGGCTAAGGGAAGCGTGGGTTTGCCTTGCTTAGCAACCTTTTCGTTGTCACTGATGGCTGAGTTGATAGCATCAGTGAGAGAATTTACTAATGAATCGATTTTATCCGGGCTATCTAATTGCTCGGGAGAGATCGCGAGTGGAGAGTTCGGAGCCTCTAAGGCTGAAACTAACGTATTTTTAAAACCTTTCCAATTGGTAAAGGTCTTAGGAGATGAGACGTTATCGTTCGGCGGTCCTAGCACGAGGGAAACGGGGCGATGGTCGGAGCCTAGGTCATCGAGCGGTTCGATAGACCTTAGGTCAAGATTGATTCGCTTGATAATTGCAAAGTCGAGGATGTCTGGAGAGTAGGACGGGTTGTTGGGATAGTGAGTGGGAGTGACGGGGGATATGACATCTAGGTCAAGGGAGTTAGTGATGTCGAGGAGAGCGATACCGCTGGTGTTAGTCGATAGGCACGTCCAGTCAGTATGTTTGGAGTTAAAGTCTCCGAACATAATGACTGAATGGCTGAGGGCGAGAATGGCCTCAAAGTCGCTGCGGATTGGTCTGGTACCACTAGGTATGTAGATTGAAGCTATGATGATGGTCGGATGACCAGTCATAGCCAATCTACACACAGTGGCTTCCATGTTGAGGAGAGGAGGGGTAGGGAGAGGACAGCAATGGAAACCTCTTTTGTAATATATAGCGGTGCCGCCGAAACCGTCGGAGTTGGGCCTATCGTTACGAATAAACGCGTACTTAGGTATAGCGAATCCCCTGGAGCGGTTTGGAGTAAGCCATGTCTCCTGGAGAAGGAATAAGTCAGGTTCTTTGTTCTGAAGGAACAGTTTAATCTCGGGAAGGTTGGTGTTCAGGCTACGAGCGTTAAAAGATATTAGGGATAAGCCCTTGGGATTGATACGACAGGACGCGGGATTCGCGGGTCTAGACATTATAATTTATTATTTACGAATTTATACAAAAATAAAAGAATTTACAACGAACTTAGGAGCGAGTGATGCTCGGCTAACGCGAATAAACGCTCTTGAGGAGAGCGGGCGGCTCGCAGTTTGCGTGCGAGTACGGAAATTTCGTTAATGTCGACGTTTTGGATGACGTCGAACACGGTCTTCATGTCCTCAGCCAACGACGACTGAGGGGAAGATGACAACGCGGGACGCGGCCCTACGGGAGCTACGGGAGCTGGGATGGGTCGGGAAGGTGCAGGCGGGACGGCCGGACGCTGCCTCCAAGACAGAGCCGGAGTAGGTGTCGGCTGAACGGGCTTTGCTTCCGGGGGACCCCGGTTGCGCAGCGGCGGGAAGATGGCAGGAGTGAGCGGCGGCGCCGGTTTAGGCGCGACCCTCTTGGTGGTGGAGCGCGGAGCGCGCGGGCAACCCCTGTAGTTAGCTGTGTGGCCGGACTGGCCGCACAGCACACAGGCAGGGGGGGAAGTGGATTCGGGAGTGCGAGTGCACTCCTTAGTGAAGTGAGGATCGAGGCACTTTACGCACCTGGGGGGAGCTGAACAGTTAGCCGCTGCGTGGCCATAGAGCTGGCAGCGGTGGCACTGCCCAGGGTGACCACGGGGGTTGGGACGCTCGACGGAGATATTTGAGAGTCCGCAAATTGTGCGAGCCTCTCTAAAGATCTCCCTCGAGTTGGGAGTATTCGACAAGATTACCAACGCTAAGGGAAAACGCCTACCGCGGTTGGAGTGCATCTTGTGCACTGCTGTGACCGGGAAACCCTGAGACTTAAGGTCATCGAGAATGTCTTCGTTGCTGAGTTCGAACGGGACGCCCCGTAGTACTGCGCGGATCTTACGCTCCTCCGGGAGGGCGTAGGTGTGATACGCGATTTGGTTTAATCCGAGTAATCTGGTAAACGCGCGGAAGTCGTCGACGGTCGCTATTTGAATCTTGATTGTATCGCCAGCGTTGGTGGCTTTTAAGTTATTAATTTTGTGCACTTTGCACAAGTTTGAGACCGCGGTCCAGCGCGCTTTTTCACGCAGGAATACGGGCGGAGGGAGCTGAGGCTTCGGCGGGACGGGAGCGCAGCGCGTCGCTGGCTTCGATGTGACCGACGGAGACGCGGTTACTACGAGCGCTTTTAACGGCGCGGGGGCTGGTGTTGAAGACACCGGGGAGGGCTCGGGTATTGAAGATACCGAAGCTTTCTTAGAGCGCTTTTTGGAGCGCTTGGCGACAAGTTGAAAGGCGGGCTCAGGAGAGCCGGTTAAGGTGACGGCGTCTGACGACGTATCAGACGCGGGTTCGGAGTCGCTCCCGGGAGCGGTACGCTTACGACGCGACGCGTGAGAGGATGCGACCGATTCGCAGTCCATCTCGGACGCGGCGGGAGACGCGGGAGAGCTGAAGACCTGAGGGGTCTGGACGTCGGAGGCCTGAGGGGCCGGGTTTGAGGCCTGAGGGGCCGGGGTTGAGGCCTGAGGGGCCGGGGACGCGATAGTAGCCTGTAAGGCCTGCGTTAGTACGTCATCTGGGATGGGGCAACCGGACGCCGCGAGCGCCTGGGCGAACGACCTAAGAACGCTTACAAGGTCCATTGGAGGGCTTGGGATAATATGAAATATATAAATATATAATGTATGCCTAGGTTCCCTAGCAAACCTAGCGCCTATTTATATAACAAATGCCTAGAATTCCTAAATAAAAATCTAGCGAACCCTAGCGGCAAACCTCCCTACCAGCGGTAGGGGGGCTGGGGAGAATAAATTAAAACTAACAATAGTACGCCGAAGGCCGCTACCTAGAAACCTAAAAAAGGGTGCGCAGGTAAAGAGTTGACCGCGTTAGGGTCAACCTTTACCGACAGAAAGGACAAATACACACGAAAACACACAAATATGATAGAAATAAATATGAAAATAGGAGAAAAATAAATAAAATAGAGAAGAGAAATAAATAAAAATAAAAAGGACTGGTTCAGTACAAATTCGTTGTCACCGTTAAGTATCCTTTGCACTGAAACCAGACTACTTACGCCGGGCACAACACTGCACTCAGCACAAGCACAACACAACTTAGCACAGCACTTTGAAGACTAAGAGGCTTAGTCGCAAAGAAAAATCGCACTTCGAAAGCACTCAGACGGAGTAGAAAGACTTAGGAAACCGTAGCACGGAGCCAACACGCTAGACTGTGACGTCAGTAAACTGAGCGCCGCGGAATGGCGGGAAGGGACCGATCAACGGAGAGCTGGGTCTTGCACGTCCGCACCGCGTGGCGACCGGAGCGAGAATGGAATTTGAAATAGAAGGGCTTCGAGATCTAAAGATAATTGCGTGGGTTCGCCAGTGTGCGCGTTTCTCGGTCTAGCGACTTTGAATTTCGAATCTAAGACAGGAGCAGTATATGAGACTGAATCTCGAACAAGATGATTGGGATGGGTTTTGGCGCGTTTGAAGAACGATTCTGAGAGTGTTTTGAGGTGCTTTTGCACTGTAGGTTATTCAAGATCTCTGTGCAGGTCCGCGTTACGCACGTACCAAGGTGCGTTTGTGGCCCTGCGGCAGAAGAGGTTTTGAACTACCTGCAGTTTATACAGGACGGAGGGTTGGGCGTGGGCAAAGATTGGCGAGGCATATGTCATGACGGAACTAACGCAGACCTTGTAAAGTGTTTGTTTCTGAAAGACATTTTACATTTTCTACCTTACATGCTATTTAGGCGGCCTAAGTAGTAACGGGCGAGTTTCGAAACTCTATCGACGTCTGGCTTGAAAGAAAGCGTCGGATCTAATGTGCCGCCTAAGTATTTAGTACTGCGCTGCCAGGGGATGGGAATGCCTGACATTCGAACGTGGGGATCGCCAGCGGGACGACGGCGTTTGTGGTCAAAGCGCATTGCAGAACTCTCTTCAGGGCTCAAATCGATGCGCCATTTTTGAAACCATACACCAAGGGCGTTTACGTCCTTGTGCTGAACACTGTGGCCTTTGGTATATAGTGCGGTGTCGTCGGCAAAGAGGGCGAGTTCGATGCCTTTCGGCGGGATGGGGATGTCGTTAGTGTACACGGTGTACAGCAGAGGGAAGAGGACTGAGCCTTGCGGGACTCCAGCATTTATGGGACGAAGCGCGGAAAGCGTGCCTTCATGTATGAATCGAAACGTACGGTTTTTGAGAAACGACGCCATTAATCTGACTAGGCGATCGGGTAACCCTATTTTGTAGAGTTTATAAACGACACCGCTGTGCCAGACTTTGTCGAAAGCCTTGGCTACGTCAAAGAGAACCGCGACTGTTTTATTACGACGCGGATAGAATCCTTCGAGTATGTACTCGACGATTCGATGGACTTGCTGAGGGCAGGAGTGCTAAGCGCGAAAACCGAATTGGTGGGGAATAATGAGAGGATCTCCATCCGTTGGAAACAGATGGTTCGACATTCGAAAGAGTATGACTCTCTCGAGAAGTTTTGACATGACCTTGAGGAGGCTGATGGTTCTGTGATTAGCCGGGATATGCAGAAGTTTACCCGGCTTGGGAATACCTATGACAATCGCATCTTTCCAAGCTTTTGGAAAGTAGCTATGGTCAAAGCAGGCATTGAAGATGATAGCTAACAAGGTAAGCACCTGTTAGGGCAGGTGCTTAAGTGCGTGATTGGAAATTCCATCCGCACCCGGAGCCTTTTTTGATTTTTGATTTCTAATGAGAAGCAAGATTTCATCGTTAGAGACTTTAACGGGGTCAGCGGTGATGGGGAGAGAGTCTCTGCGGAGAACTTCGTCCTCCACCGCTTTGATGTGAGAGGGATTCGCAGGTTGCGTGCTGGGCGAGCATTGTGAAGCAACACTGTCAGCGAAGTATTCGGGTTTCTCTTCAACTTCAAAGGCAGTAGTGCCATCGGGACGAGTGAGAGGAGGAACGTGAGAGGCGGTGTCTACGCGTAAGGTTCGGGCCATTCGATAATACGCTTGGTGGGACGGGGAGATATTCTCCATGAGACCGTTCATTTGAGCGTCTCGGAGTTCTGCGAGGCAAGTCCTAACTTTACATTGAAGCTGACTTGCAGCTGTTATGTAGGCGGGCGTAGGATATTTCTTGGCTCTCCGGAGAGCCGCGTTCTTAGATTTAATAAGATTGCTAACGGCTAAGGGAAGGGAACGGCTGGGTTTACCTTGCTTAGCAACCTTTTCGTTGTCACTGATGGCTGAGTTGATAGCATCAGTGAGAAAATTGACTAATGAATCTATTTAATCCGGACTATTAATTTGATCGGGCGAGATAGCGAGCGGAGAGTTCGGGGCCTCTAAGGCTGAAACTAACGTATTTTTAAAGCCTTTCCAGTTGGTAAAGGTCTTAGGAGATATGACGTTATCGTTGGGCGTACCTAGCACGAAGGAGACGGGGCGGTGGTCAGAGCCTAGGTCATCGAGCGGTTCGATAGACCTGAGATCGAGATTGATTCGCTTGACAATTGCAAAGTCGAGGATGTCAGGAGAGTAGTTCGGATTGTTGGGATAGTGAGTGGGAGTGATGGGAGTGATGACGTCTAAGTCAAGTGAGTTAGTGATGTCGAGGAGAGCGAATGGTGTTGGTCGATAGGCACGTCCAGTCAGTATGTTTGGAGTTAAAGTCTCCGAACATTATGACTGAATGGCCTCAAAGTCGCTGCGGGTTGGTCTGGAGCCACTAGGTATGTAGACTGAAGCTATGATGATGGTCGGATGACCAGTCATAGCCAATCTACACAGAGTAGCTTCCATGTTGAGGAGAGGAGAGATAGGGGGAGGACAGCAATGAAAGCCTCTTTTGTAATATATAGCGGTGCCGCCGAAACCGTCGGAGTTGGGCCTATCGTTGCGAGTAAACGCGTACTTAGGAAAAGCGAATCCCCTGGAGCGGTTTGGAGTAAGCCATGTCTCCTGGAGAAGCAATAAGTCTGGCTCTTTGTTCTGAAGGAACAGTTTGAGCTCAGGAAGGTTGGTGCTAAGGCTACGAGCGTTAAAAGATACTAGGGATAAGCCCTTGGGTTTAATACGACCGGACGCGGGATTTGCGGGTCTAGACATTATATTTGCTTATTTACGAATTTATACAAAAAATAAAATTTATAACGAACTTCGAAGCGAGCGATGCTCGGCTAACGCAAATAAACGCTCTAAATTAGCAGTTTGCGTGCGAGAACGGAAATTTCCTTGATGTCGACGTCATTCAAAATTATCTTCATGTCCTCAGCCAACGACGACTGAGGTGAAGACGACGGAGCGGGACGCGGGCCTACGGGAGCTACGGGAGCTGGGATAGGACGGGAAGGTGCAGGTGGAACGGCCGGACGCTGTCTCCAGGACAGAGCCGGAGTAGGCGTTGGCTGCTCGGCTTTGCTTCCGGGGGACCCCGGTTGCGCAGCGGCGGGAAGTAGCGGGAGTGAGCGGCGGCGCAAGTTAAGGCGCAGCCCTCTTAGTTGAAGAGCGCGGAGCGCGCGGGCAACTCCTGTAGTTAGCTGTGTGGCCGGACTGGCCGCACAACACACAGGCGGGGGGGAATCGGATTCGGGAATGCGAGTGCACTCCTTAGTGATATGAGGATCCAGGCACTTAACGCACCTGGGGGGAGCTGAGCAGTTAGCCACTGCGTGGCTATAGAGCTGGCAGCGGTGGCACTGCCCAGGGTAACCGCGGGGGTTAGGACGCTCGACGGAGATATTCGAGAGTCCGCAAATTGTGCGAGCCTCTCTGATGATCTCCTTCGAGTTGGGAGTATTGGGTAGGTTAACTAATGCTAACGGAAAACGCCTACCTCGGTTGGAGTGCATCTTGTGCACTGCTTCGGCCGGGAAACCCTGAGACTTAAGGTCCTCGAGGATTTCATCGTTTGCGAGCTCGAACGGGACGCCCCGTAGTACTGCGCGAATCTTACGCTCCTCCGGGAGGGCGTAGGTGTGATATGCGATTTGTTTTAATGAAAGTAACCTAGTGAACGCGCGAAAGTCGTCGATGGTCGCGACCTGGATTTTAATTGAATCGCCTGCGTTGGTTGCTTTGACATAGTTGATTTTTTGCTCTTTGCAAAGATTAGATACCGCGGTTCATCGCACTTTTTAGCGGAGAAAGACGGGCGGAGGGAGCTGAGGCTTCGGTGGGACGGGAGCGCAGCGCGTCGCTGGCCACGATGGGACCAACGGAGACGCGGTTACTTTGAGCGATTTTAATGGCGCGGGGCGGGTGTTGAAGACACCGGGGAGGGCGCGGGTATTGAGGATACCGAGGCTTTCTTCGAGCGCTTCTTAGAGCGTTTGGCGACTAGCTGAAACGCGGGCTCAGGAGAGCCGGTTAAGGTGACTGCATCTGACGACGCATCGGACGCGGGTTCGGAGTCGCTCCCGGGAGCGGTACGTCTGCGACGCGACGCGCGAGAGGATGTGACCCATTCACAGTCCATCTCGGACGGGACGGGAGACGCGGGAGAGCTGTAGACCTGAGGGGACTGGACGTTGCTTTGCTGGTCCATTGGAGGGCTTGAAACTACAATATATAAATATATAATAATGCCTAGGTTCCCTAACAAACCTAGCACCTAAACCTCCCTACCCGCGGTAGGGGGGCTTGGGACGACACGAGGTGGTGCCCCTAATTCGGACAGCACTGTACCGTCACCCTGGGAAAGTCCCAAGTGCAATGGGATCGGGTCAGCCGGTTTGTCCTTAGCCTGAAGGGCCTTGGAAGCGCACCGAGGCAACGCTATCAGGCTTAGTTGTCACCGTTAAGTATCCACCTGATCAAACGCGAGTCTACTACGGAGTGTGTTGCCAATAAATTGACAACAAAACCGGCCGTAGACCTGACGATGTTGGGTTGCACTGAAAGTGCGGGATTGACTACGTTACGACCGGCCGGAGCCGGCACCAGGCGTCAAGTACGCAGCCAGAAAATCAGCCCGAGCCTTGCGAACTACTATCGAATTTAATCGACCGTAGTAAGCTCAACTCTGTTTTTGCTGCTCCCACTGAGGTGAGGTATTAATTCGAGGGTTGCACAGAGTGCGGGATTGACTACGTTACGACCGGCCGAAACCGGCCGCAGAGCGAGTCTCTAACTAACGTAACAAGCATCCAGCGTCAAGTACGCAGCCAGAAAAACAGCCCGAGCCTTGCGAACTACTATCGAATTTAATCGACCGTAGTAAGCTCAACTCTGTTTTTGCTGCTCCCACTGAGGTGAGGTATTAATTCGAGGGTTGCACAGAGTGCGGGATTGACTACGTTACGACCGGCCGAAACCGGCCGCAGAGCGAGTCTCTAACTAACGTAACAAGCATCCAGCGTCAAGTATGTAGCCAGAAAAACAGCCCGAGCCTTGCGAACTACTATCGAATTTAATCGACCGTAGTAAGCTCAGCTGTGTTGTTGCTGCGAGACTGACTTAGTTGCAGCCGATCGAAACCGGCCGCAGCGTAAGTCCCACAGAGGCTTATCTCAAGTCGTCGAGGACGAAGCTTGTACTAATCTCAGCGTATGAGTATTGCTACGAGTTGTCGTCGTTAGACGACAATCGTGACTCAACAGCTGGTGCGACCGCGAACACGTCCAAACGGGGCCGGACGCAGAACGGATCTGAGAGTGGCGTTTGAGTATTGCTACGAGAGAAGTCGTGAGACAACAATCGTGACTCGGCAGCCGGGAGCGACCTTCAACACGTCCGAACGGGTCCGGACGCAGATCGGGTCTGTGATCAATAATTCACTCACTCACTTCACTTATTCACTAATACACACACACGTGCACACACACACGTGCACACACACACACACACAGGAGTCTCACACACACACACACATACGCGCACGCACTATCCAGATAACTTAAAGCCAAATTAACTGTTACTTATGTGTTGTTATTTCGCTTTGTATTTCTGAGCATACCTTGAATTTATATAAATAAAACGGAAGGCGATAACTTCCTATAACAGGTATTTCTATACTTATTGTTAAAAGGAATGTAATCAACACATTACATACACAACAAACAACCTGGTTGGTAAAGAAATAAAGAATTTTGTATTTTGTATTTTTTTGAATACTTTTATATATAATTTTGTATATCCCCAATAAATAAGTATAATTTAGTAAAGTTAGCTGATAATTCAATTTGTTTGCATATTTTTTTATTTAGTATTATTCCAGAAAAGGTATAATTTATTTGCAAGAAATTTCATGAATTACGTAATAAGCCTTGTCTATTTCGTTTAGAGGTAGTCATGATTACTTTTATGTAGAGAAATGAACAGAAAATGAGAGGCGACTTATTGGAAATTCGGCATCGTTAGAGGTAAATTAGCCTCAAGATGTTCGATTTATCAAAATATAATTGGCTTAAATATACGGAATCGTAATGGTTTTCCGCTCTATTTGGTGTACTTTAATCAACATTTGTCAATGTGATTTTACAAAATTCTTCGATTTAAGGGGTTGTTCCAATACGTACATGTGAGCATCAGTACGGCCATGTAGCGTAGTGAGTAGCAGGCCTTCATTATACGCCGTAAGTACAGGAGGTAAGGTCCGGGAATTCATTTGTGTGTTGTACACAGATGTAAGTTCTCGGGTCACGGTTGTTATTATTAGATCATTACATATGAAATTGGCGTTATGTCGTACTGGCCACTTTGATCTGTGTTATCTCCTCTTTGGTTAAGAATTCCAATTTCAAATTGATACAGCTATTTACTCACGCATTTGTGTTTTGAAAACCGTAATTCATTTGTTTTTTCCTCTTTTGGTTTTTTCTTTGCGTTATCCATAACACCAGCTAGTTAAATTACTTTGGAGTCGCACAGTTGAGGTGTTTACCCAATGAATAAATATATAGAAACAATATATTTTAAGTTTGTATTTCAGTATCAACGAAAATGTTTATCTATTCATTGATATTTTGTATGTATTAATATTAAATAATATATACGTATGTTTATGTATGTTTGAATGTATTTATATTTTTAATATTGTTATAATTGTAATAATTAATAATTGCACTATGTTTGTTAATATTTGTATGCAGTACGCACTAAATTTGTTAATTTGTCACACTTTCCAGCCTCAGGCTAGCTGGAAGAAATTTCTTTTAGAAATAACCTGTGCCTTTGTACATTATCTTTCACTTTTTTTAGTTTATTTTTTATATTTTCTAATGGGTGTACATAAATTGTTAAATAAATAAATATATTTCATCTTTATAGTAGGTACACCACTACCTTCGAAATGAAATTTTTAAGCCTGATTTATCAAGGAAGATTTCCAACACTGTTATAGCAAAAATTGTACAGGTAGCGGTAGAGTTTAAAATGTACCTATGTCGCAAAAATCACCAGCCACCGCGACGGCGAAATGTACCAATGACGATCTGACAAAATACACAATTCAAACATTTACAATATTGGTATTGACTACTACTTAAGATTGGAACAATTTATCCAGACAAAAGTTATAAGAGTTAGCATAAGCGTTTTTAAGTTAAGTAATCGTTTAAATTCATTATTATTATCTAGTACTCAGAGTGTGGTTTAATTTGAAATACGTGAATCCTCGTTGTTTATTTACTATAACAAGACCATCATAAAGACTAGCGCCGACTTTAAAAATAATATTTGGCAGATATACCTACTTAGGTAGACTCCCCTTTTGCATGACACGTTTCTATTTACCTCTTCGTAGTTAACCTACGTTTAAAGATGGTTACTGTTTGACTATAACTACACTTGATATAATCATAAATGATTTGCATAAACCAAAATTATTAACCGGATACTGTGTGTTTAAAACCCGAACTTATGCTCCAAAATTGTTTACGGTATAACCTATCTATTTGACTTAAACATAATTGTGTATTCAAAATCAATTGAAACTACCAACTTTCATCTTTACTTGCTGCGTTGGCGACCGTAGGATTGAGTTAAGACTACCTTGATTGCAGTTGGTGATTGGACTGTTTTACCGGCACACAACCACGTAAACGTGATAATTGGGTACATGACAATTTTTTTTTTATTTCATATTTAAATAGTTTATCAACAGTAAATAAATATTGCAAAAGTAACAGTATGTTTACAATCAATAGTTTTCTAGATACAGCGATGTGTTCGAGGAGCCGCTGCGAGTCGCCGAAAAACGCTCCATACACAACGGTACTGAGCTGTGACGTCACGACTTGTGAATCATACTAAAATTGTATGGGCGTTTGGATAAAATATATAATAGCTACGTAGATAATGCGTTTACATGCATAATGTCATAGTAAAAATTGTTATATTTAATGTCAGTAAGCTAATGATATTTAAAAATTTAACATATACTATAATAAGTTTTTGCTTCTTTTTTTAAGTTTTCAAATCTATATAATTTCGATAATAAATTCAAAACTATATTTTTCAAAACATTGTACCTATCAAAATAACTAATATTTTATAAATAAATTATAAAAACTTGCATTTTTAAATTGTGTCATGTACCCAATTATGGCTGACCGTTAAAACAATCACGGAAACAGGAAGGACTGTAGTACCCCCAGACAAGACCTGAACAAAGAAACTCTACGCGTAAAGTTTATGCACGCAAAAGAATGAAGAAAGCTTTTCTGACAAAAATATTCACCAACGATAATATCCACCAAGAATTTTGCAGGTGATGCAAGATACTATCACAGGCGTGTCACTTGGGTTAACTAGGCTTGGACTGAAACCTGTAAAGCCTAATTTCACTTAACTTAGACTTATCACCGCTAAATGGTTATACAAAAAGCGACATTATTTAAACTACAATAATTTATAATAATATTACATGTTTTTTAAATATGTAAATATTTTAAAAACATTTCACAGTAATCTCTTTTTTTTAATCGCCAGACAAATACACTGTTTGGCCCCAAAGAGCAGAGCTTTTGAACCCAAAATAAACAAACATGAATAAATAAATATTTCTAACAATCACACCACATTATCTAGCCCAAATTAAGTATCATTAAGAACTTGTGTTATGGATACTAGATAACGGATAAATGAACTTAAGAATATATAAGCACACATAGATATATATTTTTTTCATATATAAATATTAGAAATAAAATTAAATAAACATACCCACAAATTCATGACTAAAAAGGAAATATAATAAAATATCTGCCTCTTTCAGGATTCGAACCCGGGACCTCTGGCGTGGAAGGCAAGGGTACTTACGTCCACACCAAACAGGCCGTCATATATAAATGTAAACAACCATGACCTGAGAACAAGCATTAGTGTTCATCGCTTTGTGAACGTGTTTGTGGGTCACATAAATTAATGCCCCGACCAGGACTTGCACCTGGGACCTGCGTCGTATGCGGTAGCAGGGCCACTACCACTGACGTAACTCGGTCGTCTAATCTTGCCAAAAATTTCCCTGCGCTTCACATCACTATGCAGTACAAGACAGAGTCGCTTTTTATTTTTCCATTTAGCTGAGATAAGCCTACATAAACTTAATACATATATTTCAGCCTTACAATACCAGAAAATAAAACATAGTGTTATTCTATGTTTATCGATACTTAACAAACTCTTGATCATCAATTTAAAATACAAAATGTAAAAAATTTATATTGTAATTGAGAAGCATAGTTTATAGATAAGATTTTATTTTCAAAAATGCAATCATTTTAAATGAAGAATGCTTCTTCGTTTGAGCTACATGGTATTTCAACTACCCTTTATATTAGTATTTACTTAATCTTTGTCTGCAAAATTATCATGTGGAGGAATGTTTTTACAGAATGACTTAGGCTACATATCATCCAGAGATTTCTACGATATCAGGCACCTGGATGAAACCACAAAAATCCACTAGTAAGTATATACAGGGTGGCCAGTAAAGCGACGTCCAATAAAGTTAAGGTATTTTAGTAACTTTCATTAAAGTTATGAGGCTGTTTATTTTATGCATAAACACACAGTTCATAGAGGTTTAGTAGCAAAACTAGAAATCCGAAGAAACCTTGTACTTTTTTTTAGCAATTTTTGAAACCGAATGGTCGCAATTTTGGGAAAATTCATAAAAAACCCGTAACTCGAAAACTATGAAAAATCGTATAACTTACATAGGGGTGATTCAGAAACTTCCTTACATGAGGCACCTTAAAAAATTTTTGGACGTCTCTTTTCTGGCCAGCCTGTGTATTAATAAATAATTATCACTTCTAAATCGCCACTCAGATAGAGATCACTCATATCCTCTAACAGCAATTCAATAACTTCAGCAAAGTATGGTTGACAATAACATAACCATGAACCATGAATGCCCCGGTCAGGAATCGCACCTGGAACCTCTGTCGTATGAGGCAGAGCTACTATCACTGAAGCTCAGAACAAGGAAACATGTGGAAATGCCAGGTATATAAAAAGTCTTAAACCAAAAATAATAAGGATACAGTCATCTTCGTTTAACATACATAGTTAGAATGAGCTAAATATATTGGTATTAGTTCTTCTGAGCGCCTATATTGTTTGTGACATAACTTGCGTGTCTGATATCGGCCATATTAGTAGTGCATCGTATGTTGTTGTTTTTGTTGTGTATTTTTATTAATTTAAAAAATGAGCCTTTAATCTTGTGAAAATTGATTAAATAACGGTTTATGATGCCTTCGAAATGTAGTATAGTGGGATGTCGTGCAACTAAAAACTCCAATCAGCCAAATCTTACGTTGCACCGGTATAAGGTAAACATTGCAAAAATTACTACTAGAGCGTTTAAAATTACTACTGAAGTGACTAGAGAATAATAATAATGGCAAATAAATGATGTGTGTGTGTGATTTTATGAATCCAATTTCATTTAATTTCAATTATATCTGTTTGATTGTTCTGATTTTAGTGTTGTACATAACCGAACGTCTTACTATCGATAGGTAGTTTCTTAATTTTTTTACTCTGAGTAATTTGATATAAGTACTATTATAAATATAATCATCTTTATTTTCACAGACTACCAAAAAATGAAAATAAAAAAAGAATTTGGTTGAAAGCCATAGGAAAAGAGAATTTCCGAGAAAATACTCATTTGTATCTGATTGTAAATTTTTTCTAGTAGTAAAGAACCAGGAAGTGCATATAATGTAATTTTTTTTTTGTTCCCCTCCGCGGGAATGGCAGGAGGATAAAAATGCTCTGACGCATACTCTGGCGCGATTCCAAAGTTATGTGGGACTCGTCCCGACGCCTACCAGAACCATACCCACTAAATACCCCTGTCGGCTCGTGCATTTTTGCCACTCAGCCTTCGTCTGAGCGACGGCCAATTGGAGAAAGAGGCCGCGCTAGCGGGGCCCTTAAGGGGTCACCCGCTGGGATTTACATAGCACTGAAGGTGCTCAAAAATGAAAAGTAAATAATAAAAACATTAAAAATTGAAAATTAAAATTACATTAATTCGGATTTACGTTAGAATTAGAATTTACGTTAGAATTAGAATTTGCGGCCTGAAGGGCCTCGAGATCTAAAGTTAATTGCGTATGTTCGCTTGTGTGCGCGTTTCTCGGTCTAGCGACTTTGTATACCGAATCTAAGACAGGAGCAGTATATGAGACTGAATTTCGAACTAGCGGATTGGGATGGGATTCGGCGCGTTTGAAGAAAGATTCTGAGAGTGTTTTTAGATACTGTTGTACTGTAGGCAGTTCAAGATCTCTGTGCAGGTCCGCGTTGCGCACGTACCAAGGTGCGTTTGTGGCCCTGCGGCAGAAGAGGTTTTGAACTACCTGCAGTTTGTGCAGGACGGAGGGTTTGGCGTGGGCAAAGACTGGCGAGGCATATGACATGACTGGTCTAACGCAGACCTTATAAAGCGTACGTTTGTTTCTGAAGGACATTTTACTTTTTGTACCTAACATACTGTAAAGCCGGCCTAGGTGAAAACGTGCGAGTTTCGTTACTCTATCGACGTGAGGATTGAAAGAAAGCGTCTGGTCTAAGATGACGCCTAAATATTTGGTACTGCGCTTCCAGGGGATGGGAGTGCCTTGCATTCTCACTTGGAGATTGTTGGCGATACGACTGCGTCTGTAGTCGAAGTAAACCGCAGAGCTCTTCTCTGGGTTCACGTCGATACGCCATTTTTTAAACCAAGCACCGAGGGCGTTTACAGCCTTTTGGAGTCTAGTGACGAGACCCGGGGCTCTGCGGCCTTTGGTGTAAAGGGCAGTGTCGTCGGCAAAGAGAGCGAGTTCGACGACTTTCGGCGGAATGGGAATGTCGTTAGTGTACACGGTATACAAAAGAGGGGCGAGGACTGAGCCTTGAGGGACTCCAGCCTTTATGGGACGAGGCGCGGAGAGCGTGCCTTCATGTTTGAAACGAAACGTGCGGTCTTTGAGAAACGACGCGATTATCCTAACTAGGCGAGCCGGTAAGCCTATTTTGTAGAGTTTATAAACGAGACCGCTGTGCCAGACTTTGTCGAAAGCCTTGGCTACGTCAAAGAAAACTGCGATCGTTTTCTTTCGTTTCGGATAGAAGCCGTCGAGTATGTACTCGACGATTCGATGGACTTGCTGAGGGCAGGAGTGCTTAGCGCGAAAGCCGAACTGGTGGGGAATTATGAGAGGATCGCCATCCGTTGGAAACAGATGGTTCCGCATTCGAGAGAGTATGACTCTCTCGAGAAGTTTAGACATTGCCTTGAGGAGGCTGATGGGTCTGTGATTGGCCGGGATATTAAGAGGTTTACCCGGCTTGGGTATGCCTATGACTGTCGCTTCTTTCCAAGCTTTTGGAAAGTAGCTAAGGTCGAAGCAGGCATTGAAAATGATAGCTAGCAAGGTAAGCACCTGTTGAGGCAGGTGCTTAAGTGCGTGGTTGGAAATACCATCCGCACCCGGAGCCTTTCTGGACTTTTGACTTTTGATAAGAAGCGAGATTTCATCATTAGAGACTGTGATGGGGTCGGCGGTGATGGGGAGAGAGTCTCTACGGAGAACTTCGTCCTCCACCGCTTTGATGTGAGTGGGATTCGCGGGTTGCGTGCTGGGCGAGCATTGAGATGCAACGCTGTCAGCGAAGCATTCGGCTTTCTCTTCGTCTTCAAAGGTGATAGAGCCATCGGGACGAGTGAGAGGAGGGACGTGAGAGGCAGCGTCTACGCGTAAGGCTCGGGCCATACTATAATACGCTTGGTGGGACGGGGAGATATTCGCCATGAGATCGTTCATCTGGGCGTCTCGGAGTTCCGCGAGGCGAGATCTAACTTTGCGTTGTAGCTGATTCGCAGCTGTTCTATAGGCGGGCGTGGGATATTTCTTGGCTCTCCGGAGAGCCGCGTTCTTAGCTTTAATAAGATTGCTAACGGCTAAGGGAAGCGTGGGTTTGCTTTCTTAGCAACCTTTTCGTTTACACTGATGGCTGAGTTGATAGCATCAGTGAGAGAATTTACTAACGAATCTATTTTAACCGGGCTATCTAATTGATCGGGCGAGATCGCGAGCGGAGAGTTTGGGGCCTCTAAGGCAGAAACTATCGTATTTTTAAAACCTTTCCAGTTGGTAAAGGTCTTAGGAGAAGTGACGTTAACGTTAGGCGGTCCTAGCACGAGGGAGACGGGGCGGTGGTCAGAACCTAGGTCATCGAGCGGTTCGATAGACCTGAGGTCGAGGTTGATATGCTTGACGATTGCAAAGTCGAGGATGTCAGGAGAGTGGTTCGGGTTGTCGGGATAGTGAGTGGGAGTGATGGGGGAGACGACGTCTAAGTCGAGTAACTTGGTGATGTCGAGAAGAGCTATACCGCTTTGGTTGGTTGATAGGCACGTCCAGTCAGTATGTTTGGAGTTAAAGTCTCCGAACATAATGACTGAACGGCCGAGGGCGAGAATGGTCTCAAAGTCGCTGCGGATAGGTTTGGTGCCACAAGGTATGTAGACTGAAGCTATGATGATGGTCGGATGACCAGTCATAGCCAATCTACATACGGTGGCTTCCATGTTGAGGAGAGGAGGGGTAGGGAGAGGGCAGCAATGGAATCCTCTTTTGTAGTAGATAGCAGTGCCGCCGAAACCGTCGCAGTTAGGCCTATCGTTACGTGTAAACGCGTACTTAGGAATAGCGAATCCCCTGGAGCGATTAGGAGTGAGCCATGTCTCCTGGAGAAGTAAAAGATCTGGGTCGTTGTTCTGAAGGAACAGTTTGAGCTCGGGAAGGTTGTTGCTAAGGCTACGAACGTTAAAAGATACTAGGGATAAGCCCTTGGGTTTGATACGACAGGACGCGGGATTCGCGGGTCTAGACATTATAATTTACTTGTTTACGAATTTATACAAAAATAAAAATTTATAATGAACTTAAAAGCGAGTGATGCTCGGCTAACGCAAATAAACGCTCTTGAGGAGAGCGGGCGGCTCGCAGTTTGCGTGCGTGTATGGAAATTTCGTTAATGTCTACGTTTTGGATGACGTCGAACACGGTCTTCATGTCCTCAGCCAACGATGACTGAGGTGCAGATGGCGGAGCGGGACGCGGCCCTACGGAATATACGGGAGCTGGGATGGGTCGGGAAGGTGCAGGCGGGACGGCCGGACGCTGCCTCCAAGACAGAGCCGGAGTAGGCGTCGGCTAAACGGGCTTTGCTTCCGGGGGACCCCGGTTGCGCAGCGGCGGGAAGTTAGCGGGAGTGAGCGGCGGCGCCGGTTTAGGCGCGACCCTCTTGACGGTGGAGCGCGGAGCGGGCGGGCAACCCCTGTAGTTTGCTGTGTGGCCGGACTGGCCGCACAGTAGTTGATACGAGAGAAGTCGTGAGACAACAATCGTGACTCGGCAGCCGGGAGCGACCTTCAACACGTCCGAACGGGTCCGGACGCAGATCAGGTCTGTAATGTAAATTACTAATATTGATTTTAATTTGTTTTATTTTTCCCTAAATTGATAATTTACCTTAATACTATTTGTACCATCATTTCTTTATGATCTATATATATATATATAAAATTCTAAGTCCTGACTGACTGACTGAACTACATATATATCAACGCACAGCCTAAACCGCTGATCCTAGAGACATGAAATGTTGAAGGTGTATTCTTTTTAATGTATTCATTAACAAAGGGTTTTTTGAAATTCCACCCGGCCCATAACGGGTTGAAATTTAATATGAAACACCGTCAGTTTTGAACTTAATCGATTAAAAATGGTATTTAGCTATTTGGTTAGAAATTAATGACGGGTTTCAGGATTTTTGTAAATTTGCCACTTAAGGGGTAAAAAGGGGAGGGGATTAGTTTGTACGAAACTCCGTCAGTTTTGAAGCTAATCGATCAAAGATTGTATTTAGCTATTTGAAACCGAGTAACACGCAGACGAAGTTGCGGGAAACAGCTAGTCATTTTATAATGTCATGGCGGTACCGTTATTGAATGTTTCCATTATTATTCATTATTCGAAAAATTTACTTAAACTACGTTTATTTGTAGGGCGCTACTTGTTTTGTAAAATAAATTAGAACTCAGAAGTATTAATCGATAAATTGATAAACAATAATAATTGGTACAACACTAGTCCGCCATTTTAGTATTGCGTAGGTATACACGTCTTTTTTTTTGTTGATATGGCATTTCCATATGTTTCCTTGTTCTGAGCACTGAAGCTACTTAGCTGTTTATTTAATGCAGGTCGCTAGATATCGACTACGATATAATCTTGGTCGACTTCTAGAGGGAACTACAGGGAATAAAATAAGAACAACAAAAACATATTATAGAGGGAGGATCCAATAACAGCATATACTAGCCCTGTGCAATATCCTTTACACACTATAAAGTTATCGGTACGAAAGTTTTGGCTGGTTAAAAAGAAGCCGTAGGTTGTGGAGTTGATAGAAATAGCCTTGATAAATACGAGTAGGTACATAAACTACCGCGCCTCTTTACTAGCGGTTGTAATAAAGAGTTTCCTTTGAATTTAGATATAAAATCGAGGATCCTTTGAAAATTAACACAACCTTGTACCGGTAGAACACCGTCTTACCAGGAAATAACTAATAAGTTGTAACTTAAAAAAACATAACGAAAATTTGAAGAAATCAAAAATACTCGATTTTTAATCTTGTTTTATTTGTATTAATGCAAGATTAATATTTTTATAAAATTCACTGTAATCTCTTTTTACCCGACTAAGGGAAAGAGGATTATGTTTTACGAGTGTATGTATGTATGTAAGTATATTTCTTGGCACGCTCTACAGCCTACCCTGTTTGACGGATTTCAACATGTGACTCATGAGTGATATCCTATGGGAAAAGCAAAACACGGCAAAATAACTTTGGCAGTCGGGTTTCTCAATTGGTTAAATTCAGCAGCTTGTTCTTGATCCAAAAAGTCAAAGATTTGTGTGTTTTGTACGGTTATGAATAAGTATTGTATTTTAATAACATCCTCATCATAGACAAACTTTATAGGTAATGGTACTCTTGGACTATTTGAGATACAGTTAATAGGTAATTTACGATTTTTTTATAAACATAACCTGTGGTTATCCCTTAGAGAAAGCAACATGGATATTCGCAATGGAATTTTGTTTGTGTGCCAAATACGCAGTCAGTTTCAAATATTTAAGGGGCATTATTAGTTTATTTTGGTCTTTCAATGAAAGGTTTTGTTTGTTTTGCTGAATTTTGGAGCGTTTGGAAATCTTTTCAAAGATAGAATCATTCTGGTTCTAAGTCAAGTTGTATTGGTCTCACCTTGATTTTTGTTCTTTCTGTAAGTTATTTTAACTTTACAGCTGACTTATACCATTTCAATTATAAATGTAGAATTGACTTTTGAAAATTTTGTGTTCTTAAGAAATATTATTGAATAGCTTTGTGCAAAATAAAATTTGTTTTCAATCTCGCTCGAAGCGACTTGCTTTTTCACGTTTTAGTCAGGTGTGGAAACTATTTTCGTAAAATAGAGTATCAAATCCTAAAATCTTACTCCTACAGGGTTTTCAATCAGGTTGTTATGTAACTTGGACTGGATTAATTCTTGGTGGTTTTGCGTTGCCGAAAAAAGAAATTTGGAGGTCACATGAATATTCTTGATGAACCGCTTTTTCAATTAACCTTTGAAACGTTTCTGGTTTTTTTTAAAGAATTTAAAGAGTGTAATATATTATGACTTCATTATAATAACCTAACAAAATCCTTTAGAATAGTTAGTTTTTATATGGTTAATTATCACCTTGTATTAATTCACACACACTTTAGCACATCACTGAAACCACAGTATGCAAAATGGAAACTTGGTTATCCGACGACACAGCAAGTACCCAGAAGCCCTCAAACGGGATAGTCACACCAGATCCCGATAGGGATTATTTGTTGATTCAGAATCTAAAAGATTATTGTCTTTTTACTTTGACATCCCTTGCAATTTTCCCTTAGATATTGTAAGTCTAGTAACACTGGAATATAGCGGATCGTTTAAGCTTACTCACAAAATAAATCGCAACCCAATGTCGAAAAGACAATAAATAGAACAGCTAATAAATATCTGTAAATAAGAATATAATTTATTAGTATTTAAAAGGCGGACATCCTGAAAAATTGCTTATAAAATTTCTTTATTTCATTTACTTAGTTGTATTAAAGATTTATGAGTCATTATTTCAGACCATGTCGACAGTTTGAATAAACACCCGTTGGTATATTTTTAATTATATAAGTTACATTGAAAATAAATTCAAAATCTTCAGTATCTTTGTAATCACTACTTTTATTTAGTGAGAACGAGACAACACGCGCTTTGTCAATTATGACAAAAATTGTGAACCTTGCTTACTTAAAGATTAACATATACGTAATATATTGCTGTCTTGACTGTCAAAATAAAACACGGTCCTCATTCAGTTTCTTTTTTTTGTTCCCCTCCACGGGAAGGGCAGGAGGATAAAAAATGCTCTGACGCATACACTGGCGCGCGCGATCCAGGTTATGTGGGGCTCGTTCCGGTGCCTACCAGAACCACTTCCCACTAAAAAAACCCCTGTCGGCTCGTGCAATTTTTTGCCACTCAGCCTTCATCTGAGCGACGGCCAATCGGAGAAAGAGGCCGTGCTAGCGGGGCCCTTAAGGGGTCACCCGCTGGGATTTACATAGCACTGAAGGTGCTCAAAGCACGGAAGGTGAATACATGGCACTGAAGGTGCTCAAAATGAAAAGTAAATAATTAAAAACAAAAAATTGAAAATTAAAATTGTATTAATTCGGATTTACGTTTATTTATTTATATATATTTGGCAAACAAATAATATTTTACTACAATTTGATTAAATAATATTCAAAATTTCACAAATCAATAAAGTTTCCACCATTATTTAAATCACATACAATCAGCGTTGTTTTTTTTTTTTAGGTACATGAAAAATATAAATAATAAAATAACTATGCAGATAACATTAAACATGCAACATGCAACACAGGATATTACAGGTTCTTTTGATTAAAGTAATAGGTCTTTACCTATGAAACTGCCGTTTTGCCGTACTGGCCATTTCAAATGAAAATATATTTTTTTTTGACTGATAATTCAAATTTCAAATTAATTTTATTTGACAAACATGGAATCCTTTTTCTAAAATCGTCATTTGTTTAATAGTTAGTGTTTTGTTTTCAACGCATTCGAACATTTTTCGTCATCATAAATAAGTTAAAAATTCGAGTAATTATGGAGTATGAGTACCGTCGTGGCAGCAAAGCGGCACAAGCGGCACGCAACATCAAAGACGTTTACGGAGCGAACACTACAAACGAACGCACCACCCGTTATTGGTTTACCCGCTTCCGTTCTGGAAATTTTGACCTGAAAAATGAACCCCGTGGTCGTCCGAAAACTTTGGTCGACAATGACGAATTAAAGGCAATTGTGGAAGCTGATGAAACTCAATCCACGGCTGAATTAGCAGCAGCTTTCGACGTTAGCATCAAAACAATATTGGTCCATTTGCGTCAAATTGGCAAGGTAAAAAAGCTTGACAAATGGGTACCCCACGAACTCAATGACCGCCAGCGCGAAGTACGCGTGGAGACGTGCCTTGCACTGCTCAGCAGGCATACAAATGAAGGAATTCTAAGCCGCATTGTTACTTGTGACGAGAAATGGATCCTGTTTGACAATCGTAAGCGCTCAGAAAGTTGGTTGGACCCTGGTTCAGCACCCAAACAATGCCCTAAACAAAAACTTACCCCTAGAAAAGTGATGGTCACTGTTTGGTGGTCTAACGCGGGTGTAATTCATCACAGCTTCTTGCCAAACGGGACAAGCATTACTGCAGATGTGTACTGTGAAGAACTGAACACAATGATGGAATTCGGCTCCACTGCTCCTGCACGACAACGCGCGACCTCATACTGCACAGCAGACGGTCTTCAAGCTACAAGAGTTGGGGTTGGAAGTTCTCCGTCATCCGCCGTACTCACCAGACCTTGCGCCTACAGACTTCTACTTTTTCCAGAGTTTGGATAACTTCTTGGCGGGAAAAAAATTCAATACCCGAGAGGCAGTACAAAATGCCTTTGAAGAATTTGTTGCCTCCCGTCCAGCTGATTTCTTCAAGAAAGGCATCAATAAGCTACCAATGCGTTGGCAAAGATGCATTGATTGCATGGGTGATTATTTTGATTAATAGAAATAAAAAATATATAAAAAAATTACGCTTCATTTACTTCGTGAAAAACGGCAATTTCATAGGTAAAGACCTAATATAAACAGTAACTTAACTATTAAGTACTTCCCTAATTTTCTTTTTATAAATAAAGATGCCATGACTAAACATATCTATACAATTAAATATGTTGTTATAATTATGGCATACTCTGTACAAAAATGTGTTTGCTGTATAATTTGTTCTAACAAAAGGAACACTAAACATCTTCATGTTTCTCGAACTTGCCCGGGGACACCTAAAACTTAAGTTACTCAAAAGGAATGAGGAATTTGTTAAATTATTCATAATTTTATACAGAAAAATTTGGTCTCTCTCAGAGCGGCGGTTACACAAGGATTTTTTTAAAATATTATCTTTATTGACTTTGCAATGTGTACATCTAAATGAAATGTGTTTAACAAACTTTATATATATTTTTTCAATGGCATTAATAAACAAACTGTATTGAGGATTCCAAATAATTGAGGCGTATTCTAAAATAGATCGCACAAAGCAATTAAATAATAGTACTAACGTTGAACATCGTTTAAATTCCTTGCCAGTTCTGAAAATAAAACCCAACATACGAAAAGCCTTTGAAATTATTGAATCAATATGTTTGTTAAATGTGAGTTTGGAATCAAAAATAACTCCTAAGTCCCTTATCTCATTAACGCGGTTTAAAGACTGATTATAGAGATAATAATTTTGACATATATTATTTTTCTTTTTCCTAGTATAGGTAATGACACAGCATTTATTTATATTCAGATGCAAATAATTTTTTTCACAATAAATAGTTAATTTGTTTAAGTCATCTTGGAGTAATAAGCAGTCAGAATAATTTGCAATAGTTTTATAAATTTTCATGTCATCGGCAAAAAGTGAGAAATTGGAATGTTTAAATATAGAATAAATGTCATTTATGAATAAACTGAATAATAATGGTCCGAGATGGGAGCCCTGGGGCAAGCCAAATGTTACTGGAATAAACGACGAACAAAATTCTTTAATAACAATAGCTTGACTCCGCTCCCGTAGATATGATTCAAGCCACCGAAGTAAGTCACCATGTATTCCAATGAATACAAGTTTTCGAATTAAAAGACCATGTGGAACTTTATCGAAGGCTTTGGAGAAATCAGTGTATACTGCGTCGACTTGGTAGCCATTATCCATTGACTTAGCTACACTATGCACAAATCACAAAGATTTATCTCTGTAGATTTTTTGTTTACAAAGCCATGTTGCTGTTCGATAATAACAGAACTAAGAATGGGATAAACAATATCAAAAATGCATTTTTCAAATAATTTCGGGATTAGATTGATTTTAGAAATGCCTCTGTAATTTTTGACATTGTGTCTGTCTCCAGATTTATAAACTGGCACAACGTATGAACGTTTCCAAGCAGGAGGAAATGTTCTTGTTTGCAGCGATAATTGGAATAAATATAATAAAGGTTTTGATAGAGATTTCCAACAATTTCTCAAGAAGATTGCTGGTATACCATCTGGTCCACAGCCCTTGCTAACATCTAGGCTCTTCAGATGCTTTTCCGAAACATCCAGTGATATTCTCACAGAACTAATGGCACAACTTGAACCAGCTGGTATGCTTTCAGAAGTAACATACGAAGCGGTAGAGTCCATGTGAGGCTCAAAAACTGACTGAAAGTAAGAATTGAATAGATTACAAATATCGCCACCCACACTACAGGAAACATCATTGTAAAATATAGTGTTGGGTAATTCATTTGAATTTTTCTTTGATTTAACAAATGTCCAAAATTGTTTACTATTTTTATTTATATTACTCTCGGCTTCTTCAATAAATTTGTTATAACATTCCAATTGTACGATTTTTTGACGTTTACGAAGTAGATTAAAAGCGTCAAAGTCACTAACTCTGCCATAAAGCTTCCAGCTTTAATTTTTCCTTAATAATTTTAACCAATGCTTTAGAAAACCACATTGGGCATTCCGATTCATGTTTCACTTCTAGCCTAGGCACGAATTTGAATATAATTTCATTGACAACGATATAAAATTCGGCTAACGCTATCTCTATATCATCATTACTGTAAATATTTGACCAATCATTTGACATCAACTCTCTATTAATAACGTCATAGTTGGCTTTATGAAATAGCTTTACGGTACGGCGGGCTGGGGTTAAATGCTGTTAGTCTAAAATTCGGAAACGACATTTCAATGCGGGATGATGGGGATCCTCAGGAACAAGGGGCTCATCACACCTGGTGATGGCGCATACACAGTTACTGAACAATAAGTCTAGTGATCTATTATTAGCATTTAAAACTTTATTATACTGTCTAAAATCGGTGAAGCTTAAGAAGTTGGATACCGTTTTCAAAAGGTTATCACTTAGGTCTTTGTGACCAAGCTCTAAGTGTTCTTCCGAAATAACCGAAACCCACTGAGCCTGTGTAACATTAAAGTCACCAACTATAAAAAAAGTATCAGAAAGTCGTGCGACTAGACATTCCGAAATAACTTCAAAAAACTCATCCAAAGCATCACATTGTAAACGACAGTGTGGGAAATATCCACAAAAAATTTGGAGTAAAGCACCTTTGTTCATTACTATAGAAACATGCAACGCATCTGCTGCACACTCTGTTATGTCTATAGAAGTGTAACCATTCACAGAAAGGCGTTAGAATTAGAATTTACGTTAGAATTAGAATTTGCGGCCTGAAGGGCTTCGAGATCTAAAGTTAATTGCGTGGGTTCGCCAGTGTGCGCGTTTCTCGGTCTAGCGACTTTGAACTTCGAATCTAAGACAGGAGTAGTATCTGAGACTGAATCACGAACTAGAGGATTGGGATGGGTTTCGGAGCGTTTGAAGAACGCTTCAGAGAGTGTTTTGAGGTGTTGTTGCACTGTTGTAGTTCGAGATCTCTGTGCAGGTCCGCGTTGCGCACGTACCAAGGTGCGTTTGTGGCCCTGCGGCAAAACTTTTTCTACCTAACATGCTATTTAGGCGGCCTAAGTAGCGACGAGCGAGTTCCGAAACTCTTTCGACGTGTGGTTTAAAAGAAAGCGTCGGATCTAACGTGACGCCTCAGTATTTAGCACTGCGCTTCCAGGGGATGGGAATGCCTAACATTCGAACGTGGGGATCGCCAGTAGGACGACGGCGTTTGTGGTCAAAGCGCATCGCAGAACTCTTTTCAGGGTTCACATCAATGCGCCATTTTTGAAACCATACACCAAGGGCGTTTACGGCCTTTTGGAGTCTGGTTATACAGTGCGGAACACTGTGGCGGTGTCGTCGGCAAAGAGGGCGAGTTCGACGCCTTTCGGCGCGATGGGAATATCGTTGGTGTACACGGTGTACAACAAGAGGGGCAAGGACTGAGCCTGGAGGGACCCCTGCCTTTATGGGACGAGGCGCGGAAAGCGTGCCGTCATGTTTAAATCGAAACGTACGGTCTTTGAGAAACGACGCTATTAAACTGGCTAGGCGATCCGGTAAGCCTATTTTGTAGAGTTTATAAACGAGACCACTGAGCCAGACTTTGTCGAAAGCTACGTCAAAGAAAACCGCAACTGTATTATAACGACGCGGATAGAAACCGTCAAGTATGTACTCGACGATTCGATGGACTTGCTGATGGCAGGAGTGCTTAGCGCGAAAGCCGAACTGATGGGGAATAATGAGGGGATCGCCATCCGTCGGAAACAGATGGTTCCGCATTCGAGCGAGTATGACTCTCTCGAGAAGTTTAGACATGGCCTTGAGAAGGCTGATTTCCAAGGTTTTGGAAAGTAGCTATGGTCGAAGCAGGCATTGAATATAACAGCTATCAAGTTAAGCACCTGTTCAGGCTGATGCTTAAGTGCGTCGTTGGAAATTCCATCCGCACCCGGAGCCTTTTTAGACTTTTGATTTCTAATGAGAAGTGAGATTTCGTCATTAGAGACTGTGACGGGGTTGGCGGTGATGGGGAGAGAGTCTCTGCGAAGGACTTCGTCCTCCACCACCTGAATGTGTGAGGGATCAGCTGGTTGCGTGCTGGGCGAGCATCGTGCGGCAATACTGTCAGCGAAGCAGTCGGCTTTCTCTTCGACTTCGAAGGTAGTAGTGCCATCGGGACGAGTGAGAGGAGGAACGTGAGAGGCGATGTCTACGCATAAGGCTCGGGCCAAACTATAGTACGCTTGGTGGGACGGAGAGATATTTGCCATGAGATCGTTTATCTGAGCGTCTCGGAGTTCTGCGAGGCAATACCTAACTTTACGTTGTAGCTGATTCGCAGCTAATCTATAGGCGGGCGTGGGATATTTCTTGGCTCTCCGGAGAGCCGAGTTCTTAGCTTTAATAAGATTGCTAAGGGAAGCGTGGGTTTACCTGGCTTAGCAAACTTTTCGTTGTCACTGATGGCTGAGTTGATAGCATCAGTGAGAAAATTGACTAATGAATCTATTTTATCCGGACTATCAATTTGTTCGGGCGAGATCGCGAGCGGAGAGTTCGGGGCCTCTAAAGCTGAAACTAACGTATTTTTGAAGCCTTTCCAATTGGTAAAGGTCTTAGGAGAGGTGTCGTTATCGTTAGGCGGTCCTAGCACGAGGGAAACGGGGTGGTGGTCAGAGCCTAGGTCACCGAGCGGTTCGATAGACCTGAGGTCGAGGTTGATTCGCTTGACAATTACAAAATCGAGGATATCAGGAGAGTGGTTTGGGTTGTCGGGATAGTGAGTGGGAGTGATGGGAGAGATGACATCTAAGTCGAGTGAGTTTGTGATGTCGAGGAGAGCGATACCGCTGGTGTTGGTTGATAGGCACGTCCAGTCAGTATATTTGAAGTTAAAGTCTCCGAACATAATGTTAGAATGGCCGAGGGCGAGAATGGCCTTAAAGTCGCTGCGGATTGGTCTGGTGCCACTAGGTATGTAGACTGAAGCTATGATGATGGTCGCATGACCAGTCATAGCTAATCTACACACAGTGGCTTCCATGTTGAGAAGAGGAGGGGTAGGGAGAGGACAGCAATGGAATCCTCTTTTGTAAAAAATAGCAGTGCCGTCGAAACCGTCGGAGTTGGACCTGTCGTTACGAATAAACGCGTACTTGGGAATAGCGAATCCCCTGGAGCGGTTTGGAGTTAGCCACGTCTCTTGAAGAAGCAATAAGTCTGGCGTTGTTCTGAAGGAACAGTTTGAGCTCAGGAAGGTTAGTATTAAGGCTACGAACGTTAAAGAAAACTAGGGATAAGCCCTTGGGTTTGATACGACAGGACGCGGGATTTGCGGGTCTAGACATTCTATTTATTTATTTAGTTTTTACGAAAAATGGAATTTATAAAGAGCTTAGTAGCGAGTGACGCAAATAGACGCTCTTGAGGAGAGCGGGCGGCTCGCAGTTTGCGTGCGAGTACGGAGATTTCCTTAATGTCGACGTTTTGAATGGCGTCAAACACGGTCTTCATGTCCTCAGCCATCGACGACTGAGGTGGAGACGACGGAGCGGGACGCGGGCCTACGGGAGCTACGGGAGCTGGGATAGGACGGTGCAGGTAGAGTGGCCGGACGCTGTCTCCAGGACAGAGCCGGAGTAGGTGTCGGTTGCACGGGCTTTGCTTCCGGGGGAACCCGGTTGCGCAGCCGCGCGAAGTTGGCAGGAGTGAGCGGCGGCGCCAGTTTAGGCGCACCCTCCTTGAAGCGGAGCGCGCGGACAACCCCTGTAGTTAGCTGTGTGGCCAGACTGGCCGCACAGCACACATGCAGGGGGGAATTGGAGTCGGGAGTGCGAGTGCACTCCTTCGTAATATGGGGATCTAGGCACTTAACGCACCTGGGAGGTGCTGAGCAATTGGCCGCTGCGTGGCCATACAGCTGGCAGCGGTGGCATTGCCCGGGGTGCCCGCGAGGATTGGGACGCTCGACAGATATATTCGAGAGTCCGCAGATTGTGCGAGCCTCTCTGAAGATCTTCCTCGAGTTGGGAGTATTAGATAAAATAACTAATGCTAACGGAAAACGCCTACCGCGGTTGGAGTGCATCTTGTGCACTACTTCAGCCGGGAAACCCTGGGACTTAAGGTCCACGAGGATTTCATCGTTTTCGAGCTCAAACGGGCCTCATTCAGTTATGAGAGTTATGATATGAGTCAGAAGGGAGAAGGGAAACAGCCTAGGTTGGTAGACAACAATAATAATATTAATAATAAAAGGTATTTATTTTAACGATTTAGATAGATATAGATATATTTAGATATTTGTTTTACAATATGACTCGGTAGCGATATAAAGTGAACCTGTAAATTTATATAGAAAAAAATATTGTAATACTACTAGTTTCTTGCCAGTTCATGTATATAAAATGAAAGCTTTTACTCAAAAAAATATATAAAATTAAAACTAGTTACAATCAATTAACTGAATTCACCATTACTTCACAATTAATATAAATAAATTTCTTTTCACTTATACTCAAAAAATGCATCCGAAAACATTAACTACTTATTGATCTTTTAGTAAAAAATATTTACATTTTAGCTTAAACAGTTTCAAATCTAGTTTATTGGTGTAGTGGTATTGGTGTAGTGGTGTAGTATTATGGGGTGTAAGGGGGAGTCGCCTACCATCAAGACTCTCCAAATGCCAACCTCACCTGCCCGTGGTGCACCCTGCCGGACAGCGGACGAGGCTCTGGCGACCGATGAATGGCGGGATAACCATTTTGCAGGTGGTAGGTTTCGACCGTGGCTTGCAACCACCCTCAAGACAAAGCCATGCCGCCAAGTGACCTAGTCACGTTCCGGCATGATGTCTTGAGTAGCCATTGGAGGAGAATAGGTCCGAGTAATTGCGCAGCGTATGAGAGCCGTTTGAACTCGATGGGTTATGATGCACCGGGTGGCTCATTCTGGAGGGCAGCGGGATCCAAAGAAACGGTGCACCGCTGGCCGACCGCAGGTTGTAGGGGGCCCAACTAGCGTTCTAGCCATTCGCGAAAGGCTGCCCCACCGCCTGTGTAAAATCCCGGGATTGCTCCATCGTGCCGGTTGGCGACCGGATGGAGAGGGCCCGATGGCGATCCCCGGGGGGTTTTGGGCGTCCCCGCGGTCTCCATGTGAGTCCCCCACCAGTGGGTCTAACCACTCGAGTTGCTTGGTTCCAAACGTTGCGCTTCACTCAACTTCTATTCCTCTCCCCTATTCACCCTAACAACAACATAATGGAAAAGTCCAAAAAGAAAAATAAGTGCCGACAGCGGATGCACTCCCTCTCCCTAAAAGTACACTTCTCTAACATCCGAGGAGTGCACTCAAATCTCCACGATGTCCACCACCACCTTGAGACAGAGAGACCGCACTTATTCTTTCTGACAGAGACGCAGATCTGTGATCGTTCGGATCTGGCATACCTGCATTACCCAGGCTATATCCTGGAGACCAAATTTCACCCCAATGCGGGCGTGTGCGTGTATGTCAGAGACGAGATCTGTTGTCGGCGTCTCCGATACTTGGAAGTTCCGGATTTTTCTGTCTTATGGGTCTATGTAGATACTGGCCTGGACCGAATTGTATACGCCAGTATTTACCGATCACACACGGGAGCTCAGGAGACAACTCGACTCATTGAATATCTCAGTGATACTGCAGATAAGGTCCAACGACGCTATCCCTCTGCGCAGTTGGTGTTCCTTGGGGACTTTAATGCCCACCATGGAGAGTGGCTGTACCCGTTCAAGGACACCGACCACGCTGGCAGAGAAACCTATCGGTTCGCAGTAACTCATGGTCTCTCCCAGCTCATCCACGAACCTACGCGCATTCCTGACGTTGTTGACCATACTGCGTATTGCTTGGACCTTCTGCTGACAACCGATCCAGACAGATACTCGGTGTCCGTATCTCCACCATTAGGGACATCCGACCACTGTCTGGTGAAATCTGTGTCGCAATACTCGCCAACCGATACCAGCCCAAAAGGCAAAAGGCGAGTATGGCGGTACAAGTCAGCAGATTGGGATGAGATGCGTCACTTTTTCGCCTCTTATCCTTGGCGGCAAGCTTGCTTTACTTCTGATGATCCATCATGCTGTGCTGATGCTGTCTCCAGTGTGATATGTCAAGGTATGGAATACTTTATACCGTTCTCTGATGTATCCCTGGAGTCCAAAGCCCGCCCATGGTTTAATGCTGATTGCCTCCTAGCTGAAAAGCGAAAGCATGTAGCATACCAAGCCTGGGCTAGCGCTCGCAGAAGCAAAGCTATGGATCTCCCAGCTAAGAAGCAGGCGTACAATGCTGCTGCCAAGTCCTGCAAAAAGGTGATCAGAAGCGCTCGTTTCGACCACATTGGCCGTATCGGGGACAAGTTAGCATCCTATCCCACGGGGAGTAAAGCTTTCTGGTCCCTTGCCAAGTCGGTTGAGATGAACTTCTGTCGCCCATCACTGCCACCACTGCAAAGGCCTGACGGGTCTTTGGCCCACAGCGCAAAAGAGAAGGCAGACTTGTTCGCAAATCTCTTCGCGGAATGTTCACGTCTAGATTCCAAAGGTAAAAGCCCACCCACGTTACCTCCATTCGGCCCCAAGATGGAGGCCGTCCAAATTCACCAGAAACAGGTACTCAAATGCTTACAAAATCTAGACGTGAATAAGGCCAGTGGTCCGGATGGCATTCCCGCAGTGGTATTAAAGCACTGTGCCGCCGAGTTGTCTCCTGTTTTGACACGCCTATATCGACTCTCTCTAAGGACTGGAAAAGTTCCAAAATCATGGAAGTTTGCAAACGTACAGCCCGTACCAAAAAAGGGCAGTCGAGCCGACCCAGTCAACTATAGACCTATTGCAATCACTTCCATAATTTGCAAAATTATGGAACGTGTATTGAACCATCGTCTCCTGACGTACCTAGAGACCAATGAGCTCCTCAGTGACAACCAATATGGTTTCCGCGGAGGACGCTCAACAGGAGACCTTCTAGTGTACGTCACGCATCTATGGAGCATGGCCTTGGAAGGGCATGGAGAGGCAATAGCCGTATCCTTGGATATCTCCAAGGCCTTTGACCGGGTATGGCACGAAGCCCTTTTGAGCAAGCTTCCTGCGTATGGCATACCATCTGGACTCTGCGACTGGATGTCTGATTTCCTGAGGGAACGGTCAATTCGAGTTGTCGTCGATGGCTTCTCATCGGACCTAATGGCGATCAACGCCGGCGTACCTCAGGGATCTGTTCTCTCTGCAACATTATTCCTGCTGCACATTAATGACCTTCTTCTATCGGATGGCATTATTGGTTACGCCGATGACAGCACTGTTGTAGAGAGATATGTCTCCAATGCGCGAGCGAGTCCAAACCAGATCCAATTTCAGAGAGAGTCGATGATCGAACGGGTTGATTTGACACTTTGTAGGGTTTCCGATTGGGGTGAAGCCAATCTTGTCAAATTCAACCCTTCCAAAACCCAGGCGTGTCTCTTCTCCGCTAAAAAGAGCACATTCAACTTGACGCCCACTTTCCAAAGTGTATCTGTACCGATCACAAACCAACTAGGGCTTCTAGGCATGACCATCACGTCGAAACTTAATTTCGGTCAACAGATTGAAACCATGGCACAGTCAGCTTCCAAAAAATTGGGAGTCATCGCAAAGGTCCGGCGGTACTTCAACTCCGAACAGCTGCTCAACCTGTACACAGCCCAGGTTCGATCCTGTATGGAGTACTGCAGCCATCTTTGGCATGATTCCGCAAAATACCATCTTGAAGCGTTGGATTCTGTCGACCGAAGGGCCCGTAGACTCATAAGTGACGACAAACTTACTTCTTCGAGACTGCAAAGTCTCGAGCATCGTCGAAAAGTTGCTAGTCTATCGGTTTTTTACAGATTGCACTTTGGAGAGTGTGCGAATGCTCTTTTTCAGTTGATCGAACCTTCCCCCTTTCTCCACCGGTCAACCAGGCGCAGACAGAAGTTTCACCCGTTTGTGGTTAGCGTGCCGATGAGCCGAACTAAACGGTTCGATAGCTCATTTTTGGTTCGTGTTGCCAAAGAGTGGAACGATTTGCCTGCGTCTGTTTTTCCAGACAAATATAACCCTGGAGCTTTCAAGTGTAGAGTGAATAGGTACCTCTTAGACAGGCGTGTACGATCCTCGTCTTCATCGTCACTTTCCATCAGGTGAGATGGAAGACAAACGCCTGCTAATTATTAATAAAAAAAAAAAAAAAAAAAAAATATTGATAAATATGCGAGGCCTGTACAGCAATAATTACAAAATATAAAATAAACAAATAAATAAAAAGATATCAACGATAGGAAAAGAAACAACCAGATACACAAATATTATTATTTATAACATTATAGATGAATACAATTTTAACTCACCATTAAATACCAAATTCTAGTTAATAAATTTAATAAGTTAGTATAGCGTAAAACAACCCAAAAAAAATTATAAATAAATATCATAACACAGAAATTAGCTCTACTACGATATTTAATAATGACAGTCTAGAAAACTGTTGGTATAAAGGTATATGTATTAAAATGGGTTTTAGCCACTATCTTCGTATTTTAAAGACCACTTTGTAACTTTATAAAAACGACACTTTTCACGTGGACATTGGGTTAAGACAAGTTTTATTGCCATTTTTATCGCGTCTGGAGTCCATTTCGTCTTTATAGCAAGAAAAATACGAGTTATTTGGACCGCGTTCAGATCAAAACCAATCAGTTCAGACATATAAATTTTCATTGATGTATAAAAATTTATCAGTATAGTTAAGATATTTGAAAACTAAAATTGTTTTTACAATGTTCACTTACATATCATAAAGGTTTTTAGGAAATAATGTTACACTTGCACCAAAATACTGTGTATTTATTTGCTCATACATTGCTCATCATACATATGTATCGAAATTCATTGCTCGGCCGCGAAGCGTATGTGTTTATTGACACAGCTTCCTTTATGGTAGGGAGAGAAAATCATAATGTGGAGATTGTTGCTTTTAGTAACAAGGAGGCTCTTCGTACATGAACTTCTGTCCGAGACCGTCGGATTTAATGCTGTTTTGTCACTTAATATGACCAACAACAACGCCTTATAGAAATTAAAGATAAAGACTAAGACACCACATGAAATCTTACAGGTCCCCAGGATTTTTAGTTTGATAGTCGTAAAAGAATAAAAGTAACATGCAAATCCTCCGAAAAGTAAACTGCAATAAAACAACGGAAATCTATTATCATAAGATAGAACGCAGAGCAATAAAGTTGTTCTTGTGCTGTACTTATACGCAGCGGCGGTAAAATAAAGAATAGAAACAACATTTTGTTATTGACTCAGTGCTTTTCCGAACATTGTAAAACACATTGTATATTTTGAATTTAGACTTAAAATAAAATGCAATTTCAAAAGAAATATTTGGAATTGTATAATGAAATATCTAAACATTTCGAAACATTGAAATTTAATGTAACTTCATTGCCACTACTAAAAATGGTTTAAGTTGTTACATACAGAACCTTTACTTCAAATATTAATTATTTAACCCTTTTATAATGTTTAAACAATTTGATAGATAGTTGTGGGGGAAATACTTACAATACAATACTTAAATTCAACTAGCGGAACCTGTGAAAACTTTTTGAAATTCTTTATTGTAAAAAAAACCTGTAGACATATCAAATATGATATTTGCCTTTTTACGTAAAATTCAATATAAAAACTACATGATATTTAAAATGTACATCGTATGCGATTTTAAACTTACTAAAATTCAGCTCTAATTAGTTATATTTTAATATATAAATATTGCAAGGAGTCATTTTATTTTGTATGAATCTCTCTCTCTTTATACACCTCAGTTTTATCATATTACAAATAATTTCATTTCATATTAGTACTTGTTCATTAATATACAACACAAACGCATATGACACAAGTATCAAAATCAAATGACGCTCTAAAACACCGAGTTCTAAATTATCTAAACCGCCAGAAAATCCTGTTGTGCAAAGTAGGTTTTAAGCTGCAAGCGATTAAAAAAAATACTTTATTTCATCATAGGTACAAAAATACACGTGTTGAATGTCTTTTTCAACCTTATTGCGTATATTAACCTTAACTTCGGTATTTAAAAGGTATTAGAGGAAAAACAGCTGCGGAAGAGAAACCTCTCGGCACTCTCTTGTCAACATTGTGAATTACTACGAATAGGTAATAAGGTATGACAAGCTTGACTACGCTTGACTACGACAAAGGTCAACACAGCGCTTTACATACTTTATTTATATTATCGTATTATTACTCGTATATATTGCACTAAAAATAATAATAAATCTCCAGACAAACACACAAACAGTATGGCCTCAAAATAAGCTGAGCTTGTGTTATGGAACATACAGTGAACTCCAAGAACCAGTGAGAAAACAGTGAATCATCGATGCAACTACAAATACCAGCCAAGGAGATTACCGGATTAGACAAAGTTTTCTTTTTATCGGTAACGCTATTGGCTATAACCTAATGCTGAAACGATACGTCACGCGATAAGGTAAATATGCGTTGGCCACCGTAGGTTTCAGAAGTAAGCCAGTAAAAATCAAAATTAGTGTACACCAAATACAATTGTACCAACAATTAGTTTAATATAATGTACAAATAGTATATTTATTTATAGAGTGGCACCTACCTCGGATAACAAAATTCTATTGCCATCCAGCGTAGTAATTCGGCCCGCCTTTTGGCTACGTCGCCATCAATAGATTCTAGTTTAGGTGTAGTTTTTTATTTGTAGCGTATTTTTGTCTTATAATTATTAAATTAATACACTTATATGTACACGCTATATACAGGGTGACTTGTGATTCGTATTCCTCTTGGGATGTGATAATACAACTAATTTCCAACAAAATGTCCTTAATACCAAGTAGGCTCGTTATTGAGATATTCAATATTTTTGATTTTATTCAAAAAATCCCGAATTAACTATTCAATAAATAAAAAACTAGTGTTTTGAATAAAGTTGTTTAAATTTTTATCTGATACCAATACATCAACAAACATTTATTAATACTAATACTGGCACAAATATTAAACATTTTAAAATGGCAAGTGAATTCCTATAAAAATTTGTTTTCATTTATTTAATTTGGTCAATAGAAAACTGGATTTATTTCGAAAAATCAAAAGCGTACAAACTACTAGAAAAACTTCCTTTACATAGATTTTATAGACTTTCTAGTTAAATAATTGTTTGATGGTTATAAATATTATAATTTAAGGTCTCTCTCATCAAAATGCAAATAATACAGAAACAAAAATTAAACTTTCAATCTTTTCAAAGGCAATCTTTTTAGAGATACTACTATTGAAAGAAATATTCAAAAGTCAGTCTCGACCATATTTATGCCACTAAATTTAATTTAAGATGTTGCCTTTTAAGAGGCTTTCACGGATAGCAACAAACACGGATTGAATTACTTTTTTTTGTCCTTAAGCTACGCGGATCCTGCAAATCAATTTTTTTTTGTTCCCCTCCACGGGAAGGGCAGGAGGATAAAAAAATGCTCTGACGCATACTCTGGCGCGCGCGATCCAGAGTTATGTGGGACTCGTCCCGTCGCCTACTAGAACCTCTACCCAGTAAATAACCCCCTGTCGGCTCGTGCAATTTTTTTGCCACACAGCCTTCATCGGAGCGACGGCCAATTGGTGAAAGAGGCCGCGCTAGCGGGGCCCATAAGGGGTCACCCGCTGGGATTTACATAGCACTGAAGGTGCTCAAAGCACTGAAGGTGAATACATCACACTGAAGGTGCTCAAAATAAAAAGTAAATAATTGAAAACATTAAAAATTGAAAAATACAATTGCATTAATTCGGATTTACGTTAAAATTAGAATTTACGTTAGAATTAGAATTAGCGGCCTGAAAGGCTTCGAGATCTAAAGTTAATTGCGTGGGTTCGACAGTGTGCGCGTTTCTCGGTCTAGCGACTTAGAATTTCAAATCTAAGACAGGAGCAATATATGAGACTGAATCTCGAATTAGAGGAATGGGATGGGATTCGGCGCGTTTGAAGAACGATTCTGAGAGTGTTTTTAGGTGCTGTTGCACTGAAGGTAGTTCGAGATCTCTGTGCAGGTCCGCGTTGCGCACGTACCAAGGTGCGTTTGTGGCCCTGCGGCAGAAGAGATTTTGAACCACCTGCAGTTTATACAGGACGGAGGGTTGGGCGTGGGCAAAGACTGACTAAGCATATGACATGACGGGTCTAACGCAGACCTTATAAAGCGTACGTTTATTTCTGAAAGACATTTTACTTTTTCTTCATATCATACTATATACGCGGCTTAAGTAAAAACGCGCGAGTTTCGTTACTCTATCGACGTGAGGCTTGAAAGAAAGCGTCTGATCTAAGGTGACGCCTAAGTACTTAATACTGCGCTTCCAGGGGATGGCAGTACCTAATATTCGAATGTGGAGATCGTTGTAGCGATTACGGAGTTTGTGGTCGAATTGAATAGCAGAACCCTTTTCTGGGTTGACATCGATACGCCATTTTTGAAACCAAACACCGAGGGCGTTTACGGCGTTTTGGAGTCTAGTGATGTTATACGGGACCGAGTGACCTTTAGTGTAAAGGGCGGTGTCGTCTGCAAAGAGGGCGAGTTCGACGCCTTTCGGCGGGATGGGGATGTCGTTAGTGTACACAGTGTACAGCAGAGGGGCGAGGACTGAGCCTTGCGGGCTCCAGCCTTTATGGGACGAGGCACGGAGAGCGTGCCTTCATGTTTGAATCGAAACGTACGGTCTTTGAGAAACGACGCGATTAATCTGACTAGGCGAACCGGTAAGCCTATTTTGTAGAGTTCAAAAACGAGACCGCTGTGCCAGACTTTGTCGAAAGCCTTGGCTACGTCAAAGAGAACCGCGACTGTTTTATTACGACGCGGATAGAATCCTTCGAGTATGTACTCGACGATTCGATGGACTTGCTGAGGGCAGGAGTGCTTAGCGCGAAAGCCGAACTCGTGGGGAATAATGAGAGGATAGAGAGAGAGGATAATGGAGGACCGCCATCCGTTGGAAACAGATGGTTCCGCATTCGAGAGAGTATGACTCTCGAGAAGTTTAGACATTGCCTTGAGGAGGCTGATGGGTCTGTGATTAGCCGGGACATTCAGAGGTTTACCCGGCATGGGAATACCTATGACAATCGCTTCTTTCCAGGCTTTTGGAAAGTAGCTTTGGTCGAAGCAGGCATTGAAGATGATAGCTAACAAGGTAAGCTCCTGCTGGGGCAGGTGCTTAAGTGCGTGGTTGGAAATTCCATCCGCACCCGGAGCCTTTTTGGACTTTTGATTTCTAATGAGAAGCAAAATTTCTGTGATCAAAGAGACTGTGACGGGGTCGTCGGTGATGGGGAGAGATTCTCTGCGGAGAACTTTGTCCTCCACCGCCTGGATGTGGCAGGGATCCGCGGGTTGCGTGTTGGGTGAACATTGTGCCACTATGGTGTCGGCGCAGCATTCGGCTTTCTCTTCGGCTTCAAAGGCAATAGTGCCGTCGGGACGAGTGAGAGGAGGAACGTGAGAGGCGGTGTCTACGCGTAAGGCTAGGGCCATTCGATAATACGCTTGGTGGGACGGGCAGATAGTCTCCATAAGATCATTAAAATAAGCATCTCGGAGTTCCGCGAGGCAAGACCTAACTTTACGTTGAAGCTGATTCGCAGCTGTTCTGTATGCGGGCGTGGGATATTTCCTGGCTCTCCGGAGAGCCGCGTTCTTGGCTTTAATGAGATTGCTAACGGCTAGGGGAAGCGTGGGTTTGCCTTGCTTAGCAACCTTTTCGTTATCGCTGATGGCTGAGTTGATAGCATCAGTGAGAGTGTTGACTAATGAATATATTTTATCCGGGCTATCTAATTGATCGGGTGAAATCGCGAGCGGAGAGTTCGGGGCCTCTAAGGCTGAAACTAACGTACTTTTAAAGCCTTTCCAGTTGGTAAAGGTCTAAGGAGATGGGACGTTATCGTTGGGCGTACCTAGCACGAGGGAGACGGGGTGGTGGTCAGAGCCTAGGTCATCGAGCGGTTCGATAGACCTGAGATCGAGATTGATTCGCTTGATAATTGCAAAGTCGAGGATGTCAGGAGAGTAGTTCGGGTTGTTGGGGTAGTGAGTGGGAGTGATGGGAGATATGACGTCTAAGTCAAGTGAGTTAGTGATGTCGAGGAGAGCGTTACCGCTGGTGTTGGTCGATAGGCTCGTCCAGTCAGTATGTTTGGAGTTAAAGTCTCCGAACATAATGACTGAATGGCCGAGAGTGAGAATGGCCTCAAAGTCGCTGCGGGTTGGTCTGGAGCCACAAGGAAAGTAGACTGAAGCTATGATGATGGTCGGATGACCAGTCATAGCCAATCTACACACAGTGGCTTCCATGTTGAGGAGAGGAGAGGTAGGGAGAGGACAGCAATGGAAGCCTCTTTTGTAATATATAGCGGTGCCGCCGAAACCATCGGAGTTGGGCCTATCGTTGCGAGTGAACGCGTACTTAGGAATAGCGAATCCCCTGGAGCGGTTTGGAGTAAGCCATGTCTCCTGGAGAAGCAATAAGTCTGGCTCTTTTATCTGAAGGAACAGTTTGAGCTCAGGAAGGTTGGTGCTAAGGCTACGAGCGTTAAATGATACTAGGGATAAGCCCTTGGGTTTAATAAGACCGGACGCGGGATTTGCGGGTCTAGACATTATATTTGCTTATTTACGAATTTATACAAAAAATAAAATTTATAACGAACTTAGAAGCGAGTGATGCTCGGCTAACGCAAATAAACGCTCTCGAGGAGAGCGGGCGGCTCGTAGTTTGCGTGCAAGTACGGAAATTTCGTTAATGTCGACGTTTTGAATGACGTCGAACACGGTCTTCATGTCCTCAGCCAACGACGACTGAGGTGAAGATGACGGAGCAGGACGTGGCCCTACGGAAGCTACGGGAGCTGGGATAGGACGAGAAGGTGTAGGCAGAACGGCCGGACGCTGCCTCCAAGACAGAGCCGGAGTAGGCGTCGGCTGAACGGCTTTGCTTCCGGGGGACCCCGGTTGCGCAGCGGCGGGAAGTTAGCGGGAGTGAGCGGCGGCGCCGGTTTAGGCGCGGCCCTCTTGGTGGTGGAGCGCGGAGCGCGCGGGCAACCCCTGCAGTTAGCTGTGTGGCCGAACTGGCCGCAGACCACACAGGCAGGGTGGGAAGTGGATTCGGGAGTGCGAGTGCGCTCCTTAGTAATGTGGGGATCCAGGCACTTGACGCACCTGGGGGGAGCTGAGCAGTTAGCCGCTGCGTGGCCATAGAGCTGGGAGCGGTGGCACTGCCCAGGGTGATCACGGGGGTTGCGACGCTCGACGGAGATATTCGAGAGTCCGCAAATTGTGCGAGCCTCTCTGAAGATCTCCTTCAAATTCAAATTCAAATTCAAATATTTATTTCTCAACATTGACAATTACTTGTTCTTATTGACGTCAAATAAAACATGATTCTACCACCAGTTCGAAAAAAACCTTCGTGAAGAAGAACTGGCAAGAAACTTCACGGGTATATTTTTTTTCAAAATGAATTTACAGAGTATCTTTATGTCTATAAAAAATTATTCTTTTCTGCATCTGTTAGCTCTGCAAGTCTTGAGTTGGGAGTATTGGATAGGATAACTAATGCTAAAGGAAAACGCCTGCCACGGTTGGAGTGCATCTTGTGCACTGCTGTGACCGGGAAACCCTGGGACTTAAGGTCCTCGAGGATTTCATCGTTCGCGAGCTCGAACGGGACGCCCTGTAGTACTGCGCGGATCTTACGCTCCTCCGGGAGGGCGTAGGTGTGATATGCGATTTGTTTTAGTGAAAGTAACCTAGTGAACGCTCTAAAGTTGTCGATGGTCGCGACCTGGATTTTAATTGAATCGCCTGCGTTGGTTGCTTTGAAATAGTTAAGTTTTTGCTCTTTGCAAAGATTAAATACCGCGGTCCATCGCGCTTTTTCGTGGAGAAAGACGGGTGGAGGGAGCTGAGGCTTCGGTGGGACGGGAGTGCAGCGCGTCGCTGGTTTCGATGGGACCGACGGAGACGCGGTTACTTCGAGCGATTTTAATGGCGCGGGGGCTGGTGTTGAAGACACCGGTGAGGGCTCGGATATTGAGGATACCGAGGCTTTTTTCGAGTGCTTCTTGGAGCGCTTGGCGACTAGCCAAAACGCAGGCTCAGGAGAGCCGGTTAAGGTGACGGATTCTGACGACGTATCAGTCGCGGGTTCGGACTGACCGCGACAGACCGCGGGGTCGCGGTTCTTGCGACGCGAAGCGTGAGAGGATGTGACCGATTCACAGACCATCTTGGACGGGACGGAAGACGCGGGAGAGCTGTAGACCTGAGGGGTCTGGACGTTGGAGGCCTTAGGGGCCGGGGTTGAGGCTTGAGAGGCCGGGGACGCGATAGTTGCCAGTAAGGCCTGCGTTATTACGTCATCGGATAAGTTGGCGCCGGACGCAACAAGGGCCTGGGCGAACGACCTAGCAAAGTTTACCAGGCTTTGCTGGTCCAATGGAGGGCTTGAAACTACAATATATAAATTAAAAATATATAATAATGCCTAGGTTCCCTAGCAAACCTAGCACCTCTCCCCTCGGACATCTGAAGAGCTCAGACGTGTTATGTGTTACATTATAAATCGATTTTTGGAATAAATTCAAAAATTGAGTTAAAACAATTCAAGCAATATACCAGGACCGCATAAGTGGTCAACAGTACAACGCAGCGGTGACACCGGCCAGTGACGTTGATTCACGTGAGTGATCAATAATATTTACCAACCCACAAGAGTGACAAGGATAGTGTGCGGCTTCGGTTATATTGGACGGAAAGCAAATCTGTATGAACGCGTCGATCGCGTCCAACCTACATTGATCTGTGACTGCTAGTAAACAAGTTACTGAGTATATTATATTGGATATAAGATAACTTGCATGCTAACGTCTATGAAAACAAATAATTATTGTCAGTTGTTATTATTTTGAGAGTCGGAATACAATTACCTACGGATTCCTATTTTGCCCATATTTATGCTTCACGCATATTACTAAAATAATAGGACGTAAAGGAAAGTTTTTACTAAAAACAAAAAGGATAAAAATATTATTCAACTACGCTACAATGTCCCAATTACTGCGTACACCACCTCTTCAAGAAAAAGCAGGATCGGACTCTGATTTAACAAAAATGTCCGAAACGGATGTGTCTCTGAATATAACCCAGCGCATAAAGAGGAAGAGAGATGATGAGTTAATGTCATCTATAGATGAGTTAAAGGCTATGTTTACAGCATCAACATTACATCAAAATCAAAAATTCTCGAACATTGAACAAGCCATTAATGAAGTGAAAGCCCAAAACTGTGATGTCATAAAATCCGTGGAATTTTTAGCTGAAAAATATGAAGAAATGAAAATAAGATTAGACACTCTTGAGGAAGAAAAAAATCAAAGCCTTAGTTATATTAAAGTTCTTGAAGAAAAGATTGAAAGTTTTGAACGGGGTTCTCGATCAGCAAGTCTAGAAATAAGAAATTTACCACAAAAAGAAGGGGAAACCAAAGAGAATCTATTGGAATTGGTAAAAAACATTGGAAACGCCCTTAAGGTGCCCTTAGTAGATTCAGACTTCCGTGATGTTTTTAGATACAACTCCAAAACATCCAAAAATAAGCCTATTATCACTGAATTTGCATCATGCCTAAAAAAAGAAAAAATACTAATGGCTGTAAAAAACTATAAAAAAACGCATAACCGTGAGCAACTCACTACAACCAAAGTTTCAATTAAAGGTCCGTCGCAATCTATCTATATATCCGACAACTTGACAGCTAAAAATAAGCGATTTCTGGCGTTAGCTCGCGATTTGGTAGCCTCAAACAATTCTAAATATTACTATTTTACTGCCCAAGGTAATATATTTGTGCGGCAAAACCAAGCAGAAGTTGGAGAAGGCAGCGGTCCAGCACCGCCAGCCATCAGAATTACCAGTGAAGAAGACATAACGAGAATGAAAAAAAACATATGACTATCTATATTTCTATATGTTCTTATATGCTTAAAAATAATATCGTATACGTCAAAACAAAGTTTTATAAATGTCTGCCTAAAAGGGCTTTTTATATTGCATCTCAAACATGATACACACGTTATACTTAACTTATTTACGCAAAAATCAATATGTACACAACTCTACAACTATTTACACTCACAAACAAACATTTTACACAAATACCTTATAATCGTAAATTACAGATATTACCAAAAATACTTACTTACGCTAGTTTTCAATACACAAAAACAAGTAATCTCAATCCTAACAGGCTGCTCATTCCTATATGGTTTTGATACAAATTTTATACCTACATACCTTTATTACAGAATGTTTATCATATTATTATTAAACACAAATAATGGCTAATATAGATACAATCAACTCAAATATTGATCTATTTATTCCATCAAATTCCTACCTGTGCAACACAAATGAAGTAAACAACTATATTTCTACGTACTCGAAACGGCTGTTAGTTGTACATCAAAACATAAGAAGTATTGAAAAAAATCTCTCAGAAATGGAAGTTTACCTAGATGGATTAAATTTTATCACTGTCATCATACAAATAGTAATAATACCCAAAACGAAGGTGTAGTTGTATTTATTCGAAAAAATCTAAAGATAGATGTGCAAGAACCAACCATAGTTGATGCTAACTGCTTAATTTTGAGACTACCTGATAAGTGTAGTATTATTGCGATTTACAGACCACCATCACAACGAAATATAAATCCATTTTAAAGTTCATTAGATTGTGGCGTACCAACATCATTCTTCACGAGTCAAACATAAACCGCTCTTACTCGCACATAGACCACAACCCTACATTTTGCTTTAAATCGCTTCTCTTATGCTACTCAGTTGCACCACTACACAAGACCAGTTTATGTTTGACTAGAATGTTCGACTCGAAGCTTCCGCCGCCCGCCGTTTGCCGGCCACACTCACATTCCTTTTCGCCTTCTAGCTGCGCGCGCGCTAATAATCTTATTTTGTATTCTTTCGCTTATTTTTGCTTACTCGATTTCTACTTTGTAAAAAGTGCATTTAACTTAATTCAAATAAATTAGTTTATATTGCAACGTAAATAAAATCATTCATTTCTTGCTTGCCTACTTTTCCGTGCCTATCTTAAACTATTATCTCAAGGGAGATAATTTATGTCGTATGGTAGTGAAGTACGCTATATAAGTAAGTATACCTACCATAACTGGTGACCCCTGTGGAATTCTATACGCACCGGAAGGATTGCCGCGTGGAGCGACGGAAAGTTCCAGAATTCAGCAAGTTACGTTGCACTATATAAGGGTGTGGTGTCAGTGAGCGGTGAGCGAATTTTTTATAATTTTATTTTATTGGTTTTATTTAAAGTAATGACAAATGAAAGTGATAAAGCGCAGATTGCCCCGCATGGCCATGAGGTGCTTCGCGTCGGTGTACGAGTTCCGCCATTTTGGCCACAAGAACCAGCTCTGTGGTTTGCACAAATAGAGAGTCAATTTGTTCTATCAAAGATTAGCACCGACGACACGAAATTTTGTTACATCGTTTCTCAGCTAGATCACCAATATGCTGCCGAAGTAAAAGATATTATTACTAACCCTCCATCTACAAATAAATATGAGAAATTAAAATCGGAATTAATTAAACGACTTTCAGCTTCACAGGAGAACAAACTTAAACAATTGTTGATGCACGAGGAGCTTGGCGATAGAAAACCTTCCCAGTTTTTGCGGCACTTGCAGAGCCTAGCTGGTCCAGGAGTACCTAATGATTTTCTAACTACCATCTGGACAAGCAGACTACCAGCCAACATTCAGACGGTTATCGCAACCCAGGATCTACCCTTGGATAAACTGAGTGACATAGCTGATAAGGTACATGAAATAGCACCTACTACTCCCCAGGTGGCAAGCGCTGCTATACCGTCATCATCAACTTACGATGACCTGGCCCGGCAGGTATGTGAACTCACAATGCAGGTTTCGAAGCTAGCTGAACAAGTAGCAAGCAGTGGAATGTCTCGCCCTCAGCAATTTTTTAGACGCAACAACCGACGATACTCACGCTCACAATCACGCTCACGAACACCATTCAAGCAGCCGCCATCAGACTCCAAGGTTTGTTTTTACCATTACAATTACGGCGTTCAAGCGCAGAAGTGCAAAGAGCCCTGCAATTTTAAGGCGTCGGTAAACTCCCAGGGCGGTCGCAAGTAGCGGCCCACGACTGCCCTTCTTCTACAACAGGCCGTCTCTTCGTAACCGACCGCGCCTCGAAAATGCAGTTTCTTGTGGACACTGGTTCAGACTTGTGTGTTTTCCCGCGTTCGGCTGTCAAAACGCCCTGTTCAAAGTCCAAGTTTTCCTTGACTGCTGCAAACAATACAGTTATATCTACCTACGGAATTATTCACCTGCGTTTAGACCTAGGCCTCAGAAGAACCTTCACTTGGACTTTCACAATCGCAGACGTCTTCAGGCCCATCATAGGTGTAGATTTTTTGAAACATTATTGTCTGCTGGTTGACTGCAAGAATCATCGTCTCGTCGATGGAGTTACTTCCCTATCGGTCAACGCTGTCTGTTCCGGACTGCCTGGCGACACTGCATCTGTTAAGGCTGTGACAGGTGATTCGGAATTTCATATGCTGCTTAGGGAATTTCCAGAAATAACAAGACCTGCTGGTGTACCTTATCCTTCTAAACACAGTACCTTGCATCACATTAGGACTACTGCAGGCCCTCCAGTCTCTTGTAAACCGCGCCGTCTAGATCCCATCCGACTCCAAGCTGCAAAGAAGGAATTCGAGGATATGGTTGCTAGCGGAGTGGCCAGGCGTTCTGAGAGTCCATGGTCGTCTGCTCTGCACCTGGTTAAAAAAAAAGACGATGGATGGAGACCCTGTGGCGACTACCGCGCACTTAACGCCCGAACGATACCTGACAGGTACCCTATACGTCACGTTCAAGACTTTTCACATCAACTTTCAGGATGTACCATATTCTCAACGGTGGATCTCGTGAAAGCCTTCAACCAGATTAGAGTTAATCCTAGCGACGTACCGAAGACAGCAATCACTACTCCTTTTGGCCTTTTCGAATTCGAGTACATGACGTTTGGTTTACGCAATGCTGCTCAAACTTTTCAGCGATTTATCGATGAAGTGCTTCTGGGACTAGATTTCTGCTATGGATTTATTGATGACCTCCTGATATTTTCCCCCACTCTAGCAGAACATAAAAGGCACTTACGTCAGCTGTTCGAGCGTCTTAAGCAGTATGGTGTACTCGTCAATACGTCCAAGTGTGTCTTGGGCAAATCTGAGGTTACCTTCCTAGGCTTCAACGTCTCGGCTAAGGGGATTCGTCCAACAGAGTCCAAAGTCGAGGCTATCCAGAACTACGCTGTTCCAAAGACTGTAAAGGAATTGCGACGCTTCCTTGGAATGTTAAACTTCTATAGACGTTTCATACCAGACGCAGCCAAACTTCAAGCACCATTAAATTCTTTGCTCGCAGGAAAAATAAAAGGTTCACACCCTGTGGAGATGACTTCTGACCTGATGCGCGCCTTCGAAGATTGCAAGACATCGTTGTCACGAGCAACTCTACTTGCTCATCCTGACGTTTCAGCAGAACTTGCAATTGTCACAGATGCGTCAGATACCTCCATAGGTGCTGTTTTGCAACAACGCAAAGGTTCAGACTGGGAACCACTTGGATTCTTCTCTCATAAGCTCACGATGACTCAATCTAAATATAGCCCTTATGACAGAGAACTTCTTGCTGTTTATGAAGCAATCAAATACTTTAAGCACATGGTTGAGGCTAGAATATTTGCTGTATTTACGGACCACAAACCTCTAACTTTTACCTTCTTTCGTAACAAAGAAAATTGTTCCCCTCGTCAATTTCGATACCTGGATTTTATAGGTCAATTTACAACGGACATTAGGTACATTCCTGGAAAGAAAAATATTGTAGCTGATGCACTCTCTCGTGTTACAGAAATTGTAGGTGTCAACTATCAAGCTCTTGCACAATTCCAGACATCAGATCCTGAACTACAAGACTTGTTTACTAACGGTTCCAGCCTGAAGCTTCAAAAAATGAAATGCATTGATAGCGATGTACCTGTCTACTGCGACATGTCAACAGAGCAACCTCGTCCGTATATCACCCCACAGCTGCGTAAGCAGGTGTTCAACATGATTCATGAGTTACACCATCCAGGAAGTTCAGCTACAGTACGGCTGGTTACACAAAGATTTGTGTGGCCAGGGATTCGTAGAGACTGTAGAGAGTGGTCTAGGCAATGTTTACAATGCCAACGGTCAAAAGTAACCCGTCACACAAAATCTCCACTTTCCTCTTTCCTTACCCCTTCCGCGAGGTTTACCCATATCCACATAGACCTCGTGGGCCCCTTACCTTTATCTGCTGGTTACAGGTACTGCCTTACCGTCATCGACCGTTTCACACGATGGCCTGAGGCTGTTCTCCTTCCGGACATCACTGCGGAGACCTGCGCTGCTGCCTTGGTTTCCACCTGGATATCCAGATTTGGGTGTCCCGCTCGCGTGACCACAGATCGCGGTCGCCAATTCGAGAGCCAGCTTTTCAAGTCGCTGACTACACTGGTCGGTGCGCGCCACTTCCGCACCACTGCTTACCGTCCAGCGGCTAACGGCATCGTCGAACGTCTGCACAGGCAACTCAAGGCTGCAATAATGTGCCATACTTCTTCCCAGTGGACTGAAGCTCTTCCGCTAGTACTGCTTGGCATCCGCAGCGCCTGGAAGGAAGACCTTCAGACTTCAGCTGCTGAACTTGTTTACGGTGAGCCTCTTCGCTTACCTGGACAGTTCTTCTCTCCCACTGATGACTCCAGCACTGATGACATCACGCAGTACTCGACGCGTCTCCGAGCCCACATCCAGAAGTTATCTCCTCGTCCAACTTCTTGGCATACTTTCACGCCGTTCTACATACCATGCGACCTCAAAACAACTTCGCATGTATTTCTGCGGCAAGATCACGTACGTGGCTCGCTAGAACCTCCCTACGCCGGTCCCTACCGCGTCATCGAGCGTCATCCGAAGTTCTACAGCATCGAGGTCAAGGGCAAGCTTACAAACGTCAGCATCGACAGGTTAAAACCAGCTTATTTGGCCAGAACTGCACACTCTTCCACTTCACGTGCACGCAGCCCTGATGAAGAGGACACTGGACCTGTACCTGCTGCTGCATCATCACCAGAGGAGAAGAGGACCCGTAGTGGCCGAAGAGTGCGATATCCAGATTTTTATCGACCGTAGTCACGGTCTGGCAAGGGGGAATATGTGGCGTACCAACATCATTCTTCACGAGTCAAACATAAACCGCTCTTACTCGCACATAGACCACAACCCTACATTTTGCTTTAAATCGCTTCTCTTATGCTACTCAGTTGCACCACTACACAAGACCAGTTTATGTTTGACTAGAATGTTCGACTCGAAGCTTCCGCCGCCCGCCGTTTGCCGGCCACACTCACATTCCTTTTCGCCTTCTAGCTGCGCGCGCGCTAATAATCTTATTTTGTATTCTTTCGCTTATTTTTGCTTACTCGATTTCTACTTTGTAAAAAGTGCATTTAACTTAATTCAAATAAATTAGTTTATATTGCAACGTAAATAAAATCATTCATTTCTTGCTTGCCTACTTTTCCGTGCCTATCTTAAACTTTTATCTCAAGGGAGATAATTTATGTCGTATGGTAGTGAAGTACGCTATATAAGTAAGTATACCTACCATAGATACCATTTTAAGCTCATTAAAAGACAACTGTAACTTATATATAATGGGAGATATAAACATTAACGTGTTAGAAGACAATGACCAAACTAATAGTTACCTCAACGTAATTGCTTACCACGGGCTATTGCCGGGCCACTTATATGCAACCAGAGGTAGAAGCTGTCTTGACCATGTCATGGTTAAATCCAGAAACGAAACTCATATTTTTGTCGTTTAATCAACCATCACTGATCATTACTCCACAGTCTTAGCTATAAATAAATCTAAACCACAATCCCATAAAACAACAAAACAGAAATCTATTAATTACAACGGCATAATGACAAACATACAAAATATAGATTTTTCTCCCATCCTAAATTCAGACGATGCACACGTAGCGACTGAGTTATTGACTCATGAACTAAAATTAATTATTAAAAACAACACCACTATTAAAGAAGCGCCAAATCTTAAGCGAATAATTCGGCCGTGGATTACGCCAGGACTGTTGCGATGTATAAGGAATAGGGACAAGTTACACGCTGACCTTAGGAAAGACCCTGAGAACAACATTTTAGCAGCTACATATAAACGGTACAGAAATTACTGTAATGAATTTAAAAAAAAAATTAAACGAAAATATAACAAGCAAAAAATTTTGGAAGCGGGAAGCAATAACAAAAAAATATGGACAGTGATAAAAGAGGTAGGGCAGCTAAATAATTGTAAACCTAGATGTGAGAACGACAAACTTTTAAATATCTCAAATACTAAAATAAATTCTATCAATAAAATAAATAAATATTTTGCTGAGGTAGGAAAAACATTAGCTGATAAAATTAATAATCAACCATTTATAACAAGCAGGATATTACATGAAAATAGTTTCGCTTATATACCCCCAGATACAGCAAATTCATTTGTGTTACTCGATACCGATAATGACGAAGTCTATTCTACTCTGATGCAATTGAAAACAGATGTAGCCTGTGGCATTGACAATATCCCTGTGAAAGTTTTAAAGATGGCACACAGTATATTAGTTCCATTAATTACGCATATAACTAACCTAAGTTTTCGTACTGGCGTATTTCCAAAATGTTACAAACGCTCTGTAATAACACCTATTTACAAGTCAGGAGATAAGAGTAATATCACAAATTATAGGCCCATATCGGTTCTACCGAGCATATATAAGATAATTGAAAGGTTGTTAAACAAAAGATTAACATCGTATTTATCTAAATATGACCTCATATCTAAGAACCAATATGGGTTTATGTTTGGCCAGTCAACTGAAGCAGCTATAAATGACCTTATATCTAGTGCTGTCGATCACTTAGATAAACGACAAAAATGCCTTGGTTTATTTATAGATCTTGCCAAAGCTTTTGATTCTGTGTCGATTTCAAAACTGCTTGCAAAATTAGAGAACATTGGCGTACGTGGCAACTCCCTTGAATTATTCAGAAGATACCTCACTGGCCGCACTCAAATTGTCAAAATTGGTGACTATGTGAGTGCGGAAGAGGACGTGACTTTCGGTGTTCCCCAGGGGAGCGTGCTAGGTCCAAGTCTATTTCTTATCTATATGAACGACTTGGTCAATATTAAACTAAGAAATGGCAAGATTACTGCATTTGCAGATGACACGGCACTTATATTTCATGCGCGAACTTGGGCCGGTGTAGTAAATGCAGCGGAAGAAGGTTTTGGACGCGTCATCAAATGGTTGAAAAATAACTTCTTGACATTAAACCTAGAAAAGACCAAGTTTCTTACCTTCACTAAGCAATCGCGAGAACAACCCGTTTCCATACGTCTCAGAAGTCACTTATGTACCGGCGGTCAAGCTTGCGCATGTCCTGAAATCGGCCGTGTAAATGATCTCAAATACCTAGGAGTTCATTTAGGAGGTTGCGTTCAGTACTTGACTTCAAAATACTTAAAACTACTTATCTTGCCTTGTGTCAATCGCTTATTAGTTATGGAATCACAATATGGGGTGGCACTTATAAAAGTAATATGCTGAAGCTGGAACGAGCACAAAGAGCAGTGATTAAGATCATTCTAAAAAAACCGTACATGTATCCCACTACTCAGCTATATCAAGAATTTAATTCTCTCACAGTCAGGCAGCTATTCATTTTCCGAACAATTCTAAATCAACATTCGAAACCTATCAATTACAGTGAGTTAGATAAAAAACGTAGAAAAGACATTGTCTTCGAAAAAGTCCCAACAAAATCTGCATTCGCGCAACATCATCAACTTTTCCTCGGGCCCCATCTTTACAATAAAATTAGTAAACATGTAAAACTACATACACTTAACACATATAAATGCAAGAATGCTGTAAAAACCTACTTGAGTAGCCTATCATATGACGATACAGAAGACCTGTTGGTATTATTAAAATAAATTATTGCAAATTAGTGCAAACCACAACAAAATCAAACAATGAGAAATGTAATACACACCACCCAAAATTACACACACACTCACACACACGCACATTTACTCTTCTCCACATACACACACACACATTCATAAGCCCTGAAGATATAAGATTCAATCCTTGTATTAGTTTTATTTTTCTCCTTTCTTTCTTCTTTTAAGAAATCATTATTATTATTAAATAGAATTTGTATTAAATATACTTATACAAGATAGCAGCTGTTAAAAAAGTACCTTAATATCGTTTTTATTTATTTATTTTTTAGTTTTCTGTCATAATGTAATGTATAATATGCTTATCCATAGCGATATATTGGAACAATATTGTCCGAGTAGAGGGTTAACATCTGTCACACATGGGAATCCCAGTACGGATGTTAATGTCAAAGGAATACTTTTGTTGTATTTTAATTTTCCTAAATTCAGGCTGCGTCCTGTGCGGTTGTTATTATGTATATTGAAAATGTGTTGTTGGCATAATAAAGATTATTATTATTATTATTATATTACCTAAACCTCCCTACCCACGGTAGGGGGGCTGGGGACGATGCGAAGTGGTGCCTCTAATTCGGACAGCACTGTACCGTCACCCTAGGAAAGGCCCAGGTACAATGGGATCGGGTCAGCCGGTTTCTTCTTGGCCTGCAGGGCCTTGGAAGCGCACCGGGGCAACGCTATTAGGCTTAGTTATCACCGTTAAGTATCCACCTGATCAAACGCGAGTCTACTACGGAGTGTGTTGTCAATAAATTGACAAAAAAAAACCGGCCGTAGACCTGACGAGTTGGGTTGCACTAAAAGTGCGGGATTGGCTACGTTACGACCGGCTGGAGCCGGTCGCAGAGCGAGTCTCTGACTACGTAACAGGCGCCAAGCGTCAAGTACGCAGCCAGAAATACAGCCCGAGCCTTGCGAACTACTATCAAATTTATTCGACCGTAGTAAGCTCAACTCTGTTGTTGCTGCTCCCACCGAGGTGAGGTATCAATTCGAGGGGTGCACAGAGTGCGGGAATGACTATGTTACGACCGGCCGGGTCGTAACATAGTCGACTACGTAACAAGCGCCCAGCGTCAAGTACGCTGCCAGAAAAACAGCCCGAGCCTTGCGAACTACTATCGAATTTAATCGACCGTAGTAAGCTCAGCTCTTTTGTTGCTTAGCGAGACCGAGACTTAGTTGCAGCCGATCAAAACTGGCCGCAGCGTAAGTCCTGCAGAGGCTTATCTCAAGTCGTCGAGGACAAAGCGAGATTTGTACGAATCTCAGCGTATGAGTGTTGCTACGAGTTGTCGTCGTCAGACGACAATCGTGACTCAACAGCTGGTGCGATCGCGAACACGTCCGGGTGGGGCCGGATCTGAGAGTGGCGTTTGAGTATTGCTACGAGAGAAGTCGCCAAAAATTTACACTGGTTTTTTTATGTTAGTTTAAATTTTACTATTCTTTATTCTTACATTTTTATCCACTTATGGCAAATAATATAAAAATAATCGAGTCACAAGTCTTCTTATTTCGGGAGTTCAGAAAGGGAGTTCTTCATTGAAAACTCTTTTTTTTAAAACCTTCTATAAATTGTAATATTGAATACTCTTTTTTTTAATACCTTCTATAAATTGTAATATTGAAAGCAACCCAAAGATGCGAAGTACGAAAATCATTGTTAATCAACTTCCAAGCTCTGTCAGAAACCGCAAAAATGAACGATTTTTGTGAAAATTACCTTTGAAAAAATTCAGTCAAGTGAAACCTACAAAAATATTCCGCTTACGAATTGTATTTTAGCATTAATATCCAAAGCTGACGCTCACAGCGTGTTATGTGTGGGTGTAATAAAACGGATTTGTAAGTCTAATATAAGAGGGAGAAATTTTCTTTGTTATTTTGTAAGTCGCGTATTATTTGCTGGCTGCAACAATCCTAGCGATATAATGTATGAGAAAGTTTGCTGTATTATTCTATTAAGTTATTTGAATGAGTTTAATTATAAAGATTAAATGTGAACTGAAATATCACAAAGTACTTATATAACAAAAGCAACAACTGACATACTAAAATTGTCTACAACTGATTAAGCAATGAAAGCTTTTAAGAGTGCAAAGTATATTCATATTTTGTATAAAAGGTGGCCAGATAAATCAAAGCATTAGGATTTATAGTAATATAACAATCTTCAAGCCTAGTGTTAAAACTTGGTTTATAACTAAAAACCTCATTATTGAGCGCCCGGGTTCAACTTATTAACACTTCAGCGTATTAGGATTTCACGGGGAGATGGCCCTAATAAATTGAAGGATCTATTGTGAAAGAATAATAAGTAATAAAAGATAGAGTTTTATCGAAATCTTAACTTTAATTTTAACTCTTTGCAAACATACACGTTACACTTTTAAAAACTTTGCTGTCTCCATACAATAAAATGTATAACTAACTACCCCACGGCCATCATATTTTTTGTTTTGTAAGGCTAAATAACATTATGTTAAAAAAAATTATATTTCATGAAATTATCTATTATTTTCATTAATTTTATTCATTTATATTTTTTTGACTCATTTTGACTCATGGATGGGATAAAATAATACTCTGTCCCAAATTCAATGAGTCATATGTATGTTTGTGTGTGTGTTTCAGAAAAGATAGGTTTTTCACCCGTTTATCTCTTCACGTGCATAGTGAGGTCTAAATATTGCTATCTTTCCTGTCGAAAGCCTCAATCCCCCAACAGTTGCAGGCGACGTGAATATTTTTCTACATTGTGAATAGCGGCTTCCAATTGCTTGCAAAATATTGCACCATTAAACGTTTATCATGCAGAGATAAAAAGCAAATGATAAAATTATAAATTTCCTTTAGTACAATACTTTTCAATAAAATTGATAACCCTAGTTCGAACAACTGATAACTGACCAATCAACGAGGTAGTTCTTTTTTTTATCACAGGCTTAAATTAGGGTTCAAACTTTTATACGTAAAAGAGGTGAATGAATATGAATATGAATTTATGAATAATGTTTTTAGAGAACTTAAGGTAATAATAACTAAAGGTAATCGTCTTATGAATAAGACCGTAGAAGATTATATGGAATATTATTTTATTTAGAAACCAAGAAAGACAAAATGGATAGTCACTTGATACTTGGTTTCTTTGATTCGGTTTGCAAAAATCTTAATGTCTTTTTTCATTCATTCAGGTACGTCTTATTTTTAGAAAAAGTTGTGATAACTGCTGAAATTGCATTATTCTCGACTTATTTATTTTAGTACATATTAGTAATTATAGTTAACTGAGCTGTTGATCAATGGTTGTAAATCATAAACTGTGGAGCTACTCCTTATACTCCTCAGAATGAATATCTTAAGAAAACACTACTTTAACAATATAAAACATAGTAAATTAAAATAATTGACGCAAAAAGACAAACTTCTTTTCAAGCAACTTCTCTCTTAAAAATGTATACGAAGATCTTTCCAGAAAGTGTTCTGTTCTTGAATGAACGATCGTTTGCTCTTAAAAATAACGATCAAAGGGTTTCCACTCGATATTTAGGTCGTAAAGGGCAGGTGTTGGTTAATAGCCCTTTTAGCCGACGAGCGAGAAGGAAATGGTATATTTTGCACGTACTTTTCCAATTTATGTAAAACGTTTGAAGTAAGGCAATGTATTTGACGACGAGTCTGATGCGATCAGTATCTTTTTAGATGATGCATAAAGACATTTGTAATCGCGATGGTTGTAACAAGATAATTTGATTTAAAACAGATATAAAGATTTAGCACAGTGACCTTATAGACGTCCATATAGATTCAACAAATACAATTCGTTCAGCGTTAGGCTCTTGTTATAAATTTCAATGATTATAATTTTTTTTTAGACGGTAATTTTAATCATATATTCGTTTTGTTTTTTCTTTTTCTCTTATTCTTTCCATAAATTCAAAACATAGAAACATGTCAACACTATAATCTACTTACCAAAAAGAGGCTCCTATCTATTGGTTGCTTTTTGTTTTATTTTATTGTTAAAGCATGATGTATTCTCCTTTAAGTGTTTGTTACACCTAATTTAAGTTAAGATTTGTTTTTTATATTTCTTATGTATGTACTGATGTAAACAAACGTTGGAGGATCAATAAATAAATAAATAAATTACTTACTACTTGTCGTGTTCCCTCACACGTGACAATCTCTAATGTCAGAGTTGATGAAGCGCCTCTGGAAAACCCACAAGCTTCTGACGTGGCTCTACGGCTGTTATCTAACCGACAAAGACGTGGACCGATGGCTTAACGTGCCCTATGAAGTGGAAACACTAAATTACTTTAGCCTCTGGCGGTCACTCATCTTTGGCTTGCAACAGCAAACGTCGCTTAACTTTGAATATCGTTAAGTCAACGCTTCTAAGATTAATTAATGTAACCCCGTTGTACTTTTTACACACATTTTGCACCTCTTATTTTTTTATCAATAAGATTACTATGTTTTATGTATATATATGTAACTATGTAACTACTATGTATATATATGTAACTTTTAGTATGTATTTAATCTATTTTTATAAAGTGTACATATTTGTGTGTTTTGTTTGTTTGACAAACTATAAAATTATTTAAAAGACATTTTAGATTATTTAAATAATAGATACCTTAACGTATACCGAGCCAGGACCCGTGGAGTAATTCTAAAGCTAATGTCTACAGCGTCATTGTCACTCACTTGCCTCTAATGTAAACTTGTCTCTCTTGAAGAGGGCGATGGCTGGCAACCGCGTTAAGCACGCGTACTGTGGCGGTTCGCGGAGGTTCGTCGTTTGAATAGTTTATGGAGAGATATGCGGACAGACCTGACGTTAGCAAACTTAATTTACTCAAATTGTGTACCTTATATTTCATGTATGTATCAAGTTTTTCTAAAGAGTGCAGAAAAGTTTTATTTTTCCTTGCAGTCTATACGTATAATATCCTTTAAAAATCGAAGTTAATTAAATAATTAACTTCGAAATAATTAATACGCTGTGATGATGAAGATGAAGTAATAGATGATAGTTGTTTCGTTTAAAAGCTTCTATAAAATAAAATATTATTAGGACTGAAGGAGTTTTTGAATTTCATATAGATGATGAAAAATTCAAGTTCATATTATCAAGTTCAAGACAGGATAAACGGCCTTTATATTGAACCAGTAAACCTAGTTTCAGAATGAAGGTAGTGTAATTTATTGGATGAACGTATAAACATACTTTATTTAAATGTAACTCACAAATGTTACATCTGAAAAGGTTGTTGATTGGTACCATTTACATAAGGGGTGCTAAAATGTTAGTGTCCTGTAGCAAAATTAACTAATTTTATGTGTCGCTTTTCCCGTTAGATCTTTTACATTTGATTTAGTTTACGACGTATCTTTCTTTATTTTTAATAATATATTTTACGTGTAAGTTTGCATAAGACGTCTCACTATAAAAATTCTAAAATGTAGGAAAATATGTATATTAAAATATTCTATAGGAAAAAACAAGACATTTTAAAACATTGCAAATGTTTCCATACATCATAATTATGATGGCATACAACAATTAACTAGTAAGTAATAAAAACAAATATCCCTTAATTCAAATCACGTTTTTAAATTAATCTCATACTTTACTGAAAATTAATAGTGATACTCGTATATGCTGTGTCATGTGATGATAGATGAAAAATAGAGGTGTAAACGCTAAGGCCACAAGGCAAAGGAGGATTTTCTTTTTTCCGATTACATGCAATAACTATCACATTAACAAAATTTCCATAAACCAGTGCCTAATGATTTTCATAATAATTTGAAATAGCCGTAGCTTTTTCAAAGAAGTTGTGTTTGAAACCTTGAAATATAATATAGCTCGAAAATTTTCTTCAAAATTTCTATTTTTTTAAAACCCTGAAATGAATCCCAGAATGTGGGCCTGAGTTATCGTAATACCTATCTAGTAACCACTCTCTTCTTAAGAAATATTGTGCTCTATTATACATAAAAAAGACCTTTCAACAAATGTAATTTTATCAGAGTTTTCAATAACTCTTCCAAACAATTCATTTACAAATTCGTAACTTTATATCACTCGCTTTCAATAAAATTAATCAAACTCGTATCAATCAAATAGATAACTTCCAAACTCAAACACAATCAATAATTCTTCTATCAAAAATAACGCATTCTTACAAATCAATATTTATTTTGCACCTCTGTTTAAATTGGTTATTTGGTAGAATAATTAATTGGATTTAAAATTACGATTTCCAAAAACTTGCAGTTATTTCTTATCACGGGGGAAATAAAGGTTTTGATGATTATGTAACTTTAGACGATACGGCTGATATTAATCTAACTGAACTCTTTCAAAACTATCGTTACTATCTTTCTTGGAAAATTTACTAAGTTGTTAGTTCCGCAAATAAAAATATTATTCTTTGCTAATATTTATTTCTCAACATTGACAATTACTTGACGTCAAATAGAGCATGACTCTACCACCAGTTCGGAAAACGTTCGTGAAGAAGAACTGGCAAGAAACTTCACGGGTATAATATTTTCAAAATAAATTGACAATGTATCTGTATGTCTATATAAAATGATTTGTCAATCGAATCGAAATGAAATGACGAAAAAAAGCTATAAACAGGGCTTGAAACATAAATTATGCATGTTGTATAAAATTGGACACACAAAATGAAGATCACTTTATAGAAATTTTACAAAAACTAAACCCTTTAAATTATGAAATATAATGGTATAAAATGTATGGTTTTCCTAAATATTTACAATACAATTTAAATCCAAATCGTCAAAACGGTGTGTAAATAGTAAATGTCCTGTAAATATAAACTTCTCCTTTTGAATAGTGCTTTATCTAGGCGAAATAGAAATATAAATGATAATATTGAACTATTAATATGAAGTTTTATATTTAATTTAGTAATCTTATCTTGTCTTTCAAGTAAATTATTTTAATTTCAAAAACACTTTTTGAGACACAATAAAGGCACATGAGAAGTAAAAATAATCTCCAAGTTTTGTCTATTTAATCAACCACATGACTTGCACTACCCTACAGGGTAGGGAAGTTATTGCTTGGATGCTCTTTTTTACGTCTCAATCTAAGAGGTCGGCGCAAAGGGTCTGCATTAGCTCGTGAAACCTCGAGTGCGCATGTTACTGCTGCTATAAATTTAACGATATCATTAACACAGTTTAAAGAATGAGGTTAAAGTGTTTTGAGGCAATGCTGACCCACAAAGGTAATGTTTACATAATGTCCTCAGTCTCGGTTACTGAGCGGTTGGAGTAAATCGGGCTCGTAAATCGACATTTTTATGTTTGCCTGGTTGTTGGTAAATTAACATTGTGGTGAAGTGTTAATTTATGAGGGTCTCGTTGGTCGTTTTGAAATCCAGGTGTACATTCATTTAATATTTTTCAGTAACATTTTCGAGAATCATTATAGGAATTACAAAAAATTATTTCTGATGAGCTAATTACTAGCTTTCACAGATTGTGTTAAACAATTCTAACAAAATAAGCATTATTTAACATACATGCTAATACAAAAAACATATCTCACTTTGTTATCATATAAAATGATAAGGTAAGCTGAAATATTATCGAATTATGGATGTTCATAACGCACCAAATACAAGATATGAAGGTAAAGTTAACTTTTTATTTTATTTTCTAATTCTTGGAAAACTTACAGCTTAGTACAATTAATTAGTTACAAAATATTATTATAGCGAAGGCCATTTACAAAGTGCTCACATGTAGTATAAATCACGTAATAAATATAAAAATGTCGCTAAATAGATAAATGCATAAATACAAACATAACGTTTTTATTTGATATAAACACTAGATACTAAATATTTTTAAGAAAAACATGCTTTGGCCATGGTTGCCTTAACACTTAAAATGCTGGCACAGTTCAAAGCATTAATTTAGTCATAGTAAATGTGTCATATTTTAGTCAATTTCGAAACAATACCTTTTTTATTCTGTCAATTTTAAGAGTAATTATGTTTCTACTGGGCCTTACTCGCGTATTTCTTGGCTCGCGCATATCTTGGTAAATCCCGTTTTTTTTTTTGAGAACAAACATCTGTGTTCATCACACAAATCAGGCCAGACTCGAACCTGAGACCTTCGGCGTAAGAGGCAGAGTTGCCACTACACCACTAAGAATATACAGTTGTTGTATAAAAAAGTACTTATGTCTGATTCCTCCCCAACTCCAACGGTTACGGCGGCACCGCTATATATTACAAAAGAGGCTTCCATTGCTGTCCTCTCCCTACCCCTCCTCTCCTCAACATGGAAGCAACTGTGTGTAGATTGGCTATGACTGGTCATCCGACCATCATCATAGCTTCAGTCTACATACCATGTGGCTCCAGTCCAATCCTCAGCGACTTTGAGGCCATTCTCGCCCTCGGCCATTCAGTCATTATGTTCGGAGACTTTAACTCCAAACATACTGACTGGACGTGCCTATCGACCAACACCAGCGGTATCGCCCTCCTCGACATCACTAACTCCCTTGACATAGACGTCATATCCCCCATCACTCCCACTCACTATCCCAACAACCCGACCTACTCTCCTGACATCCGCGACTTTGCAATTATCAAGCGAATCAATCTTGACCTAAGGTCTATCGAACCGCTCGATGACCTAGGCTCCGACCATCGCCCCGTCTCCCTCGTGCTAGGACCGCCTAATGATAACTTTACCTCTCCTAAGACCTTTACCAACTGGAAAGGCTTTAAAAATACGTTAGTTTCAGCCTTAGAGGCCCCTAACTCTCCACTCGCGATTTCGCCCGACCAATTAGATAGCCCGGATAAAATAGATTCATTGTCAACTCTCTAACTGATGCTATTAACTCAGCCATCAGCGACAACGAAAAGGTTGCTAAGCAAAGCAAACCCGCGCTTCCACTAGCCGTTAGCAATCTCATTAAAGCCAAGAACGCGGCTCTCCGGAGAGCCAAGAAATATCCCACGCCCGCCTATAGAACAGCTGCAAATCAGCTTCAACGTAAAGTTAGGTCTCGCCTCGCGGAACTTCGTGACACTCAGTTTAACGATCTCATGGAGAATATCTCCCCGTCCCACCAAGCGTATTATCGAATGGCCCGAGCCTTACGCGTAGACACCGCCTCTCACGTTCCTCCTCTCACTCGTCCCGACGGCACTATTGCCTTTGAAGTCGAAGAGAAAGCCGAATGCTTCGCCGACAGCATAGCGGCACAATATTCGCCCAGCACGCAACCCGTGGATCTCTCCCACATCCAGGCGGTGGAGGACGAAGTTCTCCGCAGAGAATCTCTCCCTAAAGGCTCAGGGTGCGGATGGAATTTCCAACCACGCACTTAAGCACTTGCCCCAGCAGGTGCTTACCTTGTTAGCTATTATCTTCAATGCCTGCTTCGACCATAGCTACTTTCCAAAAGCCTGGAAAGAAGCGACAGTCATACGCATTCCCAAGCCGGGTAAACCTCTGAATGTCCCGGCTAATCACAGACCCATCAGCCTCCTCAAGGCAATGTCTAAACTTCTCGAAAGAGTCATACTCTCTCGAATGCGGAACCATCTGTTTCCAACGGATGGCGACCCCCTCATTATTCCCCACCAGTTCGGCTTTCGCGCTAAGCACTCCTGCCCTCAGCAAGTCCATCGAATCGCCGAGTACATACTCGAAGGATTCTCTCAGCGTCGTAAAAAACAATCGCGGTTCTCTTTGACGTAGCCAAGGCTTTCGACAAAGTCTGGCACAGCGGTCTCGTTTTTAAACTCTATAAAATAGGCTTACCGGCTCGCCTAGTCAGATTAATAGCGTCGTTTCTTAAAGACCGTACTTTTCGTTTCAAACATGAAGGCGCGCTCTCCGCGCCTCGTCCTATAAAGGCTGGAGTCCCGCAAGGCTCAGTCCTCGCCCCTCTGCTGTACACTGTGTACACTAATGACATCCCCATCCCGCCGAAAGGCGTCGAACTAGCCCTCTTTGCAGATGATACCGCCCTTTACACTAAAAGTCAAGCGATCCCGTATAACATCACCAGACTCCAAAAGGCCGTAAACGCCCTCGGTGTTTGGTTTCAAAAATGGCGCATCGATGTCAACCCAGAAAAGAGTTCTGCTATTCAATTCGACCACAAACGTCGTAATCGCCACAACGATCCGCACATTCGTATGCTAGGTATTCCCATCCCCTGGAAGCGCAGTATTAAATACTTAGGCGTCACCTTAGATCAGACGCTTTCTTTCAAGCCACACGTCGATAGAGTAACGAAACTCGCGCGTTTTTACTAAAGCCGCCTATGTAGTATGATAGGAAGGAAAAGTAAAATGTCCTTTAGAAATAAACGTACGCTTTATAAGGTCTGCGTTAGACCCGTCATGTCATATGCTTCGCCAGTCTTTGCCCACGCCGTCCTGTATAAACTGCAGGTGGTTCAAAATCTCTTCTGCCGCAGGGCCACAAACGCACCTTGGTACGTGTGTAACGCGGACCTGCACAGAGATCTTGAACTACCTACAGTGCAACAGCACCTCAAAACACTCTTAGAATCGTTCTTCAAACGCGCCGAATCCCATCCCAATCATCTTGTTCGAGATTCAGTCTCATATACTGCTCCTGTGTTAGATTCGATATACAAAGTCGCTAGACCGAGAAACGCGCACACTGGCGAACCGACGCAATTAACTTTAGATCTCTTGGCCCTTCAGGCCGCAAATTCTAATTCTAACGTAAATTCTAATTCTAACGTAAATCCGAATTAATGCAATTTTATTTTTCAATTTTTAATGTTTTTAATTATTTACCTTTCATTTTGAGCACCTTCAGTGCTATGTGAACCCCAGCGGGTGACCCCTTAAGGGCCCCGCTAGCGCGGCCTCTTTCTCCGATTGGCCGTCGCTCAGATGAAGGCTGAGTGGCAAAAATGCACGAGCCGACAGGGGGTTTTTTAGTGGGTATGGTCCTGGTAGGCGTCGGGACGAGTCCCACATAACTCCGATCGCGCGCGCGGAGTGTGCGTCAGAGCATTTTTTATATCCTCCTGCCCTTCCCGTGGAGGGGAACCAAAAAAAAAAAAATGATTCCTCACTTCACAAATGTTTTCAGTGCGAAGGGCAACCCTGCTTTCTGAATAGGACCTCTTATCCGGCTGCATATGATCCTTATTTACAGTCTTAATTGATTGGTGAAAATGCGAACAATGTATTCTTTACTATCTATTAAAAAAGATAAAATGCATTTTCGTTTGTTTTTGTTAACATTTAAATTGCTATAAAATTACTGCACCACTTCCGCAACACGTGAGTTTAACAAGAATGGATCCCCAGAAAAACACACCAACTGCATGGCCCCAATGTAAGCAGAGCTTGTGTTATGGACGACCATACAGTGAACTCGGGAAAACCCAGAATAAACGTACATACAGGGTGGCCAGAAAAATGACGACCAAAAATTTTCGGTAAATCCCGCCAATGAGCACGTATTTTATATATCACTATTGGATGTGACTACAATGTCGACTAATTATGCGTTGCCGACCGAAGATTTTAGTTAGACAGAGAGTGTAAAGAGTGTGGGGGCGTAGGCTGTAATAATAAAAAGATTTGTTATTAGTGTTATTACCTGATATTTATTAATTCATTTTATAACTTATTTATACACATCGACCGGACACGGGAACGGTCCGTACAACGACTGACATTGTTTTCTTTTAATGTCAAGGAATGTGGTATTTATTTTATTGAAATTCAAATCTTAAAAAGGCGGCGGCGACATAAAAATTTCGGACGCCCCAGTAGGCATCCGTTATCTTGGATATACTACTAATTGCAAGTTTAATTGATTGATAATATCTCCATTGATTGATTTATCTATACCAATATTATAATGGATAAACACAAAAACTGCTGAATTTATTTAAAATTGTTTCATCCATTAAAGGCTACATTATGAGCGAGTGATGTAGGAGGCATTTTATTTAGAAAAAGATTGAATTAGATTCCTACGAAAATTACAATAGGTAGAAGTAGTAACCCCATGTATCAAAAATCCTACAAATATGCGAGCTATTTCAGGGTGCGCTGCAAAATCCGTAAGAGTCACACGATGGTGGAAACATTTTCCTTCAATAGTTCTACAAGAAAAGTCCAGGAGAGCTTATATCTATATGCTCTTCAGCATTAACTTAAGCTACTGATATATTAGTATTATAATTTGAGACGGAGTAAACTGTAATCAGTAATTTCATCTCGTTCAATTTCGTATCAGGTATAAAGACAAAATCGGTTTAACTCCGTTAATTATCATAGGAAACCTCTTATCTCTCATCACCTCTTAAATTTGTATTTGAAGTACACTGAAAAAGTGTTCACAATACACAAAAAGGCTCAAGCATTGAATCTGGTACCATTGTTGGCATCGTATTATATTTCAAAGTAATTAATGTTAAGTAGTTGTTTTACAGTAAGGCATCATAAGACGGACGAATACCGAAAAAAATATAACGTTTGGTTGCACAAAACTTACGCTAAATTATATATTCTATGCAATTTGCTGAAAGCCGCTCCAACTAATTTAGAAATACCCCTCGCAGGAGCTTCAGGGTCACTGACTTGTTTGACGCGTAAAAGATCGTTGCGTCCAGCATCCAAAATTGGTTTAACTTTAACTTACTGCCGTTTACTTAGTATGATAAAAGCTGTTAAATAATTCGTTGGTACATTGGCACTCATCGGAATCGAATCCACGAACTAGACCGATGCTACTTACCAAGTTCTTTTGTGAAACCACGCCGTGAAAAAACCTCATTAATTATAAACAGACAAACCCACCAACTGTATGGCCCCAAAGTAAGCAGAGCTTACGTTATGGATGACCATACAGCGAACTGGGAGAACCCAGAAAAAGCACACATACATAAAATAAACAACCATGACCCAAATGAATGGCTGGACCCGGACTCGAACATCGGACCCCCGGCCGTCAAACACGTTACTTAGTAAGTACGTAATTTTTGTTAGAGAATCGTTTTGTAATGTTGACTACATTTGGAAAAATCTACGCGTGAAATTTCTACTTGTATATGGGCCGTAAAATTTTATTTCATATTATTTTCGTTTCTCTATATCCAGCTTGTTTTGTGTAATTTCTACTTCAGTGGAGATTCTGCATTGCTACTGTTGTAATATTTTATATTGAACAATAAAAGCATTCTAGTTTATTTCTTTACTCTACGTTGTATGACCCATGTTATAAACAAAAAAAGTGAAAGTACTTTATAAACAATTGCCTTGCTGAAGCAACTATGCCAAACAATTATTTGATTTACTTTCATGGAATATTTCTATCTCTTTACATACTATTAAAGGTAAGTTTGCAAATTTCCCTGAACATAAAAAATGCTAGTTTCAGACACAATAAAATATATATACTTTGGGGTGTCTTATATTTGTTCTACTAGAATCCAAAATAGCGATGAAATTCTTCGATTTCGGAAGTATGACAATTTAGAGTTTGTTGCTTTTTTTTACGTTGAAAGCGCTTGTTAACGGAAACTCGTGATTTCCGGCCCGGGCACCAACACGTGATGCTCCAGCCAGCATTTTGACAAAGATGTCCTCTTAAAATACTGGTTTAGGCGTAGTTTTTATTAGTTATATAAACTGTAAAACAAGTTTCTTTTTCTTTTATTCTCGACGTTACTTTAAGTTAAGTTGGTACAGAGAAAACTGACCAACAGTAACCTCAATATCAGCAAAACATACGTATTGACGACGCTACAGCTGACAAATGGTCAAAAGTAATTTAAATACGGTCAAAAATAAAAATAAAAACTTGGTGTTAATTGAATTCCAACCAAGGTTCAACTACGATACCTTCGATGTTAACAGCTAGGTGAATATGCCTACATCTCGATCAGAACATCGTCGTCATCTATACGTTTTTTTTTTGAAACCATACGTTTGAGTTAGTACCTTATTACTATTGGGTAAATCTGGAAATCGCCTCCAAGGTTTAATTTGTTTAAAATATTCTAGATACATCAGTCGGCGAGCAAACCGGAATTGAAGTATTGCTTTGAAAAGCCGCCGGACCTCGACACCATATTTACTATCTCGGGGAAGCCTGGTATTGATGGGTACGTATTATAACAAAACAGCCTTAGTCATCCACTTCAGCAAAACCAGCCTCACTCAACGAAATTTGTGGTTTCTAGCTAGTGAGACTGAAATCTATAATAATAATAATAATAAATCCCCAGACTAACACACTAACTGTATGGCCCCAAAATAATCTGAGCTTGTGTAATGGTTGACCATACAGCGAACTGTAGGGGGACCCAAAATAAGCATAC